>JAWWEE010000122.1:50183736-50218079 GCA_035221455.1 Xenops minutus | reverse complement strand
CTGAGGGCGGAACGGGGCAGGACTGGGGGAAATAACAGAATGGGATTGGATGGACATTATTATAAAATCTTGAAACTTGGGTTAAACGGGGGATCCTGTGTAAATGTATTCCTGGAGTCTGGAGGCTCATTAAAGCTCCTGCTCACTTATCTCCTACTAAAAGTTGCCTGGAGTTTTTTTTTCCTCATTCCTTATGGCAACACTGTCAACGTGCCTGCAGAACTGTAAGCTAGAGAGAAATATATAGCCATTTCTAGGGAAGGACTAGTTGGGAAATGCAGCAACAAGTCCAGTATCAGTCCCTTAGTCTGATCCTCTGCTGGAAAGCAAAGCAGAGTAGATGATCCTTAGCAGCACTGCACAAGCCACATATCTGAGGTGTTCAGCCTCTCCAAGGCACAAGGGGGAACAGGGAGCCTTCCTTGCTTTTTTCTCAACACCAACCTGAACAGTCAGGCACTATTTTCTATTATCAGATAAGGACTGGCTTTGGAATGTTAAGAGTCTGAAAGCTAATCAAGGAAATTTACCCCAGGGAACCGAATGCTTACTTTCGCTAGAAATCATGAAATACATCCAGTTGCTTCTCATATAAGTCAGATTACGCAGCAACCCATACTGCTAACAGTGCAGTCTAACACTCAAAGCTTGACTACAAAGGCATCATCGCCGAAACTGACAGTTTATGCCATCTAACAGTACCCTAAGAGCATACTGCAGTAGTGTATTTCTTTATGTTGAAAATGCAGAGCATAGAAATACATCATAGGTGCATTTTGAACAGGTAGTCAAGTACTTTTCTTCTAGACACAGTTTCAAACAGATCACTGACAAAAGAGAAGACCCAGGAACATCACAGGGCTGTGTTCTTCAAATATTTTGTTCAGAGGGTTACCACAGAAAATGCAAAAGGCCTCCAAAAAACCCCTACTTCAATCTAGCCAGCAATGCATACCACACAAGCACAGTCTTTCCAGTAAGAAAGAAGCCTTTCGGGTGGTTTTGTTTATGCACCAATTAGGCTGTTAAATGCATTCAGAGGTACCCCACCTACCAGAGAACGCATTCCTCAGGGTGTGCAAAAACACAAAGGTCCTCTTTTTCACTGAAGATCTCTAAAACTGTAACAGAGAACAGATTGTTTCCTAATATCCTTCATACAACCCTGTTTGTGTTTCTACAATTCAAACACACTATTCACAGTATTTTAACTTCCTCCTCATCTTAATTCCTTAAATTTGATGAATATATCAGCATTATTTTCCCCACAGAAACCCAAAGCCAATTTATAAAACAGTAAGGCTTAAAGACCTTCAGATATGGTGCTATAAAACGTTACAGTAGAGCCCAAGTTTTGTTTAGATATAACTTTACTCACATTACAAAGTAAAGATGCAAAGGACAGAATGCCTTGGACTTGGACTAGTGTCACACATGATAATTATTTTTCTTTAGCATATAATGCCTTTTTTTTTTTAAATATAGTCTGGCAAATGCGAAAAAAAAAATAAAATAATGCAAGTTACATCACCTACGATACAGAAGCACATTGGAAACATCAGCAATCCTGATTCTAAAGCAGAGATCCACCCCTGAGATGGCACCAGCCCAAACTGCCAAGGCTGCATGCTGCTACCCAAGCTCAAGCACATTGCTTCTGGCCCTGATCCAGACAGCATGAAACCAGCTCAGATCTCCTCCACAGCCACACGACATTTATGTGCAATGCAGATAATCCATCTATGACAACGATATGCGGAAGGTATGGGGAACAGGACAGTATTCACTACAAGAAAAATTCCAATGCTTTACTAAGGGAGCACATTTGCATCCTGCCATGAACACCACCATCTAAAGTCAGCTTGCTTCCAACTTTTAAATTCAACAAATAAAACCTACTTGATGAATTATATTCATTTACATATCAAATACTAATGATCCACTTTACTGTTTTAACCTTTCCCTTTTTATTCCTTCACTGATATTAAAACTTGTGTTTAATTTTCTTCCCTTACCCTGCTTTTACTATGTGTTGGCTACAATTTTGTAGAAACATGTCCTATCATAAAATTGTAAGCTGAGTGTTTGGGGAGACTCTGGAAGTGGATGTTATCTGCCCAGACTTTAGAAAAGCGTTTAACATCATTTGCCACAGCATTCTCCTAGAGAAAGTGGCTGTTCATGGCTTGGATGGGAGCTCTTCACTGGGTAAACAACTGTCTGGACAGCCAGGCTGAGAGTATGGGGGTGAATGGAGTTAGATCCAGCTGGCAGATGGTCACAAGTGGTGTTCCCAAGGGCTCTGTGTTGGGGCTGGCGTAGTTTAATATCTTCATCAACAACCTGGACAAGCAGATTGAGCACACTCTGAGACAGTTCGTAGATGACACTAAACTGAGTGGGAGCATTGATCTGCTGGAGAGCACAAAGGCTCTGCAGAGGGATATGGACAGGCTGGATCAACGGGCCGAGAACAAAAGTACAAGGTTTAATAAAGCAAAGTGCCAGGTCCTGCACTTGGGTTACAACAAACCCTCGCAGTGGTACAGGTTGGAGGAAGAGTGGCTGGAAAGCGGCCCAGTGGAAAAGGACATGGGGGTGCTGGTCAACCACAGCAGAACATGAGCCAGCGTGTGCCCAGGTGGCCAAGAAGGCCAATGGCATCCTGAACTGTATCAGAAAAAGCGTGGCCAGAAACAGGGCAGTGATTGTATCCCTGTACTCAGCACTGGCAAGGCCAAAACTCCAGTACGGAGTTCAGCTTTGGCCTCTCACTACAGAAAAGACATTGAGGTGCTGGAGCATGTCCAGAGAAGGGCAGCAAAACTGGTGAAGAGTATAGAGCTCGAGTCTTATGAGGAGTGGCAGAGGGAGTGCAGTTGTTTAGCCTGGAGAAAAGGAGGCTCTGGGCAGGCCTTTTCATTCTCTACAAGAGAGCTGAGGTTGAAAGGAGGTTGTAGCCAGGTGGGTGGAGGGGGTGTCAAGCTCTTCTCCCAGGCAACAGGCAATATGACAAGAACAAATAGCCTCAAGTTGCACCCTGGCGATTTGTACTGGATATTAGGAAAAATTTCTTGATGAAAGGGGTTGTCAAGCATTGGAAGAGACTGTCCGGGGAACTGGTGGAATCACTGTCCATGGAGGTATTTAAAATACATGTAGATGTGGTGCTAAGGAATATATGGTTTGGTGGTGGATTTGACAGTGCTAAATTAACAGTTGGATTGGAACATCTTCGAGGTCTTTTTCCAGCCTAAATGATCCTATGATAATGGGTACTATATGCAGAAACCAATTAAGAGCTGGAAAATATCTGACCCACACATATAGAATTATTGACTAACGCTCAGTCACAATCTGATCTCAGCAGCTGGGCTTGCATTAGGAACAGCAAGGCAGCATTCACACAATGCCTCAAACTAACATATACTCTGTTATCTGGTCCAATCTTCCAACTGTTCCTCAAGTCAAGCAATTTTTACAGATACCTTGTCTTTATCTGGCTGCTTGTTTTATCCTACACTCATTTTTTCCTCTCTCTGTCTGTATATATCTATACATATACGCAGTAAGATCTTAACATGTGAAGTACAGGCAGGCATAAAAGCACATTTTATAGAAAACCAATGACAGAGAAACCATTTCTCATTTGAAATCAGATTTACCATGATGCTTTTTAAATGTTTATTTTTTTATTACTGTTAGAATACTTCCTTGCTTTCACATTCTGGCTAAAATCAGCTGTGGAAATGACAAAAGAAAGGGTGTTTTTTAACACCATAAATTTTAAGCCAAAACAGAAGCAGGAAGTTCTGGAAGTTTCACAGGAAAGCTGCTCGGTTTTTTATTTTAACATTTGAATAGAGAACAGATATGAATCTCTAAAAATTAAGGTTCATGTGCAGCAAAATCAGAGCAACACATGAATGGGTGCTGTTATCAATTTAACAATTACATCAAGCTCACCACATACATGGACTCTGGCATGACATTTCATTTAATAAAAATTGATACAGTCTTACTTTCTCAGGATAGGGACTATGCATTTTGAATTGAAATAAGATACTGTGGGTCATTAAAAATTAATACTGAAGTATCCCTTTAAAGCACCTGAAAAGTTTTGACTTTCAAAGTATTTCAAAGCTTATGCTTTTCAGTCATGTACCTACAGATACTTCAACCACAGCGACCAGTTTTGGATGGGAGGTAGTATAAGGTCAGCTGGAAGCCTGAGCTGAGCCCCCTCCTTGCACAGTTCTGAGCACCCAAGAGCATCTGCCCCCTGCCCAGGTGCACACATCCATCTCACTGCATATAGGATCCCCTCTACAAAAGTTTTAACTACTGTAAGTTTCTACACAGTGGAATCTAACACAGTTTTATCATTACTGCTTAAATTCCAAACAGTGGCTTCTTAAAAGTTAACAGGATATGCATGTGTATATAAAATGTGGACTAAAAAATAAAAGAAAATAGAGTTCTCATGTTTGAGTCATTAGAACTGCTATGTTTCTTGGCATAAAGCTAAGTAAGGAGGGGAAAGGAACAAGAAAGGCTGGAAGATATCCAAGTTTTTAATGCTTCTAAAGCAACTGACATTTATTGGCCAAAGAAGAAAACACTTCAGATGATTTCAGCCAAAACAACTTTTTTTCCTAATTCCTAAATAGCTGTAGTTACCAAGGCAAGACTGTCTTCTTCACCTGAACTGCCCTTCATACTTTTAACTACTGCACTACATATATTAGTATCAATGTGGATGTATTTTACAAAATTAATTCAATGCTAAAAAGAACCCATCCTGGACTGCTCTGTGAACGCCACCAGTAACTGCCACACAAGCCTGAACTTCCCCAAAGTAACCATGGCCTCCCACAACAGGCACACTGGTGTCTGAGAGAAGCTTTGTCTCCATCAGTAGTTCCTGAAGCACTTTAAAAGGGGTAGCAGGTTGTCTCACTTGGTTAGAGCATGGCACTTAATAACACCAAGGTTGTTGGTTCAATCCCCATACCAGCCATTCACTTAAGAGTTGGACTCAATGATCCTTGTGGGTCCCTTCCAACTCAGAATGCTCTGTGATTCTGAAATGAAGCGTGCTCTGCATTGCCCACCGAACCAAGGAGCAGGGAAACAATGACTGTCACATACACCGACCCATGCAGCAGGGGCTTGCCAAGATAAGCAAGATGGGCAGGTGGTGGGATGCACACATCAAACCCTGGTTGGGAGACCAATAGCAAGGGTGAGAATAAGGGCTCAGCGTGCATAACAAAGACCAGCAGCGTTCTATCTCCCACGTCCTTTTCTTTTAAAGTATCTCATAATGCAACAAACTGAAAGGAAGGCTGCAGTAGGGAGAGATGAAAGGTAGGAACATCAGCAGATGACAGTTTCTGATGTAAAGCAGTATCTGACAGAACCACGAGAAGTCTGCAGAGAGAAAAAAGTGATACAAATGGACAAGAAAAAAAAGAATAGATTAGAGTATTAAGAAATGTGTACTAAATGCAAGCTTTTATGTTAGCTATAAAATTCACAGGATTTTTAATTAAACCATTAATTACAAGCTCTAGAAAGAGACTTAAAACAGCTCAGCAAAAGATTCAAGGACAGGCATGGTTTAAAAAGCAGAAGAACAGAACCTCAAATTTCATAGCTTTGCATGAACAGAATAGAGATGCAGAATGTTAGCCTAATTAATGTCTTCTAGAGGACAGTAGTGCAGACTCCTCTACAATAACATGCTGTGCTAGTCACCCCAAAAGGTGCTGCTAAACCAGACAAGGTTACTACTTTCAGAAAGAGGTAACAAAGTCTGGTTCTGGGAACTGAAAAACCCTCAAGATAGACTGTCTTCCTGAACAATCCATATGTGCTGAAATACACCCAAGTGTGATAAGACAGCAAAACATTTGGAAAAGGAAGCCTGGCAGTTTCTGCTTACATATACAAAAGCTTCTCTGTGTGTATAAATAAAAAAACTAATTCCTGCAGGAAGTTATGGAAGTCAAGTATGGAACATTTTATCTGAGTAAGAGGATCAGGAAAGGTTATTTCACCTATGCCAGGATTATTAGGAAGATTGTTTACCAACAACCTTGAAGGCATGGCTCTACCTCTAACCATCACAAACCATGATAAAACAACAGTGGGAAAGATTACCCTGTAAAACCCAGAGCTGCTTCTACTTTTTCCTCTGGAGACATACAGCACTAACACTGACAAGGTACTGAAAACAGAGGGCCTGATCTACCCTGACATTTCGCTCCAGCCTCAAACAGCATGCAGCACGCCATGTATCTGGCACAGATGAAGCTCACGCCCCAGTGGGTCTACACCTGGTACCAACAAAAGAAGCCCTACAGAGGAGCAGTAGTACTTGCTGAAACTGGGCCAGCTTTTACACTGAAAGAGGGTAGATTTAGAATGGATATAAGCAAAATATTTGTACGATGAGGGTGGTGAGGCACTGGAACAGGTTGCTCAGAGAAGCTGTGGATACCCCATCCCTGTAAATGGCTTGGTTTGATGGGACTTCGAACAGCCTGGTCTAATGAAAGATAAGATGTCCCTGGCCATAGCAGGAGGGTTCTTAGACCAGGTGATCTTCAAAGATTCTTTCCAATCCAAACCATTCTACAATTCCGTGATTCTACCTGCCCTATAATCTCATCTCTGCCTTTCCTGGCTAAGCACCCATACAAAGCCAGCTTGGTTGGGAAAACAAGGGAGCATCAAACAAACAGTCCCAAGAGACAGAAAGATACGAGATACAGAAAGACAACCATACAGACAACCATAAGGCCCTGCACTCTGATCCTCATGCAAGTAGGAAGGATAGCTCCACATGAACAGTACACAAGGGTCACTCAGCGAAAGGGTTAACTTTCACTAGCACTCAAGAAGGAAAAACAACTCTCCCATGAGTGCACTCTGATCTCAGACCCACCTCTTACACAGTTTGAAAATATTGACTAAAATGGCACTTTGGTGCATCTTCCATCTGGAGATTCATCAGGCCTTTCTGAAGACATCTATCCCAGCCGCAGTGCTTTCTTCTTGCTCTTGTCACCCCACATGTAATACACACAACAGGACCCTCTCCATAAATTATGCAAAGCTTAAACTGTTTCAGAAATTGCATCCTCAGCATCTGGGAACATCCACATTCCTTAACGACTTTCTTAGTACTGCATGTGCTGCTAAAGACTTTTCAAACCATTCACCTCGGGAAGCATATATTTAGAGTCATGTGTGGGCAAAGATGTATTTCCTCAGAGAAAAAATGCCCTTGTATGAAGCTTAGATAAATCTACAGCTCCAAGATTAAAGCATCTTGCTGCCCTCAAAACAAACCCAGAAGAATATCTTTCCAGCTGAAGAAAAATAAGTTTTATGCCTTTTTCTGCCATTCTGTAAGCCAAGAAATTGCAATTAATTTTTGTGTTCAGAGTTAAGTGGTCCTTGGAGACCTTCATCATCCATTCTATTCTAGGAAAGCAGCCTATATTGTTGTCCAGGTCATTGCTTTTGCAAGATGTTAGCTCTCCAGTGGGTAGCCTCTTCCAGCTCATCCACATCCCATCTTCTCCACATATCTCCTTTTAAAAGTTCCTTTGGCCTGAGATACAGTCCCAGGAAAAGTAACTCATTGTAGTCTGTGCAAGCCCATTCACTTTCTCTCCTTACTGAAGGCTCAGACATCATCTCCACCCAAACGGAAGATGAGGACCAGGCTCTCTCATGCTCCTGGTATTACTATCATGAAAGTAAGTCCTCATATGTGATGAAAACCTCTCCATACCTGGGCAAAAGCTCAGCAGTTACCATCCAACTATCCACCAAAGTGTGTTTTGATAAATCCCCGTGAGGGATGGAATATCAGTAATTACAGTAACTCATCAGTAATTACTTCAGTAATGGAGCTACAGGGGTGCATGCCAATGATGGAGTTGCATACACACATAATTACTCTGTAAAATACTTACAGACATAGCTTGTAATTTCTTTTCTTTTTTTCCTACCTGTTCCCACAGACCAATGAACTACCAATACTTTACTAGGCTGGCTGGTAGACATGACTGCCATCAGTGAAGATGCAACTAAAAGTCCTGCACTGTTTACCCTACAAACTCGTCAACTCCAGCCATAGAAAGCATATTTCAGTGCTTGCTGCTCCACTCTACATTCAGCTTTGAGCTATGGTAGATTTTACTCTCTGGGAGACAAATCATTTCAGTTAACAGCTTGCAAAAGCAGATGGCTAGTCCAGCTCTATAAGCTTCACAGGTATACTGAAGGAGACCACTTAAGATCAAAGTAAAATGAAGACTTGAAGGGAGCAATGCACATATAGAGTTCCCAACAACAGCTATCTGTACTTAAACATACAAAGGAGTTGCTCATCACCTAAGCCTATGAGTAGTGATCTCCTGATGAAAATAGTTAAGCCTTTCAATTCAATTTCAATTCTTCCAGAACAGTCAAAGGCCTTTTGGTATTTTCAGGATGTCATTCAAGTGTCTGGACTTTTACACAGCCTGATACAAAGAACAAGCACTTGCAAAAGAAAAGAAGTGTGATGCACAGTCTGAGCACAAAATCTGTGCTTCAGCTATAATGAAAGGGTGTTTCTTAAAGAAACAGGGATGCAAACACCAGCGGGACACCAGTGGGAAAATACATACATGACTTCTGTGGCAAATTGTACACCACTGCATACAACATTTCACTGTGTACACTACACTAGAAGGAGGGAGGGCGGAAGGAAAAAAAAAAGGAAGAAAAATGGGAGGGGGAGGAAAAAAGCACTTAAAATGAGAATATTTTTACTTGCCTGAAATTCCACCCACTGCAAGGACCCAAGGCCAAACATACTCCACTGAAGTGCCTTGTTCGTCCTCTCCAAAAATAGTATGGAAGTTTGCTTTCTCCATTACACGGGGATGAAAGTACCCCTTACACAGCAACTCTGCAGGCAAAGTGGAGGGAACTGGAACCACTAACTGCCTTGCATGAGCTCAGCACTCAGCCTCCCAGAGAAAAGCCCCAACCATAAGGCAGCTGTCTTCTGCAGATGCTAAAAGCTGATGTTTCCCTTCACATACGAGCTATGTTTTGCAGGCAGAGCTCTACCAGAGAAGGTTAACAGGCAGAGACTGCATTTGGTGTTGGTATATGAATGTGTATTAACCCAGTAAGTCAAACCAGATTATTTTTCACAACTGTTCCTTCCAGTATACTTTACTCAATGAAAACTAAAATCTAGAGAAGGAATTGTATTTATTAATCTCTGCAGACTCACTGCAATCATAATTGAGCAGCCTGACTGTTCAGAAGGTTATGCCAGTGATTCAATTGCACTGCAATACAAATAAAGATATCTGCATAAAGTGGGCTGCAAAGTACTAAAAATAAAGACTTAATTAAGTTATATGTTTGTGCATCATTGCCCTCTCTATTAGAGTCTGGAAAATTCAAGGCAACATACTATTATATATCATGTACTATTATTCACATAAGTGCCTAAATTACAGAGTTTTGGGAGATACTAGTTATGTGCTTATTAAAAAGTCATTTAATTCACCATATAATACACAGACTTCTTTCAAGACTGAAATAGGAAACATGAAAGCAACATCTGAATAGCAAATCTCAATCAGAAATTATTTCTGCTGCCATAACAACAGATTTTCCCTCCAGATTTTCATTTCCCCTCACACTGAGCACAGCAAGGGCTGGAGGAGAGCTTCTGAACCCTAATTCATGTTCTTCACATCTACCTTTAAAAAAGAAAAGCATGGTAAGTATAAACTGTGACAGGACTCCACAACTCCTCAGAAAGCTGTGTAAAATTGTTGATACCATGTAAGCACAAAGTTAAAGGACCTGAATAAATGAGATTTATACTGAATGTTTAGACCAGAGGCTCTTGGGGGCGAAGGGGAGGTAAACATCTGCACTGGATAGAGCAGAGACACAGAAACAATTATTTTAGAAGCAGAGGACATCCTTGAATGTGCAAAAAATGATTAGATGTAGAGATACAACCAAGTTAGCCTTTGTAGCAGATGTTACGGAAACCTTGGCCCAGTTTGTGCATGCACAGGGGAAGATGCCACGTAGTTGCCACTTAATGAAGCCCTGCTGATATTTCACACCCAGCTATCACTTTTTGGTTTTCTTCCTTGCCCTTTTCACCTTCTGCCTAATTGATTACAAGCTTGGCTAGCACTGAAACTTGTTCAGCTTCACAGTATGCTGGCTGTGGCAGTGCCAGTGGCCCTACTGAGCAGTCAACCCCCGGCTGGAGTGGCAGCATCCCACTAGACCCTCCTTCAGGAGGGGAATGGGGACAGGGAGTGATGCCAGAGTACAAAGGACACTCCACGGCAGCCGACCTGTGGCCCTTTGGAATCAGCTGCTCTTCAATAAAGTTCATCCCACCCTGTGAATGCTAACTCCCAAAACCCAAACTCAGGATTTGATGAGCTTAGCTATTCAGAAGCCATTTAACATCAGAAATGGTTTTCTGAGCATTCCCTCCCTTTTCCCTCAAAGGATTTCACAGAGCATCAGGGAGACAGAAGAAAACTTCCTCTCAGAATTTTAATATAAATATATATTCAAAACAGGCTTAAATATTTAAAAGAATTTCTAAACTGCAGTTTGTTTCATGTGAAGCAATTCATGTGTCTTTATCACAGAAACCACAGCTGTTTGACAGCACTTTTTTCATCTCATTGTTATTCCTTCACTAACCACAGTGTATCCTTTAACAGTTGATAACATTTCTGAAGTACTAATTTATACAACTTCTACTTGAGCTAAGAAGCCTACTACCATCCTCACATCAGAGATGGATAAACTGTAACTGCCCCAACACTGCACAACACCGAAGTCACATAAGCAACATCTTTCCCAAATTGTTATTTTAACCATGCAACATGCACAATACGCACATCCTCAGTTAGAAACACCAAGCAGACCATAGTCCTCCTCCACAACCAGCTTTTACAGCCAAGGATGCTACACACCGTTTTTATAATGGTAAGAGATAGCATCAAGTTACAGTGCAGCTGGCTCCAGTGAGATACATGTTATTCTTCCTTTGACTTCTGCATATATTCTTTTCATTTGTGCTCAGTGATGTGGGCTTAAGGCTCTTGAAAAAGAGCATGAATCTAAAACTACTTAGTCTGAATGGAGTTTTTGAAGGTTTTAAAATCAGATTTCTTTTGGATACAACAACTAGCTCCTGGAAGAGCTAACAGCAGCACCATTCTTGTAGCAGCACCACCTTGCAGATAGGATGCCTGTACTTAAGAGTTAATCCCAAACCTTCACTTTATACCCTCCCCCAACTTCTCTGTCTTAAATCTTCAGAAGCCCAAGGAGTCTGAAAAGAAATGGAATAGAAAATAAATAAAACTGAAGAGAAATTTTTAGCCTTTTGTTTTGACCTGTCTTACTCTAAGTTCATATAAAATTAAGAGTGCAGTTTTCAAGGCACAAAAAAAAACACAGTACAAAAACTAAAAGAAAAAAGTACTTTTACATTAAAAAAGGAATTGGAACAGAATACTTCAATATTAATGCTTTTAAAGAGCTGAACAGGAAGTTCATGAACAGCAATTTTTAGTCATGAACACTTTGTGGTTTTCATTTAAATGTAATGATGTATCACAACTTTGAGTGAACTTCTAACTGCACGTATTTCAGGACATCAGGTAACTTCAGGAAAGAAGTCCCCTTTTTATTCAAGAACACCCAGAAACTTAAATTTTTAAGAATGTCTCCTCATTCCGACTTAAAGAGACCCCACTCAGCACCAGGGAAACCTTGTCCACTACAGTTCAGCCTCTGGTGCTGCCATTGAACTGGTGGGCTTTCCCCACCTTGGTGGCCAAGATCTCTGCTGGGAGAAACAAACAATGAAACACCTAAGTAGCATCAGTCAGGGTCTAGACAGAGATTTTCTATGCAAGTCTTTCTGGTTTCCAGGCTGTGGTAAGGCTAGATGGATGAAAGGTCTTGAAATGCAGCTAAAGGCACTCTGGAAAAACAAAACAACCAGAGTTGAGCCAAATGCAAATCGATGTATTTGCAAACCCTGCAAGGAGCATAATGCCTGTTGTGGCTGTCCTGACAGGGTAAAGGAGAAATGCTCCCAAGAACATGCTATTCAAAGCCTGTGACAGCTTAGGCTACCAGGTTGCTAATTCTTGCTGTTCATAAATTCTTCAGCAATCAGTTGAATCTGTTCTCCTGTCTTTCAAGGAGAAACAGACTGGCACTGACTTGAAGTCTTTTCTTCTCTTAACCATCTATAATAAAAGAAGAGCTGAGCTGCAAGTAAAGGAAACCAGCCAGAGGAATTTCCCTCATGCCAATTCCTGGATGCCAAAGGATCCCTAGAGATATATCTACCATGTTAGTTATCACCTACATGACCAAACACTAAATTGCTGCTGGCACTCCTAACACCAGTGTTAACAATACAGCTGGAGAAATTTCCCAGTGATTATGGAAAGTAATGCCTTAAGGACTTCTACATCTCAAATCCATGACTCAGTAAGAAAAGACAGATGTGTATCTATTTTATTATCAACTACACAACATTACTTAAGCCACCTCTCTCCACTTTTTCCCCCCAAAAACACATTAGCAAAGTTAGCAAATATTTAATATATACAGGAATCCTTACATAAACTAGACATTAGCATGTCTTAAATTCCCCGGCACTGCCAATGTACACAGATCCTTCCATGATTAAGCACAATGTGGTTATGCAAGAATTGAAGGCAGGCACCTTCACAGCACAAATACAACACCCATAACTCCTTTGTTCTGATGTATTGCAACACAAACCATCTTACTGGTCATTAAATACTATTTTTCCGTATAATTTTAAAATTGTTCCAGAAAAAAAGTGTTCTTTTAAGTGTAATGCTTTCCCCTAGTATCACCAAAAACACTACTTCAGTTAGGCAGTTTAATACGACTAGGGCATCTTAACAGAGAGTGAGAAGAATTTAAGAGTAACCTTTAACTGTTTGCTTGGGGTGAGGGGGAAATCAAAACTTCTCAGCCACATTGAACTTTCTCATCCATTTCAGGCTGGGACAAAAAGTTGTAGAGCACAGAAGTGTTTGTTAATCTTTCTCTATTTCTGGTCACATAGAGACACGAGAAATGCTACTACAGGTTAACCATTGGAGAGGGAGGTGTTCTGCCCTAACTGCAGTTAAAAGGTAGGTCTCTGCAGAAAAACTTCAGATAAAACTGCAAGATTACAACTGCCTCGTCAGGGAACAAAACACAAAAAGAGGGAATGGCAAGAGATGTTTAAGGCCCAACTCGCCAGAGCAGACTGAAATACCAAGCAGCACATGTGCTTACAGCTCCACTGCTCTGTGCCAAAGCTTCCACTACTACACTCATTTCACCATGTACAAAACCCATTAGTAATTGCCTGTTGCTGTGCTCCTGCCTTCAACATAAAGTCATACATTTTCTGAACGCTGCTCTGTATCAAACCCGCTGCAGTCAGTTAAGCAATTGCTAAACACTTTTGAGTCCAAATACCCTACCTCACAATATATGCAGCCTGCTTTTGAGTCCAAATACCCTACCTCACAATATATGCAGCCTGCTTTAGGAAGGGGAAAAAAAAGCAAAGTCAATAAATCCTTAACTTTGAGCAATTTTACCTTATATTTTGCAGTTGCTCTATAACAAGAATTATGCTTTACAGCAAGAATTCAGACAATGTTTGCAACTAAAGAATATCTTTATCTCAATATTTCACTAGTCTAATTCCAAGTCCAGTCCCCCTTGTGAGGTAAGGTCTCTTGGGTTTTGGATATATACCAATTTTTTAAAAGTACCAGCTGAACCGTTAGGGCTAAAAGAGTATCTCTGAAAAACAATACCCTGAAACTAAAAGGTCATACTGTCTACCAAGAAAGAGCATCAAAAACACACTCCAACTTGGCCAGTCCTTAGACACTGTCAGCCTAAAGCCAAACCAGTTCAGAGCCAGATACTTCCACAGCAAAAGCAAAGCTGTCTCTGGCTTGTGCTCTTGGGGATGCAAATGACCCAATGTCAAGACATTGTTGCATTTGGGGAGGGAGAAGGCATAAATTGGTATGAACAAAATGACATGCTTTTTAAACATGGTTAAAGCCCCACTTACATCAGAGGGAAGTACTTCAGATCATCTATTCCATTAACACCAGCAGGTCAAAATCAAAGTTCTGCAGATGTTGAAGTACTGCCTAAAATACAAAAGCAAAGCCAAAGGAATCAGATATTGCTAAGCAAAATGGATAAAATATTTTCCTGGCAGGTAAACATGTCTCCCCAGGACATCAAAATCCCTATTGTAACTTAATAACAGCGTCCCACACCATTCAGATCCAAAGGTTTTTAAGAATGTTGGAAACAACATCTTTTACAGAATGAAACACGCACAATGCCATATTTAAGTCCTGACCACAGGCAACCAAAAGTTAGTGCTTCTCCTCACAATCCGTCTTATCTTACTCACCCCAACTCCAACAGGTTACTTAGAATTAACACACCACACATCAGTAACAAGGGTGGCAAAGACCTTGCTTTAGACAGGAAAAACTTCTTTGCTACACTGTTCTTTGAGGCTAACACAGGATAGAGCTTACCATCTGAATAAAAGGTTCAGCAATGACTCTCTACATAAAATCTTGAATTGCTGCCATGAAGATTTTAAATACAGTAGAGTATTTAGGGAAGCCAACCCTCATCCTTGCTCTAGTATCTTCCTTGACCTTATTGAGCTGCCTTGATCTGCTCTGCAGATCATCAAGGAACAAGAATAGACACTACTTGAATCATTGCTCACCATCTTCATGGGATGGAGATAGAATAGGCATCCTCGAACTTAAATACCACAGAGTAGAGAAGGTTGGTAGAAGAACTCTCCTAGCACTGCTCCTAGGATTACTTATCATTTTCCAGCACTATGTTCAAAGACACAATCACTTACCCATAGTAGTGCTACACAGACAAAAAAATCAGGGAGGGGAGATGTTGGTTTTAAGACAGACCACTCTAAAATACAAACTAAGCCCCAAACCTGGGGTGTTTCAAGTTACACACAACCTGACTATGAACTTTATAAATGCAGATAGTGATAGTAGTTAATAAATAGAAACACAGTATGCAATGTTCTGTATTTAATGTACTGTTACCATAATTATGTATGCAGTGAAGTCCTTGCCAAAGCCTTCGCAGAAAGCAAAACTAAAACCCTGCTGAAGCTTTTGGAATTCACCTTCTGGTAAGATCCAAGCAGCCAAATAGGAAGCTGAAACCACAGTTTGGGAAACTGTATAGCCACAAGCAGTCCAAAGCCCAAGAACTACAGAGCACTTTTCTCTTTTCCCAGACTGAGCAAGACAGTCCAGTCATCCTTTGTGCCACTTCTAAAGACAATTAGCAAAGTCTTGTTTCAATTAGCTTTTCCACAGCTATGAGCACAAGGAAGAGTACTGTACAACTTCAGAAAGAAAAAGTGTGATAAAGGCAGAAGCAGAGCTGAAAAGGAGATAGGGAAAGACCAGATAAAGCAAGAGACATGAAATCCCAAAGCATGTCCCCCCAAAATGCTGGGTACTACATGGGTTAAAGCCAATGCTCATGTTCAGAACAAGGAGCCTTCTCATACCAAGTAAGACTTAAAATTATCTTTCTCACTTCTCATTATCAAAATGATTCATTATGTCCTAGACAAGACCTCTACAGTACACTGTATAATGGCTTGATACACCTACATGTCTGCAAAATCTCATTTAATACCAGCAAGATTAATGCACCTTTCGAGCATTTCTAACTCCTGGTTGACAAATTTTTTTTTGCAATATCCCACCCCTCATCTTCCCCCAGCCTAGGGGTCTGCTTTGCTCTTCTATTATTCCCCCTTTAGTACAACCCTTAAGTGCTTTGTAACTCTAAAAACTGCCATAGTAGATGTTTTACTAAAGACCAGATAAAACAAAAATATGTATCCTAACTCACATTTTAAAGTAGGGAAAAGAAAAGAAAGGGTCACTTACTCTGGCATAGTCTACCAGTTGATTAACTTATGCTGCATTTTGTCCCATCTTTCATTCAAAGCTTTAACTACTTTATCCTTTAATATCAGTTTTAAAACTTAACATATCAAAACACACACTGTGCGTCAAACACACCAGGGCTGTTACCATTTACAAAAATAAGTAATTTTTACATATGTTAATATGCTATTAGAACCAAATCAAGAAATATGCAAATAATGAAAACCCAATACTTCACTGCTCAGAGTAGAAGTTTAAAACAAAACAAACAACACTCAAAACCCTATGTAGTTATCTTTTAGGGAGCCTACAAAAAAGGAGAGAGGACTTTTTCCAAGAGCACGTAGTGACAAGAAAAGGGGGAATAGCTTCAAACCAAAAGAGAGTAGGTTTAGATTAGATATTAGGAAGGAATTCTTTACTGTGAGGGTGGTGAGGCACTGGCACAGGTTACCCAGAGAACCTGCAGATGCCCCTTCCCTGGCACTGTTCAAGACCAGGTTGGATATTGCTCTGAGCAACCTGGTCTAGTGAAAGGAGTCCCTGCCCATGGCAGGGAGGTGGAACAAGATGATCTTTAAGGTTCCTTTCAAGCTAAGTTTCTCTTTCACTTACTCCAAGAACTAGCAGTCTGATGAGAAAGAGAAATTTTGTTTGTGTTTTCCCTCACAATAGGAAACATCATCTCAAGGAAGCCCACATTTTCCATAACAAAATATACCCATTAATTTCTGTTCTTTATACAGTGCCTAATATGGAGCAATGGCATTGTAAGCAATAGTACCCACCAACACTGGGAATTAGTCAAGTACCTAATTGCAGGCAAGAACAATTGTGCCACAGGTCTTGAGATGTTAAGTCGCTTTGTGCTTGGGAAGGGACACATGGGACCTTCCAGTTCAGTTGGCGGCACACAGCGCTCTTCCTCAGCAATCCCACATCACTGTACCAAGATAACAAGTATAGATTTGTACAAAGGGGTCACTGGCATGAAATTAAGCCACCAAATTTCAACCAATTTTAACATCTGAGAGAATGAGAATGAATTTGTCAGAGGAAAGCTCTACTGGTTATATATTCCAATTTTAATTGAAGCAGCAATTAATGCTCTGTATGCTGAAGAGTTACCTGTGCCAGTCTTAACAGCAGTTACTCAAAAATTCACAGAAAAAAATCCCAAGTGTTATTCTCACTACATCTGCCTGGGTGTACAAGCAGCATGTAACATCCCTTTCACAGCACTCAGAAGTACAGCACACGTATAATTAAAACATCAGAGTTGCTCAGTAATAATAATATGATCCCACATCAGATGACTGGCTGCAGCCTAACAAAACAGAAAAGCAATTAATGATTTATACAAAACCAAGATGGAGGTTAGAAGTAAGATTTGTTTCCTCTAGAGAAAGACAGATAGACCTAAATGATTATGATTACCAGTGAATATTCAGACAAACAGATCATCTGTGATGAAAACAATGTGGAAGTGTCTGGTACACTATCATCACTCCTAACTCTTATTATCATCCTAAAAAGAACCAAACCCAAAAAACCCTCAGAATTGACTAGTAGGTTTTGTATCACCAAAAGCTCTATTCAGAAAATTAAAATGGTAATTATTCTTTCTTTTAAAAAACACTTGTTTTTTTGTTTTTCAATAGCTTTTTCTGCCCTTGGAATACAGGCCAGCACTCAATTATCATCTCATAGGCATACACTCCAAAGCATGCTACTTGCCTGAGTGGTGGCACCAACAGGCCTCCTCTGGCAACACGATCATTGCTAACATGCAACTTGCATCCGAAGTTTTCAGTTCAAAAAACCAACACAGTTTAAGAAATGCATGTATCACAGCCAGTATTCTGCGAGGACATTCCCTGTCCTGTCATGTTGCCTCTCCTTTGTACATGTCACGCAGGGCTTCCTCAGACATGAAGTCAACCTTGGCCTCACGCGAGGGAGGACACCTCCTCACCAGAGAGGGTGGCACAACTTCCTCGGGGAGGAAGGGGAGCAGGTCTAACATCACACATCAGCAGCCTTGTAACAGCAAGAGGCATCTTATGAGACAAGGGAGCAGAGGATATGAGGCAGACATCTGGGCAGCTCTGACCTAGCTGTAGTCCTAAACCCACATCTGTACTTCTAAAGTTCTGTAGGTTGCTTCGTCCCCATAAGCTTTTATTATTGTAGATCCCACCTCCAAGCAACCTAACCTGTTACAATACACCATAGAAGTGATGAAGCTTTCTTTAAGGGATAGCCTGAGCACAGTGTAAACCCCATCAGTGTGGGTAGGATCAGAACACAGCATCTACCTACACAATCTCATTCAGAATGCAAGCAAAAAGGCAAGACTTGCTGTTCATCCTTCTCCCCTTCCACAGTGTCTTGTGATTCATTTCTGAAGACAAAACTTCTCTTTTCTAATATACATGAAATTTTTGTGCTTGTCTGACTCAATGTGAAAAGGAAAGCATAAAAAGAATAACTGGGTCAAGGGAGCAATTATTGAAAGTTATATATATATTATTGAAAGTTATTAACATGGAGAAATCCATGTGACAACAGGAAAATCAGAAGATCTAAAAATTCCTGTTGGCATGCCATTTCTTAACTTCACACTTAGAGCATCTAATCAAAAGCTGCCAATCCCATGCTAACATTATAAATACTTTGCTTTTTATTTGAAGATAAAGGTTTTAAGAAAAAGGTTGTTTTAAACACAGAAATTGTTATACCATGGAAAAGTAATGAGCAAATGAAGGAAATGAACATGTAAAAGCATCCTAAGACTACCGCTCTTCAGAAGCAACAAGCAAATTTCCTGATCTTGATTCTGACAATGATGTCATTCTATAGTAAGCTCAATTTCTGAAGCCATCTCTGGTGCCTCTTAAGATCACAGCACTAGAGTTAGACTTCCCAGTAGAGTTGCCATTGTTTTTTTTTAAAATATCTCCTCCCATCGGAGGGTATAAACATCACACTGTTACTTTACTACAGTACTTTGCCTCTGTCAGTCCTCAGCAGGCACCTAGTAAAACCAATCCACTCCAGCTGCATTACTCTCACCTTGTAAAATTGTGAGGTCCCCTGCAAATGAAAATCCTTTAATGGACCTGTTTTGCTTCAAGTTGAAGCACTTGTATCAAGCGTTGCTTTCTAGTTATGGCTAACAACTATGAAAACATCCTTTTCAAAAGTACTAATAATTTTACTCCTTTTTTCCATATAATGGGCAGATACAATCTGAGGTAAGAACACACTAGCCTCCACAAAAGTCAAGTGTTCATGTGTGCACTGTTGTTTCAAAGAAAAGGTTCTTTCACCCACAGCTTTTGAGAGGCAGAAACATGGCTTACCAATGAGCCTGTCACATTCAGCTTACAAACCCTTGGAAAACACTAATCATCCTTTTTTACCAGCTGTGGCCACTTCACACGCTTTGCACAGGGTCTCTCATGGCCTCTTAAAACTCCCTGTTGTGCTGTGAAAGCATTTGAAGCAGCTTACACTTCTGAAACAGAGATAATAAAAGCTACGGACACTATGACATTAGGAATAGCCAAGAAAATGCAAAGAGCATAGCTTGTGTGTAAAACTCCTAGACTCTCTGTTTTTGAAAAACAAAACACATTTATTCTCAAATTTGAGTACTTAGAATCTTTCAGGATAAACCCTCACCTATCCTTAAAGCAGACAAGGGGAGGAAAGAAAAAAACCTAGAAAACATTTTTAAATGGCTTTATACTGTACACATTGCATTTACCAGTACTAAAACATTTGTTCGCAATCTCGGTTCAAAGAGCAACTCCAGAATGGGGAAAGCCCAGTTCCCTGCTTGAACACTGGCTGCTTGAAGTTCTCAGGTATTTGCACTCAGCAGCAGGGAAAACTTGGGCCATGTTAATACTGTGTGCCAAGCAAGAATTCTCTACCAGAAGCTGATGCCACTGCGCAAAAAGCATCCACCCCACTACTCTGGGACAACTAAGGACAGTAGTGCAAACATCAGCAACCTGTGCATTTTCCATCCCTGTACAACAGCAAAAGTAACACAGGCAGCAGAAGCTAAAGCTCAACACTAGTTAGATTTGCAGTTGGATCAGCATCTCCTGAATCAGCCCCACACTGTCCAGTCTTCGTTTTACAGTTGGAATGTTGTGTGGGCTAGCAGTCTTATTTTAAAGTCTTGCACATGTGTTACTTAATCCACAGATTTAAAACATCCTTGGGACTTACAGAGTTGAACCTTAACAGCTTTGTAGGAGTAATGGGATTTATCTGGCCAAAAATTAAGGGGTTACAAACTCAAACTTCTGATTTATAGCAGAACCTCATATTTCTTATTTTAAGTCCTAGCGCAAGCTGGGATACTGTCAACCAGATCAAGTGTTACTTTTTTCCAGCTCTATATTTACACTTCAAGGACTATGTAGAAGAACAGAGCAAAAGCAAAAAAAAAACCAGCTAAATGCCTCAATTCCCTTTTGGGGAAGGTTCAGAGAAGTTTGGGTTATCTGTCTTCAAACAGGTTTTCAAAGCGGTATAGATCTAGACATCCATCAGAACTCAAGGAAGGAGGATCCAAGCTTTAGACAGGAAAATAATCATTTTACCTTGCATATGCACAAAAACTTGGGAAAGCATTCCAAGGAAGCTGAGTTTCTCTTCTGCTGTGGAAGCTGAAGAATTTCAGCCTCACCCATGCAAAATTAGATATTTATTTTGGATAAATCCCATAAAATGTTTTCCGCCCAGCTAGCACTCCTACCTGCTGGCTTAGCAGCAGCAGACCAAGGCGCTGTGCTGCAGGATGGCAGTCAGCCAGCCGCCAACTCCTGTGCCTCTCCAGAGACTGGCAGGGTAGACTGCTCAGTAAAGACTCTACATTACTGCCAGGCAAGGACAGGCAGCTCTTGGCTACGAGGGTCACCAGAGCCACTGCTACCAGGAAACACTTTGACACAATTCTTACCAGCCAGGTCTGTTGCAAATTTAGGGATGCACCTCATCATGTCCTGCCTGTCATCTGTTCCCATCACTGCAGCATGTGTACACAGATTGGAAAGGAGGGAGAAGAACAAACATCACCTCCTGACTTACTGTTTGGACCAGGGAGTTACTGAGGGATCCCCCTTTTTTCTCCCTAAAAATGAGCAAGTGGAACCACATTGCATCATTGCATCTGTTGTTACACTCTGGCTGCCCAAAACCAGAATGTGGAGACTGTATTTCAGAACCAGCATGAATTAGTGCTGGCTGATTTCTAGCCCAAAGCAAGATTGGAAACGAGAAACATGACTCCCACCTGAGGTACATACCTTTAACAATGGTCTGAGAGTCCCATCATTTCAGGACTGCCTTGGCATTAAGCCTCACTGACATCCCTCAGAACTTCCCAATCACCCCTCTTGATCCCCCTTTTCCTCACAGACCCCCTCACTGAGAATATCTGAATTTTCTGTGGTCTGCCATTAGAGTTATACTTTAGTGCAAGGGCACCACAATACTGACATACTCTTGAGTTGCAAAGACAAATTTCCCAGGTAACACTTAAGCAGTTCCCCTGGCAAACAACACCATCTTTATCACACTAGGACATATCTACAATGGTTTTCAAAAAATAATTACTGGTCCCTAAATGCTCATATATCTCTACCAGGGAGCATCCTACACTTTAGTATATATGACTACTGTGCTTACCCATGTTTAAATCCATACTTGCAAAGGGAAATATACAGCAATATAAAAGCAAATAATGTTAAAGCACACTTATAGTCAAGTATGGTTTGCCAGCAGCTCTTGCACATGCTTAAATAACAGTACAGGTTTAAAGCCAACATTGCTTTGTGTTATTTCAATATCCTTGGTTAGTCATCTTACAGCCTACAAAGTTATCTAACAATAAGTCCCATCTCAAACATTTCTGAGAAGCAAACATCAAATAATTAGAAACATGTTTCTTTTCTAATGCTTCTCTTTTCAAATACACTAGTGTTTTCAAACATTTTTCCTAAATTTGAGAGCTTTTAAGGTAACAAATGTTGAACTTCTCAAAAGATAATACTGTTTGTCTCAGTACATCCATCTTTTCATATACAGCTGTGTTAGTTAAACCATTCCCTTTACTGATGCTTCTCATGTTTTTTCAGTGTTTTCTTAAATTGTGATGGGAAAAAATTACAAAGGGGGAGGAAAGAAGAAAAAAATAAAGGCAAGCAGGGTCCCACAGGACTCTAAAAATATGAGTTATTTCCCAAGCAGGCAATTCTCAGTATCTTTCAGATTCAAGTGAAATTACCTTTATAACCTTCTCCTTTCTTTTTACCTATCAGTATATGTTTCATTTCTGTTGTATTTTTAAGCTGACTTTTACATCTGTACTTTTGGGAGAAGATAATATCAGAGTAAAATTTAATTTCTTAAAGGGCAAAATTTTTTTAACATTTCAATTTCTTCTACAAGTCCCACACCATAATAAGAATTTAACAGTAACTAATGGAGGATATGATAACACAAAATACGGGTGGGCTACTGGCATTTTACACAAGCACACACCCACCACGTGCACTGCTATCTCACGAAATTATGTATCATCAAGATGATGTTTTAATCTATCGACATCCTTAATAGGCTTCAAAGCCTCCAGTTCCCCAGATCCGCCCTGCTCCTGCTGCAGTGATGGAGAGGAGCAGACTGGCAATGCTTGTGCTCCCTCACCCTCCCCTGGCCCTCCATGGCCAGCAGGTTTGTCCAAGGGCAGCCCAGTTTCCGACACATCTGGGGCAAACACCCCTCTACCAGACTGTGGCCCTCGCCTTCAGCAACAAGGGCGAAGCAGTACGGGACCAGTATGGGTGGTAAACACCGGTGTGTGCGGGTCTCTGCAGCGTGGCAGAGGAGGTGGCAGAGCTGCAGCAAGAAGAGAAGGCAGGAAGAACACGGTCCTGTGCTACTGTAATTCCTCTGCTAGCACTGGACTTCACTTTCCAAGCCACATCAGCTCCACACCACCCCTCTCCCTCCCCAGAAATGAGGTACCCACTGTCACCACAGCACTTGTCCCTCTCTATCCTAACGGCAGGGCATCTCCCTGTATGTTTAAAGACAGTATAAAAGTGACCTAAACCTTTTGTGGTATGGCTACACAGACTCTGTCTGCCAAATAGTGTGCTTCCTCTATTTTCCAGCATCAGAGAAAAAAAATGCTTTAAACACACAGCAAAAATGGCTACTTGAGCTTTCAAGAGGGAAGAAAAACAGCAGGAAACTTTTGCATAGATTATTTTCATTGCTTTGAAATACTTTGCATCATTCTAAAGGAATGGTAACCCTAAAGGGAGTTACCAAAACTTAACTCTGTCCTAACACTTTTAACCTTGTGCCCCTTTCTGCTAACCAGCATCACTACAGCGAATTACTACACACCCAGGGCCAGTCATTTCACAGGAAAACAGTCGTTTTCCATGACAAAACTGCCAGGACTCCCCCAGCCTACCACTCCATCTGGGTGTCCGGCCTGGTGAGACCTAACATTCTCCAAAGGTTTTACAGCCAGATGGGTATGAGGAGGGGGGGGAAAAAAAACCAAACACATGGAGATCCCACATCTGTTCACATAGGAGGCATGCAGGATTGCTAAAAAGACAAGGTCATCGCACAGTGTTGGAGGTTACCTGAATCCCATATATATTCCAAATACCCAGGTTCTCTACTGTGTTTACTTCCAGATGAATCTTTAAATTCATAGATTATGCCTCTTAGATTATCTTCAACTCATTCAAACAACTTAATTAAACTATCTTTCCATTATGCTGCATTTAAATCCCAATTGAATCTGACAAGTGCCAAGTTCTCCATGGGACAGCAACTCTCCTCCTTATTTCTCTTCCTTGCTTCCTGTCCTTGCTTTCATCTTTCATGCTCGTTCTCTGCACAACTTCCTCCATAGCTACACGATTTATACCTTGTTAAGAAATACCCTGTCCTAACAATAATCCTCCTTGCAAATAGAATTAACAAGGCAAGTGTAAACATGAGAATTAGCTGTCATATTTACCCAAACTACTGCTTCCAGTTTCTTATAACGAAATGCTGTATTAAATATATAGAATGGCTTAATGTCAAGCTTCTCATTTTCTGAATTCTGCAGCTGCCCAGTAAGCAGTCTGCAGGATCTCCTTCCAACTCACCTGAGATATTATACTTATGAGATTTCCAATAAAGGCTCAACTAATCTGTGCCAATATTAGTCACACCAAATTATTGCCATTTAGTAACTGTTTGGAGGACTTTCTACCCTGAGAACACTGCAAAAGAAAAGACATGTTTGCACAACAGACAACAAGAAAATATATAAAGTTTATGGTAGTTTCTTCTGTTCAAACAAGTTAATTCATAAAGCTAGGGAACATTTAGTGCTGCCAGTTTCCTTCCTTTTGGAATCTGTCCTTCACACACAATAATTACAGTGGGACAACTCCCTTCATAACCAGCTAGCAGACATAAGAAAAATTCAGTTGTGACTGAGAGAATACTGCATGAAGCATATTTTAGCACCAATATTAAACCTAAGGGTATTTTTAAACACATAATCCACACTTAAAATCTGCAGAAGTAGTTTAGGAATGTTCCTTTTGGTGCCTTGGAAAACTAAACTGCATTTGTAGTAAGGGGAAACAAAAACCAGCCTCTAACAAAACAACTAAACACACTGCAAAACTGCTTAAAAGCACATGACAGAGCTAATGTTTTTCTGATGGGATATATTACCTGGGGTGCAATGTAATCCAGCAAGGAAGACAAAAGAAAGAGAGAAAGATTCCTGTTTTCTGCAAAAAATAAGGACAGCCAAATACTAATAAATCCCTGAGTTACAACTTTACTTTGACATAGCTACAGGACACCACTGAGATTTTAGTAGAGGCAAACTGAAGTCCAAGAGACTAAACAGTCACATACAAGTCTTCCAGGGGTTTGCTTAAAGTACTTTAAAGCAGTAGAACTATTCATAAGGTAAAACAAACCAGAACTACACATGCTGGCTTTACGGTATTGAGATCAGAAGCAAGAATTTGCATATTTTATTTTCTGGGAAACCTTCCTCTGTCTCGTATTATTACTTTTAATGCACTACTACTCAAGTTAGCAGTTTACATTCATGAATTCCTAGAGTAAACTGCATCTGACTTCATTCATCCGAGATCAGTGTTCAGTATCAAATGCAGTGCAGACTACTGATAAAGGCAGAAATTTGCATCTAGTTAATCTTCCTAATTGTTATGCAGCACACTTTAAAAAGGCACTAATCAGTGTTATACTCAGATGCAAGGTTTGTTCAGCAGTAAAAGTCACCATCTAAATGCTTATCCAAACAAATAACACATTTTCAGGGAAAACTGAAGCTCAGCACATTTCAGTTAAAAAAAAAGAGAATGGTTTTGACGCTGGGAGACAGAACTTTGAGGTTGACTTTAGATCTTCAGTTAAATCGAGTTTCATCTTTTTAAAGCATAAAAACCCCACCACACAAGGTCAACTCACTGCAAGTGATGGAGGCCAAGTGCTTGCTGTCTTTGTCAGGGTAGACCCCTACATTCATTTCCAGTTGCCTTGCTGATAGGGTCTGCCCTTACACCTTTGGCAGTACACTTCAGCAACCAGGACCTCTCAGATGAGGCACAGATAAACAAGTGTTCATTAGCAATCACAGGGCGCTCTGCAATGCTTCCTTCAAATTCTTCTTCAGGAGCTCTGCAACCTCCCACTTGAAATATCCCTTGCAGAACATGAATGGAAAGTGGTAAAAGAGATAACAATCTCAGTACGGTTTCAGGGGAATACGGAGCTGCAAAGTCTAACAACTCTGCTGGGATAATAATTAACTCAACTGATGCTAATGATAAAAGGAGAGAATTTTGTCACCTGGATAAATAATCTGTTGTACAAGTCAGTACAGTTTGTAAAGAGATGCCCTTTCTGAGGTCTTCAAACGTGCCAAACATGGACAAGGTACATCCATTCCTTCTGACCTATGTGAATTTCCAAAAGCACGTCAACCAAGTCCCTTACCAAAAAACTAAATGCTTTCTTGAGGAAATGAGGCAAAGAGCAGTAAGAAAAGGTCCTATATGGAGACACAGATGGCTGAAAAATAGAAAGAGGGTAAGGATAAGAGTATGCGGTCCCTTCTTCAAGCAAACAGAATTTACCAATGAATTTTGGCAGAGACCCACGCTCAGACTTTGGCTGCTTCACACATTCATGTGAGACAAGGAAAGGGGAATGAGCAGTGAGTTGAGAAAGTGTGGTGATAAAAAAATGTATTGCGGTAGCAAGGCCAGAATGTGAGGAACTGCAGACAATCCTCAGAGACTGAGTCAACAACAAAGCTAATGCAAATAGAAACGTAAGAAGATGCACGTGGGAAAGATATAGCCACGTCTACACATAACTGTGGGATTCCAAACTGACCATACACCTAAGAAACAACTTGACACTTCCACTTCACAGATTCAAGAAATTAACTCACTAACAGTCTTTCCAAAAGCAAATCAAACATTATAAATCATTAAGAAGGAAAACAAAACATGGTTATTTCCCTGTATCGTGCCAAAGCTCACCTATGTGTTGAAAACTGTATACTGCCCTGATTGTCCTCTCCTAAAATGTCATGTAGTACTGGGAACATCTCCTAGAAAGAGTTGCTCATGGTCAGGAACGGCCTCCAGACAAAGAATATCTAAGTAGGTAATTCTTCAGGAGAGTCAAAAGCCAATATGATGAGGAAGACAGAGGCCTACAAAATCATGAGTGGCATCATCACAGAATCACTAACCATCTCTGCCACACAAGAGCCAAAAGTCACCACATGAAGGAAGCCAAACAGAAAGAGGGAATTCCTTACACAGTCAGAAGCAGATTCACAGACAAGAAGCACTCCTGGTCAAAGGCCACAGAGGCTGCAACGAGGTCCCAGGGGGCTGTAGACAGACCAAACAGGCATTTGGAAACAAAAGCCACTCAATATTTTGAAACAGGGAAAGGTTGCACCCAAGTCTGGCAACCCCAAGCCGACAACAGTCAGAGGTTCATAGTGTCTAGAGAGGAGGTTTTGAATAAGGGGACCCTGTTCTTATTTTTCGTTGTACATCGACTTACATGGAGAGAGAAAAAAAAAAAGAAAATGTAACAGAAGACAAGAGATTAAAAGGGGAGCAAGCCAAAGGTGGAGGGTAAAAAAAATTAGGAAACTAAAGCAGGACACCACACAGAGCATCCCAACAACACCCTCTGCTCCTTGAATCTCTGTGGACAGCATGGATTAGTCCTCTGCCCAAAGCTACCATGAGACAGAGAAACAGGCTGAGATACTGATCAAGTTTGGATCCCGCCAGTCCATGGACAGAGGCAGGAAGAGGCTGACAAGAAAATTCCATTCTTTTGCAGGGTGCCAAATAGGAAAGCTATAAATGAAAAAGAAACCACCTGTAAGCTTAGGAAGTGGCTTTGGAGGAGCAAAAGAGGAATTGCAGCCCCATGCATTAGCTATACATGTCCCAAGGTCTCCGTTTCCCTGAAAAAGGGATGTGAGTCAGAGTCAAAGCACATCATAAATCTACTGATTTTCACCTCTCAATTATTTTCTCACATTTGATTTTGGCAAGCAATAGATCAGCCTAAAGTATAAGTCAGCTTGCAAGAGCGCCTCATCTCTCCCGATGGCAAGAGACCACTTCCTGTCAAAGGTAAGGAAACAACACAGAAGCACTCAGAGCCATATTCGAGGTGCTGCTTGGAGGTGAAACCAGCCACCATGTGGCTTGCTCATGTCCTGTGTGGTATACTGGGCTAGAGAGACCAACCATCGCTTTGGCCCATCACAGCTGCTCTTTCATTTCTATACTTACTACATCTCTGAGAAGCAGTCAGGTACTGCTGACAGTCACAGTACCCATTATATACTATTCACAACTGGTTGTATTCCAAGTTGCACACACAGTATTTTTAGAGTCAACTACAGACTTCATACAAGTTCAACTACTACAACCACCATGCCAGATAACTATTGTGCATGACAGCAAATTGAGACAAATCCCATTTACAACTAGCTCAACTGGACTTGTTTTCAAATTTGCTTTAATTTCTTTCATTCCAGTCTTCCAGTCACAGCGTAGCTTGGAGCACTGGCCTCAGTTCACACCATCTGGGTCTGCTGAACAGCCCCCCAAGAACTCCTTTCCTTTCTTGAGAGGTTTTATGAATAACTTATACAGGGGGGGAAAAAAAGGTTTGCTGCAGTTCATTTTTTAACCTGAAGGTTAGTAAGCTCAAGCAGCTCACACACACAAACGTACAGTCTCCTTTTGCACAGTTTTGATTTAAAGAAAAAGAATTTTGCACACAATTAGATGCAGCTGTTAGACGACACATTATTTTGGAGGAGGAAAAAAACTGACATGCAAAACATTTCAGAAAGTGGCCACTAAGCATGCTGCAACCCTTTCTATGCAGCAATACAAACTGTAAAGCAAGCATTTTTATGCCAGTTTTGAATGTCAGATTTTAAAAATAAGAAACTCTAGTGCAGAAAATCTATATTGAGTTAACTTAGACATACGGAAAAGCTTTTCCTGAGTCACCAAGCCTCATTTCCTACTGCCACAGCCAAGTACACAATACAAACTTCCTCAGCATATCCTCAAGAGCCAGTTAAGGGGCTTGCTCCCGTTTATTCAATTCAAAGGTAGTTCTACAACCTCAGTTCATTTAGGGAAAAAACTGTAAATTCGAGGCTTAAGTTTATTCATGCCAGTTTATATTCATTTGTTCTCATGCCAACATTTTTCTTTAGCTTAAATAGCTCCTCTCCCTTTCCAGTGTTTATATCCCTGTTGTATTTGCAGACTGCAATCATATTCCCTCTCAGGTCTTATTTGCTAGGCTGAACAAGCAAGGCTTTCTTCATCTCCTCTGGAACAGTTGACATTGCTGTTCTCCAGCCTCAATCTGCACCTGTCCCACCCTGAGCACAGGTGAGAGAACCTGTGCCTGGCACTCCCCAGGAGCTCACACCCATCCCACCACCCCTCCTGCCAGTGTCCTGGCCTAACACACTCCACCATCACCTCTATTTTCTCCATGGCAGCAAGGCAGCAGCAGCTTGGTCAGCAACGAGCCAATGCACCCAGCACATCCCCTGCACTACTGTTGCCAGTGACACAGCTCCTTGCTTGCAGCAGGGAACAAAGGCAAGACTTTGTGTTCCATCAGCAAGGGGCATACAGTACAGTTTGTTTTCAGCGTGTATGATTTGTTCAAGTGTGACTGCACATCCTAAGTCAGAGCTTGCTATCTGACGGAGATGTGATCAGTCAATTACTCACCATTACCCGCCAACTACCAGGATTCGTTTTAGACTTTCACAATCTCTGTTAAAATATTCTTACAGTAATCCATCTCAAGTACTCAAATTCTCCCTTACCTAGCTCCTGAAGTCATCACTCTCTTCACCTCAAACCCTGCAGGAGTCCTTTCTAGGCTCCTCTGGTATTTCCTAATGAAGTCACCATCCCTCCTGAAGAAAGGCACAGCAGAGGCTACTCAGTACTCCACCTAAAATGACCAGTTTTGTCACTGGTTCCCAACTTAGCTGTAGAACTGAAAAACAAAAGAAATAATCCAGGTTTCCATCTCCTAGCAAACGATTCCCCCAGTTGTAATCTACTGCTTAGATGACCATTTTGCTGAGAAAGGCACATTCAATCATGCTGCTTCAGAGCCAAGAATCTTCCTCCTTGTTACAACAAAGTTATGTATTCTTCATAACACATGATAAAATTATTCTTCATTCCAAAGAGTCCCCTCCAGACCTCATTTCCCTTAGGTGACAAAAAAACCCAAAAATGTGAGTCAAAAAGTATTCCATTAAACACTCATTGCAGTAAAGTAAAGGAAGAATAAAAATACCCACACTCCACATGACTGTTCCAGGCAAGGAAATTAATCAGCCAAGATTCTGTCCCAAGGTCAGCATAAGAGGATGTCTCTCCCTTTAAGTGCTAGGACATCTGCACACTTATTTTAACTAAATGCAATTATGCAGGCAGAAAATAGTTTTAGACACAAGAAAGATAACTCATTCAGTCTTTCAGAAAATACTGGAGCATGAGATGGCAGGACGATGACAGGTCAGATCTAGAACAAACTAGAGAAACACAGCATCGAGCCAGAGGACAGACCAAAGCTGTACCAGCTCAGCATCAACCCATATCTCAGCTTCTGGGGCAACGCAGCAGATCTTCAGTGAAGCACTGAAACTTGCTGCAGATGTCATCCTGCACAACTCACTGCAGATACCACTTACCACGTACAGCTACCGACAGCATCCACCATGCAAAAAGCCGACCAGCCCATCACCACTGCAGGGTTGGGGCTTTTCCTTAGTTTTAGCTATTCTGAGTTTAAAGCCGAGAACTACACTTACCCTCTCTAGCAAGCAGGACCCCAGCCAAGAATTAGGAAACACTGCAACCAAGCAGGCAAGGCGATGAAGTTAAAATACAAACCGCTACACTTTCCATTTTATCTGTCTGAATTCATTCCCTGTCTAGCTGCAACGAGAAGTAGCTCCGTCGCTACCTTGGGACCCAAGCAAATTCCTGAGAACTTCCAAGGGGGATTCATGGGGTCCGTGCATTGTCCCGAGGACTGGGTTTTTTTGCACGCTCCCATTTGCAACGCTGCGTGCCACCCTCGACCACGACTTAATCACAGAGCTGAACTCGCAAAGCTCATTCTAATAATAACAGTATTTTTTGGAAAGGTCCTCCTACAGGCACCCTCGCCGCTTTCCAGGCTCTTCCTCCGCAGGGACAAAGCCGCAAGTGCCCTCCGCCAGGGCCGCAGATGGGGATGGGGCTGCGGCTGGGGCCGGCTCCGCGGCACCACCACCGGCCCCGCCACCACCACCGGCGGCCCCACCACCCGCCCCCCCACCCGCCCTTACCCTCTTTACCCGCCCAGCACCGCGACCCCCCCCCTCCGGCCAGCCGGGCCCCCCAGCTTGTGGGAGCCGGGAGAGGGGGGGGGCCCTGAGCCCGTTCTCCTGTTCTCGCCGCCATCCCCAGACGATGGTGAATGATGAACGTGCCACACCATGAAGCTCTTGTGGCAGGTAACTGTGCACCACCTCCGCCGCCACCGCCGCCACCGCACCTGGCCAGGGGTCCTGGCCGCCTCCCTGACCCTCCACGCGTGGATCCTCGCCCTGGCCACCGCCTCCCCGGGCCCCCAGAGCTGCCCCTCCGTGTGCTCCTGCAGTAACCAGTTCAGCAAGGTGGTCTGCACCCGCCGTGGCCTGGCCGAGGTGCCCCCCGGCATCCCCTCCAACACCCGCTATCTCAACCTCATGGAGAACAACATCCAGATGATCCAGGCAGACACATTCCGCCACCTGCACCACCTGGAGGTCCTGCAGCTGGGCAGGAACGCCATCCGGCAGATCGAGGTGGGGGCCTTCAATGGCCTGGCCAGCCTCAACACCCTGGAGCTCTTCGACAACTGGCTCACTGTCATCCCCAGCGGGGCCTTCGAGTACCTGTCCAAGCTGCGGGAGCTGTGGCTGCGCAACAACCCCATCGAGAGCATCCCCTCGTACGCCTTCAACCGCGTGCCCTCCCTCATGCGCCTCGACCTGGGCGAGCTCAAGAAGCTGGAGTACATCTCCGAGGGGGCTTTCGAGGGCCTGTACAACCTCAAGTACCTCAACCTGGGGATGTGCAACATTAAGGACATGCCCAACCTGACGCCCTTGGTGGGGCTGGAGGAGCTGGAGATGTCGGGCAATAACTTCCCCGAGATCAAACCGGGCTCCTTCCACGGGCTCAAATCCCTCAAAAAGCTCTGGATTATGAACTCGCAGATCAACCTGATCGAGCGCAACGCCTTCGACGACCTGACGGCGCTGGTGGAGCTCAACCTGGCCCACAACAACCTGTCCTCCCTGCCCCACGACCTCTTTGCCCCGCTGCGGTACCTGGTGGAGCTCCACCTGCACCACAACCCCTGGGACTGCGACTGCGACATCCTCTGGCTGTCGTGGTGGCTGCGGGAGTACATCCCCACCAACTCCACCTGCTGCGGGCGCTGCCATGCCCCCCTGCACATGCGGGGCAGGTTCCTGGTGGAGGTGGACCAGACCTCCTTCCAGTGCTCGGCGCCCTTCATCATGGACGCCCCCATGGACCTCAACATCTCGGAGGGGCGCGTGGCCGAGCTCAAGTGCCGCACGCCCTCCATGTCCTCGGTGCGGTGGCTGCTGCCCAACGGGACGGTGCTGAGCCACGCGTCCAGCCACCCGCGCATCTCCGTCCTCAACGACGGCACCCTCAACTTCTCCCACGTCCTGCTGACAGACACCGGGGTCTACACCTGCATGGTGACCAACGTGGCGGGCAACTCCAACGCCTCGGCGTACCTCAACGTGAGCACGGCCGAGCTCAACACCTCCAACTACAGCTTCTTCACCACCGTCACGGTGGAGACCACCGAGATCTCCCCAGAGGACATCTCCCCCAAGTTCACCAAGCCTGTGCCCACCACCTCAACGGGCTACCAGCCGGCCTACACCACCACCACCACCGTCCTGGTGCAGACCACGCGGACGCCCAAGCAGGTGGCCGTGCCCACCGCCGACGCCGGCGACAAGCTGCAGACCAGCCTGGACGAGGTGATGAAGACCACCAAGATCATCATCGGCTGCTTCGTGGCGGTGACGCTCCTGGCCGCGGCCATGCTCATCGTCTTCTACAAGCTGCGCAAGCGGCACCAGCAGCGCAGCACCGTGACGGCCGCGCGCACCGTGGAGATCATCCAGGTGGACGAGGACATCGCGCCGGCCACCGCGGCGCCCGCGGCTGCTCCCGCCGGCGTGGCAGGGGAGGGGGCCGTGGTGCTGCCCAACATCCACGACCACATCAACTACAACACCTACAAGGCGGGACACGGGGCCCACTGGACAGAGAACGCGCTGGGCAACTCGCTGCACCCCCCGGGGACCACCCTCGCTGACCCCTATTTAATCCAGACCCACACCAAGGAGAAAGTTCAGGAAACCCAGATATGACTCTTTTTTGGGGGCTTTTTCCTTCCTTTTTTTGGGTTGTTTCCCCGCCCCCCCTGGAATTATTATAAACGCAATAGATGCACAAAAGCAGAACTCCAAATATAAGGAAAAGCAAGAAAATTCCTCAATAATAAGGAAAAGCAGGAAAATTCCTCAATTATAAGGAAAAACAGGAATATTCCTCAATAATAGACACAACTTTTGTACAGGGGGGGGAGAGACTCTTTTTCGTGTACATGCTTCTATAGCCGACCTCGGGGCCGAGAAGAGCAGCAGATTATATTAAAATTTAACGAAACCCACCCAAAACTCCTACAAAAAAACCACTATTTTCTAACTCGCAGGTTCTATTTAAACAAAAAAAAACCCAGGAGAAACAGAGGAAAAAAAATGGATATTAAGAGGAGAAAAATTCCGTGCGAGCAGCGAGCGAGCGGCAGTGCCGTGGCATGGTGGGACACGGGTGACGCCGGAGCGGTGGCAGGAGCCTGTCGGGGGGGATCTGGGGGGTCTGGGGGTATTTTTGGGGGTTATTTGGGGGGGAATGTGAGGTTGGCCCCCCCATCCCGCGGCGCTGCCCTTGGCCGCGTGCCGGCGTCGCCGGCGTCACCGCGGAGCGGGATGTCGGCACGGCGCCAAAACCTTCTGAATGCAATAAAGGAATGAATCTGGGGGGTGGGGGGGTTTTTTTGGGGTTGGGAGGGTGGGGGGGATGTAGCCTGAGGGCTGGGAATGGACGTCTGCAATGTATTCAAGCAAAAAATTCCTAAAAAAACCCAAGGAAAGGGGGCAAACCCCATAAGCACCAGGCGGGGGCTGCTGGGGATGTTTTGGGGGGGCTGGTGGGGAGGTGAGAGTGGGTGCCCCCCCTGCTTTGCTCGGCACCCCCTTTCCTGCTGCACCACGTCTTGCAGGTCCCGGTGTGTGTCAGCACTCCCCGGGCACCCCCTGGGCACCGGGGACCCCCCGGATCCCCCCCGGGCCCCCCCGGGCACCAGCACAGGGCTAAGGCTCCTGGGGGGCCGGGGGGGCCCCCACGGGAGACCTGACGTATGATTGTAACCACCTTCAGCAACACTCAAAATGGCATTTCTAGTCCTTTTTTTTGGGGG
>JAWWEE010000122.1:50119538-50180513 GCA_035221455.1 Xenops minutus | reverse complement strand
GGGTTGTTTTGAGATTTGTTCTGTAGACTCATAGTGTTTGACTGTATATAATTGTAATATATGTGAATATATATATATATACTTTTAATACAATTGTCTTTTTGATACTTTTTCCCTTCTTTCTTGGGGGGTGGGGGGGAAATCCGTGTGGCCAGCAGTTGGGCTTGGCAGGGTGCCAACTCAAACCTCCACAGAGATTTAAGAATTAGACTTGTAACATGTAATTTTTCATTACAGACTTGAACATACTTATACAGTTCAGTCCCCCAGATGCATTGCTTCTCAGGACCTGTGTGAAAGCATGTATTGCTCCCATTATTTTGAGTTCCTGTCTCCTTGGTGCTCCCCGGGCAAGCATAGAAAGACTAATCCTGCTGTGGACAAACTTCCCTGTGTTATTTATAGAGAAGCAAAGATCATGTAATATCAGTCTCAGATTAGATTACTCCAGTAGTTTAATCAAACCAGGAACTAAATCAAGGTCTCCTGCTATGCTCGTGGAGCCCTCTCCTGTTCACTGTATTAGCTATCTCAGGCACATTACCACTACATTAATTAAGGTTGTATGGGAACAAGTGCAAATGGAGCAATTTGTAGGCCAGCAGTTCTCTGATTTCTTGACATGCCAAACAAGGCAGAATAATAATTTTGAAGCTTCTTTCTAGCTCTTCAGGAATGCAAAGCGTTGCATCCAAGAATGATTGTAAAGTAAGTTATAAATGATCTCTTTGACATCCGTCTTGATGTAATTCTCTGATCTCTCTTTTCCCTGCCTGTCATAAGCAGCATAGTAAGGTTTCCTACAGGCAAGGTGAAGGATAGGTGGCCTGGCCTAGCCTGGCCGCCAGGCATGTAAACTCCGTGGTTACATGATGCACTATTAATGCAGTTTCTAAATGCTACAGCAGCTGCTTGGGCACTCTGCTACAAGCCAGTAGGAGATTTCAGCACTGACTTTTCTGAAACACTGTTTACTTTTTTGTGTGGCTCTGGTGGACAAAAATATGGAAAAGTTGCCACAGAGCAAGACCCATAATTACAGGTATTCAAATAAAGATAATAGCTTATGCTTTCCAAGCTAACATCTAGCTAGATTTTCTTATCTAGTCTGCTTAAAATGGGAACTATAGCCTTGATGGACACTGAGATATATGATCACCAAAATTTTCCTACAACTGAGAAATAGGAATACAACAGAGACTTGGCAATGGAGCTTGCCTTTGAGGCTACAAATATTTTGAAACATCAGTTGTTCAAACAGCACAAAATAAAGTACAGCTTAGAAGTTTTAGGCAAACACCTCTCCATTGCCAGCAGTTGCTGTATTTTAGCCCTGGCACTCTTGTGTCTTAGAGCATTCCCTGGAAGTGCTTCTGCTTTCCAACAGGCAGCCAAAGGTGGTCTATTAGTACAGCTCCCTGTCAGGCAGTCAGGAAACCCATATCTTGGGCCAGGGTGTCTAACCCACTCATATGCTGTATATGGGGTTTCGAGAAACCTACCTGGTCTAGTTGAAGGTGTCCCTGCCCACGGCAGGGGTTTTGAGACCTCTCTCAAAGATTTTTGAATAGTCTTAAGAATATGGAGAAGTCTCAGTTGACTGGTATCTGGTAAACATTGTTCCAGTTTTCAAGAAAGACAAGAATGATGACCCCAGGAGCTACAGCCCTGTCATTTTCACTTCAGTGCCTGGTAAAATTATGGAGAAAATTATTCTTGGAGTTATTAAAAAACACCTGAAGGACAACACAGTCATTGGTCACAGCCAGGATGACTTAATGAGGGAGAAGTCATGATTCACAAACTTAATTTACTTTTATGACAAGGTAACCCACCTAGTTGATCAAGGGAAGAGAGTTTATGGAATCTTTTTGGATTTCAGTAAATCTTTTTATACTGTCTCTCGCAGAATCCTTCTGGACAAACTGTCCAGCACACAGCTGGATAAACACATCATGTGGTGGGTGAGCAATTGGCTCACAGGTCAAGCACAGAGGGTAATAGTGAATGGGGTAACATCAGACTGGTGATCTGTCACTAGTGGGGTTCTGCAAGGCTCCAATTTAGAGCTAGAGCTTTTCAACATCTTCATAAATGACTTGGATAAAGGTCTGGAAGGTATAATAAGTAAGTTTACTGACAGTACTAAATTGGGAGGAGCTGTTGACTCCTCTGGGGACAAAAGGCCCTGCATAGAGACCTCCACAAATTAGAGAGGTGGGCAATTGCCAGCTGTAAGACGTTTAACAAAGGCAAGCTCCGAATTCTGCACCTGGGATGGGGCAACCCTGGTTATACATAGAAATTGGAGAAGGAGATGCTGGAGACCAGCACCTTGGAAAGGGACCTGGGGGTTCTGGTCGACAGCAAGTTGACTATGAGTCAGCAATGCCCTGGCAGCCAGGAGAGTCAACCCTGTCCTGGGGGGCATCAGGCAAAGCATCACCAGCCAGTCAAGGGAGGGGATTGCCCTGCTCTGCTCTGCACTGGGGTTGCCTCATCTGGAATATTCTGTGTGGTTTTGGGAAGCATAATATAAAATGTATCTAAAATTATAAGAGAGCATCCTGTGTCAGGAGAGGTTTAGTTTGGATATTAGGAAAAGGTTCCTCACCCAGAGGGTGGTTGGGTACTGGAAAAGGCTTCCCAGGGAAGTGGTCACAGCATCAAGCCTGACAGACTTCAAGAAGCATTTGGACAATGCACTCAGACACATGCTGTGATTCTTGGGGTTGTCCTGTGCAGGGACAGAAGTTGGACTTTGATGATCCATGTGGGTCTCTTTCAACTCAGAATATTCTGTGATCCTAACTAGATGATCTTTAAGGTCCCTTCCAACCCAAACCACTATAGGAGTCTATGATTCTGTGTTATGCATATATACACATTCACATCCACCGATACACATTAAGAGGTACAGAAAGCTAAGATAAAGTTGGAAATGCTAGGTTTGCTAACGGCAGAAGGCCAGTGCTTTGTCTCTGAAACAAGAGAGACAAAAGTCCAGTGTTTAATGTCCTAAATGCAGCTAGAAAAGCCCAGGCTGCAAATGCACTCAATGGGAATTTTGCCCTATGTGTATAAACATACACAGGAAAGAGCGGCATGTTTTGCGTTTATATTTGCAACTGTAGAATGTGATAGAGTCCCATTGTTTTTCTGATCCATAGTGTAGTTTCCCTCTCAATCCAAATATTTTTCTCCACTGAGACAGGAATTTGTTTCAGCATGCACCTTTATAAGCTAAACTCCAACGCTAAAACAGTACAATGCAAGGGCCAAACAATGGCATTCTTCATACTCACATGAGTTTTAGGTAAGCACTTCAAAACAGTGCTTGTTAAACTGACCTTCAGAATCAGTTTCTCCATCAGTGACAAACACTGTCTCAACACTTCTCTGAAGGTGAAGGTTTGGAAATGCCCTTCTCCTTTAATAGCGTGGAAAAGTTCCAGGAGCAGAGAGGGAGAAATCCTCCGTTTCTCCCCACTGCTGATGTTCTCAGAGGAGCCTCTGAAGATACACAGAAGGATTCACTATAGGTTTAGGCTCTCAGAGTGACTCAGGGCAAAGGCATGCTTGGAAGGGGCGATATTTCCCAACTGGGTTTGTTTCACTGTGTTTTTAATGTTAATTGCTTGCAGTTGAGCCAAGACTAATAACCTTCCACAAGCAACATCCCTAGCGGTGTCAGAGCAGCTGGGCCCCTGCACTGCTGCATCACCCAGCTGGTAAGAGCAGCACGCACAACTGTTTTGCATTAACAATGCACTGGGTGGTCACCACGTGCGAAACGCTTTGTGTCAGCATTGTAACTTAACCAAAGGGTTATGTTCTACCAGATGTACTTCTGGAAAGTGGTTATTAATGTGGGGTTAAGTCTCTCATTCTTACACATTTTGAAATCAAAGCCTTGACTTGTAAGTACAAGCAAATAGCTACTGTTAATTTGTAAATAACACAGAAATTGGTATAGGCAGGACTTTGGAGATCTCAGTGGCTAAAAAGCACAGCCTACTAGCATGACTAAGGGACCATGTAATGCTTCTATGTGCTGTTACAGAGTGAAGAAACAAGAGCAGCTCAGATCTAGGTCTGTGAGGCTTTTTATCTACCATGGTCACACTGAGAAAGAGTCAGAACTGTGCTCCTCTGAGTCCCCAGCCTGCCAGACCTGCACACCAAGTAACTGTAGTGACTAAGAACTTTAAGATATGCTATGGACCTTAGGAGTAATGAAGAAGAGGTAGTTTGACACTGGCTCAGATGTAGAAAATGTGTTTCCCATGCAGTCCTACACAGTCAGCCCACTTCAGGACAGGACTAGAGAGGCAGGCAGGTCTCAGGGCAGTTCAGGGACCCCAGGCCCTTGGCTTGACTCACTGGACTGGCAGCAGCTCTGTGCCAACATCATTCCTCACGTGAATTAGCTCTAACAGAAGAACCATGCTTGAACTTCTCACGAACTATCTGCAGCTGAGGCTTTACATCAAGGCAATTCTCTAATTAAAAACATGCTTCTCAAGTGTGTGCACTTGTAGATTAGGAAGTAAATCCCTTGGCACAAACTGGTGTAAATATTGTGGTACGCATGTCCTTGTTGAAGTGTAGGAGTTCAGGGTAGCTTGTACTCTGCAGCACAATTTTGTTATGGAAGTAGAGTTTTTAGAGAACATGCTGATCTGAGCACAACTTATTTCAGAATTTATATGGATGGGAATAAACATACATATAAAAATCAGGTGGAAACACTTGACCAGAAGACTACTCATAAGATACAGCAAGAATACAGGACCATGTCAGTTATGTGGAACAAAGCAAGAATCTTTCAGGATTCTGTGATTGAGTTAGCTAAAAACCTTTTTTTAAATTTTTTTTTAATTATTTTTATTTTTATTATGTGGCTTTGTTGTTCCCTGACTTCAAATGTCTACTACTTTAAATTCTGCTAGAGGTCTCAATTTGCATAAAAAAGACAGGATGAAAGAATGCCTTTTACATCTGCCCATCACTATTGGTCCCCTTTTCCTTCCCCTCAAAAGAAGATAAACTGACGTCCAGGACATAGTGTAAGACGATTTGTTCTGCTGAACTGGAGAAGTTACAAGATTTCACAGAAAAGCCCTTCACATCAGAGTCCTTGTCTTCAGGTGCCTCTGTTGTCATACGAGTTGAATAAGCCTTCTTTTTTTTTTTTTGTTTTGTTTTGTTTTCTTCAACAGACACAAAAGCCCTCGCTATTCCTTTTTGGGAGAGCAATACATCTCACTTCTTCAACCAACAGCAGGCAAGGCAATTTCTTCATTTGCTCCTCACATTCCCCCAAGAAACGACAAAGCTATGCTAGCATATAAAGAGACTATAGATGACAACGGACTTGGTCCAGAAGTTAGATCCCTCCTCAGCAGCTTCCTAAGGCATATATTCTGTACTTTCCCTGCAAGTCTTTATTTCTTGAGAATGTAGACCACTGACATAAAAAGGCATTTGGGATGTGGCCTGTTCCTTTCCCTCAGCACCCCACAGACCTGAGGAAGCATATCTCTACCACTGTAAAAGTACTAGTGAGTCACTGTCTTGATATCCTTTGAACTGAATGACAATATTTCTCATCTCTCTTTTTTTTTCTCTACTCTCCTCCATCTTAAGAGTGGATAGTGCTCCAGAGCTGATTTGGAGCAACCTTTTATTTGGTTTCACAAGAATCTCAGCCTAAGGTAAACTCTTCCAGCACTCCCAGAGTAGAAGTGAATGCTTTCTGGGTGCTCTGTATGGCTGTCAAGTGTTCAAAAGCAAGTCTAAGGATAGGGTTTGCTAACTTGTGACTGAAGAAAGTGAGGACTGCAGTGGACAAACAGACCTGGGCCACCCCAGGATGGCATGGCACAACACTGCACTTGGGAAGAGGCATAGCATTAACCTAGAGAGTGTGTTACAAGACTCAGTGCTGCTATTTAAGTCTCTCACAACCAGTAATTTAAGTCACATGGCTCATCATGTTTTATCTTGTGCCTGTTAATCGGAAGGAAACATTCACTGGATGAAAATGAAGTAGGTATGTAAGTCGTTATCATAGATCATCCAAGTACTATATCAAAATTAGAATTCATTATTAGCTATTACATGCATTATGCTAAAACATTGCATAGATTAAGGTCCTCTTGAAATGTATATTTTAGCTTTCTAGATAAAAGCACTAATGGTAAGAATGCTTAAGTCAACAAAACAAAGACGGAAGAAAGGAAGGATTGTTCTCTCCTACAGGACTAGAAAGATGGATTGTTCCTGCCTATAGAGGAAAAAGGGTGGATTGCTAACATTACCAAAGAAAGCATTAGTGGGAAAAGAGACACATGCCAATTGCCCAGGTGCCAATATACTGCCTTTCCCATCCAATGAGATAAGCTTTGCAAGGTTTCATATCTTTCATAACCAGAGAGTATATAATTTCATTGGAAACTATAGGAAACTATGACATCCTTGACAACAATGATGTCCCTCCTGCCTTTCTTTGCGAAAACAGAAAGAAATCGCTCTTTGCCCTACTTCTACTATGAGACAAAGTATGCTGTCACTGTGCCTCTGATAGACACCATCACCATTTGGTGGACACGATTTTGAAGAGGAATGAAGTGAAGAGTCATAAGCATCTTGCCAGACATCTGAAATCAAGAAAGCCGTGGCCACACTCTTCAGAACTGAGACTCTCAAGGTAAGCCTTCAAAACTACATTTTAGCAGTTTAACACTTCCACCTACAGACTTCCAGAAGATCCATCACATTCTGTAGAGCTTGTTCTTTACATGCTGGTGGACTTGGCTGCAGTTCAGAACAATTGCAGAGTCACTGCTAGTAGTCAATATGTACAAAGTCAGTCCTTGGCAGAGCAGCACCTTTCATCAGCCTGGCTCTTTTTCTGCATTGCTTGTGTGTGACCCCTTTCCAGCTGGTCTTCATCACAGGTCAGACCCAGAGTTCATATCTGTCAACAAGTCTCCACCTCAGGAGCCTTTAATTATTACATCTCCTAGCCAAAACATACACTTCCCATGGACAAGAGAATATAAGAACATAAGTTTTGCAACCGTTACATGAAGTAAAAAAAGATTTTTTTTTTTTTTTCCCCCTATTCCCAATTCAGTTCTGAGCTACTTTGAATTTCTTTCACTTTCCAGTCTCCTGTTTGACATTTTCTGTGTTTCAGCCTAGAGCTCCTGGCCCACTGGTGACTGCAGCCCAGCCCACCAAGACTCACCAAGACTCTTCACACAAGTATTAAATTAACCTGGCTGCAATTCACAAACAAGCACATCTCTCTTCGTGCTCAAATCTTTCATAAACCCAGACCCTCTATAAAAGCACTCACTTGCCTGGCCTATTGATCCCTCTGATCTTCTCATTAAAGGCTGGGGCACTCTCATGCAGGAATTGCTGCTGTGCTCCAGGCAATTTACCAGAAGAGAAGGGGGGATGTTACAGCCTTACACAGATCCCTGACGCGCACTGTCCCTGCAGAGGCCTCAGATACCTTTGTCATGGTTTATGTTTGCTACCTTGTGACACAGTGTATGGGTTCTAGCTGGGACAAAGTTAGCTTTCCCCGTAGCACCTGTCATAGTGATGTGTTTTGGATCTGTGACAAAACAGCGTTAGGGTTAGGATTCAGAGAGCCATAATCCAACAGTTCCAGGGACACATTTGTTCTTTCCACAGTTTTCTCATGTGGGCCACAACCTCAGCCCAGAGCTGCCATTAGACTTTTGGTGAGGGTTGAGAGCTACAAAGTTAACAGCTCCAGGGTCACTGGAGCAGGAGGAGGCACGGCAGAGGGAGCGTGGCACTGCTCTGCCCACACCCTTCTCAGGTGTAGTCCTGGCAACCCTGCAAGGAGGCTGCATCTGTTTAAGTCAACCTCTCTCAAGCGCACTGCTATGGTGAAACTGAGCTGTCTAACTGCATGATTTACCTCAAGTGAGATTTATGTTTAGGCAGGATTTAGCCCCAAGCCAGCAGAGGTACTTACAGTAAGTCAGCACAGTTACCTCAAATACTTTCCACTCACTGTAGGGTAAGTGCAAATAGGCAGTTACTAGGAGAATGGTGACATGAAGTAATGGATTCCTGTGGCTCCAGCACCTGCACCACCGTGTACCTGCATCCCGCTGCCCTGGGCAGCACCAGCCAGCTATGGACAACAATTGCTTGTTTTGAAGGCAGGGAGTAGGGAATCAAGGAAGTTTCCAGGAATGGGTCTGGAATACTTCTTTTGGGAAGCGAGTCATTATAAGAAAAATAAGAAAGGCACAGCGTGTTTGCTAGGTAGTTGCAGATACCAATGTGGAAGATGTGGACTTGGACCACCTCAGGGATTAGATTCTGGCAGGACAAAAGGGAAATTATTTTCTAAAGAATAGTTTACGATTTCAGCTTCCATTTCAGGAGATCTGCATTGGCTAAGGCCAGCTTTGCCTCCTTCACTACCCTGCTTGTTATAAGTGCTTTTGTTAGGAGATCCTCTGAACTCAGAAACAGCTGTTAACTATAGGTCTAGTTGTTCCTTCTATAAACTTTCAACTGGAACATGGTGAGAAGGTAAATACGGACACCAAGTCCTATATCTAAGAGAAAGAAATCTGCCAAAAGATCATACATGTAGCAAAGATTCCTCTGTATGCACTTTCTAGATTAGACATCTGAGCAAAACCTATATTCATGGCGTTGAACACCACAAGTACTATTATTACACTTGGACAGCGCAGAAAGTGCACAAGTTATGTCCAGTCACTTTTTCAGGTGAGTTTTGATTTTATTGCAGTAGTGGGAATAAATTGGCTTAAATGTGCTAGGTACACCTAACTGCTCTGAAGAAAGATGTTCTAGAGACTTCATCTTTGCAAGGAGGTAGATGGGGACTGCATATGACACAGCACCACTTTTTATGTGATTTTCTGGAGGCAGGCATCTTTATGAAACTGTATCAGTTTTTTAGCAGTTTCATATTGTTACTGTTTATTTTAAAGGTAATATATTGATACATTTGGCAGATTCTCCTATAGAAACACTGCTGCTATCACTTCTTGTGTGCTGCTCATGGCATGCAGAGTCTGAATTTACACTTGCATAACTGTTTGCAGTCTCTCTTGACAACCTAGACACAGGAGCCATTCCAGGGATAACTGTAACCTAGGGATCTTAGCACTGCCATTGCTGAGGCAGGCTGAAGTTATAACTACCATTTGATGCTGAGCAATACAGAAATAGGATTTTCTTGCCTTCTTTAGCCTTCTTTTTTTGTGGGCTGCAAGACGTGTATGCTTTTGCCATCCTCTCAAAGGAGCTGCATGCAGTCTTTCCTGCATATCTGTGAGGGACCATTAGCATTAGACCTGTTCCTTCAAGTTGCTTTGATATCCTTGCATATTACAGTGCATGAGGAGTTGATCATAAAGAAAAGATAGTGAAAGATGCTCTACATGAAATAAATATTTTGGGCCATTTTTAGTCAAACACTGTTTTCAGCTACAATAAGGGGGGAAAAAAGCAGAAATGAATGATACTGTCATTTACTGTAAATCTTCCCCATCTTCCCTGAAAATCTTTGGCTTTGAACAGTGTGTACTCCCCTTCCTTTTACTGTGATAGACTTAGTCACAGGATCATGGGATACTTTAGGTTGGAAGGGCTCTCAGGATGTCTCTAGACCAACCTCCTTCTCAAAGTATGATCAGCTACAAGATCAGCTCAGGTTGCTCAAGGCTTTAACCTGTCTGGAAACATCCCAGCTTTGGCCATAAAATACAAAATCCTCCTTGCTATCCTGCTTTTTTTTCACTAAATCTCATTACAGGTAGAACTGGTGTGACCATGGCCATATTTCAAAGATTAAACTGTAAGCTTCTTTTTCAAGGAGTTCATTGTAAACTGAGTAATGTTGATGAAGAGGTCTCAGTTCAAAAACGTATGCATGCAACCACTTGATGTGAATGATTCCCCACTAACTTACAGGGCAATAGATCTAAAATTAATTTAAATGTGCTTGAAATCAAGCAGGCACTTAGAAATTTTGCTGCACTTGTGTCCAAATCATTCTGAAACAGGGTGGAAAACCAAAGGAAGAAAGTCATGAAAACCAAACAGATGCAGACATTCAGCTGACTCTTTTGTTCAGTATTTGCATTGTTTGAAAGACAACTGTGAAGCATCTCGCTTATCCACAAGGCTGTTTACCAGTGAAATCTGAAAGGCTGTTTGGAGTCCACGTGATTTCTAGTATTTTGAGCAGGTTGGTTTTGTTTCCTTGTTCAGACATGTTCTAGTCCAAAGATACTGTGCACAGAAATTGTCAGGTCTTTAATAAAAGATAAAAAGCCCACTATTTTTTAACCAGCTTCATTGGACTGGTTTGGAGGTTGGTTCGAACTGCAGAGATAGAATCAGCAGACGGGAGACTTTCATGATGGTTTTATAATCATACTGAAAATTTCAAAATAAGTGTTTCATGATTTCGTTGAGTATCAAAACCAACGCACACAGAGCAGGGTCTAACGATGAGGAGCGGGCAGGCACATCCCTGTAGACACGGGCTTTCGGGATGAACGGAGCAAGGCGCTAGGCTGATGGCGGAGGAGAAACCTGTTGCCCCGGGAGATGCCAGCCGCCTGCCCACGCTGGCGGCCCGCTTCCAGCACTTTCTCCACACCAACATCAGGGGCTCGCCCCGCCGCTCCCACTGCCCGTCCCCGCAGCCCGGCCCGGCTCCCCCGGCCGCGGCCCCGCACCCCGCGGGACTGCCCGCGCCCCCCGCCCGGCCTGCCCCGCTCCTCCCTCTCCCCCCGCCGCCGCTCGCAGTGGGCCAGCCCGCCCCTATATAAGAGCCGGGTGGGCGGCTCCGCGCCCCAGCGTCGCCAGCGGCTCGGCAGCGGATCTGCCGCGGGGGACATCGTCGTGCGTGGGGCGCAGCCTGCCTTCCTCCCGCTCCCCGCCGCCGCGCAGCCATGGCCTGGCAGCCGATGGAGATCAACCCCGAGGTGCGCGGCGGGGCCGGGGCTGGGGCTGCGGGGCGGGCGGTGGGTCGCCGGATCTCGCCGGCACTCACGCTTCTCCCCGCGCATTGTCTTCCAGATGCTGAACAAAGTGAGTTGCCTTCGCCGCCGCAGGACCGCCGCGGGCGGGCGCCGCCCCTTCTCTTTCCATCCCTGGGCATCCCGCCCTGCCTGCGCGGAGCGGTACCGCTGCGCGGGATGCGGCCGCACCTGCGGAGCGGCGCCCCCCTCCATCCCCGGGCATCCCTCCCGACCGGGATGCGGCCGCACCTGCGGAGCGGCGCCTCCCTCCATCCCCGGGCATCCCTCCCGACCGGGATGCGGCCGCACCTGCGGATCGGCGCCCCCTCCATCCCCGGGCACCCCGCCCGTGTGCGGGCAGGCCGGCAGGGGGCGCGGCGCGTTGTGCTGTGTCACCGGGCGCGGCGGGGCGGGGGTGGCCGCGCCCGGCGGGGACAGGGACGGGGGTGTCGCGGTCGGGCCACCGCTCTCTGTGCCCCGTGCAGGTGCTGTCCCGCCTCGGGGTGGGTCCCGGCTGGCGCTTCGTGGACGTGCTGGGCTTTGAGGATGAGGCGCTGCGAGCCGTGCCGACCCCTGCGTGCGCGCTGCTGCTGCTGTTCCCGCTCACCGAGAAGGTCGGTGTCCCCTCTCCCGTGGGGCGACTGGCCGCAGGTGGCACTGGCGGCTGCCAGGAGCGTGTCTGTGTCACCCCCCCAAGCATCAGATGGTTGGGCGTGGATGGGGCTCTCATGGGGGTTGTAGATGGCTGCTGTCGTGGATGGCCCCCACCTCCAAAATAGCCTGAGCTAAAATGAACTGAGCAACAAAACAAGGCCTCTTATTCCAATACTCCTGTGAGGCTTTGATTTGTATATCAGAATGAGGAAAAAATGTGATCAATCTTGAGCGTGAGTGATAGCAATTCCATTACCATGCTGACTCATTGGATCTGGAGGCCTAAATTACTTTTGTATGGTTAATATAGTCAGTCCACTTGATGTGAATGAGGGCATAGGCTTTGAAATAAAGTATATTTAACAGGTTCTTTAAAGGAAGGATTATAACCTTTCAGTAGTGATGTATTTTACAGTTGTTTATGCATAGTTCTGATGGGAAGGAGCCCATGAAGGGAAATATCCTAAAGGTCCAAAAGCATACTACTGCAGACACATGTTGAGCAGTCTGTTCAATGGACCAAAGAAATTCAGGGAGGATATAAAAGAGCTTAACCGTTATATGGTTTCTCACCTCAAGCTATTTCCACTGTACAGAACATATGGAGGGCTAAGAACAGTACCTTTGGATATGACTGAGTCATGCAGGTAGTTCATTAGGTGTTGGCCTGAATCCAGTTTAGACATATGGTGCTTTACTGGACCTGTGCCACAAAGATGACTTTCTGGGTAAATCTTTGTCCAGTCCTGGTATTGATTCTCCTGCACAACTTATCTGACTAGTAGTTCACACAATAAAAGGATGGGACTGTAACAAAATGATTAAACCAGTTACATATTTACAGCATGAGAACTTCAGGAAGCAACAGACTGAGAAAATAAAGGACCAAGAAATCAGTTCCAAGGTGTATTTCCTGAAGCAGACAGTCAGCAACTCCTGTGGGACAATTGGTCTGATACATGCAGTTGCTAATAACAAAGACAAAGTGAAGCTTGGTGAGTATGAATGTTCTGAAGTGCTTGAATTTTCATTTTTATGACAGAAGATTGAGCATGTGTGAGCTATTGGGACACATGGGGCTTTTATGCAGGCCAAATTAAGGCATGCTATACTGGTTGAGTTGGTAAGTGAGTCGGTCAGCTCTTGGAGGGGGGCACTCACCTTTGATTTGTATTTGGTAGCTGCAGAAGTATTGCCCTAGTGAGCAATGCAAGAAGAAAAGGGCACACAGTAGGAATGAACAAAGTCTGTCTAACTAGGAAGTACTATATTCAGAAATAGTTAATGACATTGGTCTTGATGTCAACTGAAGAGATGGAGTTTTTCATGACACCTCTAATGTAAGTGAATGTGTTCAGAGTAGCCTGTAAATCAGTCTAAAACATGTTTTCTTTTTGCTGGAGAAATATAAATTGTAAGGGTGTGTAATTAGACTTTTCCTGCTGAGACAATAGTTTTGATGGTTTACTTCCTACAGAAAAGGATTATTTGGTTGTTCAGAGTCTAGAGATCAGCAAAATACAACTATCATTATTCCAAGAGAACTTGAACCCTTTGTGTGGCGTGGAATTTCTTATTCAAAAGAAAACATGGAAGGCATAGTGAGCATATGAACGTAGTTTTGCTTTGCCCTTCTTGAAAAGATTTTCTGAAATAACACGCTCTTGATGAGTGAAGGAATGATACAGCATATCTTTCATGGAAGAACAGAACTCAGCACCTCTTTGTACTGCACTACTAATGTATGTTGTGGAAAACCAAAGTAAGCCTGTCAAGAGCAAGTGCTGCCTTCATTTGAAGGCAGTGTGACAATTTCATCTGCCCATATTCTGTTACTCAATACTTACGTGTCCTTACAGTTGGCACTTTTCTTGAATTTCTTCAAAACAGGACAGAACACTTCTGCCAAATGTGGGGAAATCAGAAAAGCTGTATCCTATTTGAACGTGACTTTCAAGACAACCATCCAGAGCACTCTGAAGCACTGGTCTCTGGTTGTTTGTGTAGATTGTTACTAATAGCTTCTGGATAAATAGCCTACTTCAAGTGGTAGTTATAATATGCCTATGTAGGAGATAGTTACAGGCTGAATGCAATGACTTTTAGTTGGTGCAACAAACACTGGTTACTGTGGGCTGCATCTGAACTGTCACTGATGCTTTACTCATACTGAATAAAATATTTGATTATCTTGTGCAGATGAGGGGTCTGCCCTGAAGAAATTTCTTGATGAAACAGCTGATTTGTCTCCTGAAGAGAGAGCTAAGCATTTTGCAAATAATAAGGTACATGAACTATTTAAACTGCTGACAGCTATCAGCACTTAAGAATGTAGTAACCTCTATCTGCTTTCTCTTAAGGCTATACAAGAAGTCCATAATTCGGTTGCACAAGAAGGACAATGCCGGGTAAGATGTGCATGTGTAAAATCTTGGGGAAAGGTATTAACAAAGGTGGTAGAGCAGTAAAGCTTTTTTGTCTGTCAGATAGCTGTTACAGTTCATGAGGACAGAGAAATTAGTGACTCATGGGTGAATACTTGTTCAGGGTTTCTTCCTTTAAATATGGATTGAAAATCTGAGTCCAGACCCAGTCTAAAAACATGACTCTGCATTAGAATTTCTCGTGCTTGACCTTATAGAGGTCTTGCCACAGACCTCTTCAGCTGAACTTAAGTTTTCAGTCCTTTGCTGCTGCCTTGTTGTTGATGTCTCATGTTCTGTAATCACAAGCAGGGTTTGCAGTCCTAGCTTCAATCTAACAAATGTATCTAATGGTATCTTCTAAGGTTGAGGACAACAGTGTGAACTTCCACTTCATCCTGTTTGTCAATGTGGATGGACACCTGTATGAACTGGGTAAGGTCTTGTAAACTCTGCAGTTGGACTGGGTCTACTTCAGACTGCACAGTAGTGGTGGGAGCTCAGGGAAGATGTTTGGTGCTAGTTAAACTGTTTGCTTAGGCTCTCAGAGCCAATACACAATTGTACTTTCACTTAAAAATTTTAACTGGTGGTGGATTACACTGAAGGCCTAGATCCTTTTGTAAAGCATGTCTTTGCTGTTAGAGCTGAGAATACTCAGTCCCCATCTCAGACTGTATAATACTGACAATTTGTTCTGATTTCCCAAGTATCATGTACTTGTTTGGGCACACTGTGCTCAGTTCTGCTAATTCAGAATTATTAAGTACACTGAGTGTTAGGGGTTTCTTTTATAGATGGCCGCATGCCATTTCCTGTAAACCATGGCACAAGCTCGGATGACTTGCTGTTGAAGGTAAGACTTCTCCCTTGCTTCTTCTTTCCCAGAAAGCCAGACTTGTAAAGGGTGAGAAGTGTGCATTTGGTGTATAGTGGCTGTACCTACTTGCTTTACAAGTCTGCTTCTTCTTCTAAATCTACCAAATTTATGACTATGTATTGTCCTCAGAGCTAGATATTTTTTAGCTGGTGCGAAAAGACCTGGTAACTTAGTTGGTGGGACTCGGAGAGGAACTGCAAAGACTTGTTCTCTATAGAAAGTCTTAGTCTAAACCACTGCATTTTTTTATCCCTCAAGGATTCTGCTAAGATCTGCAGACAATTTACAGAACGTGAAAAAGGAGAAGTTCGTTTTTCTGCTGTGGCTTTCTGCAAGTCTGCTTGAGACTCTGAAGAGACGCAAGGAAAGCAGTCTAATAGCACACTAGTAAATGCAGTTTAAACTCCAGTGCTTCAGTACTTGTTAAACACAGCTGTTCTGGTAACTATTTCCACCTTTTACTGTACACAGGAGCAACATCAGCTGGGCTTATGCTAAAGGATGAGCTCAAATTTTAATGTGAACGATATGGACACATCAGATATCTTTAGACTCTTTTTTCACATGTTAAGTAGAAAATGCTTAACAGGGCTTGTTTGATCTGTGTCATGTTAATTGAGTTGTTGGTTGGTATTTCCTTGTCCTTAATAAGAATAAAATGTTCTGCTAGATAAATGGACTGAAGTGATCACTAACTTTCTCCAAAAAGAGTTATGTGTCATTCTGTGCAAACCTTATTTTCAAAAGACCCTGAAAGCTCTCCTTGGAGCAAAAAATTAATGTTTGCCTCAGGGTAGCAAGACCATTTCTAGTGTCTTGGAGGCCTTCAAGGATGGAGAGATACACCAGTCTGTGTAACATGTTCCAGTGCTGCACTACTGTTCTAGTAAAGCTCTTTCTCATGCCCAGTTTGAAACTCTTAAACTGCAATCTGCCACCCTAAATGCATTTAATTTTAGAGGGATAAAGTGTGATAAATGAACACTCAAGTATCACCTTAATGTGGTCTGTATTGCTGCTACAAGCCACAGAATGCTCACTGAGTTAGTTGGTGTTGTTTCCTTATAGGAGACAATATTAGAACAGGTATTCTCCCTACCTGTAGCTAAAACAAATCTGCTGGCTAGTGCAGAACACAGTCCTTGGCTGGCCAGTGTGTGCTTACTAACTTGTGGTTGTGTTACAAGAACCTTGAAAGAGGCTATGCTTCTCTGTTCCTTCCAAAGGGACCTAAAAAGAAGAAACCCACAATACATGGATTTCTAATAGCAGGATGAAATTTTGGGTTCAACGGAAAGAGATTTAATCTTTATTACGTATTCCCTGGCCTTAATTGTGACCTGTGGAAGCTGTTTTTCCCCAAGTCTAGTTGGTGTTTGTTGTTATTGCAGCTCCTTGCTGATACTTCAGGTAGCTGTAAGAAGGGATAAAACACTCTTCAATGCAGGCCTTAATTCTAATGCAAGAGTCACAGTCTGTCCCTGCCAGCCATGTTCTATGGTGCTGGATAACAGTCTTAGATGGCTGCTGGTGCTCTGTATGCTGCAAGCTGTTCTGGCTTACAGGCTTTTTCAGAGGTTGAGTAAAGCTGTGTGTGGGCTGAAGTTGTTTTGTATTGGGCCATGTTACTACTCATGTAATTAATTACCTGATAGCTAAAGCTAGCAGAAGGTTGCAACACAATTTCAAGTCTACTTCAATTCTGAACACTAGTGTCTTTTGGCTTCAGGTAGATGAAAGCTATGGCTGAGAAAAGGTCTGTCATGTGTCCTTGTTCTCTACAACAGCATCTTCTGCCTGTTAGTGGAAGTTGTAGGGTGAAAAGAGGCCTCCTGGGGCATCTCTGCTGCAGCCTCCTGCTTCGGCACAGACTTGGAGCCATGCCTGTGGCTCAGGCTGCTTAGCAACAAAACCTTCAAGAGAAGAAATGTAAGTGGCATAAGCATAGGGAAGTGGAAAGAGCTATAAAAACTAGATACAGGAGGAGGAGGAGCATGAGAGCAGAGTCCAGTGAGCTGTATGCCACACTTGTGGCAGTGTGCTTTAATGCCACAGAGGACCCTTTCCTTACCCTTAAGGCAATTTTGAGGATACCTGCTGTAACTGCGCCTGTGTAGAGTTACACAGGTCAAGGCTAAAGCAACATGAAAATGCCTTTGAGATGCTACTGTATTTTTATAGTGATTCCAGCAGTCAAACATATTGAGTTCTGACTTTGTTTTGGGTTTTGGTTTTTTTTCTGTTTATTTGGGTGGGGGGGGTTATTTGTTTTAATTAGCAATATAAACTGTGCTATGGAAGCTATTTTAGTGTTTCATAAACTTTTTTTCACTTATTTGCTCAAACTTTCAAATTAAGAATCTACTAAAAGGAAACATTTTCATAATTTTGGCCTCATGAGAAAAACAGGGAAAGGATTGTGACAGACTTTTCTTACTTTCTCACATTCTGGTCCAAGGTGCAGTTTCAAATGATGAAAACAAAGAGAACCACTAAGGAATGAACCTTACCCATCCACTCATGTATAATATTACTAGCAAGATTATTTTACCCAGCAGAAGTGACTGCAGGAGCCTGACAAACAGCTGGGCAGCCGGGCTTTACTTCAAAACACCCCGGGTTTTAAAAAGAGGAAGATGAGTTACTGAGGATGGCAAAGATCTTGGGATTTGGGATAGAGTTGCTTCAGGTGAAGGCGACCTCAAAAAATTGGTGAGGATCTGTAAGCTGGATAGATGGAAGATTTTGCAATATTAACAGTGCTACAGTTCCAAATGTGTTACTGCATTCGCAAGAAAAGTCACAATGCGTAGAAGTGTGTATGTAGCAATTTAAAACTGCATTCAGTAAGTCATAAACAGAAAACAAAGACGATGTCTTAAAGTCATATCAGGTGTGTAAAATCTCAAAATAAATATGGGGGGTTTGCATATTTTCTAGCTAATTTTTACCTATTTGACAGTTTTTGAGTTTTAATTTTTGCCCATTGTTCCACACGGTGGAAGTGTTTGGACCAATGTGAGACACTGTATTGTTATACTAATTATTGGCTTGGACCAACTCAGGTGTATGTGGTGGGCAGGAAGGGACAGGTCAAATTTCACAAAGGTGAGGTGATACCTTTTTCCATACCCCAGCCCCTTGGAGCTTCTTTGGGCAATCCGGGAGCAGCTGTCAGTCATTGGACAGCAAGAGCACTGCCCCACAGCACACCCCCTGGAGCCCCTAACCCAGCCCCAGAATGGCTGGCACACCAGAGCACTGCCCCACACCACACCCCCTGGATCCCCTAACCCAGCCCCAGAATGGCTGGCACACTGGGAGCCCCACCTGGGTGGGGTGGCCACAGGAGGTCAGATCAGATAAAGCCAGCACCATGTGGCCATTGTGAGGTTGTACCCTACAATGTGGACATGCGGAAGCTGGACTTCCGCAGGATGCAGGGTGGTAGCTATAATTCTCTCTTTTTCTCTCTCTTAATCTCCTTTCTTGATATTTTGGGTAACTTTGAGCTGGGTGGGTTAGATTTTGCTAAGTTGTATGGGTTAGCATGTGCTAAGTCAATGCTTTGTGGAATTCTTTATTTTTGTTGAATGTTGCCTTTAAAACTTTTGCCAAGTTCCCTTATTTTCTAAAGTTTGCCAGTAAAAGTGTGGGGTTTCTACCTCCTGAGAAACACATGCAGTGCCTTCTCCCTTGCAGTCTCTCAAGGTATTAAATGAACTGAAGGCCCTTTTAATAAGTTTGGTGGGTGAATTTTTGGAGCCTTGTATATTTTTAAAGTGAAACCTCTTTAATGAGTTTGTAGCTTGAGGCCTGGGGTCTTATAGCCAAGAAGTGCAAATGTCTGTAGGCTATTTTAGGGTGCTATGTATCAAAACACTGTTTTCATGAGAAGATGCTCTCTCATAAATTAGATGGATGTTGGTCACATCCTATATGACGTGCTGCTCATTTTGTTTCTTGTCTCTCCTTTTCTCCTCTTTGTTCTTAAATCTATAGTTCCATATGGAACTGTTATCTTTCCTTGATTTCCTGTTCATCCTTCTTAAGTAAATTAGTTCTTTCGACCCTCTTCTCATCTAAATTCCTCCATGTTTTTCCTGAGTTTACCCTGAATTTTCCCTGTGACAATTGTTGAGCAGGGCAGGAGCTTGCAATGCCTGTTTTGTGTTTTATGCCCACTCTGAAAGAAACCTGTGACTGGCTGTTGCCACTGCTGCTCTTCCAGATAGAAGAGGATATTGAGCAATTTAATTTGAATTAACAAGTTCCTGCCATTTTTGTGCAGCCTTCCAGAGGCGAACTTTTAACAGTTAATATAAAGAACTATCCTTGGAAATATTTAAGCATCTCAGGTAAGATTTCTGGCTTATCTGTTTAGACTTGCACTTTGCTAGTTTAGAACTGTATGCAGGGTTGACCATGTGTTCTAAGTTTTCTTCCCTACTCAGTTGAAAGCTGTAGCCAACCTGTTCTGTAGGTGGCAGCATTGGGAAACTTTGAGCACCAAGTCCAGCGTCTGAATGGATCCAGAGGCAATCTTAGTTTTTAAATCCATAGGTAGTCCTACTGCTTTCAGTGGGACCACTCGCATGCTTAAGCACACTTCTGATGCAGCCAAATAGCCAATCCTTATTTTAGGTCAAAATTTAAGCACAATATAATGTCTGAAGCCTCTTACACATTTGAATAGCCTTTGGCTTAGATCCACAGTTTGTTTGCAGCTGATACAGTACCACACCACCTCTTTGTCCAGTATAAACTCTTGTCCAATATATGCGCTACTATTTCCATGCTAAATAGAATACTTTCTTGGGAGAGTAAGGAAAGTGTGGGACTAACTCCAACAGCATCCTGCTTTTGATGTACAGACCAGTTTATAAATCTCTAAATATTCAAGATGGAGAAATAGTTCACTGAAAAACAAATTAGACACACTATTATCCTCTGCCTTTGATGCAAAGGCAGTGGGGAGCTCTAAGGGGCCAGTGCTTGGCATTGGGAGGAAACAAGAGACTGCAACAAACCTCAGAGTTACAGGGTCCCTCTCCTGCTGCTGCTGACAGCCAGGAAGAGGCTGATGACAGGACTTCAGATCAATGAGACCGTGGACCAAGTGGGAACAAATAAGAATGGGGAAAAATGCAGCCAGAAGCAGAGTAACAGAATTTAAGTTCCTTTGTGACCAAAGGAATTAAAATATCACTTCCATGTTGTAATTTTTAAATTCTTGCACAGGGCGATATTAAGTTACAAGGAGTGGTTGAGATTCCAAATTCTTTGAACCCAGAGGACCTCAATAGATGAGAGTATGGGTCTAGAAGAAACCTCATGGAGTTCAACGTGGCGAGGTGCAGAGCTTGGCACCTGGCTGGAGCCACCACATGTCTGGGAGTTGATGGACTGAGTTTCAGCTCTGTTGTGATCTGGGAGTTATGGCAGGTGTCAAACTGAATATAAGCCATGTGTTGACTGCTCTCCTTGTGAATAAGGCAAGTTACATACAATGTTGGGAGTTATATTGGGAGGGGCAAGACGAACAGATGGAGGAAAGTTATTATCCATTATTACTTGGCACTGGTGTTGCTGCACCTGGAATAGCAGTTCAGTTCTGGATCTCCACACCCAGTCCAAGAAGGATGTGGAGGAATCTGGAGAGGGTCCAGCAGCAGGCTACAGAGGCAGGGAGCATGTGGCCTACAAGGAGAAACTGGTGGAGCTGGATGTTTGTAGTCTAGTGTGGAGGAGACTAAGGCAGGATCTAATTGTAGCCTGCAACTACTTCAAGGGCAGTTGCAAAGATGACAAAGCCATATTTTTTCTTGGTAGTAGGAGATAGTATATTGAAGGGCAGTAACTGTAAATTGCAGCTTGGAAGGGTCAATTTGGGACATTTGGAAACTAGAAGAGTACTTCTTCATGGAAAGGTGAAATACTGGAACAAGTCGTCAGAGAAACAGGATCATCTCCATGATTGGAAGTTTGTAAGGGACCAGAATTTAACAACCAGCTTTTGTTAAGCTACTTGAGGTTACCTAATAAAGTATGAAAAATGAGAGCAGTCATCAGTGTTGTTCCAGCCCTGGGAACGGAGTGGTGTGCTCCTTGAGAAGGAGCTAATCATGAGTCTCCTCGCTTGCCTTGTGTGGGGGAGTTGTTCCCTGCAGGTAGAGCTGGAGGCTGATGCTGCTGACTGCTGCTTGTCCCAGACTGGGGTTCAAGGACGAGAATGGTTGCAGAAGCAGCAGCAGCTGATGCGTCTAGGAGGAGCAGGTTTTGTCACTGATGGAAGGGTTGTTACTGCACAGAGAGTTGGGGAAACCAGAGGCCTAGGGAAGATCTGAGAAAGCTCTTCCATGGTCTATGAATCAGAAGCTGGAGGAGTCCTCCCTGAGGATATGTGTAACATCCTTATGGGTACTCTCATGGGAAAAAGAGCAGTGAATCATAGGGAAAATGGAAAAAGGAGAGAACTTCTGCATGTTTTTCAATTACCATCTTTCCAGCAGTACCATGACCACCATAAGATTGTTCAAAGGAAGTTTCCCAATCCCTTAAAGACTTGTTTGTCAAAAATGTAGAGCTAGATGAAGCTTAATGCACAAGTAATGAGCTATGTAGAATTGATTTAAAATTTTATGTACTTTTTCCTTACATGAGTTTCAGATGTGGCTAGATGATATTGCAAGGCCTGCAGCAAGATATAAAAAGTGAGGTCTGCATGACATTGGAGGAACAAAACTGGGCAAAGGTATTTCAGTTGGTTTAGCGTTTCAGGTGGGGTACCATAAAAAACAAGACAGTCAATTCCATTGGTTAAGAACACTCAATACCATACTGAGAGATATTATTGCTTACAACACTGTAGCCAGACTGAATTGCATTGCCTTTTCAAGTCTTTATATGTGTGCATGTTAACATCTTAGCAGAAAAGCTTCTACTCTTAGTGTGTGGAGAGTGGGAGAAGTGCAGCTTTACTATCCCAGCTTTGCAAGAAAGGAACAGAGACATGGATTCCCTGATTTGCCTAAAGGAATGCTTGAAACTGATGGCAGAGTTGAAATTATAGTTAAATTTATAGCTACATATGGGTTGTGGAGTTGTTGGTTGGTTGGTTTGGGGGTTGGGATTCTCCCCCCACACACCCACCCTTTTTGTTTTGTTTTGTTTTGTTTTTTTTCAGGCAATGTTTTTATATTTACTCTACTCTGGCTCTGGGCCTGGGTTAATACACCTTCCCTCTTAGCTTGGCTAATTAGCTAAAGCTCAGTGCTGGCTTGGAGAACAGTCAGGTGAACTCATGTTTGTCTGTAAAGAGGGTCTGTATTGACATATAGTCCCCAGAGTCTCCTTCTAATGCCTGAAGATATTTTTCCAGTAGACTTATAATGCATCAACACTCAAGAAATACTGCTTTCTCCATCTTTTTCCCCTTCCCATCTCACAAATATGTTTAGCAACAATGGGAAATTGAGGATCACACAGATTACAGAAGAAAGAGTGGTTGCAGTATTCAGGCTTTCTGACATACAGGAGAGTCAGGCGGCAAGGCTGTGGCCGTATTCCTCATGGCTTTATGGAATGGTTTGAAGAAGTATTGATAAAGGAACAAGATGGTTCAGAAAAGAATGTAATTGTTTGGCTAGCTGGATACTTTCTCTGACTTTACCACTCATTCTTTCTCCTTTCACCGAACAATGGCCTTGAAGGTCAAGCTGTGTCAATAAACAACATATTTCTCAGGATCAATTCTTACTGAATAATGTGAAACAAGGGGTTAGATACTGGGTGGTTAATTTTTCCCTACTTCAGAAAGCAGCTGTTGGAGGTTTTAGATGTAGCCCAATACTGTATATGGAAGTGGACATGATCTTCCCTTAATACACAGTTCGGGACTTGGTTTTCAATTTTCATGACCCTCTGAGAACAAGGCATAAAGTAATCCCTGCCACCTTTATGATGGGCACAGGCAGCAATGACAACAAACTTTCCTGTGAAAAATCATGCAAATCTTTTATCTAAGACAGCAAAATCCTGTTTAGTTTGAATCAGTCTGATGCATGTTCCCAGCCCTAGACAAGGCTGTGAGGGTTTAGGGAAATTGTTGCTCTTTGGGAAAGTGCAGTGCTTCAGGGCAATGAGAAACTGCTGGTTAAGCAGATGGAGATTTTGTACATGTTTTACAAAGGTTGCTTCATTTCTACTGCCTGTGTGCCACAGCTGCTGCTGTGGGACCCACAGGGATCCACATGAGTCAGGTGATGGACTTTAATCCTTTGCTTAGCTGCAGCGTGGATGTGTGTAGCTCACAATTGTCATTCCTGAGGCTTGTTATAGGAGAGACCCCCAGGAGAGCTGGGACTGCTGCCTGTCTTCCTGCAAGGAATATGCTTGCTGTGTTGCAGCCTGAGAACCACACACTCATTTGACAGACTGAAAAAATGTGGGAAGAAATTAGCTTAAAATCTCTTTTTCACAACTTGCGATGTTTTTCCTGCCAGCCTCAATCAGTATGCAAGTGGGGTTTTTACAATTTAGCTGGTGTTTTTGAAAGGAAAATCCACAGGTGCACTTGAGTCCCTGTGAGGTGCAATGAAAAATTAACACGGTACATCAAAAAATTGAAACATTAGCTCCACAGCAACATTGTTTTTGTTACTGGCCTATTTGGTACATGCATGACAGGAAAAGTCCATTAGATTCGGTGGGGCAGAGAAAAATTCTCTGCTCAAACATGCTAGCTAAATTCAGCTCCTGGCCTGAACAGGAGAACTTACTTTTATTTTCTGTGTACCACTTGGGATCTGATTTTGCAGAGCACCTCAGCTCATGTTAGCCCATGATTTCAACTAAAATCAAGCCTTCAGTTAGGCTCGAACACATGGTTGAAATTATGTATAGGCTGAAGTGATTTCCTCAGTCAGACACTTGATGATATTTCCACATCTGCTTAGACTCAGAGCCTGAACCCATCACATTAGGGGGGCAAAAGCCCATTTGCTTTTAAGCGGAAGCCCCTTACTTGGTATTTTTTACTCTGGACTGGAGAGGGAATTAGCAAACTGGCAATCCTTCTTACAAAATTATACCATTTCTACTACATCAAGTAGGACAGCTTTCCTTAGGATGATTTAACTTTTCCAAGATTTCATATCCTCACTCATCAGACTCCATTTACCACAGGAAATTACAGTTAAGCTGTACGAAGACTTTCCCTGACTAAATCCAATGTTTATAAATTATAACCAGGCAGAAAATGTGAATCTCAACTATGTAACTATAGTCTGAAGTGTAAGCGTTCACAAGTTCAACTTCTTTCCCAAATATTTTTTACCACAGGAGTAACATGAGTTTGTATAAATAAAGTATACATTTTTAGAATATTTGCACACTGCAATATAATAGATAATGTTTGTGTGTATTAGAAGAGCACAGACCTGTGTGGGCTGTCTGTGCCTCCATTCTCAGACAGGAGATTTTTGGACTTTTCAAACAGTGGCCACCAACAAAGCGACTTCCTTCTGTCTAGGGTTTTTGGGGTTTTTGTTTGGTTTGGTTTGGTGGGGGGTTTTTTTGGTGTGTGGTGTTTTTTTTTTTTTTTTTCCATAAGAATGCTGCTGGACATCTTCTTAAGAACTAAGCTCTATAAAGCTTCTTAAGAAATAAAACAATAACAAGTTGGATATGCTTTATCCAGCCCCACATTATTCTTCATATCTATGGCAAGATCTCAATATTTGTCCTTCCAGTACTTCAGCAGTCATGCCAAGGTGTACTTCTGATTATATCCATGTAATAACCTCCTACATACAGTATGGACCAACAGGTGAAGAAAAGGTTTTCTCCAGAGAAAAGAGAATGTCTAGCAGCACTGAGGGTCAGAACTGGTCATACAGTTTATCTTTAGATTTTCTTGTGCCGTCCTGAACAAGTCACTGACTGGACGCAGATTTATTATTTTTTCTTATGTACATAACAGATTTAATACCTTATTCACATTTTGTAAAATATGCAACATCCAACATGGATCATCATAATATGTATCATAATAATATCATGGATCATCATAATATATAGAATTATTTATAAAACTTTAAGGCTAAATAAGAAATCATAAAACTCCAAAGCACACAATTCTTCCTGCATGGCACTTCTTTAAAATGCTTGAGGTAGAGCTACTGCTTACAAACATATTCATGTGTAAGAGTTGGAGGATTAGGAACAAAAATAAGATCAGTTACTGCATTGAATTTAGGGAAAGTTTATCATACAGTGACTTCTGGAATCCACTACATTTTACATTCTAGGGTTTGCATTTCTAGGATTTAAATTAGGCTCTTAGTACCTAAAGTTTATGCAAAGAGACAGGCTTTAAATATCATAGAATCATCACAGAATCATGGAATGGTTTGGGTTGGAAGGGTACCTTGAAAATAATCTAGTTCCAAGCCCCATCCTGTGGACAAGGACACCTCTAATTAGACCAGAATGCTGAGAGTCCCATCCAACCTGGCCTTGAACATCTCCAGGAATGGGGCATTCACAACTTCCCTGGGCAACCTGTTCCAGTGCCTCACCAAAATGATTTTTTCCTAATGTTTAATCTAAACCTACTCTCTTCCAATTTAAACCCATTTCCCCTTGTCCTGTCCCTACATTGCCTTGTAAAAAGTCTTGCCCCATCTCTTCTGTAGGCTCCCTTCAGGCACTGGAAGGCTGCAGTTAGGTCACCCTAAAGCTTTTTCTTCTTCAGGCTGAGCAATCCCAATTCTCTCAGCCTTTCCTCACAGATGAGGTGTTACATCCCTCTGATCAACTTGGTGTCCTTCCTCTGGACTTGCTCCAACAGGTCAGTGTCCTCAACTGTATTTTGTTGAACTACTTTTCTTCATGGATGATGCAAGCAACCCCTTCAGGTATCATGCTACAACACTGCCAAAGTCACTTCATAAAATCAAGAGTGGTGAATTTGTGGGGTGGGGAGAATAAAATAGGGAAATTCAATGCCAGGTTAATGCTTGGCCATAGCAGAATGAGTGGCCAGCCCCTCAGGCAAAGCACCTCACCCCTTCACTCCACATGGAACCAAAACTAGTTTAACCAGGCATGATGCTCAGCATTCCCATTTAGGACCAGCTTTAAAAAGGAAAATAGCTCCACTGTGCACCAACAGATTCAGCTTAACTGAAAATGTTAGCACCCAGGAGAATTCTGGTCCGTGACCTAGATAATACAGAAGCAAACTATTGTGTGACTGCATCTCTTTAGCAAATGTGGTACTGCAGTCAGCAGTCTGCAAAAATGCTCATTTTCAAAGCAAGCTTTCAGTGAAGCTTTCAGAATGACTACTGTTTCAGAAGGGAAACACAGATGCAGGAACTAGAAAAGGCTTTCAACACCTTTTTGTTTATTTATTTATATTCATTCTTATCTGGGGCAAAATAAATGCTTGTGCATATTTTATTTGCAAATAAAGCATGAACAGTGAAATCCATAACACAAAAGGGTGCATGGTGGTACTCTTAAAGCTTTTTCCAATGTATATAAGATAACTAGCTGGAGGACATATCTGCAATACTAATATGCATATACTTTGTAATCTGTGAAAATAAACAAATTACCCATAATGTAGAAAAGTGCTCTGAAACTCATGCCATTTCTTGTAGGGAATTATATTTCTGCATTTAAAAAGGAAAGTACACCAGAAATTATTGGAATGGAATACTGGAAAAGGCTTCCTAAAATACAGCCAGTGCATGCTTATGGTATTCAGACATACAACTGCAGCCCACAGTACAGAAGGCCAGGCATCTCATTTCATGGTTCATTTAAAACTGTACCTAATCTGAAAAATGTTCAGGGTCTGGAGTGGTCTTTTTGTATAGAAATGTACTGTATTCTAACATACAGATTTTGTACTTGAATTGGTAATGAGTTTCACTTATGTCTTCTGGCCCCGATGTGTTTGTTTTAGTACATCTTTAAGTGTGCTAGTCTGGGAAGCCTTCAGGGTGAGACACAACAGATGGACAGAAGCAGTCCAGGTCTGCATTTTTTCAAGCAGCCACACAACATGAGCTATGCTGGAGCTTAACCGGCATGCAGTGATGAGGGGATTGTTTCCCAGAATAGTATTTGTCCTAAGATATCCTCTCTATTTCCACCATATCTCGAGAGTGACAGTTTCTCTCCATCGTGCAAAAAATACCTCTGCCCAAGAGACTCCATGGACTCATTGTCGTGCCCTTATTCTCGTGGAGTATCACCTTACTCTGTGCTACTTTCTACAGCCAGGTGGGCATTTAGAAAAAGGAAGTATTCACTGAGATGACAAGCAAAGTAAAGTGTCAGTGTTGAAAGAACTACAGGTCTGTATTTCTGGAATGGCAGCATATAGACTCTCATCTCAGCTAGTCAGACTTTGGTTGTGACAGTGATTTTTTTTACTGCCCTGGAACTAAGATCACAAACATTAGTCCTGCTGGAAGACGAACTTTAATTCTCCCTTCTTGTTCAAAATATTTTCCCCAAACTTATAAATACCAAATAAATGTAAAGAGTAGTTTTCAGTAGGGAAAGACTTTACTGTTTCTTTTAAAAATGTCTGTGAATTTTTGTCCTTTTTTTTTTTTTTTCATCTCCTCAGATTTGTTTTGCAAGTAGGTTTTTGACAGTGTTAAAAATGGAGCCACATTGCTGTAGGTAAGCACAAGAAATTCAGTTGCACAGTGAAGCTGTTTTTTCCAATCTTATGTCACCCAGAATCAGGGTCTGCATGAATCAAATTCAGGCAAGAAGACAGTATAAGAGTAACTGCAGTTAATCATTCCTTTCATTTAGCTTAAGAACAATTCATCCAGGTTTCTTCAAGGTAATAAACCCAACTCCAAAGCCAGGTGAAGCTGGTGGCAAAATGCCCAGTGATGGTACATGGTACCACATTAGATCCTTGGTCTTTTACTCACCTAACCAAAATCTACAGACTTGTAAGAGGCAGAAAGCCATTATTTCCAAAGCAATAGGATGTTAAGTGATAAGCCACAGTGCTGAGGCCAACTGGTAGAAAAAAGCAGGAGGACTGGGCAGTCAGACCAGGTCAGTGGAGTCTTTCATTAAATGCCCTGCTCTGCCACCAGCCCTCTTGAGCAAACTCTTCAGAGCAAAGCCCTACTCCCACACACTTTGTCACTCAGGGGAACCTCAGCCTTCAGTTAGGCAGCATGATCCCCTACAAAATCAATGGGAGGAACAAGAGGCTTATGGCTGGGGAGCATAGAGGTGGAAAACAACAGAGTGGGGCATTGCTTACAGCAGCTGGTGGGAAATAATGATCTAGGCACAGATTTACCCCAAGAGGAGTTAAACATGTGTGATAGTAAGAAGGAGGTATTTATCCCTGCTTAACACTCTTGCAGTGAATATTCTCCTAATGTTAGGTGTCCTTTTGAATGAGAGAAAAAGAAGAGACATGATAGGCTGCTCCAGGGTTACGTCACTTCCCTGGTTAGGCATCTTCTCGTGCTCTGATGACAAAACACACTGAAGCCCTCTACATTTAAGTTTTACTACTAAGCTATCTGACACTTCATGTTGAATGATTCTTTCTTTCCTCTTGCAGTGGTCCTCCACTTCATAAGCAAGGCACAACCCCTGGAATAGGGATTTGAATCTGACTCTTTCACACTGGTTCATAACTCTTCATCATGAAGGCAAAATTTCAACATCTCTCCTTGGCTTAATATATATCCAATTTCTTTATGCAAAACATATTTCAGAGAGCTGTACAACTTTCTCTGCAATGTGGTATTCACCTCTGCTGGTGGTATTCAACTCCTAAAACACAGAAGCATCAGCTGCAGAAACAATGGGAAGCTGGAAGCAGACCCCTGACCTCCCAGTCAGAGCTTCTCCTACTAGGTAATCACAGATGTACACTCTGAGAATTGAAAGACTTTGCTTAGTTCTGTCGTGTGCAAAGTCTCACCCAAGAACCTTCACTAGCCTACTCCCTTAGCAAGGGGAAGGCCTAGTTTAAGAGTGCCCTGGCCTTTAATTGGGACCACCAAGCAGCTCTGTGTTACCAGGAGATTGAGACCCATCTGAAAAACACACATGCAAAACTGAGACAACACTGGCAGCGAAATATGACCTGAGAGACATAGGGGGAGAAAGCTGAGTAAGTTTTCTGAGGATATCAGTAGTACCTAGAGATTGAGTGCAGTGCTCAGAGTTTCCTGTTGGATTTAACGTTTAGTTTCACCTGATGGTTAAAACAGTGACCTGGTTGCTGAAGGTAAAAAGTAAGGTTTTTGAAGGCGGTGAAACGTGTTTGCAGGCTGATGCTGTGTTCCTTCTATAGATGGCACTGTAACTTACTGAATGCTTTGTTTCTCTGCCCATAGTTTTTCTGATGCTATCACCATTATGCTGTCTCAAAAAAGCACACTGAGGGTGGAAAAAACCCTTAAACCCATCAGCAACATTGAGATACACCTCAGATCACAAGTGTGATTTCTAGTCTCAAGGGCACTATAGCATTTCACAAGATCTGATCAAAAAGCACCCTTGTGCAGGATCTGTGAAGGGTCAATCGCAGGACCTCGGGGTAGAAAGTCAGAAGAGATTAAACTTATAGTGGTGCCTTTACATGCTGTACCAGTTTACAGGCAGTTGGGGGGATGCCATGCAGGCAGATGTGCTATCTTTACATTTAACACTCCTTGACAGATTTTCCTTCAGTGAATTTCTTCAATTGCTTTTGTACCCATATAAACTTTAAACATCCACAGCAAACCAGATGGTCCTGCTTGAAACATAACTTCTGACTTTTTTCCAGAGTGAACATAAATCTAAATGCATTGTAAGACATTTGAAGCAATTACTGTGCAAACTATTATCATTACGAGCAGGAGCTAACTAAAAACAACTGCTTATGCATGACAAGTCATACATTATTTCCTTCATTATCTTTCTCTTTGCACATAACTTCTTCACAATGAGGACTCTGGTCTCAACATTGCCTTGTAAAAATGGCATTATCAGCATTCTTAGTGCTCATCAGTAGTTTGACAAACATCAGTTTGCTAAAACCAGGGAAAATGCACCAGTTCGATTACCTCTGTAAACACAAAAAATTTTCTAAAAAAATTTTTGAATGTAAACAACTTCCATAAAAATATCTGTTCATCAAATTTACAGGAGTATCAAGTAAGTATCTTCATCCAGTGTCAAAACACTTCCTGAAATCCACAGGGACAGCCCAACAGTCTGGCTTCTCCTCAGGGTGTGGAACTCACATTACAGCAAGGTGGGCTTTTTAAGTGTTACAGTTACAGAGCTACTGCAGCACCAACCACTGCATCACTGAAAGGAAATTAACAAGTAGTTACACATGTCCTAGATTCTGTAGATCCACCACACTGATAAAACCACACCATTCCTTTTAAAATTCTAATGAAAAGCATATTTCTCTATAACACAACTGTTTCAATAGTGCTCCCCCAATTTATGTTCTTTCTTCAATAAACTCAATATACATATATACATATACACATACATATATATATATAAAAATATAAAAGCAGTATCAAATTGTGCTTCCAATCCTAGGTGCAACTTTAGTTGCATATGGAATATTAGGATGAATTGTCATTATATACCTTCCTTTCTGGAAGTTCTCCTGCTATTATCATCCAGACTAGTGACTTGTAAATATCTATGAAAAAAACTAATCCCCTTATGTTTTTGAAATTTACAGCAGTATTTTTCAAAATTAAACACACAGATAATAGAATGTATACAGTAACTGAGCCAGATTTATGATTACAATTATGAAGAAATAGGCCACAGTTTATACCTGATAAGCAGAGTGTATTTATCTGGTGGAAAGCAAAAGATTTATTATGTGTTTAAGCATTCATTTCCTTATTTTTGTGCATGTTTTCTGTAAAGGATGTGTTAACTGTGTTACAATCACTTAAACAGATTTGGAAAGTCAGCCCTAAGTTTCATAATCAGTCACCATGTTATAAACTGAGGATACCTGTTGATGTAAACATCTCCCTCTACTTCTGCATGGTGTTTCTCTAAGAGGAGATCAGTCAGGGGATGGCTTTTGTATTATCACAAGCTTTTAAATGCAGAATGTTCCGAATAAGTAATTTCAATTCAGGCATAGAGGGCCAGAAGTTTAAGATGGAGGCAAGAAGTGTACCATGGAAGTTTGTATGCCTTTTTCCCACTGTCCAACCTCCTCTTTGGGATGGGCTGCAGAAACCTAATCTCTTTCTCTCTGAACACAAATTGGGTTTCACAGTCATTAGCACTGAAAAATACAAATATATTCAGAAAGTCTTTGTGCTCTTGCCAAGTTCAAAAGGAGGATGCAGCAGATTTAGCAAAAAACCAACAAAGGTCCATATCCCACATACGGAAGGGCAGACTCTCTCCCTCCCTCACAGCTCCTTCTCACCTGCCTGAGGTTTCTTGACAACTTATTCTTTCCCCTGCATTTCTCCTGGAGGCCTCAGCACTTTCAAGCCCTCAGCAAATAAGAGTCATACAGTCTTTGCAACAAAGGAGCCCTAAGAAGTGGCAGGTTTAATGGAGCATATGTTCAGCTCTTACACTTTTCCACAGCACTTCCAGCATGTGCTTATGCACACCATGATGGTTTCCAGCTGGCTTCTCCTATGCTGGGAATGCCTTTGGCCACTTTCAGCAGTCTGTACTCAATTTTTTTCACAGCATTTCAGCAGCTGAAGAAATTAACTGCTGTAGAAAGTGGAAGGGAAGACTGTAGCCACCTGGTGATGCTGGGACATACCCAGAGATTGTCATACCATATGCCTTGAAGAACCATTATTCCTCTTAAGATGTCTTACTCTCCACACATGAGACTCCATTTTTCTTCTTGAAGTGCTCCCTTTCTCTAGGTTTCGGTCATGAATACTTGAGTGCTGCATTGACATCAGCTACCTTAAAGCACAATTAGTTTCATGTTACAAGAGCTCCCACAGCTAATAGCCCAGTCATTCTGTACTGATGGAAAATCTTCCACTCTGTGGAGCCGTTTGCATGACTTCCTTTACACACTGGGATGGAGATCCCACAGGTCTTGATTGTCAACAAGGTTTGAGTCTTTATTCCTGATAGACTCATGATTTCCCAGTTTCACTGACATGTAAGATGCTGACCAGTCTCACAAGGTGCTCCAGAGGCTGATACTCACAAGGTGCTCCAGAGGCTGATAATCTCTTCCTGCACAACAATCTCTACTACACTGTCGTTGCAAAGTGGTCTACAAAGAGAAGCATTTGCAATGAAACTTGATTGAAAAGTCTGGAAGTAGTGTGCAGACACAAATTTGGCAGATTGTAATTCAGCACTGAAAACTGATTAAAATACTAATTTTCAGAGAAACATCATTCTGCACACAATCCAAAGTTAGCTGAAGGTCTCCTGTCCCTCAGAAAACCTTGATGCTGAAGTTTGTCAAATGATGAACTACTCTAGTGTTTCCTGTATTGTCTGACCTGAACTTGCAGTGATGGTTTCTAAAATGTTTCTTTAATGTTAATGTTCTCTTAAAGGCATGCCATAATTTGATCTTTTCCTGACCTACTAGCATGCTAAGGAAACATGGTGTCACTGGCATGTCAGGACTGAAATTTTTTAAGGCAGAGATAGGACTTAGGTGTTTGACCCTGTTAATTTTTATGGGATTTGAGCATTTAATTCCTTTAAAGTCTTATGAAAATCCCTATTCAGTTTCCTGGGCATGGTTCATCAACACAATGAGGATACATTCAATGAATACTGTATTTCAAGAAGAAAAAGCACTCAGTAAATATGGCTCTTTTAAAAACCAATGATTAATGAAAAAACATATACATATTCCAAAATGCTGGCTGTATTAGCTCTGAGTGTTCTGCAACCTATGTCTGTCTTTTCCTCTGTCTAGATCAGGAGCTCCTGTGAAAGGCAGTCCCACCAGCAGCCAAAAAGTGCTTGAGAATGAGAGTTAAAAGATATCGGCAGATATCAGTAATATGGATTATCATAAAGTATTTTGTCTTGAATGATCAGTTGAGGTTTTCTTGACATTTGGGCTTCTTTTGGAGGCCCACAGGGGTGCACTGGAGCCTCTAAACTGGGAAAAACTCCAAGAACTTTGGCTGGCCAGACAGAAAGGCATAATTAAAGAAGTAATAATAAATTTATGAAAATAACTTTAAAGGAATTTTCCCCCCATTTTGGCTATTTTAAGGGCTGTGTGCATGTACCTTTTTGGCTGTACACTCAATAGCAGTGATTTCTTGGCAATCTTGTCAGCTGCACTTTCATATGGGTGGGCAGCCCTCATAAAATAAATCATCTAGGAGTTCAGGCAGTGATTCAGCAAGGTGTAATATCCTTCTCTTCCCTGACAGTTGTCAACATGGACTATGGCCCAACAGGCAGACCTGCATCATCACATCCAGTCCTAAAGCAGGCTGGATGAGAGCCAGCTCTGCTCAAAAGTGTCCTCCATGGTACTCAGGCTTGAGTGCATAAGCCCAGTTTGTTAAACCGCCAGAGTCAGTGGTACAGTAATGGTGCTATTGGTTTGGAGCTGGCTTACATCTGACCAGCTGGGAGCAGAATGAACTTATGACTGGGTTCAAAAGAGTAGAGTGGAAAGCTTACATAAACTCTTCCAGCTCTGAGAGGTGTGGAAAGCCCAGATGGATCCATACTCTTGAAGGTTAGGGTCTTTGGCTTCAGAGAAGTTTCTGGGGATTTCAGTGAAGCTTGATCCCCAAGAGATCCAGAAGACAGCAGAGGAAGTTAGGAGCACTGAAAGATTTTAGGAAAGTCCAACAGATATTCACAGTACTGTTTGTTTCTTTAATAATAAATGTCAGACATATTAAGAAGCATTCCGTTTCTGTGGTCACACTTAGATTTACATTTTCTGCCTTCAGCAGTTCTGGTGAATGAGTTTTTCACTAGTGTGTGTGTGTGTAAGTGGTTAAATAATATTGCCAAGACATATCAACCTTTTGGTACTTGCAGTTTAAGGAATCACAACGTTACTGTTAAATCAGCTGGAAGATTATTACGGATACATATTAGAAGTGGAGAGCCCTGCCCGGGACCAGACTGTGTTTGAAAGAACACCCCGTTTCCACTTCCAGTCTTTAATGAAATATACTTTCAGAATGTAGATGAAAAACAGTCAAACTCAGAAGAAAACTGGAGAAGAAATACCATTTTGAGCTTTTGTGACCCTTCTATCTTAGCAGAGAAGCAAAGGCCATTTGTTGTCTTTACATTAAAGAAACAGGATGTCATATTGGCAGGTACACAAACCCATAAGCATCCGCTCCCCACCAATGTTCTTTTGTTTTAATGGGCTGAAAAGATCCTTGATAACAGCTGGTGAAAGACCCATTGTCCTGCCACACGATTTTCCCGGCTTGACCTGTCAATAGGACGGAGTTGTGCAGCTCTGGGAGCAGAGAACCAGATGGAAGAGCCACCCATCCCTTCAGAATACTCTTTCAGTTGCTGGCCTGCACATGTGGACATTTTCCTCTTGTAATCCGGTATATATTTTATGGGAGGACCTAGAAAGAAACATGTATGGACCTGGACCTTGCAATGCTTGGTAGCTATGAATGAAGAAGAAAAGGATACTCTCTGGACTGACAAGTTCACTGGTTTTGTGCTCAGATTTATTCTTTCCTTTACCTTGGTACCTATTTTTTTCAGGTTGCTTCACTTTCCTTTCACCACTCCTCCACTTCTTTTTTATGTTACTGCTTGTTAGTCAATCCAATTTATGTCTTTTTAACCTTGTGTAACTTGCTATCACTCACTTTTGGTATCTCTCCTTTCACTGACCTTCTTTTTGCTTTTCTTTCCCAGTGGTTTTTATGGTTTATACGTGTTGTGTTTTTTTCTCCACCTACTATGTATGAACCAGAGGAAATGGGAAGTATCTCAGATCGAAGAGACAGAGAATAGTGGTGAAAGAAGATTATGGCAGGCTGGGACAAAGTAAAGCAGGCTGGTGAAGAAGAAAAAAGTTTTTGTTAAAGAGGAGGCTGGATATAGGAATTTCCTATAGCAGAGGAAAGGCAGGTCGTGATGAGAACAATATAAAGAAGGAAGGAAATGGTTGTTTGGGTGAGTAGGAGAATTTACTGTGGCTGCGGATTAAAGGAGAAGCTGAGCCAGTCTCTGTGCAATTAGCAGAGCTATCAGCCTGGGATCTGGAGGCCTCCAGGAGAGGCAGAAGCAAGTCTCAAAATTAGAAAGGAAGGCCAGGCAGGAAAACCTTACGACTAAAGGCACAGTAGCACTTAAGATTAAGAGATATTGATAGGATATTTGTTACGCAGGGAACAGAGAGGATGGTGACACCTCCCAAAATTATGCCTTGTAAATGACATCGAATACTTACATGCACTTATGCACATGAGCTCTCATTTTGAATTGCCTGCACTCTGATTCATTAGGCTTATAGCTCATTAAATAGCAACATGTAGTGGTATAGCCAATCCTAGATAGTCAACAGCTTTTACAATCTAAAAATTTAATTAAATGCAAATGAAGTAAAAGAGAAAAGTGTCAAATGGTACTGAGTTACCAGGTGACAATTGGCTGTACTTGCTTTCAAAAATCAATAAAAAAAACCTGAAAGAGAGGAAAACTGCTTCACAAAAGAGCTTCACACTCTTCCAGGACAGGGTGAAAAAGGATAGTACTGATTTCCTCCCAGGAAAGAGCAAATTCAGATGCTCCGTCTACTCCTGTAATTCCCAGAACAACACAGAACATCAATGCCAAGCCTGACAATATGTTGCTGAATGAGTGGTACCAGAGAGAAAGTGACTGTGATAGAAGACAGCATGGCTTGGATAAACAAACAGGTGCTGTCAGCCAAATGCTGAACACTGCAAATGCACCACAGCAGATGCCCTGATTAAATAAAATGTGAAGTCACAACATTTGTCTGAGTGATTTAAAAAAAATCAACATGCTCTCACCATCACAGATTCATTGATTTTTCATGAGAATTAAAAATAACTAAAGCTTATTTAAAGACTCATTTTTCAAAAGTGGGGATTTTTAATGTCTTGCTTCTGAGTGGATATCTTTACCAACCTTCTCTCCAAACAGGTTGCATGTCACTGAGAGTTGAACTGTCTTCGACTCTAGTTTTATCAAGGAAGAAAATGCTAAACTCCTGGTAACAGTCTCCTCCACCACCCTCCTCTGCCTTGACAGAGGCTGTGTAAGGGCTCTTCCCATCTGGTCACCTCTCAGCTCACCCTTTCACATACTACAAACTGTGAAACTGCACAACGTGCCTTCAGTAGTCAGTAAAAAATCTCCAAATACTCTCCAGCAGGATTAATACCTGTTGAGAAGCATTAATATCAGTATCTTAATGCCAGAGCTGTCCAAGTCCCACAGCAGCCCCAGGCAGTCACACTGCTCTTTGCAGTAGTGTGAATCCCATGGCAGCTCAGATGCTGCAGCTCTGAAATAATCTGGAAGTTCTATGGAGCTGTGCTGGATGCACCTTTCCCTGGCTTATACTTTAGAAAATGAAGGAATTTCAAGCAGAATTTTTTACCACATAGCCTCAAAGTTCTCTGTGTCACATTCAGTGGTTTGTTAAAGGTACAAAAAAGACAAGCAAACCAAAGAAGTGTATAAAAGTCCTTGAGAAAACAACAAAGAAGATATTTAGCCAAATCAATCCACTTATGTCTCAGCTCAGAGTTCTCCAAGATCTGGCCCAGTATTGTGCAACATTCCAAAGTATGACTATTATGGTTTGGGGAAAAAAGAAGCTCAGAGAATTTCAGCCAGAACTGGCAGATTGTGAAGGAGATAAGGAGACAGAAAAGCCCTGGCACAGGATAACTTCCCTTCTTAACCAGTGCAGAGGCTTTGCAGGTTTAAGGCATGGTTATAAAAGTTCATAAAGATTAATGAGCAAGGTAAAATAGACTAGAAATAGAAGATCCTTGGATGTTTCACTGATTTGTTCTCTGTGCCACACTTTTTGGTAAAAGTAATTTTCTTCAAATAAAGGATGCATTTATATTAGACTGGCTTTGAAGAAAAAGGTTTATTGTCAATCTAATACAACCAGAAAAAGTAGTGAGAGCACAAAGAGGCCATCTAGGAGCAGTTTTGCTGAGAACTTTGTCTTGAACACCAGACCTGTTCATTCAAGGAGACAGATCATAGTGGCAGAAGCTGTCCAGAACACAGCTTCCTTGATGCAAGCTGTTCATTGCTCCCATGGGATAAGATCAGGCCTGCCATAACAGGAGTTGGGCTTTATTAAACCTCTGCTCCTGCTACTCAAGAGGCTGTAAGATTTTAGATGTTAGGTTGAAGACAAAAAGGAACAGGAGAGTTCCTCTTCCCAGCGAAGAAAACTGAACTGGTAGAAGACCAAACCAATTAATACAAACTTAACCCTCTCTCTACCTGAAACTCTATCTTTCTAAAAGTCTCTATTTTTCATTTTGTGCATAGCAGCAGAAAGATCCCTGACAACCAGAGAAGACCCTCTTTCTCTGCTTCTGCCTTCTTCTATAACTACTATATTACACATTTTTCCACTGTTACTTTACTTATGCATAGGCACAGTCTGCTTTTGAGAAGGATGCCTGCACCTAGATACTGATACCTGCACCTCCATACGTTACAGATGCAAGTGTGTTGACAAGGATTGCTGACACTCTAGTTTGAATTTCACTGGAAAGAAAACCAGAGAAGCTAATCTGAAGCATTTGTTTTAAAACAAGAGAGTTTTGCAAAGAACTACAAGAAAAAAAAATCTCCTACTTGTTGCTGCTACAACTTCCATCACTAAGTTTCTAGTAATGTTTCTGGTCAGGAGCAACAGAATCATCTTGGGAAGACCTTGCTGGAGTTTTTAACATGCTAGTTTTCATATTTTGTCTCCTATTGCCACAGTTGTTGTAATAGGGAAAGGAAAACCATTGAAAAACCTATGACTGGTATTCAAGGGACTTAGAGGAAGCCCTGCAACTCCCCAGGCAGATGGTGGTTTAAAAAAAAAAAGCAAGCTGGGCTGATGCTAGAAGTGCGTTTCCATGGGAACAGGGAGGTAGGGATGCTGCCTCATACTTGACCGAATGGGAAGCTGGTTCAGGATTAGGATTAGGAAAGAAGTGGCCAGATTCTTACTGCAATTCAGAGTATCTTTTACACTCCTAAACATATGATGGGGCTCTTTAAAGACTCTCCTAGCTCTGTATCCATGTGTGTCTGTGAGGAATTAATAAATTTAAAAAGTTGTGTATGCTTGAATGTAAGTGTCTAAATAGGAGTGTATATAAGAGCACATTCTCTTCAGTGATCATTGAAAAATTATTGCATAAATGTGAAATGAATGACCACCTCTCACTTTAAAACAAGGTCTGGGGTAGTGGTCTTTGTTTTGAACAGCTGCTCTGTGTGGTGTGATGCTCACCCCAGCCCAATCCAGCTCTTCTAGTTCTCTGAGAGATGATGACATCACCAGACAACAAAATCATATATTTGATTTTGCACAGTAATAAAAAAAAAAAAGGTAGGATAATTATTTCAAATTGTTAGTCTTCCACTGCCCCAGGAGAATAAATGTAATTGTTGTCTGATAAACATCAAAGTTATTTAAATATTCCAAGAATCAGAAAAGAGTTTCTGTTAGCATAAGTATTTCAAACTGCACTTATTATTTATCTTTAAATGTTTGAGATTAGAGTACCATTCATCTAGTTTTTGTCTAGTTGCAATTCTCAGAAAAAACTGTATAAACCTTGTATCCTGTTTTAGGCCCTTTGTTACTCCAACAAACTTGAAACAATAAATAAAGGCCAAAACAAAAGGTACAGAACAATAAAGACAAATTCCTAGGATATAGATTCCTAGGAAATAAAGAAATAAATATATGCACTTTTGTGATATATTTATATTTGAAGAGATGGGATTTGTTTTTTTTTAACTATAACAATAAACAAGATTCAAAAATTCACCTATTGAAATGAGGCAAGTCCAGGCCTAAACTAAGGGCATATTGAAAGGCAGATTCTACAGTTTCCTTTTCGTCAAAATGTGTTGACATCTGAAAAAGCAGCTAGTTATGACTCCTTTCAAAAAAACTTTAACAGTAGGAGTAATGTCCACACACCTGTGTTTCTAGCACACAGGTATCTTTCTATACTTGCATAAATACAAACAAGTAACTTTGGCTCATCTTTCCAACAGTTATGAGTGGAAATTTTTAGGATTTGACTTTTAAAAGGCCTGGTGAAAAAAATTGCCTTCCATTTTTAGAAACTTCTATAGTTAACCTTAGGCTAAAGAGCATCTGTTTGAGCTAGAACTACTCACACGATATAAGTTAAGCATTCAAGTCTCTGCAGGACAGAGTTGGATTTCTTCCTCTGCATACAGAGAAAAAGAGGGAGGATTCACCCATGGTATACTTTTTTAAGCACACCTTGATGCCTGCTCCGCTTTTGAAGGAAGACTAACGCTGTTCGGCTCTGTGCTGACTCTCACGCGGTTTTGCAAGCCCGAGCTGATGCGCACAGGGCCGTGAGAGGCGCCTGCCGAGCTGCGCTCCTGGGGCAGAAGCCCCCGGCCCCCGAGCAGGTGGGCGAAGGTCGGGCGAGGAGCAGCGCCCTTCCCCGCCGCGGAGTGTGGAGACTCTTGGGTGCTCCGTGCAGCAGCATCGATTACTGAGGTGTTTAAGGCAGCAGCCGCAAACAGCAGCTCGCCGCGGGAGATGCGGGTGGGGGACTTGCCATCGGGTCGTCCCCCCCACCCCAGGAGCTGCGGGGTGAGGGGAGCGGCTGCTCCCCTCCCGCCTGCTCCCCGAGCGGGGGATGCCGTGCCATCGCGGTCCTGTGCCCCACCCGGGGTGCCCGAGTCCCCCGAGTCCCCCGCCCCCCCGGCCGCAGCGCCGCCCGCGATGCGATGCGATGCGATACGATGCGATGCTCGCGGCGGGGCGGCGGCGGCGCGGGCATTTGCATGGGCTGAAGGCAAAGCGGCTTCGCCCGTGTGTTTTATTTTTAGCTGGCAGCTCAGGGCAGCGCAGCGCAGCTCCGCTGGCAGGGCGGGCGGGGCGGCAGGCGAGGGAGGACCGCGCCGGCAGGGCGGGCGGACGGGGCACCGCCGGGGAGAGGTGACCGCGGGCGAGCCGCAGCCAGCCGGGCTGCGGAGCGCCGCCGCCCCCGGCTCCCGCCCGGCGGCTGCGAGGCAGCGAGAGGCAGGCGGCGGCCCCCGGCGTGCCCGCTGTCCCCGGGCTGGCGGCTCGGAGCTTCGCTGCTCCCCCGCCGCAGCCGCAGCCGCGGCGCGCCGGGGCCCTGCAGATGGCCAGTCCCGGGCTGGAGCTGGGGGAGGTTCAGCCTCCTCCCGAGCCCCCGCAGCCTGAGCTGGCCTTCACCGAGGCTCAGAAGTGGATCGAGGTAAGTCCGCGGGATGGCAGAGATGCGGGCGCCCTGACCCCATCGGGGACACCCTGCAGGACGACCCGGTGTTCTTCCCTCCCCCACCCCGGGTCGCGGGAACTGTAGTCATTTTATTCCACGCCAGGCTCCTTCCCGGCCTCCCTGCCCCTCTCCCCAGCCTTCCTCGCTGCGGGGAAATCAGCTGAGGCCGCCGCTCAGCCTCCGCGCAGGGTGCGCGCCTTTGGATGGGCCCCTGCCCCCCTCCCGTCTCTTCCAAACTTAATCTGTTAATCGCATTTCCCATCCCCGCCCCCGGCGCTGGGATGAGCGGGGCGGCTGTAAACAGGAGCCGGGCAGGTGCGCGGGGGCGCGGAGCGGACGCTGCCCCGTCCCCCGCGGGGCTCCCGAGGTGCCGGGGACCCCCAGGACCCCTGTCCTGTGGGAAACCTGCGGGAAACCCCCGGCCCCGCGCCCGCCGGCCCCCCGCGCCCGCGCAGGTAGCGCTCCGCAGTGCTCGGAGGGCGGGCCGACAGCCGGTGCTGCGGGGCCGGGGACAGCCCTGCGGCCGTCCCTCAGCCGAGCCGGAGAGGCATACTTGATCTCGGTCTTCAGGCAGGGCAGAAAAATAGATGGGCTTGCTGTTTGCTCCTGCCGTAAAACGCAAGGATGGGGAGGTGGTGGGTGAAATGTAATAGTTAAATATTTTGGCATGTGACAATAGAGACACTTTAAATAGCTCTCAGTCTGATTACCGGTACAGAACGCGCGTGAAGGTGGCATAAACCCAGATACCAGCATAGCAGCTCCCTTCAGCTGCGGGCTTTGAATTTAATCTGCAGCTTTTAGAAAACCTCAGTGGATTCTGTTTCCTGACAGTCTTTAGGCAAATGGTTGTTAAAATTGTGACTTTTAAGATTCCCTGAAGCTGTTTGAATTTCAGACTGTGATGGTTCACTTCAATATCAGCCGGAAAGGTAATGCTGTGTCAGACTTCAGGGAATTGGCCCTGACACGGTAATCTGGCTAGTGTAGGACTGGAGGCAAAGAACAGCAAGGAATGTGAAAAGAAGGGCTTTTGTGCCAAGGAAAGGTGAGTATGCAGCCTGGAAGAGGAGAAGTGAAGTGCACATAAACAGCATTTGTCTTGGGAAGATGAATGTGACAGTTTCTATATACACTTCTTTATGATAGTGGACCAAGGGAGATGCACATGACTCCATCACACATATGGTATAAAAATACTTTGTGACCATGAGTTCTGCTGACTGCTAATGAAGCCAAGAACTCAATGGTGAAGCAGGTCTCTGCAGGTAATGAAGCTGTCACCAGTCACTTCAGGCATGATAATAATTAGGGGATTATAAATCTTCCCGTATAAGAGCAGAAACTTGTGGGTCAGGCAGAAACTTCTCTCTTGGGCAGTTTAGTTTGCAGTTCACCATGACAGGAGGTCTCATGCCTATATTTTGTGCTACCCAGGACCTGGTGAGTAGAGCGGAAGGGCTCTTTAACTTCTTGTGTCCTCTGTGCAGGCCCAAAGGGTCTATGTGTACAAAGGAAGCTGTCTATAACTTCTTGTGCTTCCTCCCCTTTTTAAGTCTGCTTGATACATGAATGACAAAGCTGTAATGTGCTATTAATGTTTTCACCATCCCCTTGCTTGAGGGAGTGTGTCAGAAGCCTGGAGCATTGCCATGGCTGTGGTGTGAGAGGGAAGCATCTGCCTTTCCAGCAATGCCCAGAGTTGATGCTCCTACTAAGAGAAAGGAGGAAGAAGCTGCTAGTGAAGCAAATGGGGCTTAATGTGCCTAACATATTATATTTCCTTTTAATCTTGGTTTGGCTCAAGCTCTGGTGTATGAGGGTTATTTTCTTTGTTAAAAATCTGATCAATATTCACTGTTCTAAATCTGGATGATTTGAACTGAGTGAATTCTGCAAAACTTGACATGTTACTGCAAAGTTATTGAAAACCAACATCAATCTTAAAAAGAAATAAAATGAAAAATTGAGGAGTGATACAGGTATCAACATTCAGTGTGCCAAGCCTTATTGATTCGGGTGAAAAGCAGAAATGGAGGTCATGCTCTGTCTGGCTACTAGATCCATCTGCTTCAGCTGGCTCTGTACTTGTCTCTCACCAATTTATTCTTTGGCCTAGAGATGTTAACAAATGCCCAGTGTGTTGTGTCTTCCTGGTCCCTTCTGACCATTTAAAATTATATCTCTCTCAAATGAAAATAAAAGAAATTGTTATGCTTGTGAGCAGGGCTGGTGGACCCATAGCATGGAGAACACAAGCTAGTGAGTATGTTAACAGTGTGAGACAGCTTAAAATTTGTCTTAGTCTGTAAAATACTGCTATGCAAGGAAATCGAAGTAGAAATGGACAGATTGAAAACTGAGCTTGCTGGGCATTTTTGTTTCTAACAATTAAGTTGTGTGACTTGCTTCTTGGATAGTCATCTGGTTTGAATCCTTGTGTGAGCGCTGTCACCATTGTGTAGGGCTGACAGGAATCCACCCTGTGGTCTGCAGTGCAATTCTCCTCTGGTGGGTCTGGAAAGGGAGGCTGTCCTCTTTTTATAGATGAAGAGCCAAGATGTGAAGTAATGATCTGCAAGGATCAAGGTACTTCCCTTCGTCCAGTCCAGAGGTCTTAGGGGTCTTGTCTTTACTCCTTTGGTTTGTGACCTTTCACTAGAGCTGGTCTTCTGGGTGCCAGACGCTTTATTTTCCCTCTGGCAACAGAGTAGGGTAGTCCAAGTTGCACTGAAGTTTGGGTGGATCCTTGTAATAATCCTCTTGTCTCTCCCTGGAGCTCTGACCCAGTAGCACTGAAGTGTGCCTGAGCAGGAAAAAAGGCCAGAGCTCCCTTACTGCCAAGGCTGCTTATATATTTAATGACCTGTGTTTTGTAAGAGAGTATTTTGAGTGGTGATAGATTTGGTCTCATCTGTGTGTTGCAGAAGGTGGTATTGTGGAATTCTGTGGACTTTCAGCTTTGATCGTGAGTCTGCTTCATGTAGGAAACCATGCGTTTGGGCTTGCTTAATTTTGTGTAAATATCAACTGTGCATCCCACTGTGTAACAGTAAACCAGTCCTATCAGTTTAGTTTAGCTTGGCATATGCTGCTTAAATGAAGAATGCCCTCTTAGTGATAAAATGGAGCATGTTCGTGGCACACAGAGGAATTAAAATAAAGGCACTGAATGAAAAACCCTGTGAGAGAGCTATATCAGTCTGCATTATTAAAGGTGTGGTATCTCATTTCAATTAATGCATCTCGGTTTCACTGAAAGAATATATCAGCCTTGTAAAGCCTAGCAGGTTACAGAAAAATAACAAATCTAATTTAATCTAGTGGCCTATAATCTTAAAATGTCAAGGTTCCCCATATGTGTGTTTAAACTAGAATAACTGATGGTTGAAAGAACATCTGTATAAACAGAGATATTCTTGCTGTAAAGATTCATAGACGAATAATACAGTAATAAAGTCGAATTTAATCCCAGTGTAATTCCTAAGGGTATTGTTATCTCCTCATCGTACCTCCTAGCCTTGCCTCATTAATATGTTTTCTCCTCATTGCTGAGACTTGGTTCAATTAGGGATGGCTTTTCCATAAATTTATATTCCTTAGAAACTTTGCCAGCTGATAAGAATGCTTCCTTTATAGTTGTATGGTAATAATAAACAGGTCATGTTTTTCTGTCCTGTATGACCAGCATTTGACTTTGCTCTAGAGGTGTGTAGGCTAAACCCCATCAACTTCTAGTAAGTCCGCAGTTTTTTTCCTGTGTATATTTCCCTTGAGAATTCTCTTGTTAAGGAGAAATTTACCAGCTGGAGGGACTTGTTGGGTGTTTGTGGGTTATCTTATTTTTTCTTACTAGTAAAACATTTACCTGTGTTAGATTTCTGTATTGAAGGCGGCAGTTTTAAGTTGGTAACAGTGCTGCTGCTTCTAGGGGAAGCTGTGGGGCCATGTACATTCCTTAATGTTTCTGGATGTGTCACATCATACAGCAGAATAGGCATGCCACTTCTGCTCTGCCTTCTCCATGGAAGAGTATGAGCAGCATAAATCCAGGGAATTGACTCAGGGAAATAAATGTCATGTGACTGTCTTGTGCCAGGAGTCTGGAAACAAGGTTTTTGTAGGGTATCTCTTTGGTATGGGTAAAGTGCTGGAGAGCTGAGGCCTCCACTGCAAAAATGTAACTTAGAAGACAGTTAAAGGTAGTTGATGGAAAAAATCTTTCCTAATTGGTGAAGGGCGTATTTGGAGTATCTGCAGTGGGGGCCTGGAACTTGAGTAATGCACAAGTTTGTTTATATGACCTTTGGAATGTGGTATGACATTTGAGGAACATCAGTGATAAAGCTTTTTTGATGAAAAGTGTTGGGTAAGCTGACTGATTCTCTGAGTATGTGAGTGACCTGTATCCCACAGGAGTGTTTCTATTTTCAAATATGTGTAGACAACTACTCTTCCTTTGCTGTGAAGATGATTTTAACATCCTTGAATAGGGAGTCTAGTTCCTTTGAACGTTGACACAGTTCTTAGTACAGTGGTGCCTCTAGCCACATTGGGACCTTTGGGAGCCACTGCAGTCTTGCTGTTATTTCGATAGGAATGGATCAAATCCAAAAAATGTCTTCTTCAGCAAGAATTTCCAGAGAATTCAGTTTTGACTGCCTTATGAGCATGTTTGAATACAACTATTTAAGTGTGGAGTATTGCACCAGACTCTAAGACTGCATGGTTTTGTTTACAAAATATTGCAGAAAAGCTGTTGAATGAGTCTGCAAGTAGTGTCTGCAGTTCAAATTTCTCAGCATTTGTCCCTTTCCTTTTTTTGCTATATTTCTTCTGCTGGAAGGGTGTCTTACCTGTATTCTTTTCATAATGTATTGGGCATGAATTTGTTGAAGTGAGCAAGTGTATTCTCAGACTAGCAGAAACCTATTCAAATGGGTTAGACAAGTGTCCTGTTTGGTGGACAAGCTGAAGTATAGGCCAGGTGAATCCTTCCTGCAGTGTCTGTAAGGCAAACCATAAAGAATCAAAAGGTGTGTGGATGGTGTCTGGTCCTAGATGGATGTGAATGCAAAATAACTTTATTGTGCTTGTAGTGACTGGACTTGGAGAGGAATTCTTCACTGCTATCTCTATATCTCTTGAGCAGTGTTTAGAGACTGCAGGCAGGACAGATGGGATGCTGTTCATTCTGGCCAAGTTAGTCATTCAGTGGAATGAAAACCTAAATTGATTTAAAGGGGATGGAAGAACGCACCCAAACTCTCTGACCCTGCCAGGCTACCACCACCTAGCAATTTTTTTCCTCTCCCAATTGCCTGCCAGCCAACCTCCTGTCCTGCATACATGAACCCAGTTCCCTTGTCATGAGATGCATTTAAGCCATGTTGCAAGTAGCACTTGGCACTGGGGTGAGAATAATCAGAACAATAATACTATTGATAAAGAGATAATGTCAAGAAGTGCAGGACTGAACTCTTAATTGTCTTAAAACGGAATTATTTTCTACTTTCAGTACCAAAATTTTAAAATAGATGAAGTAACTGCCCTTAAGACCAGTTGGGAACACCATTATGCAATTGGTGGTAGAGGTCAGTTAGTGCAGGTATGTAACCTTGTTGCACTTGCTCTGCTAGTGTTAACTACTTTTTTTGTTTTGTTTTGTTTTCTTTTTTTTTCCTATTTCAAGCATTGGTCCTGTAGAAAGCAAGATGAAACCTTTTCCAAGTATGGAGGATAGATAGTAGGTTGATACAGCAGAATTGTTTTCTAGCATCTAAAATGTGTTGGCTGATCTGAGAAATGGTGTTTCATGACAGGTATAAAAACTGCATTATCTTTTGTTTGGAAAATCTACCAGCCTAGAAGCTTTTCATCCATGGATAAAAACTTCTGTGCACTGGTTCTCAGCAAACATTCCAGCAAGAACAATTTTTAATGATTTTTCAGAAAAAGCCATTTATAGGAGTGAAACTGTCACTTAAAAGGGCAGCTGCATGGGGGAAAGTATCAACATTTTGGCATGCAGACCATGAAGCTCTAAGCTTTCTCTGCTTCTCCTTCCAAGATACCATTTAAAGAAAGTACTGTCTTTCCTTGCCTCACTCAGTCCCTTAGATCCCAATGAGTACAACAGCTACTATGGAACTAATAGCATGACATCAAAATTGATAGCTGAAACTTCTCCCAGCTATGTTAATCACTATCTGGGGTGAAAAGGCTGCAGTCTGTGTCTTTAAGACAGTCTTATCAGAATGTGAGGAACAGTAATGTGCCCCAACTTAAAATGTGGAAATCCCTGCCTAATCCTGCCTTTTATAAACAGCATAAGCATATTCTCTGTACCTGGAACAGGGTGGAGAGTGACTGCTGGGGCAGCAACTCTGCTGGAAAGGACCAGGGGAACCTGTGGGACAACAGGCTGGGTGCAAGCCTGCAGTGTTCCTACAGCAGGAAAGGTTATCCCTCTGGAGCAGGTAGTGATGAAAGCACTTGTTTGCTTCTGCTTGGAACTTGCTAGGCCACACCTGGAATACTGCATTCAGTTTTGGGGCCCAGAGTGGGGGAGGGACATTGGTAAGATGGAGGGAACTGAGCAGAGCCCCCAGGCTGGATGGGGCTGGGTGCCTTGCTGTGACAGGGAGTGATGGAGCTGGGCTTCTTCGGGAGAGGCAGATTTGTGGGGTCATGGCAGCAGCCCCCCAGTACTTGTGGACAGGTTTTTGAGAAGACAGAGCAAGGCACTTCACAGGCGTATGTGGCAGGAGGATGAGATACTTGTCATAAACTAAACCAGGAAAGGTTCTGGCTTGGCATAAGGAGAAGTTTTTTTACCACATGGCTAGTTGAACATTGAGGCAAGTTGCCCAGAGAGGCTATGAGAACACCATCCCTGGAATGTTTCATTCATATCTGGACAAAGCTGGGAATAGTCTGGTGAGACTCAAGAGCTGCCCTTGCATGGATCAGGAGGTTGGACTAGAGGCCTTCTGAAGTCCCTACCAGCCTGGTTATTCTGTGCATCTGTGACTCCTTTATAGTGGGTGAGTGCATGTCACTAATTTTATTTTTAATGACGCTTTATTGGTTGCTTGTATTATTGTAGTGCTGAAGAGACTTTATATAAGCAAGATCTTTCTCTATATAGAAGCAAAACTCCTATGACTTAGGGCAGGCATATTCAGGGTATGCTGCTGAGTTTCCTTTGTAGAAACTCCTCAAGGCAGTGTAAAATGTTTTTGGCTTCCAATCTAACTATTTTTGCTAAACCTGTTTTATTTTAGAAAACTGTAAATATGACTGATTTCTTTGTCTTGGTGAATTTTTGTTGTTATTTAATTTATTGTGCACTGCTATAATTGACCAAGAAGGAATTTAAATTATTTCCCTTCCTTTTCAGATCTTGAGAAGATGACATCCAAGCTTAATTCTTGGGAATTTAGATGCTAAGTCCTTAAGAAGCTTTTTGTTTGTGGTATTAGTTGTTTATAAGAATCCTTCACTTTGATAGTAACTCTGTGCAGATCTAGTATAACTGGCTACTATTAACTAGTTTGGGTGGGGGTTTTTTATATTGTACATGTATGTAATGATTATTGCTAGCAATCTTTACCTTAGCAAAAGGTCTAGCTTAACATTAGAGGTAGTAAGAGCTTGCATCGGATGTTAAAATTGACTTAAAATAGTCCAGTGAATTCTTGCTTGGTGAGAAAAAAAAGAAAATCTGCTTCATTTGCTCCTTTTAAGAGAAACCCTCTTTTATGGTTTCTGCTGTTCTGAGGTCTCATGCCTAGTATCAAAGACAGCTTGATTGTGAAATCAACTTTGACAAGCTAAGATTCTGAAAAATAATACTGTTGTGGTTTCTTGGCTCTGGTATCATCATCAGTGTTTCACAGAGCACTTCACAGACTAAGGTCAGTGTGGTTGGAGGTAGGGGAAGCAATTCTTTAATTCTGCTTTGAACGGATGGATGAGTAAGGTAAGAGAGAAATGCTGTTCCTTAATCACTCCTTCCTTCATGATCCTTGGTCCGTGATGGAAATAAGACAGGGATTTTTGTGATGTGTGATCCCACACAGAGTGTCAGGAAGAACATGAGAGGAAAAATTCTCTGTGATGTCTTCTCCTTATTCTGTTCCAACATCCGAGTTCTTCCTACCTCCATCTGATCTTTCCATGATCTTTAGAAGGATCCCAGCCCTCTGGTTACCTACAAGCTATGTAGTCAGTGGAGGCACATACTCTATGTAATGCACAAACTGCAGGATTTTTCATCCTGATACTCTAAATGCATTCCCTATTGTTTTCTTTTCCATAGGTATTGGTAGATCTCTGTGCAGTGTTGCAGTTGTGAGCAATCAAGTGTCTGGCTGGATTGCAGTATCTTTTAAAGGACTGAACTGTTACCTGCCTGCTGTTCCTCAGACAATAAATTGCTGTGATCCAGGTTTTTCTCACCAACAGTCAGGAGGTGAAATCTATAGAAAGATTAATACACAAGAGTTCCCAAATTTTATTTTAGCTCTGATATGTTCAGCAAAAGTGCAGGTCAAGGGCTTTAACATGCGGTATTTATAATGCCTGATAGCACTGCATCATGTGAATTCCCTTACATGGGATGGGACTCTTGGAAGAAGCTGAGAACTGAAGATGAAGAAAAGTGTGGCTTTCTAGTTCTAGAACTTTGTATTTCCAAAATGGCAGGGAAAAACTCCAAATGACCTTTCCACCAAAATCAGAAGACCAAGAAACTCAAATGAATTTGTAGTTTAGGATGAGGTCACATACTCGCACAGAGAGTTGGAACTGTTAGCTCTGACTTTAGAAACGCTGCCATACTTTTGTGTTAGCAGAGGCTGATGCCTGTATTACTGATTTCTAGTGGGAGCAGGATCCTTGCATGACTACAGAGGACAGGGGTCTGAGGTTAAAAATCTCTTTGTAGTGCTTTGCAAGCACTGTTTTCCATGAAATGCACAGGGTTATGTTATGCTGTCATATCACAGGAGAGATTGGGGCTCTGGTGGAATTTAGAGGTCTTGCTATGATGTCTTAAACACAACCCCCAAGTCCAAACCTGTCACTTCAGTGTTCATCTGCCTATAAATATTCAAAGAGATTATGGAACTCGTAATGATTTAATTTCTTTAATATCAGTGGCACATGTTTTATACCTGGTCTGGGTGTACAGGCCACTCCCTTCCAACTCCACTTTCAGCAAACACTGAAAAGGCTTCATCAAAATGTCTACTTTATTAATCTAGAAAACTTTTAAATAAGATATTTTTCTTACATCTGCTGTCAGAGAAGGAAACCTTCAGTGTCTGAGGGAAAGACTGAAGTCTTTCCCTCCCCCTTTTTTTTTTGGTAATTCTTTGGATTAAACATTAACTGCATGCCTTTGATGACAATTTTTCTTGTATATTCCAGTTTCTTTCTTTTTCCAATTTAAAAAGAAGCCATGGTGTGTTAGCGAAGGTCTGCTGTTTGTCAGTGAACGTTTTCTGACTGGGTTTGGGAAAAGGGAGGGAGGAATGAGAAGGGGCAGAAGTGACTGCCTTGTCTCTGTCAGACTGACGTGGGCAGGGCTGCCCAGTGCGCCAGGGTGTTCAGCACTGAATCCCTTGGCTTTGTTTCCGTGCGATTGTTGTGATTCATTTCAGTGGCCTAATTCACATATATTGTTGCAACAAAAGCAACTCTGGAAATTTTTTCAGTCTGGAAGCATAAATGTAACTATGTAATCTAAAGAGAAAAAAAAAAAAAAAGAGAGAACAACAACTATATAAGTGGTTTGTTTTTTTCCTGTTTGTCTTTTTCCTGCTTCTGATGAACTGTTTTTTAAAGCTGTAGTTTGGAAAAAGGAAAGTCCTGATTTGGAAGCATATATGTATGATGTCTGTCTTCTGCCAGTGTTTGTATCAATTAAAGATAGCCAAGAAAATAAACTCTTTTCCAGAAAAGATTATACTGGCAAGGGAAAGAAGGTATCATAATCAGTGAGTCATAAAGGTGAGTCTTGTCTCAGTTCAAATAAATTATATAAAAGCTTAGCCTAACATCCTACCCCTCCCCAAACCAATTTCAACAAGGGGGCCTAAAGTTTTGGAATAACATGGGAAAAAAAAAATCAACAAAGTTTAAGTGACTCAAATGATCCTTTATTGGAAACAGCTTGCCTCTTCTCAAGAGAAACAAAAGTACCCTCTAAACATTTTAATTATGAACATGCAGATCTTCCGTCTTGCTGGGGCCTCGTTTTCTCCTTCCCTCAGGTCAGTGCCACTCTGCTGAGGGTGCTGGGCTGATGGGCACTTCTGTCAGGGCAGGCACTTCTGCCTGCTGGTGGTATGGGCTGTCAGCAGTGCCACCCTGCTCTCATGGGATGGCCCAGACACACGGCCACTGCTGAAAGTGGAGGTGGTGGCTGTTGTGTGGTGGTTCCAACATAGGCAGCTGTTGCATTGCAGTTCCTGGTATCCAGAGCCTCTTAGGCTGGCACAGCACAGCACAGCTGAGGGTGAGATATGTCCCGTGAGGCGATGAGCTTAAAGGGTGTTAAAAATAAAGCTAGTGAAGCTGCAAAGTAATTTCACCTGCCTCGCTTATCTTTCGATTATTATTTTCTCCTGGGAAGCAGTCCTCAGTTAGATTTGCAGATGTTAATTTGGTATGGGTGTTCTTCAAAGAGGAACATCAAACTGGATTTTTTGCAGCCTCACACATGAAACATGCACTGCAGTTGATGGGAGAACCTTCTTGCAATATCCGAAATGGAAAAAGATTATTATTTTTATTTAAAAATGCATCTCAATAATAAATGCTTTGTTACTTCATGCCTTTCCCTCATTTTGCTTCCTGTTAGTAGCTTCAGGAAAGAAAATAAGCAAAGCTGTTATAGGTAGCTGTGGGATAACTTAATGAAAATTCACAGGGGTAGCTCTGAAGTGACATTCCAGGAAGATGTAATAAATAACTCATCTACCAGTGCTTGTGGGATTTTGTCCATTAATTTCCATTCATTGTAGTTTACTAGTGTCTCTGATGTTGCACTGCTGAATAATAGCTTTGATTCTTTACTTTTTATTTTGGGATTTCAACCAAGACTCTTGAGTGCATATTCTGGTTATAGGCAGATCTGATATTTTGTTGGTTTTTTTTTTTTGTTTTTGTTTTAAACTCGAGTGGAGAAAACTTGCATTTCAGCTTCCCACATTAAGGGCCTTGAAATCAATAGATCAAAGCCAGAGCAGACTTCTTGGAAGTGGTGCAATCTCAAACTGTGTTGAAAGCTTTTGTTTTCTGCCTTTTTCCTGTCTCTTGGTATCTCCCAAGAGAAGGAAGAGCATGAGGGAGATCTCTGTGTAGGGAAAGGAGAATATCCCATCATTCTCTGCTTAGGGTAGAGGGCTATGTGACTGCAAGGAACTGATTTCCAGAAGGAGCAGTGATGGCAGCCTTTGCACAGGATGAGGAGCTCCAGTGTGAGGCATCAAAGTGACTGTTTGCCGTGGCTTGATCTGGGCTCCAGTATACCCAGGAAATATGTGCTGTTGGAAAAAGTGCTATTGGAGAAAGGACTGTCAGTGTTAGCTATGGGCAGTGAACATTTTCCAGTGCATGCAACTTTAGCCAGATTGAAGTTACCAGATTGAAGTTTTCTTTTAGGACTGAGAAGAAAAAGCTAGGCATCTCATACAAAAAAAAAAAGTGAGAGAGCAAAACATAAACTTCTGGTTTTTTGTTTGGTGCTTTAGACTTAGAACTGCAACAGCATGCCAGCTGTAAGTGGTTGGAGAAGCAGGTGTGATAGGGTCAACAAAGTTGAGATGCCTACACATGTCAAAAACTTGCTGGTGCTCTGTTAAGATTTCATTTCTTCAACAAAAAAGCAAGTTAGAAAAATGGCTCTTCTACAACGTAGAAAGCTGCTGGCAAGGGGAGAAGGTCACTCCAATTGTGTACACTTGTGTCCTTTGTGGTCCAGAGGTGTATCATGGCAGATTTCCTTAGGACGATGGCATGAGACAAAAATAGCTGCTGTCTGACAATTTTTCCACAACGAATTGCATTTATGGGTTGCCATGAAAGTGTCTTGTAAATGACTGACCTCAAAGCCATGTGTGTTGGGCTGTGCACTTGTCCTACTCCTCAGAGCTATGATTTCTTCCTTCCAGAAGTCTAATGAGGCTGTTGGAGGGAAAAAGCGTGATTGGGAATTTCTAGAGTGTAGTAACTGTAGTTCTTTCACTCCTAGTGCAATGACAGAATATTTGAATACAAGTAGGAGAATTACAACTTTGTTCTTGCTAATAAAGTAAAATGCCTCTTTCTTGCTCATCAACAGCCTGTCTGACTTGAAATATGATTTTTGACTGAAGGGCTTTGAACCATTTTTGCTTGCTGTTTGTGTGGGCAAGGTTGGGGGATTTTGTTGTCTGTAAATGATTGCCCAGTAGTCCATCTGTTAATGCACAGCAATATGGGTGGCAAAAGGCACTCGAGGCATCTGTCACATGGATGCTGCCAGCTGTCTGCATCCTATATGCCTTAAAGGCTTTAAATATCTTTATGTAGGATAATGATTATTGCAAGCTCACTTGAATAATTTTTGGGCAGTTGGTCATCCATGCTCCTTATATCTTCATATCCTGGTGAATATAGCTTCAAGGGTTGTTTGCTAAGCTTGCATAAGAAAAAAAAGTTAAAGAAATTTAGTTGAGAAAAGGGAAGAGATGAGGAGGAGCAGAGTGTGGATAAAGAGCTTCAGGAGTATACACCCTGTAACAGCCACTTCAGAGAATATAAGCTAGATCAGGCATTTCTAATCCACTGTGAAAATCTCCTTTTCCTCTGGGAAGTTCTGGCTGGAGTGGGGATTTCAGGCCTGACCTTGTTGCAGGGAAGATGCAGCTCTTTCTGTGGAAATATTTGATAGCAATTCTGACTAGAGTAAGCTGCTCAGCAAAGCTTAATAGAGCTTCTCTGGTACATTGTTCCTGTGAAGTTGTGTCTTCAACAGTTGTGCACTACAATTTGGTATTCCTTTCTACCTCAGTAGAAAGTAAGAGGCATGAGTACAGAGAAGTATCAGTTTACCAGATCATCTCTTTGGAAGACACTTGGACTCAACTCTCAAATTCATTCGAAAGTTATTCTGCTGTTTCTAAAGAGAAGAGATTCTTTCTTTTACTGCTGTTGTCTTTCTCCTGCATGAGTTCCATTTTTAAGGTAGAAGTTGGAGGCAGATTTTAGTTAAACTGTGGTGTCAGCACCTGCTTTTGCTTTGAGGTTGGGCTGAACATATTGCTTTCCACCTCTAAGCAGTTGTTCCTCTAGTCAACTTGAGCAGCATTTTATCCTGACAGCTGTTTTGGTGACATTATACCCAGTTCGCTATTCATTGGGATTAAGAGCTTTCTGCAGCCAGAACTCTTTGCTGTGAGTGTGCCATCATTTGGCAGACCCATTAAACCAGTAATTCTATAGTGCTTTAAAATTTTAACTTGCCCTACATCCTTCATATTTGAAGTTCTAGCTTAACTGACCTGTGGGTAAGGAGTAAAGATTTACCACAAATACTCTCATATTTCTACCTTTTTCCCTCCTCCACAATATTTTCAAGCCAAAACCTTAAGAAACAGACTTTGCTAAGCTTTGCTTCTTCTTGAGGTACCACAGATATGATGTGTGCACTTGAGTGAAGTCTATGGGCAACAAGAAGGTCACTCTCAGCATTTGTTTGCTTTGTTGACTCCCTGAAGATGATTACTGTAATTTCCAGATTTGGCCTGATGGGTAACATGATCCTGACAAGAGAGTTCGTGTAATGGTGGTGATGATGTCACTGGTGCTATGACCATCTGCCTATGCTGGTGCTACAGGTGGTGGTCTTTCAACCTGATGTTCTCCTCTCTCGTGAAGGTGGCAACAGCAGCTCTTGCCAGCACAGCTGGGCTGGGTGTAGCTAGAGGAGAGTACTTTGTGTTTTGGGCATGCTTGTGCTTGAATGGCCACTTCTCTCACTTCTCTGCTGCTTGGCAGTCATCTGGATGTAACTTGTGTCTTATGCTTTGGGAGCTCTGGTTTTAAGTTAATGTGTAAATGTTCTTCATGTAATTAAAATCAGTTATATTTTGGTTCTGTAGCTTAGTTTATCCTGGCACTGGTCCAGGCTGGATGGAGAAGCTTTTTTCCCCTATGCAGGCTCTTTTACTGCTGCTGAGCATGTAAAAGGAAGATATCTGATTGGGATGTGTGCTCTTGCGACATCTGTTTCTTTACTAATATGTTTCTCACTGGCCTTGAATCTTTTACATAATGAAGGGACTGTTAAGCATACGTATTAGTCTGTCATGGTCTGCACTTGATTTCAGCTCTAGTGCCACCTACTCACACATTACATTTATGTTTGGTGTGGTTCTAGAAAGAATTGTGAAAACCCCTTCATTTTTAGCATATCAATACTTTTTCCCTTGGCTCATTTATCCTGCTACCAGAGTGCATTGAATGAATTTGGTGTGCTTCTGATGAGCAGTACACTTGTTGGCTAACCATGGGCATGGAAGGAGAAAAACAAAGGTGGTTTTCCTTATGAAAAAAGTTAGTCTTAAATAAAAGAACAAAAGAACTGATGTCCCTTCCAACAGGAGATAAATTTCCAACACCCTGTTCAGCTGATGTGTGTTGTATTTTTAGACTTAACTGACGTTGGTTTAAGACACTACTAATTTCAAATACAACTCCAATTTATATTTGGAAAATATTTGGCAAAGCAGGTGTGTTCATGAACATGATCTATCACAACAGAATTCTGTGTCTGGAAGGACAGAATAATACTAGATTATATTGAAAAAGTGCAAAATTCCTTGATGCCATGTATGTAATCAAAAAGTTCATCTTAAAGCTGCAAACTGTAAAAACTGACTTGCTTACTTAAATGTCACCAGCAGAAAGATTTACTAGCTAAGTTCTGAGAATTATTTTTTTTCTTAAATAAGAGAATCAATTTTTACGTCCATCTTTCTCTCAAAGACCAAATAATTTAAATCCCCGTTCCTTCTGTTTCTATTGTCTGCTACTTGACTATCCCAAAGATAGGTTTGGGGCCACATTGTGGACTAAGCAGATGATCCAGCTAAGCTTGTTGGAAGTGGAAGGGAAATACAGCTTTCTGGACCTTTGTTGTTTTCACAGTTAAAGTAAAAACTGCCAGCCCTATCACACAAAGCCAAAGACAATTGGTGCCCAAAAGCCCACCAGCTTGCTTTCATTTTCATTTTTATAAAGTAGCCTATAGAGATTCCTGCGTAATCCTTCTATTGCTAATACTGCTTGGAGTTTGACAGCCTTTGAACGTGGCCCAGACTGGAGTCAAGATTGTAGGTCAAGATGATCTCTTTATTTAGTCCCTGGTTGGGAGATTTCATAAGTGTGTGTCTTGAAAGACCATGTTTTGTGTATTTTCACTGTTGGTGTTGGTGTTTCATTTCCTTATTGAGTCCAGATGTTTACAAGTTCTGTTCTCTAGCACTCTGATTTTAGGGTAAGTTTTGTAACTTTAGATAGAGTGAATTCTTCTGACAGTTGGTAGTTGTTGTTACCGTAAGATTATATACCTAAATATACCTTTTACAGGAGACTTATAATTTTGCCTTAGAAATTTAGCATGCTAAGAGTAACTGGGTATTAGTCAGTTTGCTGTCTTTTGTTGTGGCTTTACATTAGGATAGCAGAAGCACATTCTATAAGCTAAATGAGAAACAAAGTTATTTGCATTTTTTAAGTACATTGATGATTTTTAAACAATCTTTTATTCTAATACCATATTTATCAGTTGATACAATATTGCAGAGAGCTGAGGAAGGCTCTGTTTATTCCTCCAAAAATACCTGACTTTCTACACCAATAGAGCTTTCAGGCATACAGTACCAGAAAATCCAGCTTCACACCCTCATGAGCAGCCAGACTTGTTAGAAGACAAATGAATACTAATGCAAATGATAGTTTCCTGTACACATAGGGCTAATGCTAGAGCTAGCCTTCCCTAAGGCCCAGACAAACTATTTGACTTCAGGACAGCACAACAAACCTTCCACTGGACTTCTAAATTATTTTTTTACTTCCTATTTTTCATTTGAACATTTACTTTGACTGTTCACTCTTCTGGCACTTCATTTCCTGGGCTGTACTTGCAGCATTTATTAGACTGAATTGTACAAACTTAATAATGTTAAATTATAAAGAGATGTGCTGTATTCTCCCTGGGAAAAGATAGATTGGATTTTACTTTACTTATACAGTCCCCAGCATCTCAGAGCCTGATCTCCCTGAAAACTGCTAAATGCAAGTGAAATAAGAATTATTTGAGTAATATGTTTCCGTCTTCCGTCTTGGAGAACGTGATGAAATTTGCAAGGTCAGGCCTGTTGAAATAATACAATAGTGTTGTCTCTGTAAGCTCAATTTTCCTTCATGGGCATGCATATTAAATACATGGTCACTGCTGTGTTTCTTCTGAGTATCTCTTTAGTGCACAGAATGAATAGTGCAGCTCTCAATGAACTGCTATTCAGTGTTTCATTTTCTCCTTACTGTTCAACATGCAGTCCTATGCCATGTTCTTTGTGTGTAGTTCAATCCAAATTCGAAGGACAGAATTAGTTTCTCAGACTTTAATGGTGCTCATCACTGAAGTATCTTTGCAAAAGAGTTCTTTGCAAACATGAATCTTATTTCGTGCCTTCGCTTAAGTACCAGGAGTGTGGTATGGAGAAATTGATTGAAAACTGTATGCTAATTTGAGACTCTTAAGACCTTGTATTCTTTGCCGTGTACTTAGCATTCTGTAGCATTATAGAGGCACAGCGATGGCTCTCTTCCATGTGCTGGGATGCCAGGCACTCATAGCAAATGAGCAATGTGTGACTAGTATTCAGCTATCAAAAGCTTGGTATCAGTGACTGGACTAGTAACACCAATGACTACAGTGGCACAAGCCAGGACAGTATTCAGATCTCAGATCAAGCATATAGCTGGCTGAAATATAGGATCTTCTCCTCAAGTCCCTGCAGTTCTTTCCTGCTTTTGCTGCCTACTTACAAATTATACAGGCAAGAAAATATTATTGTCCTTGTCTGAAATGTTGGTCTCTAAGGCTTTCAATCTCAGTTTCCTGTGATATGAGTGATATAATGAATTTGTCTTGTTTTCATACCAGGTCTTTATTCTTAATCCTTCTCAGGCAGTTTCCTTTTCTCTTGTCTTCTCATTTCTCTCACTCTCATACCTCATGGGACTGTGTGCTTTAAAGTTAGCACCAGCCTAAGTGAGAGAGAAGTGCCAGTGCTGTTGAATTGCAAGATTTGGGACTTTTCCAACAGGAAAGAAACAGGGCTGAAATGCCCTTACCTAGAAAATATTTTTTTTTTTTTATTCTATCAGGATGGAGTTCTAGTGACTTATTTCCCTTCCTAATAGATGATAGATAAACTGTTGTAATTATTAGTACTTTCCTGACTAGCATTGCAGACCTTCTGTCTTCACCTCCCTCATTAAAAGTCAATTCAAGACTGTGTCCAGCACAAATTTTCTGGTTTACTATATGCATTTTAACTGGAATATAAAATTTTTCATGCCTGTGATCACTTTTTGGGAATAAGAAGTCATGATGAATTAAGAGTCTGTACATTAGGAGTTTTGAAATGACACGTGGTAGGAGAGAGGGCTGGGCAGGCCAACCCATAACATCTATCCTGCTGTGTGGACGTCATCTGCTCCTTGGTATTCAGGTTGTCTGAATTTTTTTGCTGAAATTCAGCATGTGAAAGTTATTAGATCAAAATTTGTCTGTCATAAAGGCTGTGGAATCTTACTCTGTCACTTTGTCTTGGTAGTGGATCTGCTTGCTATCATTATGCTCCTCTAAATCTGCTTTATCTCAATAATGTCTTCGCTAACTTCTGGAATTAGAATGAAAAGTCAAACTGAAATGATTAATTTAATACCTGCTATGCCCATTATTTTCATACAATAGTATTCATTTGGAACTCTCTGACATCTAAAATGGCTCATGGCAGATTTGAAGTAGGGATCTATTTCTTTTAAGTTTAGAAATCAAAAAATTTAATTTTCCTCCTTTGATCAAGCTGTAAGGTGTAAAAAACTGCCTCAGGCTGTTACGTACATTTATAAATAGATGCACATAATTTTTTATAGTGATGGAAGGAGAAATTAATTAATTTCTCTGTAATATATGGAATTGCACTGTAATCAAAAATCTATGATAAATTTGACCAGGAACAATAATAAATTTTACTTCAACTTGGTAATCAATAAATCAATTTAGTGTCATGGAATTAGGATGACCTAGAGTGCAAGTAGAATATGTGGTGTGACCCACAATACAACCATGTTTTGAACATAACATGCTAAATGTTCATAGGTGGTAGGCATTTGACAAAATGAAGAATCCTTAAAGGAATATTGCATAAAATAAACCAAACAAGTATAGTTGGCTGGCTTTTTTGCTTTTTGCCCCCACAGGACTTCTTTGGGCACGTAGGAGCGTTGTTACAACCCAGAACAGTCAATTCAGTTATAGGGACAGTCCTGTCTCATGATACAACCCTTCAGTTGGAAAATATGCAGAGCATTTTTGAGGGCAATGGCTGACAAGCTCTGGTCCTGCTAGCTGGTGGTTCGTCATGAAACTGGGAGGCCTAATGAGAAAGTTTGTGTTAAGCGTGCACACAGGCACACCAGCTATGTATCTACACTGATGTCACGTTTCCCTGTAGGTAATTCTTGGAATGCTCTGGGAGTAGCAAAATGGTAGTATCACATTCAGGTAGAAGGCAAATTTCAGGCTCATCTTGATGAATCACTCATGCCTTGGAGACCCTTCAGGTTTCAAAAAAAATTGTCCATTTACAAAGTATGTGGTGACCCTTTAAATGTTATGACAAAAGCTTGGGCTTTGTATCTGTTATTTGTGCTGTGACTGAAACATGAACTGCTTTATCTTATATAAAAGGGAATCAGAAAGCTATATATTTAAGTTTTAGGATGCCATTTTAAGACTTCTATTACCATTTTCACAAGATAAGTGTTGATCAGAAAGGAAACCTTATCTGTCTGGCTTTGAAGCACAGGGTCTACAGCATACGAATCTCTCTTGGTGTGTTGGCATGAAGTCATCTCTCAGAACAATAGTTGCACTATGACAGTGTGTAGAAGTAGAGGATAGGCTCCCAAAAGGAGACACAGGTAAGCAGAATAAAAGTTTTGGCTGGAACCCTGGGAAAATGCTTGCAGCTAGTGTCTCTTGTGGAAAAGGAGGAGAAACTTGAGATTTTAGCACAAGGTAGCTTTGTGCAGTTTTCTGTTGATGGCAAAGAGAATGTGGAAAGTTGTATGGCAGACACTTGATAACCAGGCACCAAGAAAAATACCTTTTGATGTTATATCCTGTAGGTTCAGGTGCCTTCTGAAAAACTGAAAATACTCCTTTTTTTCCAAAGTAGCTGACCTTGAAGTGAGGGGTGCAGGTGGCAGAATGAACCTGGAAGGAGATTTTTGATGCTGGAGTGTGCCTGTTGTACTAATTTGTGCCAGACATCATGTTGTGTGGGCTCTAGAAAAAGCCCAAAATAAAGTAAAGAAGGCACCTGTGTCCTGCTGGCGGAAGTGTGGTCATCATATATGGGCCTTATTTATTTTTCCTATTCCTTTATTATGTGCAAGCACCATCAGTTTACCATCTCTGAAAGTCAGGCTTTGTATTCTGCAAAGGGTGGAAGAAGGCAGCTGAATAACTCCCTAAATACTTTCTTTGGTGCCCTTGCAGGAAGCCCTAAAGAAGACAGCCAAAATTTACCAGTCTTTATCTCGTCGCTCTTGAACTTGTGGGTTGAGGTTTTGGGCAGTAGAGTATGTTTTTGTAGACTCATTAGTAGCTTTTTTCCTCTGATTTCTCTGACTAGGGCCTCACAGAATTTGCCTGAAAGTGTTATGACTCATGTAAGCACTTGTTGTGGTATGGTTTAATGTGGTTTTAGGACATCTTCGATCATCCATTAGATGTTCCTGAGAACTCAAATTCTGAGTACAAATATATAGAAATATACTTTTTATGACAAGATAACCCACCCAACTGATCAAGGAAAGCCAGTTGATGTAATCTTTTTGGATTTCAGTAAAGCTTTCCATACTGTCTGTCACAGGATCCTTTTGGACAAAATGTCCAGCACACAGCTAAATAAACATGTGAAGGATGAGCAGTTGGCTCATGGGTCAAGCACAGAGGGTAACAGTGAATGGGTTAACATCAGACTCGTGACCTGTCACTAGTGGGGTTCCACAGGGCTCCACCTTAGGCCCTGTGCTCTTCAACATCTTCATAAATGACTTGGACACAGGACTGGAAGGGA
>JAWWEE010000122.1:49964399-50111746 GCA_035221455.1 Xenops minutus | reverse complement strand
ACCTGCACAGAACCATCCCCAAGAGTCACACCATGTGCCTGAGAGTATCATCCAAACACTTCCTGTATTCTGTCATCAGGCTTGGTGCTGTGAACACTTCCCTGGGGAGCCTCTTCCAGTGCCCAACCAGCCCCTGGGTGAAGAACCTTTTCATAATACCCAACCTAAACCTGCCCTGACACAACTTCAGGCCATTCCATTGGGTCCTGTCACTGGTCACCACTGAGAAGAGATCAGTGCCTGCCCCTCCTCTTCCCCTCACAAGGAAGTTGTAACTGCAATGAGGTCTCCCCTCAGTCTTCTCTTCTCCAGGATGAACAGATCATGTGCCCTCAGCCTCTCCTAATACGGCTTCCCCTCAAGGCCCTTCACCATCTTCCTTGCCCTCCTTTGGACACTCTCCAATAGCTTAATACATTTCTTATATTGCAGTGCCCAATCTGCCCACAATATTCAAGGTGAGGCCACCCCAGTGTAGAGCAGAGCTGGACAATCCCCTCCCTTGCCCGGCTGGCGATGCTTTGCCTGATGCCCCCCAGGACAGGATTGTCCCTCCTGGCTGCCAGGGCACTGTTGACTCAGATTCAGCTTGCCATTGACCAGGACCCCCAGGTCCTTTTCCACAGCACTGCTTTCCAGCATCTTGTTCTGACTTGCATGTTGCTTGTGATCTAAGTAGTTACTTCTTTTGCAGTCTGGTGTTAAAGACAACATTTATAGGCACTGGTTTGGCCTTGTTCATTTAACAGTTCTTTGAATCAGGATGATTTAGTGCCTCTTGTGGGGCTTCATGCAGAGCAGAGACTCTTGCCACCTGGACTGGAGCTGGGAATTACTGTCTTCATTAGGTCTTTTGGATACTTGCCACTAGAACTTGAATTGGCCCATTACATGACACAAAATTCAGTGAATGGAGAGCACAGGGAGTACTTTGGAGCTTTCTCTAGGCCGTAACCTTTCAAGCTATGTAGTTGGCTTCTCCCACTCTGCACCTTCTGTTTGCTTATTACAGGCACAGCTGAATCTAGAAAATAAAATCTTGCTTATTGCAATGGAACATAGTGTCATGTGTCACACTTCTCTTCACTGGAGACTGGGTTAATAGAACTGGGCTTCCTTTGAGCCCTTTCTCAAGAAGCTGGTATGATACTAGCTGGTAATTGCTTCTAAAAAAATACTCATCTTTTATATGCTTCATCCTAACATATTGGTTTCAGTCCCTAAAACAAAATTCTACTGACACTTCAGTAGAAATGTGGAACAATCTTGGTATGTAGTGACTCATTTTTGCAGCTAAGTCCTCCTTTTGGGAGAAAAAAAATTTCCCTCTCTTACATTCTTTCTGTCTCTTTCACACTTTGGTACAGGTTGTAAAGACATTTCATGTGTCTACTGTGTAGGATTTCCTCAGTGTAGCAATTGAAAACAGATGTGTGAATATGCACATGAACACTCTCCCATACTCACATACACTCATATGGAGCTAATGAATTTTGACTGAGCCACAGATGATGCAATAAATTTATACATCAGGTTTGGGAGTGTTGCCACTTGTAGATATACGGCATATGGTATGTCCTCTTTCCTTTCTCATCTCCTTCAATGTTACTTGTATTTAAACAAAAGACATATCAGGATGACACTTGGGAATGCTAGTATGAACATTTTTTAAATTTTTTTCCTCAAAATTTATGAAATATGCTGACTTTTTTCCCCATTAGCACTGCCTTTCCATAGCATTTCATTGTGGTCTAGAATGAGACCAATGTCTTTTGGTGGGTGGCATTGTTTTGTTTCTAATGTTGAAGACTTCAGCAGAGGAATGCTTGGAATTAATGCTCTGAAAGAGTGGAGTGATTGGAGTTCTGTATAGAAATAAAATCAGCCTCCCTAGCAGTAAAGCTTAAAGATCGCATAATCTTCTGTATTATTCATTTCCATCAGACTCATCCTTTATGTAGGACGTTTCCTGTTGACAAAATGCTGTGTTGGGATAGCAAGCTGTGCTTTCCTATTGAGCACAGAGAAGAAAACCGTGCTTCTTTACTTTTAAGGCATTTCATTTCTACCCTGCTTCTGCAGTTCATCATGAGCTCTTGAGTCCTCGTCAGTTTTATAGTGAAGGCTTTGTTAGAAATGCGCACCCACACCTCCTGAGGAAGCTTTATCCTTTAGAAAGCAAGTAGGTTTTGCCCTGCATTCCCACCCCAGACTCCTTGCCACGTTTAAGTAGCACAGTATCTGTGCTATTCCCACACTTTGTGGGTTGTGCTCTTCTTTGCCATTAGCAGTGCCTCTGGGGAGCAGAGGAAGGAAACTGCAAGCCAAGAAAATGGCAATGGAAAATTGACATGGGACTTTGTTGTGAGTGATGACCGTAACAAATGCTTTGGCTATTTGAACATCCTTTAAATTAAGTCATACCACATAGGGTCCCTTTGCTAACTTCCACTTAGAGGATGACAACAGAAATGCACTTCAGTTAGGTATGACAAATCCAGCAATGTTTATTGCAAAGCTGCTGTCTGCCACCAGTCAGTGTTGACTGAGTGATATCAAGGGGTAGAGGTGTCAGTTTATTGCTGCTGTTTCTGTAGTAATCCATGAACCCTGAGCTTTTGTTCTAGTCCATGAGCTCTAGAGGGTTTAGAAATTGTTTTCTCTTGACTTTTAGTCATTGTGAAAAAAGCTTATAATACAGTTCAATTTGCAGCTTAAGAGAGCCAAAGTACAATTAAGAGCATGAAAAGCTAACTCTATCTAGATTTGCTCTCAGTCATAGATGGCAGGAAAAAATCTCTGGGTTGTTGAAAATTTGACAAACAACAAACTTTCTGTTGAAGGAGATCAAAGACAGGTATGCTGGAAAATGGTACAGGAATTGCTACAACTGTAGGTGAGAACACTCTTTTTTCTTTTATAGCCAAGTTTTTGTAACAGAAAACTAAATAGGTCTTAGAAATTATCTTGATGTTGACATGAAGCGTCTGCTTCATGTCTAGTGCTAACTGGTAAAGCTTACAAAGAACAAAAACTTCAATAGGAATTACTCTCAGGGTTGTTCCTACCACTTTTTGCTGATTACAGTGTGTGTAATACTGTAATCATGCTTTGAACAAATGCCTTTTCTAGTCATATAGCAAGGTAGCCCTCTGCCCTCAAGAACTCTTTCCACACACTGCATGGTCTAGTTTTTCCTGTTTCCCTAGAGACCTGCAGTGTAAAACTCTCTAAGCTTAATGCAACAGGACGAGTCTATAGTGAGAACAGTGCAAAAAGTTTTGCAAAACTGTCTCAACCCTAAATCTCATTAATAGTGTTGGCTGCACCATGGGAGCAGCAAATACCTGTCCATTGCTGAAGCTTCATTGTCGATCTCTGTGCCTTCTGTCGTGGGTGGCTTTGTACTTACAGAAAGGAGAAAACCTGAATCTCATTGAAGTTCAGAAAGACTTACATATGCATCCCTGGCTTGGAGCCTGCACCTGTGGTTTTGGAGCCTGTCTGGACATTCAGATATAGCCAAGTTTTCTCCAGAACAGCTGTTCTTATAAGATTTAGAACAAGAAGAGGAAATCTCCCAAGAACTGCTGATTGTTGTGGAACTCCTTGCCATTTTGGCAGAAAACTTGCTCTAAAAATTGAGGACAGATCCCAAAGTGCTTAAGTGCATAAGTAACTTTACACACTTGAGTAGTTCTGCTGCACTCAGAGGACTTCTATCTCTGCATGGAAAACTGCTGCTGCACTTTGGTGCTTGCAGGTTCAGGCTAGAGTAGTAGTTTGTTGGTGAGCCTCATGTTCTTTAAACTCAAATCCACAGATGAAGACATGTAGGCAGGCGTTTTGAAGTCATGGGAAAGGCAGAGGCTGAAGTACAAACAATGTAAAACTATATCTTGAGCATATTTATGCATGTAGAAATATGGACATTATAGTGTTAGGTCTTAAACTTGGGGAGGGAAGAACGAAAGCTAAGTAATATTAGATGTCTCAAGTTACATGGTGCATCAAGGAAAGTAAGCAATTGGCTTTCTTCAGAACCTGTAAGTCAGTGGAGTTGGGCTCTGTAAGTTGAGCTCCTGGTTGAAAGAACCTTTAAAATTAGGTGAGAAAGTTGGTTGGTAGGAGTTACCTTTCTTGGCAAGAGTCAAAACACAACCAGTATAGTCAATACTACAAGGATGCAATTCCCAAGGATGGGAAAACCCAAATTCAGCAATTACTTTAAATGGCTGTACAACAAAGTAACCAGTAATAGTCCATAAACATGAGTAAAAGTGGGCTAGTGACTCCTTATGCCAGATGATCATGCTCAAATAAGTGTAAAAAGTAGAAGTTTTTGATGGAAGGTGAAATGCAATGGGAAAGCCAGCTAGGATCAGATGCATGTGGTGATGCATGTGGTGGTTTCTTTTGAAAAGGGAAAAGTTAGCTAACTTTCTTCTTTGTGATGTATACAAAGATATGTGCAAGGAGAGGTGTCCATACTTGTGTCAATGTAAATAAAGATCCCAGAGGAAAGCAAACAAGTCAACAATATGCTGAAGGCATATAATACATGCTCTTTTTTTTGGAAGATATATGATCAAGTTGTAATTGTGCTACCAATTACTCTGATGTTTAAGATCATCTGTTTTGTGTACAAGCTCATAAGGGGAATTTCTATGATAGTTTTTGGTGGTGCTGAGATGTTTGGATAGACCAGCTTGGGGCAATTTTTCTCTGTCTCTCTCTCTTTTTCTAAAAAATGAAAGATGCTTCTTCCTCCCCACACAATGTATAGGCATATTTCCAAAACGCTGTACTAATGAATGCACTAATTTAACAGCATGCAATCTGTAATGCCGGATTTGAGAACTTTCAATGCACAGATGGAATTTTTTTCCCCACTACAATGAACAGATGAAGTGAGAGACTAGACAGGCTTCTTGGATTTCCCAAGGGATTTCTTTGGTAAGACACTGAAGCCCTTCTTTTGTGGCGGTAGACTGTGCTTTCCATGTTTTGGTTCAGAGTAGTCTGTGGTCAAGTCTGTGACTTGCTTTCAGAGTTCACTTTCTGAATATGTGTGGCTTCCTATTGCAGGCTTGTGTTAAAAAACCCCAACACTTCTTAAAGTGTGGAATGTTTAGAGCTAAAGCCAGCTTGTGGAATTGCTTTGAAATGAGACAGCTTAACAGCTCAGAGCTGGGAGATGGAGTGAGTACTTTTGTGCAGCTCCTTGAAGTCATTTTAGGACTGCTTTATTCCAAGATTTTTAGTTTTCCAAGCCAGTGAATTTTACTGCAAGAGTTACAGGTTATTCATGCTTCATTTGGCTGCCCTAGTCACATCTGAGTTTCTTAGTTTTGCAGAGGTGTCAACAGAGAATCTCGTGGGATGAAGACATTGGTTTGATGGATGCAGTGGTAATGTTTAACCAGTTTTAATTGGGTGAGGTCTAAACTAATTAGATAATAGCCAAGGCAGGAAGAGCCTTTTTTGGAGACAGTGTTGTGTTAAAACAAAGGGACAAACTTTTATATTCGTACACAGGAATTATGAACTAGTGGGAATCACTTTATATCATTGCTGCAGTTACTCTACAGATGTGGTTCACTGGGATTTTGCAAGTTTCTTTCCAAAATGAATCTGGCTTCTTTGGCTTTTATAGAATTTTTTTCTTTTGTCTATGAAAACATGTGGTATCAAGTCATTTAAAAAAAAAAGAAAAAAAAGGAAAACCTCAACAAAACCCCCTTTACTGCATATTGCTTTTAGCAGTAAATGGTTACCAACTGTATAAACAATGAAAAACTTTATGAAAGTCTTGGTTCGCATATGTTTCGGTGTGCAGCATATCTTCAAGTCTTTGAGCTTTGAGTTAGCATGAACTGAGACTGTTATATGGGCATCGGGAAGTCTTGGTCGAATTGAAACACTTTCATTTTGTTGCCTTACTCAATTTTGTAGAGGTTACAACATAATTGAGGCAAACTTATTTTCTCTAAAACTTGCTCAGTGTTTTTGCATTATGATGGGGCAAACCTTTGTCTACGCTTGAATCCTGTGTTTTCGTGTCAGATGTTTTTCTGAAGGGCACAGATTGTTAATCCTAAATCAAGTCTTAAGGTTGACATAACATGTCAACATGTGTTGTGCACTCATTTTGAATTCAGTAGGGCATCCCATCTCTGGGGCAGTAGGGATCTTGGAGGTTCATTAGAACCCTTTTTTGATTTTTTTTTTTCTTTTTAATCTGCAATACATACTTGCTGATTCTTGGGCATATTTTACCTCAGTGAAGTGGAGCAGTCATTTTCCCACCTGAGTGCAGCTGGGGTAGCTGGACCAAGTGGGGCTGATTGTAGTGTTGGATCTGCTAGATGGAGCAAAAAGTGCAGGTGCTCTCTGGATTTCTGGGCCAAACAAGAGTTTTTGTTGGGTAGGGAGTGCTTGTCAAGAAAAGGAAATTATCACTAGCATGCCAACACTATTTCCTGGAAAAACTTTATGAAGAGGTTATTTTTCTGGGATCCATCAACCTGCATGCATGTTGTTGCGAAAGATTTGTGCCTTGGCTATAGCAGGAGCAGAAAAGACACAAGAGCAAAGACCTCATTGACAGCACTTTTGGTTTTGGGGCTTTTGCGAGTCATCTTACATTTTCACAGGGTGTAAAAATAAGGGACCGTGTTTTACTGTAAAGTAGGTATTTTAGTCTTGTCCTATTCAATCCAAATTAATATGTTCTATTTTGGTTTTTCATTGATTTGAGCTTAGACTGTTTGAAATTGGGCAGATGTTGGCATAGCTTGTTTCTGTGATTTTATACATCATTATGACTGTGAGACAGATAGCTTGTTTCCATTGTTAGCTGGCCATCAAAATATTTTTAACAATATTTTCTCTATATAGTGTACATAATGAGTAGAGTTCAGATGATTTTCAAATTCTGCATTCAGTGACTTACTGTGTTTGAGCTTTGGTGTTTTATTTGTTTCCCATACTGATGGCTTAGGAACTAGGAGATTATTAACCTTGTTTTCTTCTAACACTGATTTAGATTTTTCATTCTGAATGACGTTGCATGAATTTCTTAACTATTCATTATTTTAATTTTCTTGCAGTCTTACTGTGCACACATGAAGCCTTCTCTTGTGCCATGTGTACATTTTGGTAATGTAACAACCTCAAGACATTTTGGTTGGTTTTAACTAAATGAAAAAAACAGGCAGCTGGCTATGTAATGACATCAGAATGCCTGTATAAGCCAGGAAAATGTACAGTCATAGCTAAATTGAAAAGATGCTCTCAGAAAATTCTATTCTGATGCAAGAAGCAATCCTTTCACCTAGTAAAGGAAACTGCAACATTATCGTTCTTTTTTTAAGAGTCTTGAGTCCTAGTAGGTTTTCTACAATAATGGAAAGAGTTTTTTTAGTATTGTTTAGCTTAAATAGGATTGGTTCTCTTTCTCAGGGTTGTGAATGCTTACTTTGGCCCCAAGGTACAAGTGGTTTAATGCTACAGAGTGAGTGCAGATGAAGTTGAGCAGACAATGTAATTTTTAAGATGAAATATCATAAATATGTTATTTTTCTGACTTTCAGTAATTAGTGATAACAGATGTTGGTTATTTGTTGCAAAAGTCCTTCCTGTTTTTGCAACAAGGGAAACATTTTCTCCAGTTCATTCCTTTTTGGTAGCCTTTCAACTCCTTTTGATGCCTTTGTATCAATCCCTTCATGCCACATTCTCTGTGAGTTTTATGACTGCGAATTTATAACCATTTTTGAATGGATATTTGTACTTGTAAATAGGTCTGGAAAGTTTCACAAACTGCTTTCTAATACTGTATTCTAGAGATGGTTGTGTGTGATAAGGGCTGAAGAACCATCACTGGGTAGAAGTAAGCCCATGTCTTTCCATCCCTCCTTGTGCAGGGATGCTATTGGGGAAAAATGTGTGAGGAGTGTTACATAACTTTTGCATTCAATTGTGTCCTCATGATTATAGACGGACCTTCATAGATGTACAGAGCTTTATCTCTTGTAATCTATGACTTTAATGACCAAATATTCCTAAATGTGCAGCATTGGAAGAGCAAGGCAGAGTTTAATTGCAGACTCCCTTTATCCTTAAGAAAAGTATTATTTGTTTCACAGAGCAAAGAGCCAGGGCATATAGAACTGCTATCACACACTGGGGAGTGTGTAAGATGTTTGGATAAAAAATATTGTCAGCTCTGCTCAATAATTATGTTGATGCAGTGCTCTGCTAGAACCTAGCCGAATTATTGAGCATTATTATTGAACTTTCCAGTCCTTTCTTCTGTTCATTCAGTGTTTTTCCTTCTTGTACTTCTTTTCCTGAGCTTCACCCAAACTGTAGCAATTCAGTGGGCCTGATACAACTCTTAAAATGCTATGGTGTGCATTGTGAGGACAGAAAACAGGTAAAACCATATTCCCACAAATGCACATCGGATGACTAAAGTTCCTTATTTATTTATTTTTAAGCCTCTTTGGCAAGGATTTATAGGTTTTAGCATTAACCACTATTTTGCTAGGTGTCAATAGAGATGATGCATTCCTGAAATTCTTAGTAATTGTCAGTGGTGTCTGTGCAGTGTGTTTTGAACTTCCAGTCCAACTTCCCTAAATGTGCTTAGTAGCAGGAAGGTAGCTTGGGAAATACTAAAGAATGTTTCTGTGTGTAGCTTCTCCAGAAGTCCTCTTGGAGGGGTGCATGTGCATGTTGGGTCTATTTCTTCAAGCTGGAGGACTCAGTGTTTTTGTACTGTATTGCATACTGAGTATAGCAAGAAGTTTCATTTCACACCTTTGACTCTCATACAGCTCTCTTACTTGGAAAGCAAGCTCAAAATATGGCTAGGGTTGCCAGCATTTAATTGTGAAAAGTATTGATTGAAAAATAAGGTTGGCAAACTTCTCTCTTTAGCTGAATGGTCTCTACTGTAGACTAGCAGAAGAGCAGACATGAAGCCACTTTGGAAAAGGAGTTGCATGTCTTCTGACAGTCTGCTCCTAGCTAAGAATAAGATGGCTTTGCACGGAGCAGAAGCCTAAGAAGCTGAAGCATGTTGTCTTCAAAGGCCAAAACCAACTAACTGTCTAAAATGCTGCAGCCTTCCGTAGGATCTTTGAACCACAACCGCGTGACCCAAGTCAGTATGAGTGTCTGTCCAAGCAGAGGAGATGGCCTATTAAGCGATTTCAGAACTCTGACATGTGAAAAGCCTGAGGAAAGGATTCCCAATGGAGATCTTCTCATGGAAGATGACCTCCATATTTTATCCTTTGATCTATGCTTGACCTTAAAAAAAAAAAAAAGAAAAAGAAAAAGAGGGTACTTGAGCATTAGTATAGACATAATGAAATTTTTTTTACCAGTGTCCGGTTTTTCAGAGTCCTTCTTTCACTTATCAAAATCCAAACATTCATTCAGCTTTCTCACCAGACAATCATATTTTAATACTCAGGACATAAATATACCAGACATCTTTCACTCTATCTCACCAGCAACTCTACACTGGTTCTGTTATTTGAGTACTGGACATCTGGACTCTGTTTCCTTTTGTGACAGTCAAATCCTTCTAAAAATTCCATCTATGCCAGAGATTGAGATCCTCAAAATGATAAACAAAGGCTATGTTGTCAAATTCCATGACTGCCTCTTTCATTTCTTCTTTTTCCATTTTCTTAAGAATACTGAAAAACTAGGCTGACATCAGTACATGTTCCTCATGCACTTAAATTAATGTCTTCAGCCTCTCAAAGAATTCAGATGGTTGCTAAAGTTATATTGAACCGTTATAGAAGTCATACCTGAAGTTGTGCAAGGGAAATGCCCTTTGTTGGATCCTCTGTGTTCCATACAACTGGTTCTTCTCTGCATCTTGAAAGAAGGGCAAAAGCAGAGCACTGATTTTTGCTTGTACTTTTTCACTGTTAGCTCACCAGGTCTTATGCAAAACAAATGCAGTCCTGTGGGTTTGTGTAAAGTGAAACTGTTTGTTGCCTGAAAGCTGCGTCCCATGCCCCCGGTAATTGTTTCTGAGTCTCTTGACACAGGTGCTGGACAAGCGGACTAACAGAGCGATTCTGTCAGACCTGCTACTCATGAGTAATGAAGAATGGATTTAGGGTTGATGACAGATGTGGCATCTGCAACTGTGAAATGGTGACATTTCAAATTGTCAGTGAAGAGAAAAATAATAATGGAACTACCACGCTGGGCTTAGGAGAGCAGACTTCATCCTGCTCAGGGAGCAGGATAGGAGTCATCCTGTAAGAGACTGATCTGAAGGAGGGGGACCCAGAAGGACTGGCTGGTCTTCAAGGACAACCTCCTCAACAGGAGTGAACAGCCTGTATGGTAGGAATACAGAAACTTTTCCTGGGCATGGAGGGACTGAACTGGGAAAGCCAAAATTCACCTGGAGTTGAGGTCTATGGGGGATGTAAATAGCAACAAAAGGGTCTTACACAGTAAATACAAGGCAGACTAAGGAAAATGTCGACCTTCTGCTGAATGGAATGATCAAGAACATGGATAACACTGAGCTGTTCATTGTTTTCTTCAGATAAGGTCTCCTTTCAGGCCTGGATTCAGTTTCCCTTGCCTAGTGGCAGCGTTTGAAGGAGCAAAATGCTATTCATGATGGGAGAAGTCCTTCTGTAGGCATTTGCCTAAGAAATTTATGTCTATGTAGCTTTCTGTCAGGAAGTTTGTGGACTTTCTGGCTGTTACATGAATATCCGCCTATCCACATACAAGTGCACTTAACTGTTTCGTCCAAGATCCCATGCTTGCTCTTCTTCCCTTATTACTGCTGCCAGTCATGCAGCTTCCTCTACATGGGCCATGCTAATGCTTTGGATTTTGCTTTCTGCTTCACCATACATCTTGCAGGTGTCCATGGCCCTTTGTTTAGCAGCAGCTTTACACTGCGTTTTTGTCCTTACACACACTGACAGGACCTAGTGTGAGCTCAGTTTGGTTGTGTGGTATGATTTTGTTTGTTTGGTTGGGTTTTTTTTGTTTTGGTGTAGTGGAAGTTGTACATAATGCGCCTGATTGATGTGCTGTGCTATACAGAAAGCCAAAAGGAATTGCACCTTAACTCACTTTGGTCAGTGGCTTCATGTATTGTTAAAATTAGCTGGCCTTGTATAGGTTCACAGCGACTTAACCCATCTTGGTTCTGTTAGGGACACCTGTTTTGTGAGGCAGAAGGGGATGATAAGGAAGACCATAAAGACCAGAATATGGTTTCTCTGGCTTCTGTCCACAAGCAGCCTTTAGGAGGAATTAAGAGTGAGGTGGCTGAAGATGTCAAGTGCCCAGAATTGTCCATTAGATATTTAATAGAACCCCAGAAAAAGAAAATGGGAAGAGAGTGCTTTCCTTTTATGGAGGGTTATTACTTCCTCATGAAAACCAAACCAAAACAAAAAAACCCAATACTCTGTTTAGGGCTAATACTATTTTTGGAACATGTTTTAGTCAGGTCTGCAACACAGGGATGTGGAAAACTGGGAAGTATTTCTGTGTTCAATATGTGTCTTAAGAGGCATAAATGCCAGAGCTCAGGCTGGATTTCGTGCTTAGACTGCTTTGAAGCCTGACATTTAAGACTGTTATTGGTTCTATATCAGGTGAGCTGTGATGGTCAGTAATGGTTTTCATTAAAAATCAAAAGAAATCTTTATATTTGGTGCAAACCTCTGTTTATCCAGCTGCTGTGTGTGTTGAATGATGACTAGTGCATGAGCATGAACTAGTGAAAGATGCAAGATTTTCTTAGCAGTCTTCAAATGGCAGAGCAGGGCATTTGGTCTGTCAACTTCAGCATCTGAGAGACGAGGCCAAGAGTCCTTGTGTGAGCTGGATTGTGGAGCTTTGTAATAGACACTTTGGATTGTCCAACTACATTGGCCTGCTTGGTCAGGAGCTTTCTGGTCTATGTAATCATCTTCATATAAAAGTTATCTGGAAGTTGTGATCACTCCTCTCTACAGTGAATAAGGACTAAAGCATGTAAATCAGAGGGAATGTGGTGCCTACAGTAACCTGTTTTGGTAAAACTGTTCCACAAAGTGGTTTGTTACAAAATGGGACATAAAGTGTATTGAAGGTATGTAGTTCTTCAGCTGTTCTTTCTACTGCCCCTTTCCTGGAGCAGAGCTTTGTTTTTTCTGACTAATAAAGCTGTTTGAGGTTCTTTAGTTGTGCATAACATTTCTGATCCTTTTACCTAAAGCCTAAAGTCAACTTTTAGAGTTGCCTGTAGCAGGATTTGTTTGAACCACCTGTTATTAAAAATACTGACTATCTTAAGTTCTGGCAGTTCAGACTGTGTTTTCACGTCCTCTTCCAAGTAACAGTCCTTCATGAAGCAGAACAGTCGTTGAATTGATGATTGCTTTGGTAGCTCATAGATACTTTTCTAAATGTCCATTTTAGGCCAGGGCTGTCACTCGGCATTTTAGAGCAATCTTTGGAAATGTGTGCTTATCTCTGAAGGTTTTTTTAGAGTTAGGAGCACTTTATACAGAAATAATTTGAGAGGCTATGTGTTTGCATGTAGAAACTGTTGTCAAAGGCAGTACAAAGAATTAATCATTTGCCTACTTTAGCTTGCAGGTTTCAGGGCTTATCGAATTTCTTGCAGTTGTTAGGGCTTATTGAATACTTCACATTTCTGTGTGCAAATTCTGCCATGGTTCAAACAAGATCTAGCAATATTCACTTGTGGATATTCTAGTAAGATGTCATAAGTATTACATTCATCAGAGGCTTTTAAATTTATATTCAGTATTTGTACATGACTTGCATTGCTGTAGTAAAAAAAGTAAATTTAAAGATAAGCACGCAGAAGTTCGTGTTAGCATTTACACTGCCTCTCTGATCTTCCTTCCAACATACAGCGTAAGTAGTGATCTTCACCTACATGATCACAGGCTCTCTTTTTCCAGCACTTTTGTTTCAGTGTATAAGATGCACAGAGCTAGGGCAGCTGGTCAGTATTGATCCTCTCTATTTGGTGTGTGTCTTCATTCTAGGCTTACTGCATAATATCTAAACATGGTGCTGAAAACTGCTCTGTTAATTTATTGTTTTGAGTTTTCATCCTTGTCTTTTTAGTTATATTTCAGTCCCTCCAAGCAGTTATGTGAGCTCAGATAGGAGAAAAATGATTACTTGCCTGTCCTATTGGTCCTACTCTTAGCTCATTTAACCTATTAGAACTTCCTCTTCAGTGAAGTTGACTGTGCCTCACAACTTAATTCTAGCACAAGTATATCTTCATTCACTTACAGAGAACCAAATCCCAGCACAGGTGTATTTCAGCTGTCAAATAACACCAGGAAAAATCAGTGTATTGCAGTTCAGAGTTTGCATGCACATTTGTAGCAGGAAGATGAGTAAGATATGAAAAAATCCTACCCTGAATTCAGCTGAAATAGGCACACAGAAGAGCACTGTACAAAATCATGAGCCTACAGTAATTGTGAGAGGAAACTTGCTCTATATGGATGTGGCCAAAATCTTGGCTGCTGTCAGCACTAGGATAGTTTTGTAAAGAGACCTCAGAATGCAGGACTAGAGAGGATGAAACTCTCTTAACTTTCAACGTATATCAGTCACTACATCTACAACTGCCTATTCCTGTGCCAGTGTTGTCCTTCAACTTAAAATAACTCTTCTGGTACCAAAAGCACCTTATTCTTTCAAAATCATGTAGTTCAACAGTCTCAGGAACAGGAGGTTGAATGAGTTAAGTGTAGAAACAATTTCTCTGGATGAGCTGGTAGTTAAAAATGAGTACCAAGCAGAGCTCATGAGTGTGTGCATAGTTATTACCATGCAATGTATTCCATGTAGAAAGAGGTGACGTCTCGTCCCGAGGCTCACTGGAGCATTATTAACACAGGTTGTAATGGGAAACCAGAAATAGGCCATCTCTGAAATATAATTGAAAATGAACTGCTATTACAGACTTCATGTATATGTAAAAAATTGATTACACACTCAATTCCAATTCAGAATATAATTTTCTTTTCTTGTTAAACTATATTTCAAGAGTGTTTGCTTTTCAGTTTTATCTTGCTTGTGGATAACAACCCCTTCATTTCCTGACTCTTCACACAGAAAGACTTTTCTTCAGCCAGTGAACTGCCTTTTGAATTGTTGAAGGGTGAAGTTATCTTTGCCTTTATGTTTACTCATAATCAGTGCAAATTGTCAAAAACAGTATTTATTGCCTTGAAACTCTGCTTTTGTCTGTTAAGAGGCTGACGCTTGTAGGTTGGTTGATAACAGAGAACTCTCTTCCCTTTTGCTTCCCTAGTAGGCAGGCTGTTTCATTAGGTGATGAGCCAATTTGCTCTTACTGTGGATAAGAAAGACCTATCTGAAGCTCTGTCCAGGGTTGCTGTGTAGAAGACTTGCTTCTTAAAGGGTTAATGATCTGGAATTTCACACATAATGCAAAATAATTATGCTGTATGCATTCTCTGCAGATTTTCTCATTGATCACAAAAGACTTTTGTCTGGTGTGCTAGAATGTTCCATAGACTAAACATACCCTATTCTTTTAATTGGATGGAGAATAACTGCTAATTGGAGAAAATTGAATAAAGCAGTTGATGCTAGATGTCAAATGACACATTTTGTACAGGAAGTATTCCTCATCCTTTATATACATCAACAGAGTTGTAGTATAAGCATATGATACAAAATGCAGCTGACTTACTCAGAGTCAATTCTATCATTTTACAGAGACTTCCAGGGTTTGGGTGGCATCCTTACCTGAGATGTGTTTAATGTTTATTTTGCAAGCTAAAGCATGTGTAGAAAATGGACTTTGCCTGAGAGAAGGATGTGACTGAGCGCTTGATGACAATGATGGTGTTTCTTTAGCAATCCTCCAGCAGAACAGCCACTAATGCAGAAGAAAAGAGCAGCACATTTCCCCCCAGCCCCCAGTCTGTGTGGTGAAAGGAATACTTAGTCATTATTAAAAAGACATTCACTTGGTGTGGATTTTTAAGATCGAGACACTAGTCTTTCCCATGTTGACAAGAACAGTTTGCATTCACTAGCAAGTTACTATTAGGGATGATTAATTCAATTCGTAAAGGAGGCTCAGAAGGATGAAAACACACACACACCACCCCCAGCATAAATTTAGTCAGCTGCTGCTGAATCCTAGGTAAACATCTCAGCATCCTGGTGAAATCCTCTAATCGTGTTAGTGTGACTCTAATGTGAAAAGTAGGTTGAAGGTTCCAGAGTACATTTTGCAACATTGCCTTCTAAATAAAACACTTTGGAGAATCCACAGTGTGCCTAGTCTGGCTGAGACACTGCAGGACAATTTGAAATTCAGAAATCTTTTGTACTGCCCCTCAAGTAACAGAATAAAAGGATGATGGTGACGTACAAATTGTGTAAAATTGTTTGTAAAATGTGCAATCTACCAATCTAATAGTTTGAGAAGTGGGTGCAAAGATAGTTCTTTTTGGCTTGGCATAGAAAGTTACCCCGTGGCTTCTAGGGTCTGCAGCTGAATGCTTGGTGTGTCTCTGTTAAGAAGCTCAATCTTTTATTAGACACCCACCTTCATGAATTTGGGAGAGCTAGCATTAAACGAATGTGAGTGAAGTAAATGCTGGTTTGCCTACAGGTAATATTTATGGTATCATAACTAAGTAAAATAATATTGATGAGAAAAAATTAAAAATTTTAAAATGCACATTTTAAGATACACAGTATAGAACTGAGGGCACTTGAATGAATATAAATTATTTTGCCTTTAAGGTGGTGAAATTAGTTACCTATTAAGAATGAAAAAAATGAGATTTCATGAATGCAGGCATTGAAAACGTAGGTATTTGTCTTTATATACTTGGGTTTTGTCTGTCATGGAATACACACAATGAATTAGTGAATGTTTTCTGGAGAGTAAGTTAAAGGGAAAAGTGCATAGGCTTGTTTGTTGGGGTGTTGGATTGTTGGAGTTTTTTAATAAACTGCTTTGGATCAAGGTTGTCATGTGAAAAACATGGATCTCTGATGCATGCTACTGTTAAACAAGTATGCTTTAATTCTCATTTGTACTGCGTGGAGCAATTCTGCTGTATTACTATTCTTTCCTGGGACAAACAGGGAGTCATTCAAATATACATGGTAAACACTTCATGTCTCCCAAAGCTAATTATAATGGCTTTAGTAAATTGAAAACTGTGGGCTTGAATAGAGTAGTGAAGTAGCCACCAGAACTTTTTGTCATTGGTCATTGGAGGAATTGAGGGAGAAATAAGAATTGCATGACATACAAAAAGAACAACTTGGCTTTTTTTTTTTTTAATTTACCTATTTTATATCTTTTAAAAGTAAATTGTGAGAGTATATTCAGCTGTAAGGACTGCTCTCCCTTACCATGGGAGTTACCAGCACAAGGATTTTATATCTCCAGCTGGAAGCACAAATTAGCTGAATTCAGCTTCTAAAGGTGTGTAAAGGATGGACAGAAAGGTACTGCAATGTGTACGTATCTCAGTTTTTAAAATCCACTTTCACAAAGACCCTTTTAGATATCATTCCTGAATAAGTAAGTCTCAAAGTTAAATGGCTCCAGTCCAGAGTTTGTGAGGAAAACAATCCCCACGCACTCCAGCATGTGGTTCTGGATGGCTGGTGAGCGGGTTGTTCGTCCTCAGGGAGGCAGGGCTGGCTGGAGAAGAGGGAGCAGTTCAACTTCTGTGAGCATCCAGGTGCAGAGGCAGGTCCTTGGGGCAGGTAGGAGAGTGAGGATTTGTACACGACTCCAGCACTCCCATGATGACTCCTTCATGGCAGTCTATCTAATGTTGATACAGAAGGAGGCTGTTTATTGGTTTCCGTGACAATGGACATACAAAGAATCCTGGTCTTCAGTGGTCTGTGCTTGCTCTGCAACCTCCTGTGATCTTCTTCAAAGACAGTGTAAAACGTGACATTCTGCATCAGAATAACTGCTTGTGTGGGTTTTTTAGGCTGATAAAACAAAGCATCATCAATATATGTCAGAGCTAGTTCCTAGAGAGTACTGGAGCTTAGAGCAAGATTACAGAAAAAGTTGCACAACTTAGTTCCTTATTTTTCAAATTACTATTTTTTGAATGCTTTTCTTTGGATTTATGAAGGGAAGAATGCTGCTGTTGAGTGGTTTTCTTGACAATGGTTAAAATCAAAATTATTTGAATTTTACTGAAATTGATTTTAAATAAACTTGAAATATTTTGAATTTGAAATATTTGATTCACCTTTGAGACAGAGGTGATTTAGCCTCTAAGGGCCTTTCCGAACTTGAGGGATTTTTTTCCTGTGGAGACTCGAAATTAAACAAGTGACCACCTGGGAATAATGCAAGATAAAGCACTATTGCCGTCATAGTGGAGGAGGAAATACTTACATTTATGTTCTTTCTTACTCCTTGAGAGGGCATTTACTTCAAAAGGTAATGTTCAGACTGTCGTTACATCTCTTGATTCCAGCTTACTACATTTTGAGTAACAGGTAACCAGAATATTCTTTGTATTCAGACACACTAGGATATATAAGGTGGTGTAGTCAGCTGTGATTTGGTCTAAGTATCTGCTGAAATGAAATCTGTTTAGCTTTGTGAAGGACTGAAAAGTGCTGTTGCAGAAGGTGACAATTGTTCTGGGAAGGGAGAGGAACAAAAATGTTAGAAATTAAGCTGGTCATTGGTGTTTCTAATTTGAGAAGTAGAGAAAAGCTCATCTCTAGAGAGAGTAACTGAGATGGCAAATGCAAATTGGTACATGAAATGTATTTCACACTCTTTACATGCCTGTTTTTTAACTGCACAACTAGTGGGAGCCTCAGGAACTGAGAATAGTTTATTTTAAATTATAAATTATTTTCTTACAACAAAATGATCATTGTATTCTATGTAGGGACATAAATTTTAGCTCTTAACTGTAGAGAAAGCTTTCTTTTTGTTTCTGTACTTTTAGGGAACTTCCAAATAAATACTCAAATTTCAGAAGTTACTTATTTTTAATGAATAACACATTTGAAGAGATTTAGCATCTGTTTTTACAGAACTATTAGTCCAAGATTCTTACATTCCTTTCTCTGTGTATCCCACTTAATCTGACAGATTTGAACAGGTTTTTTTGTTGTCAGGAGTACCTCCACCTCTAATAAATAAGGGCTTATACCTGCAAATTGGGTGGCCTGATTTGTGCAAAGTAAATATATTACAGGAGAGACTGGTCCAGAAAGAATTAGATTTTTAAAGCTGGTAAGAGGTGCATTGTTTTGTAAAACAATACACTGATTAAATAGCTGATCTCAAATATAATATTCAAACCCCTCAAAATACGTCTGCATGCAAAGAGAGATTGAAAACCCTGGCCAGAAAGCTGGGTTTGTATAACGTGATTGATACATTGAGATTTTTGTCTAAGCCAGGCAGCTCATGGCTGAGGTGCAAACTGGACCTGGATACCTGTGTCTTAGGCATCTTAACTCCAGAAGAACTTGTTTTGGCAGTAATGTTTGCCCTCCTTTAGCTGAGTTCTAGTTTTCTCTAAGATTCATTGATGACCCTCACAGTCAGCCCGAGAGTGGCTCAAGGTTCATTTGAGCACCTGGTGGTGGCATTAGGAAAGGGAGCACCAGCAGGAGCTGATGGTGCTGGGAGGTGGCATGACAGGGGCCCCCAGAGGTCTCCAGCAGAGCTCAGGATGGTGCTGGGCGAGTCTAGTCCAGCAATGGTTGAGGCAGCTGCGGGAATTCAGGCTCAGGCATCTGGTTTAGGCTTAGAGTGTAAGGGGGAATTGCCCGTTTCCTGACTCTTGGATCAGATAACTGCTTTTATCTCATGCCTTGGTCATATGAGTAACTAGGGTATGGGAGGGGGGATGACCTTTCCAAAGCATGCATATGTTTGGTGTGGCTCTGTGTTGTTCAGAAGTTGCACATCTGGATGTTTCTAAACTTACAGTTTTAGAAAAGAGTTCATTTTTGCCCTCTGTTCCAATAGCAAAATAACTGAATTTTGAGCCCAGTGGGAAACGTGGAAAATGTTTTAATTGCAGGAAGCACTGTTTTGATCTGACTTTCATAGATATATGTGTTTAACAAGCCTGACCTTTGGCTGAGTTTTGTTTCTGGGCTTTTTTCTGAATAAAGTTAGTTATTTAAAACCTATTAGCTTCTTTTCAAAAATAAATTAAACTCTTAAACAGAATTTTGAGATGAAGCTTTGGCATCTGTTCATTGAATCAAACGAATATTAAAAATTCCTATCTAAACCACAAATAGTTACATGTGAAATACAAGAAAGAAAAGCAGTTGAAATGTTTCCAAACACATTTTAAAAATTTAAATTTGTTTTTATTTCACAGCTTCCTTCAAAAATCTTCAGTACAGGTTATGCTCAATGTTCAAAACCAGTTAAGTTCCTCAGACTTTTTTAATTTGCTACTTGATTTTTAAAGATTTAATGAATATAAAAATAGAATTAAACATTTTTAATACTGTTATTTAACACAGCTTGGATGTGGCACCCACTGATACGATGAGACTGAAGTTTCTGATTTGAGTCAGCTGCCTGCTGTCGTGCATCAGGACCTGTTTAGTCACACTCATTGCAGACACGGACACAAGCTGCAAACAGTTTGTTAGCAGCATAACCTCCTGGGTTCACCAATGAGTGTAGATGCTCTGCAGATGAAAGTCTTGGAAGGGGCTAGGGAGCCACTGCCCTTTCGCTTTCCACTTCCTCTCCGTTCTCACACCCTCAGCCTTCATGCTGGGAGTCTCTGCCAATATTTCTCAGCTCTCTCCTGCTCTCTGGGGTTGCAATCAGCCTAAGAGCTGGCAGGTTTATTGCTGATGTTTCTTTTTTCCCCAAACTAATTACAAACAGCCTTATTAGTATCTTGTTCTGTGACTTCAATGCCATATTGCTATTTTTTTTTTTTTAATTTAGAAATGTACTGGTTCAGAGTCCTTTTTTACGGGTTGATCTCCCAGCATTAAGATGACTTGGAGCAGAGATTCAGGTTGTGTTGTGTTCCTGAGAGTCTGGAAACAGTCCTAACTTCTAAAGTATGGGAAAAAAATGATTTGAATGGTATTTGTTTATGCTAATGCTGCAGTCAGCACACACCTTGTTTTGTTTGCTAAGTATCTTTTGAGGACTGCAGATGTTGTTTGTTTTGATTGTGAGACATGTAAGTGTTGGTCCCTGGGAGGCTGCTCTGTGAATTTGCAAACTGATAAATCCTGTAAAATGTGTTAGTTGGAGAGATTATCTTGTCTGTTAAATTGTTGGTTGCACTTAACTGTTGAATGAATGCAAATCAACAGTATGAAGACTTAAAAGCCTTTTATGTAGATAAATATAAAACTGATTATTGGTAGACTTTTGTGCTTAAGGCCGTCGAGAAATTGTGCAAGATCTAGCAATGACTTGGAGAAAACCATCTGTTTACAATGAAGTGGATATAATCAGGAAAACCTTTGTTTGATTTTTCCCATCTGGTCACTCCTGTTACTACAAGGGGAAGGAACAAAGGGTTTGTTTATTTTAGGGCACTTGGAAGAAGCAGAAAATCTCAACCTTCTTGCCCTATGTGGGAGTCACTAGCTGCAGACAGTAGCACCTTCTCTAACTCTGGTACAGAAATGATCTCCAGATAGCTGAACTGGTTAAGACACAGTTAGATCCCTGTTGAGAACAGAATGGCTTAGTTTTCACTAACATTAATAGAAGGTGGGATGTTTGTTATTACCTTGGGATCAAATACCACATGCTTAACTCAAAATTAAGGAGAAAACAAACTGGAAGCTCAAGGGATATTTACCTAGACATTATGAGTGGAAATACCTCTTTTCTGTTCATAACTTGGAAACTCAGTAAACTAGAGAAAATGTGTTACTGTGACTATAATAACAAGAGTGAAATAATGAAAAAATGATACATGAGTGGCAACAGCAAACTACAGGGGTTTGAAGAGGGTCACGACAATTTCAGTGAAGGTAAAGGAATCATGAGCTAGCATTAGGAATAGACTGAAACAAGCTTTGCATTTTCAGTTTTAGGTTCGTCTCCTCCACACAGTATTTTGACAACTCATCTAAATACATCAGCTTGGATTTCTGGTCTTTCTGTTTATTGTGTTTTTCCTCATTATCCATATGGGGTTTATTCAGTAAGCACCTCTGCCCAGCTTCACAAGGGTTATCATGCAAAGTGTTATAGAAGACACAAATGGCAGATTTGTGAATCTAGGTGTTGTGGACTGCTTCTCCTTACAAGGTCTGCAAAAGACATCACCATCTATTGATGATGTGGCAGGGGACAGTATATTTGTTATTTAATTTGCCTATTCAATACCACTTTTTAATTTTTGCTTTCGAGAGGGTAATTCCATCTTCTCTTGCTATCTGAAGCAAAAAATGAATGCCACCAAAATGTGAAAATACCAAGGTCATTTAATATGAAGCTTGTCTCTAGATAATCCTGCTTCAGTTGCGCTAACAAGTGGCCAGAACGGGTCCTATTGGTTGGAGTTAAGCTGGAGAGGAGGTGGGAGAAAATGGCACGACTGAATCAGGGACAAAATGTGCTTTCGTGGAGTGGCTCAAGAGGCAGTTCAGACCTAGGTGGAGGGGTGCTGAACAGTGTTCAAAACCCAGTTTCAAATGTCTAAAATGTTCATTTGCATTTGCTGTCTGCTTTAAATTGTAAACCCTGCTATGTAAAGACAAAAGTTTTAAAGCAGCGTATCTGGTTTTAACCCAGTAACCAAAGACCGCAAAGTAACTTAACTTTTATTAGTCTTGGAAAAAATTCTAGTGCTTGCTGACTTGTGGTTTGGATGAAAAACATACAAAAATAGTGTTACTTTTTCTGATGTTGAATCTGTTTTTTTTCTTAATAATAGGCATCCAATTTTGTTCCATTATATAATGATTTTTTAGACAGGCAGTAAGAAGATACAATTAACTCTTGAGACATAGTTTATTTAACTTGATAATTTTGTTCTAATGCATTATATGGTGTCAGCTCATCAAGATAAAAATGCAATCACTAGAATAAGTGTTTGAGGCCTCTTCTTGTGTTGCTAGAGTTTGGACAAACATGGATTTTGTGACTTTTGGAGACAGCAGCTATGCTTTTCTGTAGGAAACCCACATCAAAAGGACTTATGTGTACCTCTTAATGCATAAAGTACCTTCTGTCTGCACCTTTATCCTTATGTGTCTTCTCTTATTTTTGCCCAAGTCAAAACTTTGAGAGAGCAGAGAAATTCATCAGACTTCATCTGAAAGTGATATGCACAAAATTTATGGGATGCAATGCTATGCAATTAAGGCATCTAAAACTGCTTGCCCTTCTCTTACTTCTGGCCCCTTCTCTCTAGCACCCACCATGTGTTGAGGCAACAGGAAGATTAACTTTCCCTTTTTTAACATAATAATACTTTGTTTTATTGCTGAGGGGTAAAAATCAGTGATGTTTTGAAAGGTAGAGAATGACAAGTATAACCAAGTATCACTTCAAGCTAATTGGGAGAAATTTTCTAGCAGTTTTTTAAAATGTGGAGTCAGAGTGCAGAGTATGCAAACCACTACAAAACTACTGGACTCAAAACTATTTGGCCAACTTTGCAGTGTATTGTAAAAACAGATGGTTGGAGAGTGTGCTGATATTCCCATTTGGCTAAAATGAGCCAGCTCCTACTCAGATACCTGGTGTCTCTCATCAGCAGTGGTAGGACCAGAAGAAAAGTTAACTTGAAGACAGATTAACTGGCATAACTAAGTCATGTGATGGTGGCAAATGTCTCAGCAGATTGGTGTTGGCAAAATACTACTGCATTTCCAGACCTCTCCAACTCTGCCTAAACCTTCTCATATTCTGCTGAGCAACCTGGCCCTAGTCATGGAATGAAAAATGAGGAAACATTCAGAAACTAGATTGACTGTTAAGATGAAACTGTCCAAATTTCTGTGAGGTGTCAGCTGATGCTTTCATAGCAAATAAACCTGCGTCAGTTTCTTTTTTGTGTTTTTCCTTTTCTTTCTCCCCCTCTCATGGGAAGTCGTAAACACTTCCCCTTAATTCTAGATGACAGGTTGTTATCAGACAGCTGCTCCTGGTAGCTTGCTATAGGTGACTTCTCCTAGCCTAAGCTGGGCAATATTTAGCATGAGAGGTTTAGAATTTGCACCTAATAGAGTCAGCTGATTGCAAGAGACACTTTTAATTTTAGCCAGAGGAAGAAGCTCTGGGTTCTTCCTGAGCTTTCCCTTTTAAAACATCAAAGGGGTTATCTTAGCTTTCAATATGGATTTGGTGCACTTGCAGACTGTCCGGATTAAAAAACTGCATGAGCATGTGAATTTGGCACCAAAGCTCCCGCTGTCATGCAGATACCTTGTCACATTAAAAAACAAGGGGAGAAAAATACAATTCCTGAAAGTGAATGCCCTCTCAAAAGAGTGTTGTGGTTGATACACAGAATATCTGTATTATTTAAATAAATAAATAAATTGTGGGCTTTGTTTGCCTTTTTTTTGGGGGGGGGGGTGAGTGTTGTTGTGGGGAGGGTTTTTTGGTTTTTGTTTTTTTGCTTGGTTGGTTGGGGTTTTTTGTTCTTTTGTTTTGTTTTGTTTTGTTTTCTTTGTGTATAATTTTGCTTGTAGGCTAGGCAGGTATTCCCGTTCTGACAGTTCTGGTTCATTTTCCAATTTGTATGACAGTGGTGCTCTTCCATACTTTCATGTACAGTATTACTGATGAGTGTCACGTGACATTGTCAGTACTGTATGCTTTTTAAATGGAACAGAGAAAGTTTTCGATATTTATTTGCCTTTAATTTCATACGTTTGAATAATATGTGAAATTTGAAAACAAATAATTTAGGACAGTATCATAAAGAAACTATTCCCCTTTTATATAATTGTATGATTAATCAATGACAGGTTTCAAGTTTTATGGATTTTTTTTGATTTCAGATTTGAAAAAGGTTGCTGCTCAGTGTATATGAGTGTCAGGAGGTACATGCAAAACCAGTGTGTTGATAAAGAACTTCAATCTATCATACTTATTCCTCTCATTTTGACAGCTGAAAGTTGTGACTTAATCAACTAATTTTTAAAGGTGCTTTGCAACCCAACTCTGATAATATTTAAAGATGCTTTTTCAATGTTGATTTCTGCCAGTGATTCATGTTCAATGTGGCATTTGAGTTGCCTTCTTGACAGTGAAGTATTCTGGATTGGTAGGAAAGGGTGAAAATGTCCTTGGGACAGGTCTGATTCTGTCAGGAAAGTGGCCAACTCAAAAGATTTCTTGGAATTGTAGAACTGTAGCAAGTGTTTTGAAACGTGCAGTTCTTATTGTTTAGATTGGAAATGTTAGGCATATTTTTAATAGTCTCCTTTTCCACTCAAAGCGTTATGGAGAAATAATTACATTCCTTTCAATCCCTTTTAGACTTTACATGATTTCCACTAAGAGTTAAAATAAAAGTAACAGCACTTAAAACATTTGCTGGGTTTTCTTCTCTCTTCAGGAAGCGATTTTCTATAGGGCTAAATTGATAAATTTTGTTGAAGGCAAATTTGTTTTACTTCTCTGAGCATGTTGGAACCAGATACTTAGTCTAATTGTTCCTAGTATTTGTTTCATCCAGCAATAAACAGGGCAGAAAATGAGTGCCAGTGCAGCTCATTGATTTGATAACGAAAGATGCCCATTCTGTGCCTTGCTCCTTGGTCAGATCTGTCATGTCTTCAGAGCTGGTGCTTCTGGAGCTGTTGAGCCTGGTGTGCTGCATAATGGATGAGCCTGAACTGATGGAGGCAGCAGGTGTTCTAGTAATAGAAAAGAGCAGTGTTTATTATTGTTGTATGTACCATCAATCCTTCTTGCTTTCTCCCTTTGCATTCTGTGTCCTCTGAACAAAGGCTCCCTGTATCTGCAGCAGCAAGGGAGAAAAAAGCAACAACTTACCCTGTGTAACATTGCTGCTTTTTGTCTAAGGGGCAACCTTGCAAGTAGGCTTTGATTTGATGCTCTGGATCTGTGAGTGGCAGGTTTATCATTGCAAGGGACACCATATTGATTTATGAATTCCATTTAGTAGAAAACTCATGTTGGTTAGTTTGTGTAGCTGTCCTATTCCAGCTAAATTGGATGAATGAAAAATACCTTTCAATCTAGTACTCACTATGCACTGCAAGATCCCTCACTCCTAAGGGAGCAATCTGTTGAAAGATAGGTCTAAACATTCTTCAGTTGGGGAAAACTGTGATTTTTGGGAGGAGGAGAAGGAGGAGGAAGAAGAGAGAGAAGTAAATAGTTCTGTTTAAGCTGGTGACTGCTCTTGGAAGTGTCTTTTCAAGAGTAGGCTGTGTTTTGAAATCTTACTTAAGTACTTCCTTTTCTATTTATATGCAGTCAAATCTTACCAAGGTCTCATGTTCCCTTGCTCTAAGACATCAGTTGATTCTGGCTATTCTGCAGTGTTTTGCTTGTCTGGAGCATTAATGGCAGCCACTATTTCCTTCTGCGGGGCTATTGCTCATCCTTCAGGATCTGGGATAAAGAGTCATGGAGTAGAGTGGGGGAAAACAGAAAACCAGTTTACTCCAGTAGGGGCTGCAGTGGGCTTTCTATCTGCATGAAATGTAATCATAATTTAGAGAAAAACTAGTTGTTCTCTTTCACCATATCTTTCTATTTACTACCTGGTTTTATATTCTTCCTTGTGGCAGCATGCTCTTTGTGACTGTGTCATGTTTTAATACCTGCTGGCAATTGAGCATGACATGGCTGATCCCTCACTGCTCTTCTTCAGGAAGATGAGGGGAAAAGAATTAGAAAGGCAAAAGTGAGAAAACTCATGGGCTGAAATAAGAATAGTTTAATAATTGAAATAAAATAGTAATACATTATAATGAGAAGGAAAATAACAAGGAGAAAGAAATAAAACCCAAGAAAGACAAGTGTTGCAATAGAAAACAGTTTCTCACCAACAACTGACTGATGCCCAGCCAGTCCTGCAGAGCAGCTCCTCCACCAACCTTCCCTCTGGTTCTGCTCTTCCTGAGCATGACACCGTATCCTCTGGGATATCCCTTGGGTCAGCTGGAGTCAGCTCTCAGGGCTGTGTCCCCATCTAAATTCTTGTGCACCCACAGGCTACTTGCTGGTGGGGTGGTGTGACAAGCAGAAAAGGCCTTGACTCTGTGTAAGAACTGCTTAGAAGTAACTAAAAAATACCTGTGTTAGCAACACCGAGCACAAATCCAAAACGCAGCCTCATGCTAGCTACTGTGAAGCAAATTAACTCTACCCTAGGCAAAGTCATCAGAATGCGTTATTCTCTCCAGTTCTCATGCAAGAAAGGGGTTTTTCCATCAGTTATGTTTGTCCTGGTTTCAGAGCTGGGGCTACTGGAGCCAGTGTTTTTGGTGTGCAGCATGATGCTGTAGGTACCTTTTCTCCTGGATGGTCTCTGGAACCATGTTGTAGCCTCATTCCCCATCGTGTCACTCACCCTGGTCTCGTTTAGCTCCTGACTGGACTCCCTGATCAGACCCCAGACCCAGTTCATCGCTTTGCCAGGTGTGATGCCATGGGTGGACCGTGCTATCAATACCAGGCTTTACCTGTCAGTTCCTGCCCTGTGTGGCTGTGTCCCATCAGTGAGGATGCAGCCTGTGTGGGGCCACTTTCCACTCCTGCCTCTCCTGCCCTTTAGGAGGAGATGGCCCTTGCTGCTCACTGACAGCACTGTAAGTCTAGCTCCACCCATGCTTGGTGGCCAAATGTTGTTTAAAAACTGGCTTAGCTGGAAAAGCATTCAGAGTGTGAATGCTTTTCCTTAACTCTGTCTCTACAGAGACAGGAACCAAGTAGATCTGCTTCCAAAGAGTTATTAATGAAGGTCTCAAAAGTTTATGACTGAATTAAGGTTAGCCTTCTTTCTGCAGGAAAGTGGATTATTTTTCTTCAATCTGCGATTTTGAGGTGCACATTTTTTCCTGTTTAGAACTACCTGCTGGTAATTCTGCAGTTTGTTTGCAAGTGACTGCAAAATCATGGCACGTGGCTCTGTTCCTGCTAAAAAATGTTCCAGGTGATGACCCAGAGTTCAGAAGGAACATCCAAGAATCTCAGATACTACTCTCAAAAGTGCTGTGCTTTACCTCTCTCCCTTTTATTTGAAAGAAGCAAAGTTTTTCAGAGTTATATTGACAGCAGATAGAATTATGCTTTTTAGCAGTGTCTCTGTGACATATCTCTATTCCCTGCAAACAGTTTCCTGCTTTGCTTGCTCTGGGCTTCCAGGCTTATTGTCTGGAAAATCAGGTCTTAAAATGCCTTGCTGAGCTATACTTTTTTTAATATATATATATGTGTGTGTATGTATATATATATTTAAATTGAACAGACTGTAAATGGGACATTTTCCATATGGACTTGCCTTGATACATCTTGATGGCATTAAATTTAAAGCCTTTAAGGTAGACTGGTGCCTACTGATGCTCATCATTGGCATTTCAGAGGCTTCACTGAGACCTAAAGGCGTTAAGTGTCATCTTAAATGGCTGGTTAAATTTAGTAATGATTTGCTCAAGTGAACACCTAATTTCTTCAAAAAGGGAAGCTGGTGTCTCCTAGCAGACATTTTTCATTGCAAGAACTCAGTAATTGTACTGAGCTTTGGTATTCTCTCGAACAGAGGTTAATGACAGGCTGAAGTGCTTGTAGTATTGGGCCTCTCTAATTTGGAGCATCTTGTATGTTTGTATTCCTGTCTCTGTGCAGCTTTAAATGTGTGCAATTCTAAAGCTGTCTGCCAAGATGCACGTTCCTGCCAGAAAGCAACACACTGGTGTCAAAAGCTTGCCTGTCAAAGAAGTAGTGCACTGGTCTTGTAAAATATAAATGCAGCAATTAATGGAAAATAGGTTAAAGCAGTGTAAAGTGGGGATTAACAAATCTAGATACTGCAGTGATCCCATCATCTCCTACAGAGCTGTTCATCTCTTCATTGCTTTGAGGGTGAGACAAGTTGAAGAGTGCTGCCTACCTTGTGTTCTGCTCTGCCTCTGCAGCTGTAATTAGTTGACAGACCTTTAAACGCTTCTGATTCAGGATCGTCTAAACTTTCTAAAGCTGGAGGAGAGAAAACAGAGTTTTTTTAGTAGATGCTTGTTTCAATATATAGATGATGCAACATAGCAGAAATTTTGGAGGAGCAGTTTTTCAAGATTGTGGGATATTGCAACTAGAAAAAGAAGTTAAAGGATAAAACAAAGTCTGTTCTAATTCTTTGCTCTTTTAGAGATCGCCAGAAACCCAATCTCCTGTTCTGCTGGATAATTGCTAGTCTAATCAACCTGAGACAAAGGAAAAAATTCTCCTGGCCTTAGCTAAAAAAATCTTTGGTTTGGTGATAAAATGTGAGGTAGACTTGTATTGGCACAACAGCTACTCTGACTTCAGTAGCCAGAGCTTGAGTTATCTTCTTCCATCAGTACTGATTGCAGCTTCAAGAAGGATCATGTTAGGGAGAAAATAAGGGCTATATCAACAGTTTCTGCTTGTGAGACTAGTTCCCTCTGTACACCTTTCTTTTTATATATAACTGAAGAGGCACAATAGAGGACAGTGCAAATGCTTGTCTGTCCATGACAAGCCTCAGGGAATCACATGAAAAGAGGTTGGAAAATTCATAGTAACTTTAATCAGACTTTCATTTTTCAGTGAGCAGTTAGCCTGGTTGGGTAAGAAAATAAGACACCTTTGGAAAGGGTGTTCATGATAGCTAGTAATTAGTAGTCATCTGCTTCTCTTCCCTTCAAAGGTTCAGGAACTGCCATTACATACTGGTTCACCCTGGAGTGGGATAGGTTATGCAGTAGTAAAAGGGACAACTGAACAGGGAGCTTTCTCCAGACAGTGTAGAGAGGCCAGACTCTCCAGACAGCCAGGACTAGATTAAATGAGGACCTTGAACGGAGGAGGTGCATTCTTGTCTTCTGGTCTGTTGTACTTGTTGGACCCAGATCATACATGCTAATCCAGAACTCTGCTCCTTTGACTGTCTGCATGGGGTCTTGTTTTTACAGAAAAAAGTACAGAGCTGAAGGGTGTGTATTATGGGAAGATGTAACAAGTTATTTTTGTGAAATAATGCTTTATCCTCCTTCTCCCCAGTCAAGGAGGAGGATGAACACTTAACTGATAAATCTATGGCAAAAGCCTACAATCAGCCCCCTTTTTTAATTCCCATTAAAACTAAGAAAGAGATGATGGATCCCACAGTATAGGAAAAAAGTTGGGGTTTTTTGGGTTTTACTTTTTAGCAATAAAAAGAACCCTAAATGGAACAACTGATTAAAGTGAGTTATCCTAGGGTGTTCTGTCATGTCTGTCACCCGGTACCTAATTCTGATCACACAGCTTGAAGTACAGGTGAGAACCTGGTTACCTGTAAAACAACAATGCAGTACTAATCTACTGACTGTCAAATACAAATTGGATGTAGCAGATGACCTTATGCTAGGTGAAGCTTTCAGGACTTGTGCTGCAGCCAAGAGAAGTCTGACAAGAGGTTGCTTTTAAGTTCTCTTGCTGCTCTTTGCTCTCTTTCTCCACAGAACGTTCAACCTTGAATAAAATGTTTTCTGCCCCACCCCACCTCAAAGGGAAGGCAGTAATGTCTGGCAGTGCACCTGGGAATGTATACAAACAGCACTAGGGAAGGGAGATGAAAAAGGAGGCTGATTTTACTCTATCATGAAATTTTAACGCTCCTTAACAGCTTGCCAGCCAAGCGGGATTATACTACCAGATGTCCTGGCAGAAATGTGCGCGGCTCTGCAAGATCATAAATCCAAACAACGTATGGCAACCCTGCATGTATAATACCACTGTTAGCCATGCAGAATTTTAGTGTGGAAAGCTCTAGTGGTGGGTAGGATTAGTAAGGACAAAACATTCCCAGACTTAGCTTTAAAGCCTTAGGTAGGGTAAGACCCTGAGATTAGCTCAGTTGTTTAAAGCATGGTGCTAATAACACCAAGGTTTGTGGGTTTGATCCCTGTATGGGCCATTCACTTGAGAGTTGGACTTGATGATCCCTGTGGGTCCCTTCCCACTCAGAATATTCTGTGGCTCTCTGAATAGCTGCTGCTGGTGGTGGTATGTTTATGGGAAAAGGAGGGGCAGAGTGATGTCTGTGCCGCAGCAGCAGCAGTAAACCTTGCTTGCTTGCAGTTGTCTTCTATCATGTCTTGGCCTTTCAGCAGGCAGAGCTGTAGTGCAGCTGCTCCAGGGTTGATCTCCTCTCTTGGTATATATGAAAACATTGACCGGGTGTTCTCGAAGACCTGCTAAACTCAAGGTCGGAGTCAATGAAGTAGTGTTGCTCTGTAGCAGTTCAGAGTTGGCTTGTGGTTTGTCTTGACTATAAGTGGAGCTCTGTTGCCTTTTTCTTTGTAAATTCTTGTTTAGTAGGAGAACAGGGATGGTGGAGGCCTGGAGTGGAAACTTATGTCCAGTGGTGCATTTGTTTTACTATTCTTTTAGTATTCGTTTTATCATGTTTCCTAAATAGTGTATTAACTGAATCTGTTCTTTTAGTCTACATGTTAAATACAGGTGTCCATTCATAGGATCATGTCCTCACTAATCTATGCAAAGGATCAGAAAAAAAACCCACCTGTTGTGGTTGTTTTAGTTGCTCCCTTCTTGGAAAAGAAAAGCATCCGTTAGTAAATAAATCATTCCTTTAGTGAGGATTTAGAACTGGGCCCACCAAAGGGGTTTGGAATATGTTTGCATCAGTGGGTATGGTTTTCCCATGCTATATGTTGACACCAAACTGTCAGCTAACCCAACTGATTGGGGCAGAAGGGCATATAAAGCAAATGGGAGGGAATATGCTATCCTTATTTTATTCTATAGCTGGTAGAAAAAGTGGAGTTTCTATGAAGTGTAAGAGTCAGCTCTCTGTCTCGTTAAAGACTAATATGAGGGTGAACAGTCAGAGGAGAAGAATAAAAGGAGCTTCATCACAGGTAGTTAACTTTGTAAATTGCAGTTAAGACTAAGTGATCAGGAAGGGAAAGATCCAAAAATAAATAATGTTAAGTGCTTTCTTTGCAGATTAATCTTGCTACCTAAGTTGGAAATCTCCCCCCATCCTCCCATACATACTTTAATTTTTCAAGTTCCATACCACAGAATTTCGTGTGATTCATTGCTGGCCACAGGAGTAATTCTGAGCGCATGTTAGTTTTCCCGTGAGAACCGAATTACACACTACAGATATTTAAGTTGTTTGCACTTCTATTGATTTCAATAATAAATTACCTCAATACTGTAAAGCCTTGAAAGGCTTTGTGCAGGGTGCTTGTCATCATTCAGCTTTCCTGGAAGACAAGTATGCCTAGGCCAGTGTTTGTTGCTTCTGGAAAGCTCCATTCATGCAATCTTCAGGTTTCTCTGTAGTAAATCAACTAGCCTCCTAGTATTTGTAATAAAGCTGTTCAGGACTGGCTTATATTGCTATGATTTAGCAATTTAAATCCCTCTATAAGAGAGAGAGAACTCATGCCTAGATGATGCAGCTGAACCAGGAGCTGGTGAAGGGTCTCTCCAAGTCCCATTGCACTGTCATAGCCATGTGGTACAATTCTGGGTTGCAAATATGAAGCTGGCTTTAAATCGTCAGTGTTATTTAGTTCAGAAGTCTTTTGCCAGTGCTATGCAAAAATGGAATTTGACTTGCATATTCGTGTTACTAGCTCAAATTATATGTCGGAAATGGGGAAGTAGGAATTCATTGCTCTAAAGAAGCCAAATCCTGATGCCCTAAAAGATGTCATGCTTCTTTTGGTCATTTTTGTTCCCTGATGCTTATACAGTCCAATGCTTTCTATTTATATACATGTGATTATTACAGTTTAAGCCTTTCTTTTATATCTCCTTCGTTAAGTAGCAGGGCAGGCTTTTTTCATTTAAGTAAAACGTTATATAGGGGAAAATAGTGGCTGTGCAAAATAGAAAATCAGCATACCCACATACAAAGGAATAGCCAGCCTATGAAACCTTTCGACAATCTTTCTCTTTTTACTGTCATGCTTCACAAGCACACCAAAATGCATGAGGAACAAAGACCTCTCTTTGCTGTGTCCCTACTTTTTTTTCACTGCATAACATGCCTTTTTCAGACGTGCACATAGAAAATGAAGCTATTTTCACTGTGTCATCCCTGATGATCTAGTGTTTATTCAACTACTTATATCCTGTTGGCTGAGATAAATTTCACCTGAGGCCAGCATCTGCTTACTAATTTGTCACCTTTTCTTTTTCATGCCCCTAAGCCATTTTGACAGGAGAGGCTTTGCAAGCTCCATCTCAGGAAGCACCAGCACCAATATAAAATGCAAGGAAAACAATGTAAACTGAAGCTTTGTGAAAATAAAGTTGTGTAATATGGCACTGGTTAGTGGCTGGATGACAGCCATCCATGATGACATAAATTTAGTGGCATGTGTAACTGCAAAGAACAAAAGAGTTAATCAGCAACAATAGCATATATAAGAAGCGTTACTGTGTGCAAATACGTTTTAAAGTTGTTGCCATGAAAAACTTCTATTGCTCATTTTAGGTTCATTTTCTGTTTTTAAGTGGCAGGGAAACTGAGAAATGCATCCAGCACTCAAATAATTGCCCTGGTTGCAAAGCTTGCAACATTTTACAGAGAAGAAAATATCATCCAGATGATGATTAAAAACAACTCCTCCTCACATAAATGAAGCCCACAATAATAAATGATACTGTTCCGCTTCTGTTCTCTATTTTTAATTTACAGTATAACATGGAAATGCATTTTTTTCTCTCAGCTTTACAGAACTTATTAAAGAAGTTGGAGGCTGTTCTACTAATGATTAGCAGGATACAGCTTGTGTTTTGCCTTTAAGGTACTTTGTTCTAACTTTGGTACTCCTGTGCTGCAGAGAATGGCACTATTCTGCTATTGCAAAGTGAGTAGGGAGCTCTTCAGTGTATCCTGCTTTCTGCTGTACTGCCTAAGTGTGCTGGTCTGTACCAGTGAGGTGTGGGCAGTGTGAGGTAGCAGATGGAGTTGTGTCTTCAAAGCAAGTAAGAAGCGGTGGTCTGGAAACCCAGCCTTACAGAGAAAGGCCAGGTCTCAGTGTTCCCTCAGTTAGTATGTTGGGGTTTGGTGTTAACTTTTCTTTTTTCCTTTCCTGAAGGCAGCAGTCCAGGATACATACTGCCTTGCATTTGTTCACGACTGGTTTGTACAGGTTCAGTTCTGAACACTAGTTCTCTGTAATATGAAAGCTGATGGGCTAAAGATCTGTTCCTCCATTTTCCGATTTTCTGTATGCGTTTGCAGATGGACCATTTCCTTTTGTCCAGTACAGCTAAGCAGAAACACTGTAAGTGATACCCTGTAGTCCTTGTGTCACTGTTTTCAGTTTCATCCAGCCTTCAAACAGGAGGCTTTTTTTTCCCAGAGATGGAAAATAAGCTAGTAGGAACAGACCACTGCTTAGATTAATAACATAAACATGGTCGTGTGTACAGCGTGTACAGCAGTATTGTGGTACCATGGCTAATACACTGCTTTCCTTTTTACAGGGGTTTGGGCAGTGTATGCACCTTTCTATATGGGACTCTGTGTTTGCAAATGTGAGAGTGCCAGTCCTTTTCCTTGAAGTCCCTTTAAATGCTTGCTTCTCCTGCTCTTGGTCTGCAGAGCAGAGGTTATCTCAGCAATGTGCACCAGGATGGCCTGTGGGCCTGCAGAAGTTGTTCATGACGGTACGGCCCAAAGTGGCCCCTGCAGAGAAGGAGGTGTATGTGTGTACATATGCCAAGAAACTGAGCTCTCGTTTCCTCTGGAAAAGGTGGAGCCAGCTTCTTGCTCCTCTCAGTCCCATTTTGAGTTTATCTTTTTCATTTATAATGTTATCTTCATGCTTATTTTTAGTTTCTAACCTTTCTCTATTGAACTGTTTTCCCATTTTAATTGGCTAAACCAGGAGACTTATAGCTGATTAATGTTTTCCCTCTGCAGCTGGTTCATCTAGAACAGGCATAAACCTTTCCATGCCTCATTTACTTCCAGTTCCTTTTCAAACAGACATACACTGTTCCTGGACCTTCCTGTCTTTCCTCACCTCCTGTCAGTGTCTGTTGTACCTCTCGCTGGACAAATTCGTGTGCCAGCTGTGCATCTGCATGTCATAGTTTTATTCATGCAGCCAGAAATTATGTATGAAACATCATCAGTAATGACAGCAATACTCATGTGACAGCTTTTGGCAGGTAGATTCTTACCTGAATTGTGGTAACAGTTTCAGTATTGCTTCCTGCTAAAGGAGGGTCTTCAACAAATGCCTAAGAAGACTGATTTCCATAGCTGGAACATTTGTTATTGAGCAGTGAAATAAGATGACTATAATTTTGCTTTCTTTTTTTTTTCCTGCATAGATGAAAAAGCCACTGTCAGGCTGTTATGAAGTAGCTCTTCCTACTCCTTTCTGGACTGTATTCTATGGATGAAACAAAAGTCAGTTTTGATATGCTCTGCCTATGATCCATCCCAAATACTGATGGTTTTATGGTCATGATTTCCCTCTGTTCCAGCAGATTAAGACTAGAGATGATTTACTATGACTAGATATAGTTTAAAAGATGAGACATCATTTACTACTGGCAAATCGCATGTGATTTCTTCAGAGGTTTGCTTTACTTTATGCATTTGCATAAGTTATGATTGTCAACTGATGCCCTTATGATACACTTTGCGGAGTATGGGGGTTTAAAGTTTGCGCTCTGTCATGCCAGGTTGCTGGAGAAGTTCTGTCACATTCCGTCACAAAACAATATATTTATAATTTAGTGGAGGATTAGGTTTTAGGCTTTGCATTTGCATTTCAGTTTTAAAAAAGGTTGTTCTCTCTCTAAGACTGCATAGCTATAACCAGCATTTCTGAAGCTGATGCATTTGCTATTCCCATGGGAAAGTGCCAAACTTGTCAGTTTTTATAAATTGCTGTCTGTATGACAGGAAACTGGGAGGGGAAGGGTCTTATATCTGAATGTAACAGCAAGGAGAAAACAGGGACTTAAGGACAGATGAGTTCCCAAGTCACTATTCTGTATGGTGGAAGCAATGCCCAGAGCAAGGGTCTTGCTGAAAGATTGGATGCAAGCCATGAGAATTCTGTAAGCATCCGGTAAATGTTTTGGGTGGGTAAGAAGAAGACCTCCTGGAGGACAATTAAAAACTTTTTTAGCTTTGTGTTGTTTCTGTTCAGTGCCCTCTAAACAGAGCAATTATTTTTATATCTTTCATGGTGGTAGAAAAAATTATTCTTTACTTTTAACTGAACACGTCATCTGTTGAGAATGATATGAGGATGAATGGCAAGCCATTGTCAACGTGGCAGTGAGTCATAAATGGGGGTTCAGTCATGCTTGTAGCATCCGGCACCTGAGGCGAGACTGGGATTCCTGAAAGGTTTCTAGGTGGTCCATCCCTAAGCAGCACAGACTGGCTTAAGTGCTTGCAATGCAGAATGTACCACCTGGTTCAAGCATCCCTGGCAGGACTGTGAGTAGGTGCCTAAACCTTAGCTTCCACTGAATTTGTATTCACACTTACAGTTGATTTGCTGATGGAAATATCAGTTAATATGACCAGGGGTGTTGGGCCATGTGTCTGAAGGGCTATAACTCATGCTAGTGCTTCCAACTGCATTTGCATATTCTATAAAGATGATACATTAAGGACTAAAGTTCAAGCCCAGTACAGAATTTTTAATGTGGCGCAACAAAAAAGTAAAAATACAGTAAAAATTCAAAGTGCTATAAAATAAAACCTTTAAAATATTCTGAAGATTACATTGTAGTTTTTGGCTTGACATTTTTGGTTTTTACTCCTGGAAAACAGTTCTGTTATAATCTGTAATTGCGCTGGCCAGAGCAAATACTTTGTTCTGTATGTTAAATAACTTGATGAAATGGGAAGGAGAAATGGGCATGACTTATTCCTTTGGCCTGTAAAGCTCAGATGTTCCTTACATAGCAGATGCTTTAACTGAGAATTATACATCGTTCTTGTAAAGCTCACTTTCTAATAGGTGTCACACCTTTGTTTCCCCCTACTCTTTTGCAGCAAGTGACAGGCAGAAGTTTTGGTGAGAAAGACTTTCGTTCTGGATTAGAAAACGGCATTCTTCTGTGTGAGTAAGTAACACTTACAGTTTTGAGCCTTGAATACAATCTTGCCTATTGTCTCATTGCTGGTTTCTTTTTGAGAGTTTTAACATGGTGCACACTGGTATTTCACTACACTATCATATCATGGCCAAAGCTATTGTTTTGGTGAGGGTTGAAATGTGGCTTAAAGAAAACAGGTGTTGCAGAGTGCTTCCCTCACTCCATCCCAGCTTCTTAGCTGAGTTATGTGAAGAAAAAATTATGTTTGCGTTTTGATTTCCTTTTATTAAAAGATGTTAACCACAGATTGGCAAATGGTATTCCACACCTGCCTGCAGACATCTCTGCTATAATGAGGTGTTTTGGACCAACTCCAAGTCTGAACGCTGTCAGGAGTTAGCCATCTGAATACCATCAATACACAGCTGGTTTTATCGTTTCTGGAAAGGTTAGGCATCCTCTAAATTTTACCTAAAGGTGTGTTTGAATGATGTGTTTTGTAATTTTTGGACAGGAGACACAAGTTAGCTTTTTGCATTTCTCTCTGTGGTTTTAATAGCTAGTTTTCAGGCAGAGTCTTCCAAAACCGTGTTATAGGCTTAGGAGCAAAAGCTGGTGACTTTTAAGAGCAATTTGAAAATGTACCCTAGCACTCTAGGTCCTTTGAAAATCAGGTTGTCAGGCACTTGGGAGAATCCACCGATCTGAATCACCTGTAGGGAACAGTTTTTTTCCCTCGATATGCAAGGTTTTCACTGAAGTTGATAAAGGTTGTGTTTGCACACCGTAGGGATGAAGCTTGTGCAGAACTGAATGCATATTGAAATTGATAAAGTAGATCTTCATGAGATGTTTAGCTGGACCACTGAAGCTATTGGATAAGTTCTCTACTGTGAAAGGTACTGGAACTTGGAAACTGTTCTCAGCAGTAGAGTTGAGCTAAAATCCTATAACTCAACTCTAGGTAGCTTACCATAGTTTTGAAACCTACTTGTGTAAATACTGTTGTATATCATACTGGTGTCATTAATCAGACAGTTTGAACTTTAGGTGTTAAAGGGGAAAAATACAAAGGGAATTATATGATCTATTTTGATTGTAGTTGCATGTCTTTGCTGAGGAGTGGCTTTGGGAGGAGAGAAGTAGTTGTTATTGCTAGTCCAAAGTTGTGTAACTCAGAAGGAGCATGTAGTTTACCTCTTTGTATTTAAGGGTTGCCTCTAACGCAAGGTTTCTTTCTTCTCTGTGTTGGAGGGAAGTGCTGTGTGCTGAATCACTTCACAGTGCTCTTTAAATGTTAAGGTTGAATTGTGTTGCATGAAAAGCAAGGGATGTGTATTTCAAGATTAGATTGTAATCTTATCTGCAAGCAAGCAGAGTTAGTCTAATTCAAATGCTGTAAATCTTTAAGATAGAAAGCATAACTAACTAATGTTTTGCTAACGAAGCTAATAAATATGTATTTCTTAGGAGGTAATGAGTTCCAGTAATAAGCAGGTCAAGGAACAACACTTGGTTATAGTACTAAATTGTTCTGTGATATTGGGCAAATTGCTTGTCCTTATTTACCAACTGTGGATCAGTGCAGATCCGCCTGAAGGGATCTGTCTCCTCAACCTCAAATATGAGAGGCCATGATGTTTGTATTGCATCCCACTCTTCATTGGTGAATGGTGGTTAGTGAGTAAAACTCTATTAGGCTACAGGGTGTTAACTAGAGAGCTATCAATTTGGCCTTCCAATTTGGATTTCTGATGCTGAACAACCTATGGCACAGCAATAAAAGTATGCTGCTCACTGGTTCCAAATCCACTGTAAAACAGAGAACTCAACAGAAATTTGGAGTGTAACACTGAGAACTCTAAAAGTATCTTCAAAAAGTACTGTCTTTGGCAAGTGTAGCATTGATAGTTGATTTTTTTATCTGTTGCTCAATGAAGAAGCGCTAGTAAAGCTGCCACAGGCAGTATTATCAGGAACCTACCAGGATACCTCATCAACAAAATGTAGTCATACACAAACTTTCTCTTAACTTCCTTCCAATCTGCTGTACTTTCATTGCAGCTAACCTCAACAAGTAGATGAAAACCTGATCTCAAAGTCTCTGACAATCTTCAGAAGACAAGAAAAAAATCATAACTGTCTTATTTTCTGAAGATGGAAGAACTCATTGCCTTTGGTTAGGTTTATCTGATTTGTTGAAATTTCAGGGAAAATCTATACTTGCTTCTGTTATCCATGTGACACTACTCACTGCTAGTGGCATTAATTGGCAACTCATAGCCAGACACTTGTGTGGATGATGCCAGTGTGAGTGTGGAATGGCGATGCTTAACTTCCATGTGACTGTTTCAGTGTTTTACTTGTCTGCTGTACTTTGTGAGGAGGACTGAAAGTGAGCTTGGGTTCTGAGGGATCCCAGCAGCTAGAGGACTGAAAGCTGCCAGGAGTGGGGACACAGGCAGTGTGCCTTGAATATCTCATATTTATCCCAGTATCTCATATGTGTCCCAAATCTCAAGCTACCTTTTGACTTTACAGGTGTTTGCAGAAGGAAATGGGGTAGTTACTGTGCCAGAGTCCATTCCCCAAACAGACTAGTCATGTGTGAAATGGCACAAGGGGAATCTCTGTCTTTGTCTACAGTGGGATTGCTGGAGCCTCATGCACAGTAATGCCAGGCCTCCCTCCACTTGACCCCAATCTCTACATTCTACAAAGCCTACAGATTCAAGCAGACATCACTACACTGGTTATAAATGATTCATTCACATCTGGCAACAATCCATATATTTTAATAAATGAAAACTAATACAACTGTGCAATGCCAAAAGCTCAGACTGTCAGGGTGAATGTGTTGTGGACCACCATCCTGACTAACACAGTAGTCCTGGATGCATATGCTTGTCACAGGCAACCACAAGCCTTGCACCTACTTCTCTGGTAGTGTTTACGCTGTGGCTGGCATCTCAATCTGGCCTCATTACAACACTTTATAGCTTGATGCATTCAGCTGAGGAGCTGAGGAGCATATTTAAACAATGCAGAATGCCATAAAGCAACAAGTCGACAGATGAGAGCAACACAAGCCCTTTCTTCTTTCTGGCTGTTTGAAAGCCCACTTGTGCAGTTGCCCAGACAGTGCGGGCTCTAATTGTTCACCCAGCTGTGCTGAGAAGGCAGTGACTATGACTTCTGTTTGTCTGAAATGAGTTCATGGCTTTTTAGCATAGCTGTCTGACATCAGTGCAGATGGTGATTTCAGCAAGGCACATCATAGCTAGGCGGAGGCAGTTCTTGTTCTGTTCTTGCTTTGTGTGTTATATTCTTATATGCAAAGACTGAGGAATTTCCTGGCTATGTTTCTGTAGGGGTGGGCAAATGTGTGTCCTCCTGGGGTCCTGGTGGAAAGCTGTATGGTACAGGAGTACAACACCAGTAGCAGGAAATATCACTAGAAATCCCCGATTTCCACTCCAGCACATGCTCAATTCTTTTTTTTTTTTTTCCTCTCTTGTTACATAGCTTTAATGTTTAGGTTTGACCCAGATATCATAAGAAGCTAGAGGATTAATCAGGAATAAATTAGATGTGGTTGTGGCAATGCTTAGGTGTTCCTAGTCTATGGATTCAGGCATCTGAATGAAGGTTAATTGCAAAAGAAAGAGCATATGTTGTCTCTATCCACCTGCCCTGCTTGTTTGGGTGGTTCTGTTGTTTTTTTTTGAAACAGCAGGTAGGGAAATTGAAGTTGTTTTTATTTCTAACTATGCAACAATTGCTATTACTAAGTTTAAAAATTATTTTAGAAAATTGTATGCCTTCCTGCAACCTTGCCCAGTTGTTGTTACTGCTCTAATATTCTTCTAAGTGTGTCTTTAAGGTTTTTCCCTTCTTGCTGTCCACCTCCCCTTGTCCAGCTCTGCTACTGCAGGATTCCTTCCTTCATACTGGGCATTCAGCAGTTAGAGAGGTCTCTGATGCGACTTCAAAAATCTGACTTAATTACTTTCTTTGATATTACTATCCAAGGGGGAGATATATTCATTATATCTGAAAGAACATCTGACATGGAATCTGGATCATATTTTCACTCAAGCTTTCTCTGGAATCAAGCAGTCCTGCCATCCTGAAAGTTTGTATTAGTGGTAATAAGATTCTAATACCAGGAATAGGACCAGACCATAAAGATGAATAACAAAGACAGCAACTGGGGAATGGATCCTGGACAAAAAACCTTAAACAACAAACTCAAACTGAATCCAGTTTCGATACTAGCAGAAATTATTTGGCTTTGCAGTGGAGTCCAACAGCATCATCTGTGTAATACCTTGGGTTCTGTATGTAGAACAGTTTAGCTGCATGTCTGGTATGTATGAATATCAAATTGTTGCAGAACATGCAGGCATAATCTTTGATTTTTCTCAAGCATGAAAGTTCTAACAAATATTTAACTGCATAATTTGAGAAGTAATGGCATACACATATAAAAGTGAAAGAGGACCAACTGTATATGGTTAAATATGGATGTCACTTGTATATGTGGCTCTGGATACCAACTTATGAGCACTTTCCCAAACTCTTCTTTGTTTCTTAGAGACACTTATGCTGTATATTAGCACATGATATTCTGTAGCTTAGTAAGATGTGCAGAAACTATTATTCTTTCAAACTGGGACTCTCTAACTTTTTTGTTATTTTTTGAAAGAGCAGATACAAAGGTATTTTACTGCTCTTAAGTATTCATGACAAAATTGGATATGTAGAGTGAACTAAGGAAAAGCTTTTTCTCATATAGAGTAGTATATAGGAAAGGCAGTTCTCTTCAGCTGTGCATGTTAGGAATATATGCTCTTAAAAAGTACAAGAAAGTTTTTAGGTTTTACTTTTAAATAAAAAAGGAAGGTAAGAAGTTAGTCATGCGCATGGATTATTTTATTACTATTTACAGAAAATATGAAGTGTGGCTATAAATCTGAGTGAGCTGAAAGTGATTGTGATCAAGAATTCCTTAATAGAATTTATCACTTACTCTATCGTGAGAATAATTTTCTTTTATAAATAAGAAATCCCCTTAATTTGTGTTCTTCATGTCACTGGTGATGAATGAGCTGATTTTCCTCAGAGAGCAGTTTCTTTGGAAGTGCATCATGGTTCTAGTGCCTCTGACCAATGTTGGACTGACATGAATACTGTTTTCAGCAAGGGCTGGATATGTGCCAGATCAGTACCAGTGTAATGCTATGGAATAATAAATCTTTTGTTTTCTGAGTCAGTGATACCGTGAGGAATGGAGAACAGCCTTCACTGTATGTATGGTGTTTCACTTATTCTTCTTGCAAGTTAGTGTCACTTATGTCACCTGGTAGGGGAAAACAAATAGTCATCTTTGTAGATTATAGGATTTTTCAGGTATATCATTCTACTTGTCTGTCAGTGGCATGGGCCTGGCAGCAGTTCAGCACTTGGCTGGGTAGTCTACGCTGGAGAAGTTAGTGGATGCCCAGCCCATATGCATAATTAGTATTTTGCTTGACTTTCCTGTTCCTAAGAAGGTATTTGAGTTTCATAGGCATATCTGAAGTTTTGAATATGACCCACGCCTTGAGGTGAGAAGGAATTGGTGTTCTCCTGCGGTTTTCAGGCTCTGTGTTGTAAAGCCAAAACATTATCAGCGTTGTGAATTTGGCACATCTCCAGTTTTGAGAGACGGGCCCCAAGGCTCATTAAGCATTAAGATTTAGGTTCATGTGAGGACATTTGAAACAGTTTTATATGAATACAGAGGTCCTAATCATTAATTTTGGTTTCAGTGTTATAATGAAGAACTATTTATTAGTATGGTTTAGGTGAGGGGTCAAATTTAATGTAAACCCTAATGCTCAGCCAAATGCATAAGAAGAGGGGAATAGCCACTGAGTGGCTTGCTTGAGTACAGGCAGAATGGCCTGTCTTTGTATTTATGTTTAAAAAAAATTGCACAGACTAAATAGTAGAGTTTTTTCAGTGATACTTGTTAATTGGTAGGGCAGGAGATTGTGGAACACTGACCCATTCAAAAGGAGTGTTGCTCAAATGCAAGGCAAGGTAATCCTGTCAGAGATTTCTGCTTTCCAAGAGTGTATGTTTAAGAAATTATAGTTAGTATGCACTTTGGGCAGTTATCCATGGCCATTGCTCCTCAATGTAAAACTATGCAGGAATGGTAAATGTGTAGGTGCACTGGATGCTCTTCATGTAATCAGTTCATGTGACAGTAGGTTCTGTATAAATAGCTTGTGAAGTTCTTTTTGCACAATCTTCCCTTTTGTCTTTCTTGAGCTGTTTTTCAAGGCCTCTATCTTGTTCATGTTATTAGTCTTTGGCAGAGCAGGATTCATGCAGTTCTGTGTTTAGCGTATTGTTTTCTCAATGCTACATATCTGCATAGGTCTTTATTCACTTTGTACTCATCAGACTGGACTATGAGCACTTTATAGCACAGTAATTTTTCTGGTCATTAAAAAACACCTTATTCATCTGATTCTAAATAAATTATGTCAGGAGCATCATTTACTCAAGAGTGTTTCCCCCAACATATTTTTGTTTCCTCCAGAACATCTCTTATGTTTTGAAACTTCTTTGCCACTTCTCTTGCAACAAAATATTTTAACTTTTCATTGTTTACTGTTTCAATGTAACTTGTTCATCTTTAAGATTAGTAGTGAATTTTTCTCTCCGACTATTTGGGGACATTTTGGAGCTGCCACTAGAGCATGAGTTTAAAATATGTAGATACTGTAGCTGTCTGGGCTAATAATTGCCAAGTGCTGAAAGGCTGCTGCTTAGAATGTAAGTCTGTAAAACTTAATTTGAACAGAGAAACGTCTCCATGAAGGTTTGTTGTGAATAGAATTTCCTGAACTCTCAAATATGAAATGCCCTTTTACTTTAACATCAGATCATTAGTCAGCTTTTCTTTTTATGAATATGGTCTGTTATTTGAGCAAAGAGCTCTGTTGGATAGCTCTCACTTGAGCCTGGATTGATCTGTGAACACCCATCACTTCAACCTTTCTTTTTTCTGTTTCTGAAGTTTATTCTTTGAAAGTGCTTCTCTTCAATTTCTTATTAGAAACTAGGTGGTTTTGGATCTTGACAGCCATCCTCTGAATATTTTCTTGACTGATGCTTTCTTGCAAGACTTTCATGGGCAGTTTATTGGTGTTTTTTTGCTAGATCTTTTATCAACTGTTGCCTGAAATGCCTTCTCTTCGTGGCAGAAGGTTTTCAAATTCTTAACTTGTGATAAACAACCCCAGAAAGGCCTAATAGGTTAGTCACACAGTGGCTAGTAGTGACTTCAGCTTGTCTATCCAGCTGTGGAGGTACCTTATGTCCTGGAATGCCAAGCCTTGGAACAACAACAAATAGAGCAATTGAGTCTTCCCATAGCTATCAGAGCTGGTATTTATTGGGAGAAGTAAGTGACCTAGATTCTCCCTATGAGTGATGATAGAGGAGATTTCAATTTCCATCATGCCCTTTTGTTTCTATAAAGTAAGGCAGGTCTAAGGTTTTAGCATCTATGAATTGTCTTGCTATGCTTCATTTAATAGCTAGGGTTTGCATTGTTCTTTAAAGGATGCACATCTGCTTGAGGATTTTCTTTGTTTGAAGAACATAGCTGTACAAAAACCTGAGCGAAATTTGTGCTTTGGAAAGCCTGGGCTTGCAACTGGTGGTTGTTTGGGTCGAGACTGGGGTCTTGCGTTTAGATTAGGAGTGAGCAGTGTGTCTGCCCTCGATGCCCTTGTGATGATGAACAGACTTGAGCTCTGATGATTTTTACTGCACAAGAAAAAGGACTGCTTCCCTGGAAGAAAGAGTTAGTATCAGACAGGGTCACTAGGAGCTGAAAGGTACTCAGACAAGCAAGTCAAGTCATCTCAACTCAGGACCTTTAGGCGTCAACCCTCAGTCTGAACCTGCCCATAGGGACCATAGTGCCTTCCTTAGACTGAGCAATATTGTTAAACTGGCCTGACAGATCAGATGTCTGAGGCAGAGGATCTTGCTGTACCATCAGCTAGGTGTGGGGTTTTTTTGAGAGAGTGCCTTCCAGCTGCAAGGATGGGTGGTAACTTGTCTAACATGATCTGGGAACAGAGCCTTAAATGTATGTTGTAGTAAGGCTTGCATTGATTGCCTGTCCTCTGTGACTTAGTATGAAAGTGATATGGTTAAGTTTTGTAATGTAAGTAAATTTGAAAATAAGGCACCAAAAAATGTATGTGTGCTTCAGTTATGTAGAAGCTCATGAGTTTTGCATTGCTCCTATGACACTTGTCCTGCTACTGTTTTTTTCCATACCTTTCTCAGGGATTGCTGAAATACAAGATTTGATTTAATGTCCTGCTTGCATACAACTATAGCTGTAGTGGAGCTGGAAGTGGGGCCAGTGTTGGGGAGTCAGGGAAAGGCTTAGGCTGCAAATGTTTTTTCTTCCCTGAACTTGGTTGCTGCTGTCTGAGGAGCACTCATGTCTGGGTGTCTTCACCTCAGAATGAGGCAAAGATTAGGATTAGGACTTGGGGGAGGGACACAGGCTGGAGCTGCAGATGCAGTTGGGGCTGCCAGAGGAACACGTGTGTTGCAGGTTTTCTTTCCTGAAAACTCTTTCAACTAGGACATGGCTGGGGATGGGAGGCCCAGGGCAGCCAAGTCCTTTGGTTTGGACTGGTAGGGCAAGAAAGCGTGAGACTGCTGTTGTCAGGGGCTGCCAGGAGAAGGGTGGGTTAGTGTGTTTTCCTCACCTGCAGAGTCTTTGCTGTGGACCATGGCCATGGGCCTTGTGCCAGGTCCGCAGTGCAAAATGCAGAGGTGTCTTCTTTGTCCCACATTTCAATAGAAACTTACCAGAGCTGGTAAAACCTTACAAATCAAGATGCATGCTCCGTGTGAGTCTAAATCAGTACAGAAAACTTAGTTTGTGTATACAGAGCTGTGAAGGAAGAGGTGTAGTTAGCGGCTGTTTTGAGAAGCTGGGGTGGACAGTAACTGTGTAAGTAAAGGTGACCATTCACACACTCTGCATAAACAGCACAGCTTTTCAGCCAGTTGGTAGCAGAGCAAGCTTAAACCACTCAGTATCTTGGCATCTGAATTGTCGCTCTAGATGAGGCAGTAATTCAGAAGCAGTCTGTCTGCTCTGGAAGAAACCTCCCTTTAACACATTCTGCAGTGAGCACGCCCTGGGAGGTTGGTGCCAGACCTTTTAGACATGTTTCCAACAGAAGGTAAATATTTTAATAATAATTTTAATTTCTTCCTTAGAGTTTTTCATCTTAACCCCACTCCATTTTCCCCCTCTTCTGACTCCAAACAGTGATCTAAAATGTTGGTTGTTCCCTGCTCCTTTCTTTCCTCTCACTTTATCCTTCTGTATTTCACAGGGAAGCCTGTACAAGCCATTTTTGAAAATTTATTTAGAATGAGTTTGGGCATTTGAGGTTGCCATTAAGACCTCTTTATTTTATTTTCTATTATTGTCTATGACTTTTGATCTGCACCTCCAATATCGGGTATGGTGCCTGATGTATTTGTGTTTGAGTCAAAAAGAAATACATAAGCTTTAGCTAATATATTTGTTTTTTCTGGAGACAGAATAGGCTGATCAAGGATTGAAATCACAGGAGATGTGCAGTATTTGGAAAGAAATCCTCTGACAAAAAACCCCCCTAAAAATCTTGAATTGCCTGGTATAGCAGCTAAATGAAAAATAGTTTTATAAAGTTGCTGCTGTGTGAGGCTAAAAAATAACATAGTGTTTTCTGGGGAAAGAACAAGTAATTTTTTTTCCATCCATGAAATAAAATAATGGTTATAGGAGATGTGCAGTTGTTTTCTAGCCATTCTCTGCATCCAGGGGGGAAAAGTAAATTGTTTGTGTATAAAAGTATATTCATTCATTTGTTCTTAGGACATTAGTGTTAGATTGTACCTTAAGCAGTAGTCAGAGTAGTCAGGAATAGTACAGCAATTTGTATTAGCTTGGGTTAGAGGGTTTTTAACTTGAAGAAGATCAAAAAAAGTACCCTCAACTCCTAAAAATGTCATTCTCTTTGGGTTTTTTGCCACTCCTGATATATGATGGTGTTGGAGATGTGGAGACTTCAAGTGTGTAACAACACAAGTACAATTTAGAACACTGAGAACAGCATCTCCCACTCTGCTCCCCTGTTCTGTCCAAGTGATCACAGACACTTCGCCTATATATTAGTTCAGGGAGACAGAAAAACAAGAGAAGAGAAAAAACCACTAATTTCAATGTTCACAAAGCCAGCTGTCCACTCCAGGAAGAATGAATTCCCTCATGAGTTTGCAAACTGCCACAGCCCTGTGGAATCAAACAGCAAATAACATGTCACTGTGGAGAGATGGCTCTTCATGGAGCTTTGAGGAGTGGCATACCTCGTGTTATCCGAGCTCAGAAGGGAGTTGGAAACAATCACAGACTGCTAGCTTTTAGTTTAAAGGAATATTCTTTTAGTTAGGATAAACTTCTTAGCAAGATTTCTCAAATATTAAATATTAATGATTTTACTACCATAGTAAGGTGCCAGAAGAGAGCCCTTGATTGGAGACCAGCACAAAGTGAGGTTCCTCTCTTCTGTAGTGGCTATCCTCATTTTTAGAGAGTTTTAAGTTTAAGTAGATATCTTTGTTTCTCTTCAAAAATCTTGAATTTGAAGTCAGTGTCTTGACCTGATGATTTTCTTCCCAATGGGTGGAACTGGTTGAGTTTTTCTTTGGATAAAAGGCATAAGGGTTTTCTCTTGGGGGAAGGATGGTGAAGACACAGTGTTTGTTGCAACAGGATTTTATAATTAAAATTCCCCACTTTTAGAGGCTTGGTCATTTTTTTGAGTATTCTAACAATGAGCTATGTCAGCACATGTGTTCATGGGTGGTGAGGAACTTGATTTTGAGGGGTTGCTAATCTTTGGACACTGAACAGTGTTCAACTGTGGTATCACTAGCCTAATGGTGTTTCCATGATGAGGTGGAGTTTTTTTTCACTCCCTTTTTGTTTGTCTTCTCACATCTATGATTTATGGGGACCTCCATTCTGCACAACATAAGCAAGAATGGCATTTAATGTCAAGTGAAGATTCAGAAAAACAGACAGGCCACTCATAAAGTGTACATCCTTTTTCACTTTCCTGCAGTGCAGAAACTGCCAGACCCTGGATGCGTTCTGGGTTTCTGCTCTCAGGCTCTTCCAGGCATGACCTGCCTGTAGGCAATGAAGGCTGGCTGATGTGACAAAATTCACTGATGTGATCTAGATCAATTTAGAATAAAAAGTTAATGCTCAACTAAAAGTTGAGTTACTGTGCTATGGATATTTTTCATTCTAGTCTTTCTTCATTTGGAATTTGGGTGCCCATGAGTGTTTTCCGAAGGGGAAAAAAGGGAGACTTCTCCTTTCCAGCCATACTGAAATCCTTATGGGCTGGGAAAAGTGTTTGATGATTTGAAATTTTATGACTTGCCACTCATAAATACTCCTTTCTCCTAACAGGTTGCTGAATGCAATAAAGCCAGGATTGGTAAAAAAGATCAATAGACTACCGACACCCATTGCAGGTTTGGTGAGTATATCAAATGGAGGAAAATATTTCAATGCTGCTTTTTGCACTTTGACTTTATGACTGTGTGGTTCAGATAAAAATTTTTGTAATTTGAACTCTTCTAACCTCAAAAACTCAGACAGTCCCTCTGAAATCCAAATGCTCTGTGTAGTCACCTTAAGACCTTTCAGTCTTTTTTGTTTTTTCAGAAGTGGGCAATATGCAAGAGGCAGGATATATTTTTAAAGGAAGAAAATCTTCTTGGCTATATGTCATCTTCCAGTTGTAGTGCTAGCTTTAGAAAAACTGGAATGCATGAATTAGAAGCCATCACCACAAAAAGTAAGGTTTTTGGAAAGGAAGAAAACTGTTCTTGTGTATTTTGTCTCATTTTCCCTTTCCCCAAAATACCACAGTCTGCAGATAACATTCCTTGCAGGACTATCTAGGGAACTGTTTCATGTTGACTTTAAGAGTGGAGAAAATGTTAGTCATAATCTATTATGAGCAAAGAAGACCACAGAGGATGTGCTGACAGCTCATGGGCTGTCAGAAGCACTGGGTGCTCAGGAGGTCACCTCAAGTGGTGGCACAGTCCTGTGCTTGCTATTGGGGCAGAAGGTGGGGGTATGAGTGGGTGTTGGGTCTAACAGGATTAGCCACATAGAAATATGGCTGGTTTGATTTTATCTTCAGTTGTAACTGGGAATAAGACGGTCATTGAGCATGTGGAAGGCGGCCATCCTTGATTTAGACTAATCATATATACATGGCTCCTTTCTGTTCTGGCCTGTTCACATTGTAACTTAGCTGTGCAAGATTCAGAACATAGTACTTACTGATAGCTGAAGTTAACATTCCATTATATAAACTGCATTAAAAAGTTTCAGTGTATTAGAAGCCATATTACATTTCGTTTTATTTCAGTTCTATAATGTACTACGTAGCCTTTGAGGCTGGATTCTACAACCTGTAGATAGGCAGACATTTTTTAGGATTTTTAGGGTTTAGGATCTAATTTTTGATCCCCACAACTCTTTCTCTAAAGTTTCCTTGTGTGCCTTTCTTTTGCCTCTAAACCCCATCTAGTTTTATTCCTTTGCAGTCCTCTTTGAAAGGAATATTTGATATAAACAGCTGCAAAAAGTACCAGTAGTGCAGTTTTCTTTTCCTTGGCTCCTGTTCAGGAAAGACTCAATTTTTGTTATGACTGTTTTAAGACAATATTGAATTACACTGGGTTTTTCCTTATTCATATGTAAAATCCCAAAGGTAAGGTGGTTGTAGTAGGAGGGACATAGCAAAAAGTCATTATGTATGTGTATTTTTCTTGTTCCTTGAGATAAATGTCTCTTGCAAGATGTATATCTTCAAAGTATCATAAAAAAGGCAGTTTTCATGCTATTAATGACACAGCAGATCTTTTTTTGTGTTATAAAGTGACTTTACTACCTCTGTACCTGTGTCCTCCGATTACCTTTAGAAATTACTTTTCTAAATATTTTTCCTAATAAATAATTAGGCTATTAAAAAAAGTTTGCTGCTTTTGAGTTCTTGAACATTACTAATGGATGTTTTAATCTACTGTTCTGTGAATAAATTTGTCCAAACAAAATAAGCCATCAAAAATTTCCCCTGGCTTTCCAAAGTGTCTGGTTCCATACCTGCTGATTTTTGTTTCCATTTTTAGTTAGAGTGGTGAGTAAGTGCCTGTTTTAAGAATTGCATGTGAATTTAAATGAACAAGTGTTCTAGTCTGTAATGCTTAGTTATGGTGTATTATTTTAAAGTACAGACATCAGGAGTATGTTTGAGCACAGGGTGTATCTTTTTTTGCTCACTTACACACACCATGTCTGCGTGTCTGAAAAAAAAAATAAAATATTGGCACTATAGTCCAGGAGCAGTTATACCTCCTAGTAAGTTGACCATATATGAGAGACATTCCTTTATTTATTGCCAATTTTTCTTTATTATCTTAGTTTTGGTTGGCTTGACATAGTAAATAGTTACTTTTTTCCAGTTATTTCACTCCAGTGAGTGTGATTTCCTCCAGTACAAGTGGAAATGCTGTGAAAGGCTTCAGTATCTTTTCTGCATAGCATAAGATAGGTGTTTTTGAACTTCTAGATACTGCTTCTGCCTAAAAAGTGTAACCTAATTATTGTAATAGAATTAATTTTTTCCTGGTAGCTGTTAAAATAAGTATTTAGTTCACTAGAAGAGATAATACATACATTTTCGTTTTTAGAGTTGGACTAAAACTTATGAGTAATTGTGAAGTACTCAAAGTGCCTTTTGTTTGATCTCTAACCTCCAGAGACACAAACAGTCATATATTATGTAGCCCTACAAAATGTCCACTTGAGTCTATTTCTCCAGATGATGGTCTATTTTTCTTGTTTGTTATTGTAAGGAAAAATTAAGAAGTATCCTTTATTGAAGGAAAGTAACAGTGAACTTGAAGCCCATATCAGAGAATGCTGAGGTGTTCGTCTGGGATTATGATCAGGCATAAAAATTTTGCCTATATTTCATGTTTGAGTGACTTCTCACAACACTGCTGTGAAGTATTATGTATAACTGGTCTAGTGTTGACAGACTGAATTCTTCAAACTTTTCCTGGCATTTAAAACTAGATGAATCTGCAGTTACTCTGAAATTCTCACCAGTGACTTCCTCATGTGGTTTAAGGGGGAATGGTTTATTTGCAGATCTTGTGTACCAGAACAGCAATCATGTAAGCAGAATTTATTGGTTATAGTGTTGTAGTGTTAAAGAACTCAAGGATCTGCACACCACTATACAAAGCACATGGGCCATATAAATAAGCAAAGATGATCTTTGTCTAGTTGCTAGTCTGAGTCAGGATGTGGATTGTATGCAGCATTACATATGGAATTACATATGTTCAGCTTGGCAGGCTTGTTTGTAAGTTGCTTTGATCTCCAGAAGTGCAGACTGCTTCTGTTATCACAGCAGAAATGATACATTGCTTTAATGAAAGAAAATGTAGAACCTATGGTTTGGTATTCAGACTTATAGTGTTAAATTTGACGAAATGTTTTCTCATTCCTGTTCAGAATTCATTAATCCCAAAAGCTAATGCTCCCACCAAAAAGAAAATTCACAAGACATCCAAAGAACATATTAGGCCTAGGTAGCAGTAACAGACATTGCTGAAAGCTTTGTTGCCAGAAGAAATTTTTTCACGTGAGAAATTTATACTGAGCATCTTTGTTTTAAGAGTGTCAGCTTTCCAGCAGCATCATTTCATGTATTTAATTGTAGAGGCTGGAAAAGTATTTTGGCTGAGCTATTAATTAAAAGACCATCTGAAGCTGCAGAAGGCGTACAAAAATGGATTATTAGACTACAATGAATATAATCAAGTGATTTTTACAAAACCAGTGATTTTTACAGTGAATTGCTGTTGGTTTCTTTCATTTCATATGATGTTCATTGTAAACACAACTAATTTTTAAGGCTTCTACTAACTGCAATTTTGTACAGCTATGCCTTATTATCTCTTCTATGGAAATAAAAAATTACCAGCATCACCGTAGATAAGCTTTGCTCTACAATGGTAACCACTGTATGTTGACTATCTTTTTCCCTTAAAAAAGATTCTAGTTTTTGCTTCCTGTCCCTGAATAATGTCACTCTGTGAGAAAAGAAAAGGTTTCTGCCTTATCTTTTGTTTGACAGGGTTTAGGGGAGTTTATAGCATTACTTCAGTTCCTTGAACAATCCCCAGAGGAGCTCAGACACTTACTTCAGAGGCTGTGTGAAAGATTCTCACATATAATAGTAGGAAGTAGTCAAGACAAAGATGGAGACATGAACTTTAGTTGGGTCTTGGCTCACATTTCAGCATTGCTGAATAAAAATCTGTTTACTGTGGAATCCACTTTTCAGGTTGTGTATGGTCCTCAACTTTGTGACATCTGTATGATTTAGCAGTGGAAAAAATAGCTCTGCAAAAGTCACCTGGTTGCATGGTTATTGCACCCAGATAAACAGAAATGTAACGTGCTGTTTAAAAAAGCTTGTTCCTTTGAAAACAAAGTGTTTTTTTTTTTCTCTGATTATTTTCCTAGGAAGTTTCTGTTGGCAAAGTGTTGTCTGGGAACTTGTTATTAACCTTATTAAGAACAGCTACCTGTCTGCTGGTGTTGGTAGTTTGCTCTTATGCTGTTATATTACAAAAATTACAGGTTTGGAGTTTTTTATGTCATATGTTATCTCGAAGAAATTTCATCATTCTATTAGCTTCCAGGAGTTCATGCTACTAATTATGTTCAGGAAATGAGATCTTGTTTCTTCATGCAGATATGAACCTCAAAATAAAATTACAAGACCCAAATATAGTGTGTTTCTCAGTTAAAATAATTAGTGGAGATAGAGAAATACACAGAACTTTAACTGATGTGCATTATTTTTATGAATATTTCCACTCATACTTCCTTGTTACTAATTTTTTTTTCTTTAAAAAAAATCTTCGCTTTTTCTTTCAAATTTATCATTCTCCCTTTAATTCTAGTACTTTCTGGAAAGAGCCTGCTCCTGTTGTAATATACAGATTCATAATAGATGATAATCTCTGTTTCCTTGTTTTGTACTGCTACTCACTGCTGAACACATTCATTTCCCACTGCAATTGTATTCATGAAAAGGTCTTGCTGTGAAAGTTGTGGTACTTGTGAAGTAAACGGAATCAAAATTTCCTATCTAAAACCAGTAAGTCCTTGGCACTCACATCCCAAAAGCATTTTTGTGAATGTTGATGGAAAGCAAAGTGTCAATAGCGTAGCAAAATGCTGTGCAAACCATTCTGCCATGGTTTGTGTGAATCTTCCTTCCTAAATGGTACTGTGTCTACCTTCAGTTCTGAAACCTGAATATTTGACTAGATCAGCATTTAGGGTCTCACCAGAGGTTTGAAGCAGCCCTGTGCACCTTGGCTCATGACATACTGTAATATATATTGAATCTCTTAATTAAAGCAATCTTTAAAAAATTAAATGGTTTTCATCATTATGTCTTTTTAAGCTTCCAAGATTTTGCCTTCAAATTAATTTTTCATTTAGATTTTCCTGCCTATTTATTTTAGTGTCATCTGAGCTGGATGGAGCTATCTTATAAAATTCCTCGTTAATGAATTTTGCAGTATGCTATCTACTCATAAACATTTACATGTTACATGAAGAATACAAAAGTAAACTAACAGGTGTTTCTTAACCACGCTGTTTGTAAACAGAGTCTGTGTGGAACAATCTGCAGTGGCACTGTAGTTAATTCATCACAGAAGAGGAAAACAGCCATCAGTTCAAATTTGGCAGGAAGCATAAAGGAAACATCATCAGGGGAAAAATGGAATGCAAACCAATAAAAACTAAAACTTTACATGGAAGTTCAGCTTTTTTTTTTTGTTGTTTTTTTTTTTTTTAATGGATTGAAGCCTTTTATTGCTTCCAATTAGCCATACAAATGCTGTAGAGAAAGCATTACTCTCTTCCCATTTGGAGATAAACTAGTGAGTCAAATGCAAAACACTATGCTGGCATCTCGTTTAGTATTTTATTGATTGAAATGGGTGTGCTTGCTCTGGTGTTTTGGGTTTGGCTCCAAAGCTCTCATACATTTGATGCCGGAAACTAATCATCGATCTGACAGCAAATGTGCCAGAAACATATTCCACTACTGCATTTGGGTTCAGCCTATGTTGTCCAGGCTTCCAAGTTTGTACTTTAATCTGACATATGGATGTAAGAGAGGCTGAAACAATAGGAAATTAATAAAAGACATGAACTATAGAAAAACAAACAAAACACCTTGCTTATTTGCTTTTGATGGTCTGAGTAGCATTTATCTGTAATGCACACCCTCAGAGAAGTGAGTTCAACCAGTTCCTAGTGGTCTTTATGTTCATCATCCCTCAGTGGCCCATGAGCTGTCCCTAACATCCATGAGCAGTCCCTTCTGTCCTCAGCTACCAGCTGGAGTGTTTGTTCATGATGGCTGGAGGTCAAACTTGAAGTGAAGGCACCTTGTTTGCTTCCAAATTGCATGTTATTGATCCCTCACAGGCTTTTGTGTGCTTCCTGCTCCACTGGCCTCAGCCAAAACTCAGCCAGGACTTTGGAAGACCAACCTCACTGCTAGCCCTAAAGTCCCTTCTGGGTTGTTCCTTAGCTGGAATGGTTAACAGTGCACTACTAAGCTAAGCTGTTTGTTGTGTGGGACCACTCCTTGTCATGCTAGGGATACTGGCCCTTTCTCCAGTGTCCAGGAATTTGTCCCTTGTGATAAGCTGAAGTCTCTCATTTAGCACTCAGAGCGCCCTGAACAGTTTCCTTATTGGGTGAGGATGGCACCAGTCAAAATGGGTAAAGGTTTGCAGGATATACGTGAAGGATGGCTGTGATCCATTGCTACTGTGAACATATACAAACTTCATCATGTTGATGAGACCCATTCCCAAACTTGACTGGTTAGGATTCAAAGGTGCAGCAGTTTCACAGTCAGCTTAAGCTATGCCCTGAGCCTGCTGAGCTCTGCTGCTGAGAATGTCAGGACTTGGTTTGGCCAAATGCTAATAATATGTGTAAGCTCTTTGTGGCAAGGATCATCTGCTAGTCTGTTTTTGTCTAACACCTCACCCCATGAGTCCTGCTCTGTAGCCAGGACTCCTAGACAGTATGTTAGTACAAATAATAAATAACAGTTACAAAAATATCACAGGCATTCCTGTGTCATTCACAGTCTGGTTTTAGACTGCTCTCCCAACAACCATAAATTTAATCAGTAGGTTTATAATTAGCTTTATACACATTGAATAATTTAAAATGTTAATATGCAGATAGAGAGGTAAGAGGAACCTTTTCTGTGTTAAGACCAAGAGAGGATGATCACTGAAGAGGATCTCCTTTTTTTGAAAATTTTGTTTGTTTTACAGAGATACCCTTTCCTTGCCCAGCCTTAGCATGCTTTAGGAAAAAGTGCTTGGTTAGAAACAAAGAGTCTACCTGTTTTGGGGCTGTCAAGTGACTTCACAAAGACGTGACTTCACAAAGATGTCATTTATAAAATGATATATGTAAAGGCTTAGTGTAATGATTAGTTACCTTTTTTTTTTTTTAACATAGGAAGTTTAATAAAGTGAAGGATTCCAGGGATAACATTTGAAAATGGCAAAAAGAAAAACACTGGTGCTGCTGAAGCTATAATGCTTGGCAGCTGAAATGTGAACTTGCCCTTATTATGGCATTAACCTTTACTATAAATGACAGTCTTTCTTTGGGTTGGGGAGGTCAGCTGGAGCTCATTTTGGACCCATGAAAAATGTAGGTTGCCCACTGGATTAATTGTTAGATTTGCTTTCAGATGCTAAGGAGTCCTTCTACAAGTTCAGGTATGACTTGCATTACACTGGGTTAATGACTCTGGCTGGCTAAGTATTTTAGAAATGGCAAGCTTTTGAAGAATAATCTCTAAGCATCTGTAAGTATCAAAAAAATGATAGTTTAACAAACACAATGCCATTTTTCATGTATCTTAAGTGTGCACTAAATGAAGTGAAAGATCCAGTGCCTTCCTTGGGCTGTTGTCTTAGAAACAAAAGGCCTTCTGAGCAAGGATTTATACTCTTCAGAAAAAATCCTGCTGTTGAAGCTTATGATTCCTCTTAATAGCTGGGCCAACACCGCGTGCTCTGGAGCATCTTCAGGAGGTTCCAGTGAATATGTTGGATGCCCTGAGTTTGCAAATTTGTCACCCATGTCCTGTGATGAATGTGGCACTGATGCAGTTGTATCCAGGCATCTGCAATTTTTCGGTGTCTTCCGTTGCAAAATTGATTAGTTTGTCAATGAGGATATAAAAAGAAGCACTTAAACTAATGTACTGCATCTGTTTAGGCCGACGCATGTAAAACAAGCAGAGCTATGACTATTTGTGTCTTGAGGCTAAATAAGTCTCAGCTTTTGTCCTTAACAAGAAAAACTAGACCTGAGGATATGGTTGCTTTCATCTGCTCTGAATTTGGCTTTCCTACACCTTATACCATGACAGCACTAGCACTCATATAGTTATTAGCTGGAATGGGCATCTGATCTAGCTGACAAATACCCTTCGTCTTACAGCATGAGCAGGAGTGCAGGCATGAGGGAAGGAAGAGGCTCACCAGGCTGGGGAAGGAGGTGTCATTTGATCAGTTTAAAGTAGTCCTGAAACTGCAGTTACAGAGTTTAAACTTAGATGTGCTCCTTAAGGTATTGGCCAAAGGCAAAGGACGCAGGAACCTGGGAAAGTCTCAAACCTTAAATCCTTGGTTTAAAGGTTGTCTGTATTTAAAACTCTACTTAGTAGCACTCTCACACCCTAATTCTGGAAAGCCTCTCACAGGTTGGAGTCTGTAGGTCTGCACTATAAATACTGTCTCTGATCCTTAACAGTCCTTTTCAGTGACAAGTAGCCTCTGCTGCAGGCAAGAGCTAGATCCATGTGATATGATCTGGAGAATGTTGATAACCGGATAACAGTAGCACTGGAGGTGTGAAAAGGGAGGGTGCCTTCCCAATAGCTCTTAATTTCACCTGTCCATGGGAGGAGAGCAGGAACAATTTTCACAGTGTGGTCAGACCGACAGATCTGCCACCTCAAAATGGTGCAGGAAAGCCCAAACTTCCTTTACCTTCTTTTGTGAAAAGGGTGCAAGCAACAGTCAGCTGTCAACCTGGCCCTTGGGCTGAAGATGGTAGCAGAAGAATGCTGTCTCTAATCCCCTCTCTGGCTGCAAATCAACTTGGTGAAGTCTGTTGCAGTTAATGTCTGCTAGCAACTGTTCGTACGGTTTCTATGCTGAAAACCTTTCCGGGCACTCGAAGTGGATTTCTGTCAGATGATGTGCATGTCGCTAGCAGGAGCCTACGTGCTGAATGCAGATGACTGAACGTGTCTTGCTCCAAAGATCACATTGCAGTTGTTTCCCTGATTTAAAGCAAACAAGCGAAAAGGCAAACTAGTGGAAAACTGGTGCCTTAAAGATCCATGCACAGTGATTTCTTTGGTTTAAAAGCCCAGCAAAATTCTGTAGTCTGGTGCTGTGGTCAAGAGTTCATAGAGGTTTAAATATCTGACACTGAATTCTCCTTGTCTTCTGCATTCCTCACTGCTCCTGGATTAAAGCCACTTGCTTCCTGCTTGGCATGGTACTTTACAATTGTAATGTGCTTCCTCTAAAATGTCCAGAGGTCTAATGATACTATTGTAAACCTGTTAAAATTAATGCTGCAGAGGAAACAGCTTAGTTAACTGCTTGTGGAAAATACAGTGGTAGGCTGAACTGTCTGACTGAGGGACACCGAAACCATTAACTATTAACCTTTTGAAACTGAAAAGCCTTGTGATACCATGTGGAAATCTGTCCCACAGCTTGGTAGGAGAATTACGCATTCATTTATGGACAAGCAATATAACTAATGGTCTAGAAAATTAATATTGTAATACAGAGGCAATCATCAACTCTTTGGAGTGGTGTCCTTCTGTTAAAGTCCTCACTATTGCCGTGTATTTTTTTTTTTGTTTTGTTTCTGCCTCCTCATCTTCATGTGGGAAGCACTGTTACTTAGACAGCGAATGTCTGTTTTTCTTTGGGGCAGTGGTGCACGCTGATTTATTACTGTGTGATGTCTGAAAGAGAGTTTTCTTTTCAGGCTTTTCAATAAGGGGAGAGTGTTTAACTTGCTAAATGTGTGCATGCATCCAAGTGTGTGCTGAGTTCAGCTCAGCTTTTTTCAGTCCATTCTGTATGCTACTTCATGCCCTCGGCTTTTCTCTTTGAATTGTAATAGTTCTCATGCACGATTTAGAATCAAGCTTGTGTTTCCCCATAAGGCTAATGGTAAACATGATGTTTTCTCCCCTTCCCTTTCTTTTATTTTACTCATAATGCTGGTATTATTTGGTCTCTTTTTACTGCTAGAGAGATGTTACTTGACTTAATGTGTTGCAGAGTTGTATTGGTGTGTTGGGAGGCACATTGGACTGAGTGTCAGATTGTCACTCTCACCCTTGCACCTGTTGTGAGGCAACAAATTTCAGGCCTTAAACTGATAGCCTGGGCTGTTAGTGCTCTTGCTTCTTGCCTTTTATAACTGTTGGGTTGGTTGGTGCTGTGTAGCTTGGCTGCATGGCCAACAAATCCTACGGGCATTACCAAGCGTTCTTGGATAGTTCTCATACTTTCTCTTAACGTAAGCTGCCTTGTTGCTGTTGTCCTTTGAATACCGTTTCTAGTTTGGTTGGAAGGAAGCTTGCTGTTTTTTCCAAAACCAATCCTAACTTTACCACTCCTGCCTAGCAACAGCATTAGGTATCTTAGAATTAATGCCTGCTGTTGACTAAATATGTGAGTTGCCAGTAGGTCTTTGCATTGTCATCTTTGCATTCAAGCCCCAACATAGTGCAGTTGTAGAGGTTCCTCTGAAGCTGCTTGGCGAGTGGCTTCAGGGAGAAGCTGCAGGCCTGGTTGCCCAGTGATGGGCACAAGAAGGTGGAGCACAGTAACCGCAACTGTAAAAGCTGAAGTGTCAGGGGGACATAGACTTACCATGCAGGCAGCCCCTAATCTTTGGCTGACTATGGGAGGGATCCAAGGTCATTTTGGCAACTAAGGAGAGCTGAACTGTGAAGCATCTCTGTTTCTTTCCTTGGCCAGCAGTGCATGGATCAGGAATGCTGGTTGGTGGTTTTTTGGTTTTAACCTTCCTGTCCTTATCTCCTCCTGTTCTGCAGCCTACAGCCTACAGCTGTAAATGTCCTCTGCCTCTCAAGCCTGGTTTTCAGACCAAAGCTGACAGACCTACTAGATAAGGAGTGTGACGTTTATGTATTAATTTCTGGAGTTAGAGGGATCAGCCACAAAGTATTAGCACCACTATACAGTGTGTCCTCTGTTATTTAAAAGGGAGGATAGTGAATAGGTTCAGTTATTTGAGGTTTCAAGTAATCCAGGGCAATTTTCAGTGTAATTAATACATGTCAAGAATTTGACCCTTGTGGGGATAACAAGAAGTTCTGGATAACTGAGGTGGTACTGTAAACAAGTAGTGAAAATTGTGCCAGAAAACTGTCTGCACAGGTCAGTAGCACCAGCTAATAAAATCTCTCAATTTCTGATCTAGAAAACACTTCATACAACTTTCACTTGACATACACAGAAGCAGGAAAAAAGCTTTCTTTTTGTATAATTCTCAGATGTTTTCTTTCATTAAGTTTCTCCTGTTCTCCCTAAAGAGGTCAGGCAGTAGTTGCTTCTTAAACTGTAGCAACTGCGTGAAAAGGATAATTTGGAATGTCCTGAGAGTGCCACTTGCATCAGACACAAACACATTGTTCTGCTGTGCTGAACACGTTTATTTTCAAAGAAAATACAAACAGATTAAAAAAAAATTAACTACTACTACAGGCTCGATACTATGTATTTGAAACAGTGTATATTCTGATATTTCAGAAAAAAAATTAGGAACAAATGCAGGAATTGCATCAATCAGTGGCAAATCTAGTTGCAAACTGGTAAACAAAACAGAATGGTTCCCAGAGACCACTGTTAGAGCTTTTCCAAAAGCCTATAAAGAGGCAAAGTGAAGTAAGTACATAAATAAGTGTTGTGGGCCAAAAGAACACATAAAATTTGGAAGTAAAATCTGTGTTTAGTAACAGACATTTCTTTAGTAAAAAAGAAACATGACATAAAGTTTGTCCTAGGAGACAAACTTTGGGGTTTTGTTCTGGTGTTTGGGTTTTGTTGTTGTTGTGGGGTTTTTTTGTTTTTTTTTTTTTGTTTGTTTGGTTTTTTTGAGAAACAGGCTAGATTGATCCTTCTCCTTAGTGTACATGCCTGTATTTTATTTTTACACTGCTGAATAGTGACTGGGTGGAATCTGATATGTCAGTGGAATAGAATTTTAGACAAGGAAGAAGAAAGATAATTACATCCTCTTGGAGAAGTGTCGCAGTTCAACAAAAATTTGAGTAAGCAACTTATTAGCAGAATTATTTTGGAATAGGTGATACTTTATCTTCAGCAATATTGCACCTGTTTTTCCTTGTTCTTTCATTCTGTCTGAAACAACCCAAAGAACAAAATTCAATCCAATATTAGTTTGAAGGGAGTTTAGGAGCTGTTTAGGAGCTGTATCCTCAGACATGCCTGACCTCCATTTTTGAGCATCTCAGATGTTTGCATGATACAGTCAGCAGTGATCAAAATATGTCTTCCTGCAAAGTATCAACTTACTGGTATGAGTCTCCTCATCCCTTTTATGCTAGATGCTATATGGCATCTCAAGTCTCTGCCTTCAGGAGTTTGTAGTTAAGAAATAACACATTGACACAGTTAAAAAAGGACAGAGAGAAATAAGGTATTTGTCAGCACAGTGTTATTAGTGAACCTGGTATCTATCTGCCTTTGGCTCTTCATAGGCATAACTGTAATGCAGAATTTTGGGGAGGATGATGGAATCTCCTAGTGAAATTTAGAGGAGGCTACTCATAGGCATGAGGACTGTGCATGAGAAAATCCAAAATCTGCCTAGAGTCAGCATCCACAGTATTAGACTAAGTTGGCTAGTTCCCAGGGGTGTTTGAGACCTTAAATGCTCTTTAGTCCTTACCCTCTGGTTGATCAGAGATTAATCACTTGCTTTTTAAAATACTATTACCCAATCTCTTGAGCCACCCAATCCTGACTAAAATTTATTTTCTAAAATATGATCCTAGAGAACTGAAACTCCTTGAATTCCAGACTTTTACATATTTTTTGAAGAACTAAAAGGTCTTGGTGTTCTCATACTTGCATCAAAAATTCTTGCAGATAGTTTATCATCCCAAGAGTAGTTCACCTTGCTTATTCTGTTTTGTTTGGCTGAAATCTGATGAGCGATATTAGAAATCCAGCACTTAAACCTTAATACAAACTATTACATAAGCAAATTACACACCAAGAACTTCAAAGATTGTGGTTAATACTCTTCATCACAGCTTCCAGTATAATTTATTCTCTTCTTACAGCAGCGTACAAATATTCCTGTAGTTTATAACTTTACAAGTTGGAGAAATAAAAATGCCAGACTGAAGTTAGGAAGTAGATGGGAAGTAAATAAGAGGAAAACCAGTCAACTACTCTATTCAGGATAATGGAAGGTGGAGTTTGGGATATGCCAGAGAATGGAGAACCCTGGATAACCTCTGTATTGTGGGTGTGGGCAGCTCAATGAACAGCCTGCTTGGGTTTGGCAGCAGTATCTATCACCCTGGCTTGGGACAGCCACAGAACAGCTCTTGCGGGAGAGCAGCTTGACGCCAGTGCCTTTCCCATTTGGGGGCAAGCAGCCCCAAGGCATGAGATCAGCTTAGCAGTGCAGCACAGCACATGTGGGGATTTCCAGGTGGCCAAAAAACCCCAGAAAGCGGGAGCTACTTGGATGCTAGCTGACTCTCCAGGCTCTCTGCAGTCACACTGAAGCCCCTGGGCAGCTCTGGGATGGTTGGCATGTACATGAACAGGCATACTTGACCAGAGTCTGGTGCCTCCTGGGAGGGTGTGCTGCAGTTTAGGCAGAGTTCCTGCACCACCTAAGGTGGTTGCAAAGCTCTGTAGTCCCTGTATTTGGATGGGGCTACGTCTGTTGACCTTGTAAACCCCAGGTAGCTCTCAGTAGGGTCTCCAGATTTAAGGGCAGATTGGCTTCAGCGCAGTGCTGAGCATCAGCTGGATCCATGCATTCAAGCAAGGCAGTACGGTGTGTGATGACTACTCCCCTGTCACTAGGAAGGGCAGTGTAGAAGTGCTTGCCAAAGCCAGTAAGTCCTGCTGGCCTTGAGCTGATTTTGGGTAGCCATGTGTAACATGTGCATTCTCCAGAAATCTGTGCCTGCGGGAGTGGTTTGGAGACGTGAGCTGGCTGGGGACTGGAGCTCTGCAGTGCTTTAAATCAGCTAATTTGCTGGCAGCTTCTTATTGGTGCTGCAGCCAGTACAGCTGCTTTCATGGCTTTTGAAGCGTGGGCTAATAATCTTGCTGGACTCTACTGGTTCTGCTGTCTAGATACACTTCTCTCTGATCAACTCTGAGTCCTGTCCCTCTGCTGAGAAAAGGGAAAAAAATCATATTTACTTTAAATTTACTATTTTCCTTTATAAAGTCTCATCAGCTAACTTTTACTAAGTTTTTAATGTGGCTTTAAATTGTAAAGGTTTTCAGAAGTAACAGGTGAGAAGTTGGAAGCTTGTTGTTTGATGGTGCGTGCACGTCTCTGCTGGCCTTATTTGTGACTGTTCTGAGCAGGAGCCACTGGCTATACCCAGGTAAGCTGAATTATAAACGCAATTGGCTGTTTTCCTCTAACAAACAAAGGGTTATCTCAAGTCTAGCAAGGACAGAGGGTAGGGTATAAATTGGAAGTTTTAAGAATAAATTATCAGTGATAACTGATTTGTTTCCCCTTCTGTTCCCCTCACCAACAAATGAGACAAGCTATTTCTGCTGTCTCTGCTGCTTAGCTCCTGATCCTAAAGACCTGGTGTGACGCATGTGTTCATCTTTCTAGCCTTGTTGCTTTGTGCATTCCAAGGGGAGAGAGGATGGTGCAGTAGTATGCCTCAAGTACACCTCTAATATGTCGAAGAAAACTGAACAACTGGAATATCTGTCCTGTAGGAGGAGGGATCCTTTTCTGTCCTCTGTTCTGCTGTCCAGATGAACCAGATCCAAGACGTGAAAGAGCTGGGAAAAAACCTTACATTAGGAATACACTGTATTAAAAGAAATGTTCCTTTCTTCCCTCTTGTTTTAATAATTGATTTTATGTCCATTAATCTGAGGAAATTCTGCTTCTTAAATATGGTATATTGTACTACTTTTTATTCCTCCTGAAAGCTTAGTCTTCACAACTGCAAATTACTTTGGCAATCCAGATGTAATCCATGAATCCTGCTTTCCAAATGGCCCTTCAAAAGCTTATTCACATGAGCTCTATAGACTTAATGAACAGCAGTAATTTAAGTTGGCTATTCTGCACAGTGCATCTAGGTTTGCAGCTACCACAGTCTTATGAATAGTTGTGCTAATTCTGGAATTATATCTAGGGGATGCCTTACTGATGATTGAAAAGGGATGGAAAGGAAGTCACTACCAGACCATTGGATAGCTCATCTTGCCTTGAATATTTACCATTAAAAAAAAAACACCAAAGCTGGAGATATTCAAGATGACTGATAATTATGGCCATGCCATCTAGATGCCAAATGTATGTTTTCAAATTTGGGAAAGAAACAACCGATACATGGATTGACTATTCTGATATTCAGTAATTGAAGCTATTACATTGTATATGGTCAAAGTTACAAATGGGCACTGATTTACTTAGCATATTTTGCACATATATTCTGATTGTAAAATTCACTTGCAGAAAAATGAAAATTAGTCATTTTCTTCCCCTTCCTTTTCCTCACCAAAATAATTCTCAACATCTAAATATGAAACCTTTATTTTTTTAGTAGAAGTAAAAACAATAAGGTAGGTTTTGCATGTGGAATGTACTGGAACTTCACTAGGAAAAGCCAATTAAAAAAAAATCGTGTTTTTTGGACTTGAACAGCTTCTTTTAGAAGTATTTGCAAGGAGACCCCCAACCTGTACTTTAAAGAAGTCCAGTATGTTTTATGTAATGTTGGCATGAAAAGCAAAGCTATGAGTGGGGAGAAAGTGTATGTCAGGTATAATGTAACAGCAGCAAAAAGATTTCTGATTTTTATCAAACCTTGACCGCCACAGATTATTAAAACATATTCCTTGGCAATAAAGACTAGATGTTTAATTTGAAAGAAGAAGTGGATTTTGTTACTTTTTCTGCAGAGGTCATGAACTGAACAGGAATGAGTCCTCCTTGGCAGTTTCACTATTTTGCTGTTTGCCTTGGGGAATAGAGATTTGGTCTGATTCTAAAAGCTACTGCCAGGCCCCCGGCCCCCACAGGCAGCTTTCTTGCATCTTTCAAGGCCCACCTACAACAGTTGTCCTTGGACATGGGGATGCAGAGGCCCTCCAACAGCTTGGGCTGCATAGTGTCCTGATCTCTCTAGTGGATTGCTCTTTGCTGAGAGAAGTCCAAGTATTGGCAACTATTACAAGTTTTTGGCTGTAAATGGAAGATAGCTTTGCTTAATATACCAAGCCAAAGAGAACATACCATGCAAAAGAACGGGGCAAGAAAGTAAAGTCATGTTAGTAGTGAGTAGTTACTGCAATTAGAAATGTTAAAGAGCTGCCAGGTGATGGTCATACATTCAGTTTTAGAGGTTTGATGTCAAATCGATTATAATTTTAGGTGCTAATTTCTTCTGTACCTTTACAGTTTCAAACCTTAAAAATTAACTCTAAAAAATTTCAGCTATTCTGTGGCTGTGAATATTCAAATTTTTGCGCTCAGCTGGTTCAATGCAGCTGGATGTTGCAAAACTTCAAATGAAATTCCTTTTTCCTTAAAATCCTGTGTTTTCGGGGATTATACAACTGTGATGAAATCTGCTTCTGTGCCTGAGTGGGAAGAGAGCTGATAGATGACATGAGGAAGGTAAGAATTGAGGCTGTAACTCCAACAGAGTTTTGAGTCTCTAATTAATCAGGTTCTTGTGTTTCAGAAAAGCATTGTGTGTAATTCTTACTATTGCTCATTTCTATTTCTTTTTTTTTCGTCCTTGCCATCTGCTTTGGGTGTAGTGAGAGACAAAAACTAAGAGCAGTTGGTAGTGATCACAGGTTGGGAAGTATTTTTTTAGATAGTCGTCTCTGAATATGCAGGCAGTTGCACTGATTATGCTTTGCAATACCTATAAGTGTTTATAAACAGGCAGTGCTGGTCAGATAATTATGACACTCAGACACTTTTCTGGTGGACAGAAATTTTGCACAGGATTTTTGATACACAGAATTTTTCCTCATTTTATTCTCTGCTAGACCCACTCCATCCTAAAGGCCTTGTTGCAAGTTTCCTGGAGCTGGGTTCCTTAAATAGTCAACACTGCTCTTCCTGGAAAACAAGGTTATTTTCCCTACAGTCAAGTCCAAATATAGAAAGCAGGTGTTGGGTATAAGTGCCCTGAGATATCAAATGTGATCAAAGGGATCCCATGAAGTTTGGACTCTGCAGGCAGAAAGAGAAAGGCAGGGTATATGAAAAAAGGCATTCTCTTTTAGTAGGCCTGCTAATATAATTAAGGAAAACATGGAATGAATTTTAGTACATAGATTTGCTTTGCATAGGTAATCATTTTTACTGCTAAAGTATACTATCTTAGCTGGAACTCAAAAGTAGTTTTTAAAAAATATGTTTTGACATGGCTTAACACATAATTGCCTCAGGATGTCATGAGTGAAGCATTGTGGCACTAGTGGTGGTTTCAGGGGTGAAACACTTGAAATCTGTGTTTAGGTTAGTAGTCATACTCCTGCACTCATATGTGAGTGCAAATAAAGGTCAAATTTGTCTTCATGACCTTTTCGCCCTTCCTTCAGGTAGACAGCACTATTGCCAAGAGGATGGATAAGAAGCGGTAGATGGCACCAATGTGAGCTCCAGTTGCCCTTAGGAGCATTGCTGTTGTGATGTTTCTTTCATTCTTTTCCCTTTTGTAGCTCTTTCCTCAACCCACTCTGCCACAGTTTTTGTATTGACCCACTTCATAGGGGTGGAGTGAGGTAAATAACAGTCTTTCCATTACAGCAAAAGGAACCATGCCTTACTTTTTTAGTGATTTTGTGTTTTCACCCATCTGCGTCTGGATTTTACGCATCTGGCAAGGTGAATTTCCATCAGCTTCTACGAGTGCTTGACTACAATTTACTGTACATGAGCTTGTTTTTAACCCTGCTCTTGGTGAGTCTAATTCATAAAAAAAAGTGAAAAGTGGGTTACAGAAAAAGTCATAAAACTGAGGCCCCAAGCCAAGCGCTATCACATGGTACTAAAAAGATAGTGAGAGAGTGAGTTGTGGAGAGGAAATATTGTCCTCTTCCTTGGCCATAGCATGGCTGTTACTATACAACATGGCATCAGATAGGCACTTCCTCTCCAAGACTGGGTGAAACCTGACATCTGGTTGACATCTGGCTGTGATTTCATCAGCATCAGAGCCAGTGAATAGACTCAAAATGCTTTATGTTTTTTCCCTGCCTGCCTGTGTTCTGTCTTCAGTGCTGTAAACAAAGCCATCTTACTCAGGGTGTATCTTGGGTTTGGCAAATCTGAGGGAATTCACATCATCTGATTGCTCTCTCCCCCAAAGACATGGATGTTGACTGAGCCCCTATTTGTTTAAATGTTTTATTTGTGCCTTCAGGGATAATGACCTGACCTAGCAAGGAACTATCAGGACTTACTTGACTAGTGAAGTCATAGGGTGAGCCTGTGCTCATGCTGTATGCACCCCTCCCACCCCCCCGTGATTTGCTTTTGCCTCTTGAGTTGAAGGCTACTCTTGCTCATGTTCTTCCATATGATCTCCTCCCTTTATTTTCTATTATACCATGCTGCATGGATTTTAAGCTCTTTTAAAAACTTGCAGAAATAAGATACATTATCCATTCTGTACCCAGCATGACATTTTCACTACCTGTGCAGGACATGCAGTGCCATTTTATATTCTGAGCTACTTTCATTTGCCTTTCATTATATGCAATATGGTCATTCCAGTTTGGGGATTTTAGTGATAACCATCATACAAATGGTAGTAATACACTGCATTGCATAAGGAGCTTATAAACGTGGCTGAAATTTGTTACAGGGCAAAGATCTTAAAAAGCAAATATATCTGGAAGGACAGATGTAGGTAAATATCAAGACAATTACTTGAGTAGTGCTGCTGTGTTTCTGATTTTCTCCAAGAATTGCAAGCTTTTAATTTTAAACATGCTTTTTAGTTTTCTGAGGACAAGTGTACTCACAATTTGCTTTGCTCAACACGTTTCATTTATTTTGGGCTTGCTTTTTATAGCACACCCCCCGCCCCCCTCCATCTTCTTGCTCTAGGCACTTGCAGCACGTAGTGAGCCTGGCTGGGAACAGCAGGATCTAGACACCTTGGCACTTCCAGTGAGATCTTTGGGGACAGGTACTGAGCAACACAGAGGGAGCTGGGTCTGTTTAGTCTAGAGGAGAGGAGGCTCAGGGGGGGCCTCATCACTCCCTACAACTACCTGAAAAAAGGTTGCAGTGAGGTGGGGGTCAGTCTCTTTTACTGAACCTGCAGTGAGGGGGCAAGAAGAAATGGCCTTAAGCTGAGACAGGGCAGATTCAGGTTACGTATTAGAAAAAACCCTTTCACTGTAGGGTGGTCAGGCATTGGAACAGGTTGCCCAGGGAGGTGGTGGAGCCACCATCCCTGGAGGTGTTTATGAGGTGTCTGATTCTGGCACTGTGTGGTGTTGTTTAGTGGTTGAGGGACTGCAGTGGTAGTGCTGGGTGTTGGACAGGATGATGTTGAAGGTCGCTTCCAACCTTGATGAGTCTATAAATCTCGCATTCCATCTTCAGGTAGCCTTAGATATTACCTGAAGATTGCTTAGGGCCATGTTTGGGGTTTCTGGTGTGTTTTGTGTGGTTACAGTATGGTGCCATTTCTTCACACAGTTTTAGAGGGTTTTTTTCCTTTTTGTTGAGGGAGCTGGGCTGTGGTTGGAGGAGGCACATCTTTTCCTTGCTGACTGTCCAAAAAGCAGCAGAAAAAGGCTGGGCTTTCTTGGCAAAGATAGTCTTCGTCAGCTTCTTCCCTGGGCGCTGCCTGCAGAGCCGGGCGGTGCCATCCCCGCCGGCGTGCCCTGCGCCTCCCGCTTCGGGCTCATCCTCGCTGCGTTCATTCCCGGCACCTCCGGGTGCCTCGGTGGCTCCCCGGGCCCCTCGCCGGCGGCCAGCCCTGCCCCGGGGGCGCCGGGGGAGGAGCGGGGGCTGCGGGGAGCGCTGCGGGCACCGCGCTGGTGGTAAGTGCTGCGCTCTGCTCCCTCCTGCGCTCCCTCCTGCGCTCCCTCCTGCCCCCGGCGTCCCTCGCTTTCTGTTTGTCCCCAGCAGCGTTCGATTTTCGTGGGTGAGGCTGTCTCTGTGGGCTGTAAGCAGCCCTGACTCCCCTTGCTGTTCTGGGGGGTTGCCTTCAGTTCTGGTGTGCTGTCAGCCTTCGTCTGCTGGGGTTTAACCATCCTCAGTTTCTAAGTGAGTGTGTCCTAACTGTGATCGAGTTCCTTCCAGATCTGCTGATTCCGAATCTGCCACAAAAGACTACGTTTTGTGTAGTTTTATTCTACATACAGGAAAGCATTTTGTATAAACAGTAAAACAGACATATATACACATATTTGCACATAGTGAAACATACACAGCTAAACATATACAGTAAAGCATATTGTATAAATAGTAACACACATATACATAATTATATGGATATGTATGTATGTATACACGTACACATACATACATACATACATATATATATGAAGTTCCCAGCCTTTCTCAAAGAAATTTTTTCCTGGTGGACTTGAACTGAATATTTCAATATTTCTATGAGCCTGTGAATTGGGCAAGATCCATTGCTTTTATATAGATAAATTGACACCACTAATTACTTACATAAAATGGAAAAATAAGGGAATTAGGAAGAAATGTTGAGAGCAAACAAAAGGCTTTTAAGATTATGTATTGGAAATTGCTCAGAAAAGCAGCTTGGATTTTTAAATTTTTTATTATTATTATTTTTTATTTTTTTTTGTAAGAGATTTTCCAATTTATTTTGGACCAGGGAAAATATCAGCATTCCAAAAATGAAAAAGGCCACCTGTTTGTCCACAGCTGTCCTGCAAAACAGAGCAGTGCTACTGGCAACTACTAATAATACCTCCAACTCACAGAATTGGCATGTATTTGGCATTTTATTCAGTGTTCCGTGCAGACATAGAGCTTGGCTTGCTTTTATTTTCCCCAAGTTTATCTGTATATCTCATCCAGGCCATGCAGTAGCACATCTGACAAACGATGGCTCCACAGTGATAAGCTGTAGGACCGATTTGCAGTGCTAGTACAGTGAGAATGTTTTGTATACTATTGTGGCAGATGAAAGGAATGGAAGTGGGCCAAATTCAAGCTGTTTGCCATTGCATCTGATCAGCAGATCCTATGGAGAGAATTTGCCTGCTGTGAATATTTGATTCTTGCTAGCTTGAACTATCTTGTGTGTTGGCAGTGCTACTGTGTGAATTTGCAGTGTCTTTCCAGGGTGTCTGTCCTGCTCAGCTGCCAATTTCTGGGGGTTTTTTTACTGAGTTCAGGACTTTGTGCACCACATTGTGTCTGAGGAAAATTACTTAATGCTATACAGTGAACATTTTTTCATATTTGTAACACGGAGGTTAAAAACAAACAAAATATTATTACATGTGAGCAGTGTGTTATTTTTCCTGCCTCCCCCCACCTTCATGAAGGTGTAACCCCTCTGTTACCTGCTCTCTATGCATTGCCTGCAGGGGGTTGTCCTGGCAAAGTGATTTTGTAAAGGTGAGTCTGTCGAATTACATACCAGAAAGGATGAAAAGGTGATGGTGTTGAAATAGAGTTGTGAGAGCAGGAACATTTTTCCCTTCCCTTTTTCCTTTTTTGCACCTCTGTCTGTCCATGACCCTTCTTACTGGTTCATGGCTGTCTTTGCCTGAGAGTTTGTAGTTTTGTGTGTTGGTTAATTTTTTGTTTATGAAATTCAGTATAGCAAAACATTTACTTTAATAATTTTTGGTTCTCTATACTGACAAGTAAATGACACTGCTTATAGTGCTGACCTAACAGGAACTCTCAGACTCTGCTGAGGCAAGCAGAAAAGGTTTGGGATTTAACCTATCAGTATATCCTGTGCTTGTGTCCTATGTCTGTTACCACACTGAAGTGTTTGTCTTCTGTAGGCAGCCTATTTAGACTAATTTCATTTTATCAAGTAAACATAGGTAAAATTGCATAGCTATCTCTAGATTTTGTAGATTATAGATTTATAGTTTATGGACCTGTATAAAAGTAGATATTTATGGATAAAAAATACATATATTAAAAAAATAGAGAAAATTTGCAAAATAAATTTAGACTGTAACCAGAAAGTTTGCTTTCCCCCTGGGTGTATGAAGGACAAAAGCCAGAAGATTTTTGATTGTATAGTGCTGTGAAGTAAAACCAAGAGAAGCCAGCATGAGAGTTGCAGGTCCTCTGGGGCTGTAGGAAATGACGTGCTGACCAAGTGACCAATTCTCTGTCTACTCCAGCGTTGCAACTGCAGCAAGTAGTGGCTGGGAGAAAGACAGTTTCATCTCCATTTACTGTACTGATGAAATTGTGTGTTAGTGCCTTGTAGGGGCTGCCAAAGGGACCAAATTCTGGTCTTCTGTCTTCTGAGACCACTGTAAAAGATACCACCCTGTTAGCTGAGGCACAGCAGCTGGCCACGCCACGATCCTTGCCATTGCAGTGTGACCCATTTGCATGACCTATTTAACTCTGCAAAGTTGTAAGGAGCTGGACAGGCACATTAAATGTATCTTCTCAGTCACTTATTTAAAGTAAGGGTGTTTTATATACGTTGCTCCTTGTAAACCTGGGATTTTTTCCCTTTTTTAATTTCTTCAGCAGTGACAAAGAATGGGACTTTAGATGACTACAAAAAATGCACACTTACAGCTAACAAACACTGAACAATAAATCCTCTTGAAAGATGTAAGAAAAATTTTCTGAGAACTGAAGAAACCAGGACCTGGTCAGTCAGTGCAAGGTGTAGTAATCCTGAGAGAAAGCTTTGCTGGGAGCTGGCTCTTAACATTAAGACTCCTTTCTCCTTTTAGTGGCTTATGAGTGCTTTTCTCCAGTGTCTCAATGGAACTAACAAATGTGAATTTAATCTGTGTTAGAGCAAACTAGAATAAGTTTAGTTTTACAGTAGTATAAGAGACATTTTTGGCTTGGGGTTAGGGCAGCCTAGACAGGTATTCTTGAATAAATATGACACTTGAAAACACTTTCTTTATTGGTGCTTTTTTTAAAAATCCTTTTGAACAAATTGCCATTTTTAGTACCATGGGAAATAAAAATTATGAGACTGTTAGCAAAAGTAAAAACTTCTTTCAGTACTCACTGATTGTTTCCTGTTGGCATGTGTGGTTCTTTGTGCCCATACAAGACACCAGGTTTCTGAGGATTTGTTTGGGTGACGGTGTTAGTGAAAGTTGGCAAGCTTATTCCTATGATGACCATCAAAATAAAAGCATGTAGGCAAACAGTGTGGTGACACTGTTTTTTTGAGAAGTGAGCATTTGTTCATCAAGAGAAGAACTGAGTTTCCAAACTACATGGCTGCCAAATGACTGGGGTTTTTTTATATTGCTTATCATAACTTGGATGTGAACTTTTGGCATAAAGATGCGTGCAATTAGTTATCTAATTAATATCTAATTATCTAGTTATCTAAAAAAGAAAGTTATCTCTTTCTTTACTTGTTTTCTAAGCTGATTAGGTTACTATGTCCTCTATGTTCTGTATATTTTTGTTAAATTTTGTTTGGAACATTTGAAAGCCTTTGCATTTTTATTAGATTTACATATTGAACTACCCAGCGTTTGAAAGTGACCAGAACTGTCCTCCATCAAATACTACACACAAAAGTTATTCACAATGCAGTTGGAAAAATTGTAATGCAAACAGTAAGCCAGATGGAGAATTTTACAAGCATCTTTTCATGTCATGAATGATGCTGTCTCTCTGGGTTATGGGCTCTCTACAATCTTGTCTGCTGTTCCTTTCCCCCTGGCTCCCCTCCAGAGCTGTTAAGTTTCAGCCAGGGAAGAAAGGGAAATTTGGACTCCTCTGAATTTCTAAGTCTGTATTTTTTGCCATGTGGCTGGCAAGCTTTGCGTGTAAGAGTGTTGGCATGCCGAGAGCTGCAGCGATTAGCATTCTCATTGCTGCCCCCCGACAGAATAAACAGGGCTCCTCTCCCCAGCCGTGGCCCCGCCACCCAAACAAAGGCATGGAAGCAGATGTGGGAAGAGCCCTGCTCACGGAGGGTGGGTCAGAGCTAAACACTACCCAGGCTCCTCTGTCTCCTAGTTTTTACAAAAACAGAAGTCTCTGCCACACTCTGTGGTTCTGCTCCTCTGTAACTCTTCAGGTGGCAGGTTAACTTTAGTTGGAGATTTGAGATGAGAGGCCGCAGAGAATATCAAGCTGTACGCTGTGTCTTTATTTCTCCACGTATCTGCCATTGAAGTTGCTGATCTAGGAACATGCATATCTAAACACTTGTTCTCTATTGACCTTGAAGATTTATCCACGTCAGAAATACTCACTGCTTCTGTAAAAGGGGAGTGGTGTACATGTGTATGTGTAAGTACACATGCAGATTTAATCCCCTGGGTGCAAACCTATGTGTCGTCACTTGCATTTGGTTTGAAAGAGGCTTATATCGGTTTGTGTTTAGTCTCTCTTAGCTATTGGTTTTGAATCTTTACACTTTGAGAAGTATTCATAAAGTGTTACACAATTGGCATTGTTTCTTCTTACAGACAGTGGTCATGTAAGCATAGCTTCAAGGTTTTTATTTCAGAAAAAGCCACCTACCTCTTTTCTCCGTGGCTTCTGGCTGGTTAAGGTTGGAGAGGCAAGAGACCAGTTGTGTTAACTGGCTTGCTCATATTGACACACAAAATGTTTTCTGAACAAAATGCTTGCTTAAGTGGTGGTGGGCTAGTTCATATCTACTCTTCCTGCTCCCTTCAGAAATCCTGTGTTTTCTACCCCATAACATGCTGAGGTAGTGTTGGAAGCCTACAGCAGTAGGTGGGGAAATTAGCAGGGCTCTTTAATTAAAAGTTGCCAACATCTGAGTTTGAAAAGAAGCATGTCAACAAGCTTGTTGTACTTACATGTCTTGAGGGGAAAAAAATAAAAAGAAAACAGTTTATCAGTTTTTCAAACAAAATCTATACTGACTTCTTAAATTATGTGACTGGAAATATCTTTGTTTCTTCATTTAGCTAATGATATGACTTCATGAGCAGATACTGAGGGGGAGATTTGTTTGGTAAGATACATTTTTCAATGAAGGTGTTTTGTTTTTTGTCTCTTTTCAGGATAATATCATATTATTCTTAAGAGGCTGCAAAGAGCTGGGACTTAAAGAATCTCAGCTTTTTGATCCTGGTGATCTGCAGGACACATCAAACAGAGTCACTGTCAAGTAAGTACAAAAGTAGTTTGTGATTAGCATGTTACAGCCTCAGATACATGTGATGCAACAGTAAATATTTAAGGATAAGCAAAAAGGCTACAGAACTGTCATTTATATAAAACATAAGAAGCTGAGGTTTGGGAAATCTGCAGTACTGGGAAGAATAGATTGTTCCATTCAACAGGTTTTGTCTGAGAGCTGTTATTTTTCCCACAGAGATCAACCACAGTTCTTTTAAAATAGGACAATGTTTGGACTATGCTCTCAGGCACATGGTGTAGATGTTGAGGATGATCCAGTGCTGGACTAAGAGTTGGACTCAATGAGCCTTGTGGGTCCCTTCCAGCTCAGCATATTCTGTGATTCTATGCAAATACTGTTCTAGTTAGGCAATGAGATTCTGAGGCATTTGGGGGTTTTCCTGAGTCTAAACTGATGGCATTCTTTTTTTGTCTGTCCAACTAATGAACTATTGTAGTCTGGGAGAAAAAAAATCACTGCTCTGTAATTTCAAATTAAACTGTACTGATGTTGCAATATAGGACATTTATAGGTCTCTCAGACTCTATGGGATGCAGATATGAGCACGGGCTCTTTATTTCCCTCAAGAGCTATAGGTTGGCAAACAGTAATTGGGCTGAGGATGTCTGTGGGGACTGGAAGTGCCACAGTTTAGATGTTTTCTCACCAAAGCCCACACCTACTACCACACAAATTACGCAAGTTCCCCATCCTCCAAAAGCAAGAGCACCCCACAGTTTCATAAAATTAACTAAATTTGTAATTGGTGTCCTTTTAAAGTTTTCGTGGAAGTTTTGGGTCTATCATGTGTAATATTACAGTTACAACAGAAGTTATTGGTCTACAGACAAGCAAATGCTGCTGAGTTAATTGGATGGCCTTGTTTCATTTGGCCAAAAAGATCACTAATGAAATCCTAGTCAGACATACCCATTTTAGAAAAGTATATGGAAACAATTTACTAAATTTCAGCAGCATTTTTTTTAAAAATTCTTTTCTGGCAATGGAAGCTGGGCAAGTTTCCTTGGTGTTCAAACATTGTCTGGGAAAATTCAAAGGTTATGAAAATCAAATTGGCCACTTTCCTTGTTTGAAGGAATAGTCTCCCATTTTTTGCTCCTTTCCAAGTTTCTGACTCTGATACAGGATTTTCTTGTCTGTACATACCAGTGAGAGGGGGCTATGTGACGTATTTCTTCTAAATCTGGGAATACTGCAATAAATTAAGTTCTTCATGACATCCTATAAAATCTTTACAATGAGTGGCTGGAGAGAGTTGCAAAGCAATCCCTAATCTCCATATAAAACCCTAATCTCCATATGAAACCAGAGAGAAGGGGTTTTTCTGATAAAAACCTTGATCTTTTCTGTTTGAGGATGGATGGATGGATGGAGTACCTTCATAGAGGCAGGTTGAGAGGCTGGGACTAGGATGGAGCTCCAAGATGAGCTGTCCAGCATGTCACCACGTTAAACCTGACATTATAAACTCTGCAGAGCTGTCTTGGCCCTCTGCTGAATATGGTGCTAGATAAATGTGAAGCATCTCACTGGCATGGATTTTTTTCCCCATCAACTCTTCAGAGAAAGCAGCTGTGGAAATGAGCCAAATGTTTTCCTAGCACTGGCCAAGTTCATGCTGAGTAACTGAGTTGAGGTGTAGAAGCCAAATTCATGACTGTTGCAGAGAAATATGTTGAAGACATGTCTTCTGCTAGCTAGTTCCTAAAGCATGAAGGTGATTTTTTTCTCCCTTTTTGTAGACTTTTGGGTTATTCTTTAAACATGGTGAAAATGCTATTCATTCTGTGATAAAGGATGAGGATAACATTATCGCACATGATTAAGATAATGAAAAGTTAACTTTTTTTTTTTCATATAGATGTTAATTGAGGTATGCAATAGATCTATTTTTTTGGATCATTCTACTTATAAAAGTTGTGAGCTAATGCTGTAAGGAATTTCTTCTTGACTTGTTAAACAAAACTCTCTTCCACTGTTATTTTCCGAAGGAAAAAAACTGGGACTGTTCTATTTTTCTTAGTGTGTGAGTATTGGTGGACAAAATTTTGGCTTAAAAAGATGTTATCTGAAATACTTTGTTTTACCATTGCCTATGTTTAGGCTTTTGTTGTTCTAACAGATTTCAGAGCATTTATTTTTGGTTTTGTCAGGTAACCTTTCAGGCTGGAGTGGTCATACTTGTTATAGTAGGAGGCAATAATTAGGAGACAATCTTTACTAAATCTGAAGTAGTCTTACTTATTTTTCAGCACCTAAATGTGATACACATTTCTTTCAGGGTTTTTTTAATGCTTTCTTTGCTGAATTTTGAAATGTTCATGTTTGCACAAACTTTGTGTCTCGTTTCTAACATAAAAATTCCACCCTTTCATGAACATTGGAGAAAAAAAAATTAGAGGGATGCCAGTGTTCAGTCTCAGTGCTAAAATATACATTCAGAAGTAAATGTTTTCTGCAGCAAGTTCTGTTTTAAGTGATAGGAGCTTTGTTGCTTCAGCCATCTACCTTGTTCTTTGTGATGATTGTTTCCACAGAAACACCTGCAATATTTGCTTAATGTTTGGTGCTGTCTCCTGTGCATGTTCAGTTGCTTCCAGAATCTTTGCGGATTGCATGATTTATCACAGAGCAGAATCTGACTGTTGGATAACTGCAGAATGTATTTTAGCATTGAGAATTTTGTCTTCTTTTTGTAAGAAATCAGCAACTCTATTTAAAGGAAATATTTTTGGCACTGTTCTGCTTTACTGTGGGACCATTATAAACACCTTTTGTTTTTGTATTTCCAGAATTCTAATTTAATGATTGAAATAATGGTGACAAAATATTCCCATGTTATGAATAAATGAATGTGTGAACTACATCTTCTTAGCTTTCATGTGTTTCCAGCCAGCAGAAGCGTTCTGCAAGATTTTGTTAGGGAAAACATGATCTGCTGCATACAAGCTCTTGGAAAGTGTGTCTGCTTTCTGATTTTCTTTTCCTCTTCTGTTTTTTTCTATGTGTGTTTGGGTGTGCAACCAGGAACATTGACTATAGTAGGAAGCTGAAAAATGTAAGTACATCACTTGGAGTTTGTTGTTTTGGGGGAGGTTGGGGTTTTTGTTTGTTTGTTTGTTTGTGGGGTTTATGGTCTGGTTAATCCTGTATTTGGCCTGAGCAAGAATTATGTCAGTAAAAACTGAGTACAGGTGAGTATTGCTGAAAAGTCCTTCTGAATACAAAGCTAACTGGTTCTGCTGGAAATTTAGGTAGAGCTGCTGTGGCAAAGCAGCCTTACGATAGAAATAAAACGGAGAGCATTTTTCTCTTCTTAGATAAGTGTTAAATAATGTGATTTCTGTGCTGTCCAGTGTGCTGTTTACTGGGAATGATCTGACTTGCCCATGAAGCAACCCTTTTGTAGCCCTTCATATATATAGGCATGAAGTACATTTGTGCAAAGCATTTAAAATGAAGCAAAATGATCATTAGATCTGGATGCAAGTCTTTACTCTCAGGTTTGCTAGCTTTCTCATTGTTCTTCCAAATAAATTAGCGTTTCCCCGGAAAGACTATTTCCATGTAACTTCAATTTCTTGTTAACTTAAACTAACGGCAATGCTAGTGGATCCTGTAATTGTTAAGTGGAAAAGAGAAGGTCTAAACGTTGCTGATCTCAGAGTTAGTTATTATCTTAAAACCTAGCAAGCTGTCTGTCCTTAGTCAGCTGTAAACTGGTAGAGATTCGATTTTGTATTTGGCTCACATCCCTACAAATTGATCAGAAATGACAAGATCTTTACCTAGTAACTTTGTAAGCCAGTAGTCATGACTTGGGGGTAATAAAATACCAAACCAAACAAAAACACCCCCTCCCCCAAATTATCCTGTCTTCCCCATCTTCAGTAGAGTATTATCTTCTGCACTCAGCACACAGAGTTTTAGGGGAAGAGTTCAGCTTTGGTATTTTAGTACTCTTACAGGCACTAGCTAAATATCATTGCACAGATATATTGTTTTGAAGATAGTTTCAAAAGTATCCTTCATGGTGTGGTCTTAAGGAATATATGCTTTCCAGGTATATGATCCTGCAACGCTGGCTGGCAGCCAGCTGGAATTGCTTGCAAATGTGAAATTATCCACTATTTCCCATCCCCACCCCCCAGTAAAGAAAGGAAGAAGAAAGAAAGTGGTTAAATGCTAGCAGGAATAAATAAAAATACCACATCCTTCATCAGTGAACTGAATGGCAAAATTAATTGGACAGTTTCCTGGTTGCTAGAAATACTATATTTGCAAGTGTTTTCATTTGACTTGAGAACATGAACTGTAAGCATTCTTTGCATAAATTTGTCAAGTAGTACTGATTGAAGGAAAACAGCTCAGATAAAGGTTGTTTCAAGAAAAAAAATCAGTTCTAGTGAAACCACCTCCTTTCACTCAGCACAGTAGTATTGATTTATTGATACTATTTATAAACTAAAGAAAAACAGAAACTATTTATATATAAAATACATACTTTGCATTATGCACCGCAGTTTAAACAGAGGATCTGTATGACACACACTATATCCTTTTTTGGCAGAGTCTCAACTGTAGTGCAGCATAATTTTGGACATCACACTTAAATGAAAAATGGGGATGCTAGAGCAAGTTGATGAGAAAAGTCCAGCATATCTTGCTGAGGAGGAAGCACTGAAGGAATGTGGGTGCCTGTTTTAGGGAAGAAGAGTCTGAGAGGTGTCTGTTCCCAGTGCCCCGTTGGGATTTTTGCTAGTCTTATTTTCTTTAGTTCTCTATATAGTATGAAATATATGGCCCTGTCCCATCAAACATAAAATACTATGTTTCAGGTTATGTAACTTTTTTGATACATTAATGGCAACTATTGTTTATTATTGGTTGCACATCTTTTCCACTTTAAAATATTTCCTGTTTGTTCTACAGTTAAATGTTTTGCAATGTCACAGGTTATGCTAAAATAATGAGCATTAAATGAGAAAAAGCCCTAAGTTCTGAGGTGATTGTTCTGATTATGATTTTTAACCAGTGCAGAACACTGAATTAAATTGCCTTTGATGATCCAATTTCCAGTCCAAATTGCTGCTGCACAGGTACCATTAAAGACATAGCTTTAAGTGGAGGCATATGTGAGTGCAGAGAAGGACCTTCTCGGCATGGTGAAAACATGAGCGTTTTTGGAGGTGTTGGATTTTACCATCCTAAGCATCTTAATTTCTCCTTTTCCTAAAACATGTGCAACACCAGTGGAGTCAGGTCAGATTTCTTTGCTACCTGAGGGAGTTAAAGGGTAAATAAACACTTGCAAGAGCAATTATTGGTCTTTTTCCCCCACTAGTTTTGAAGTGACTTTTGAGTTATGAAAAGGCATCAACTCAGAACTTCAATGAAACCACTAACTCTTTCCCTTGTAGTCTGATAGAAACAACAAGATGCTCATGACTTTTGATTAATCTTTATTTATTAATCTTCTTTATTAAACATTTCTTAAAATAGCAAAATCCTAGAAGTGAATGTTTCTGTATCATTTAGTTAATTACATTAGGATGATTAAAAACGAGACCCTTTTCTCTGTCCTTAAAATAGACAGGCACACATGTGAGATGGTTTTAGTCAGGCACTCATTTGAGAAGTTTTGTTTATTCCCTTGGTGTTAACAGTTTTACTTAACAACTACTAGTATTAGTACCCTTTAGGGATTTTTTTCCTTTTGGATTTACAAACAGATATATTTATGTGTCTTCTAGACAGTTTCAAATGTAGTTGTCTAGTTTTTCTATTTATATTCATTTTTTTCTGTTTATTTTCCAGGCAGACATTAGAGTTTTATTATTTTTATTAAAAATACCAGGAAGATAATGTGTTAAGTTACATATTTTGTAGGACTGTTGAAATTTTCATAGTTACCTGATGTATATGTTTAACCTTTGACAGATGCTTCCTTTCCATTCTTTTTTATAACAAAATCTTGTGCCACTCTGTAGTTTAGAATAAATGAGGGATGCTGAAGGGAAGTGAATTTAGCTAAGTGACTGTGTAGATGGCTTCAATTATTTCTTATTAACTTCTGCAGGTATTAGTCACCATTTATTGGCTAGGGAAAGCGGCAAACAGCTGCGCGTCGTATAGTGGATCAACCCTGAACCTGAAGGAGTTTGAAGGTTTCCTGGCACAAATGAGAAAGGTATCTTTTTGTTATGTTTTGGGAATGGAAATTCAGTTCAAGTTATTAGTCCCATAAATAAACTGTTGCTAAATATGAGAGAAGTAGGAGGCTGGAGTTTCTATGTTTTGGTGTGAATTATTTTCATTTATGACACCAAGTTTCAACTAGACAAGCTGAGACTCAAAAGTAAGGTGGCAGACTCACAAGAGCATGAGTTTTTTTCCTCTTTAAAACATTCAGTCTCATGGCCAGCTCTTTTGGTTTTATGTTGCAACATAAAGCATCAAACCAAAGAATCTAAATAAAGCTGAAGGGGAGGAGGAGATTATGTTTCACCGAGGGCATAGTTATGATAAATCCGCGTTTTACCATTCTCTACATTTGGGCTGAAATCGTATTTGGTGGTTTATGATGAGCTGAGCTTTGTTGGAAAGGAAAAGTTGTGATTGTTGTGGGGTGGTTTGGGGACTTTCGGTTGAGCATTCCAGCATGCCCTCAATCTTGACATCAGACATTTAACCTCATGGTCAATTTAATGGTTAGTGTTGATAGCCAAGCATTCATTTCATGGGGATTTAAGGGGCAAGAAGCAGGCCTGTAAGAAGACCGCAGCACCATGTGCTAGCATTGCATGTGTTGGATGTGATGCTCATGAAAGGTCATGAATATACGTTCTCCAGTCCACAGAGAGCTTTGTTGCCTGCATTTGCTCCCCCTCCCATGTAACAGCCACGACACCATAGGCAGTGGGGTTTGGGAACCATGACAGAATCTCTGGACTTTGCTTTCCTTGATCTCTGTGCTGCTGCATCTGCACCAGCTGCAGCTCTCCATTCTAGGATCTCACAGGGCCAGCACAAGATTGCAACTGGAGAGGAAGAAATACTTGGCTGCCTGATAGCAGTTTCTATACCCTGGTGTGACCAGAGAACCTTAACTAGATAGGTAAAATCCCTGTTTATGACCCCAGATCCTGTGAAAAAGCAGGTAGAAATAGAGAGGAAAAGAGAACATCTTGCTTCTCTGGAGAAGTTTATTTTGGTCTTCATTGTAATGACCTGTGCTGATCACTTGGAACTTTGGCACTTGTAAGTGATATAACTGAGCCAAAGCAATAAAAAAATGAAGTTAATACTTGAGTTGTTTATAAATAGAAGATGCAGGGAAGGAGCAGTCTGTACTTCAAAGAGTCTGAAAGGTGAAACAAAGCCGAACAAGGGAGCTAGCACAGAAAAATTGCCGAAGGGCAGGTTGTTGTAATGTTAGTGCTGCCTGGTGTCGTCATTCATTTTTTAATGTTTTATCTCATACCATGAGGCTGCTCTTTTTCCAGGTGATATTTATCCATGAAACTAATCATCAGAGCATTTTGGAGGTCCTATCTTGAGCCCTTTTGTGGGATGAGGTAGGCTGGGGCTGAAAGGCAGTGTTTTCCAGGGAGCTGATGGTCATGGAGTGCCTGGCTGGGCATTGCAGAGCACTGTGAATCAAGGCCAAAGGCAAGAGGCTGGAACTTGTTGGAACTGGGAGAAGACTAGACATCTCATAAAAGCTGAAAGCTATATACTCTTTTAATTCATAAGCAGAGCACTTTGCCATCCTGAAAAAACCTTGTTTAGGTGATGCTGTTATGAGGGCCATTGGCAACTTCTTTTGAGGTCGCCTCCCTACTCCTGTACCCCTGCAGTATTTCCCACTGGCAGTTGTGGGCTTTTCTGTTACTGCATTTGAAGAGGATTTGGTTGTAAAATAGAACATGTTAATCATGCTGTGCAATGCTCTGATGTTCTTTATAACTGAGCTTGAGTGATGAAAAGACACTTTATCACATTCTCTACTGGCATTTTTTCCACAGAATTTAATAACTAAATCGACCATAAATTCAGTCTGGTTTAGTTTTTCTGTTGTAAATCCTCTCTGCCCTCCTTTTTTAATAAGCAAATCAAAAGACAGCTCCAATGTAAGTTGTCTCCGACTCATCTTTTTTTACTTCTCATACTGAAAGGGCTATTCATTTCTAATTTTATTCATGCTACTCTGTTTTTAATTTCATTAACTGAGTACTCATTTTTCTTCTAAACTAGAAATTCACTATGACATGGCTTTTTTATTATATTTAGTGGGTGGAGCTTCCTGGAAAAATGTATCTTATATTTGGCAATCATGCTTTTACTGCCACTCGATGACGTACTATGTCTTTCATTAGATAATATGAAAGGCTGATGTGCTGTTGTGTGTCATGCTACGGTGTTATCAGTCCCACAGATAAGCACATTCCCATTGGTAGCATTTGGGAGATGACGTTTGTTCAAGGCAGGACAAGTACCCATATGTGTGATGGCATTGTGTTGGGAGAGTATCTTATCCAAGGGGAAGGCTGTAAAGAATATGTTTACAGAAGTCTAGGATCCTATCCTGGTGCCTGCCTCCTAATTCCTAGTGAGTGACATGCAAAATTAACATCAACAGGCCTTTGAAATTAGGGTCTGCAGAACTCATTAGTTTACAATTGGACTGCTTTCAAACTTTGGTAGATAGTGAATGCAGACTGGGGCTTTTTGCCCAAGTTTAAGTCCCGGTAGCTGCTGAGCACTTCTGTGTCATTCAAATACAGTAATTTAGGGAAATGGAAATGTACCTAAAGATTAAGAATAGCTGATTGGTATGAAGGGATGAGCAGATTTAGGGAATTTGGATTTTTAAAAAGATTTTTGGATCGTGTCACAAACAGGATTTTGATAGGGTTTTTGGATTTGTTCTTGGATGTGTAATTAATGAAGATTTCAGAGAGATCTTTGTTGTCTATTGTTTCTATCAGTATTTTACTTTACTAAGCAGAACTGAGGAAGGAAATTACATAGGATTCAATTACAACTTTTTTAGATGCATTTTATTCGTTTTTAGAAAATATTTTCACTGCTATTTGCAGTGAGGTTACTTAATGGCATTACCACAGTTTAGCTTGGCCTTAGGCGACCTTTGCCACTGCCTTTAGTGTGGTATTTTGGCAGATTAGTAGTGAGTGGCACTAATTAAGCCTTCTTCCTGAAAAGTTTGCAGGACATTTGGTCTGATCTTTCAATCTCACTTCAAGCCTCCCTCTTTTTCATCATGGAAGTGTTGGTGAATTATTTTAGGGCTCGCCTCCCTTCATCACTTTTCTAGCAAACCCGCTTTCTTGTGAAGGTGGCCTCCCATAGAGTACTGTGATATTCCTGATTGATCTTCTCATTGGTGATACTAGTGATGGGTAAACCCTTAGCAGTGAAGGACAGTGGGAGTTGTGCTCAACATAGCCATTGTGATTCAGCTAGTGGTAAGCAGGGGGTACTTCTTAATTAGGAATTAATATTCAAATGCTTCTGGAAAAAAAAATAAATCGCATTCCAGCCTCTTGGGGTCACAAAATGTCAGTCTGATAATGGCACCCACAGCTTTGACTTTACTTACTGTCGGGGGAGAAAAAAACAGATTTATCTTTGAATAAACTTAGTTATTTTTGTTTTTCCTCAGTCTGTACAGTTGTAATTAATGTTAGGACACTCTCTAAAACAAGGGATTTATTATAATGCAAGGATGAGGATGGCTTCTATTGACCTTTCCCTCTGCTGGAGTTTCAGTGTTTTAGTATGTGCTGCTTGCACTGGAAAGAATTTATAATCACAGGGCTGTCAAAGACAACCATTGTTCTCCCTGCTCTGAACATGTGGGTCAGCTACAAGTGCTTTCAAATCCCCCAGAGCCAGGAGCTGGCAAAGAGTAAAGAGCACAACTGAATTCTTCTGAGGCATCGGGAAAAGCGTTTTGCATATTTTTCATTGCTGATTGCTTGAGAAAGACATCCCTCTTTCATAACAGGAATTTCTCTTCAAGGTAGAGGGAGGCTGGGGCACACTGCTTTATTATTTTGCTGAGCTGAAACAGCAACAACAAATGCTGTCTGCTGGTGTCCTGGCCAGATACAATAGATGGGCAAGGGGAGGGGGGAATCTTTTGGAAAGCAGCAGACAAACCTGATGCAGGCATGATGTTAAAATTGTAGTGCCTCTGCCTGTGCCATGGACTGTGGACGACAAGTCAAGTTTCAGGTTACTTTCATTTTTGATCAGTTTATTAACTGGCCTATTGGAACTTTTTCTCGGTTCGTTGTACTAATCTAGTGAGAGTGGTTTCTTCTTAATCAGCATAAAATTGGGATTTTATTGCAAGCTTGCACTTTTGTTTTGAATGGAAGAAGGGGCAAAAATCAAGGAAACCCTTTTTTGGGGAGGAGATTTTTAGTATTTGGAAAGATGCTTTGCTGTCTGATGTGTAATGGATATTTCCACATAGGAGACGGAGGATATTGAGAGCCCAAAGCGCAGCATTCGTGACAGTGGCTATATAGACTGCTGGGACTCTGAACGCAGTGATTCCCTCTCCCCACCTCGCCACGGCAGAGATGATTCTTTTGACAGTCTGGACTCCTTTGGCTCCCGCTCTCAGCAGACACCATCTCCAGATGTAGTGCTCAGAGGGAGCAGTGATGGTAAGTACCAGTCACAGTGGGGCACATGAATAATGTTGTGACATAGAAGCAAAGTTGCTGGAATAAATGTGCCGTTCAGAAGCTGGATACTGCCTTTGAATCGGGATAAGCCAGTGGGAGAACTTCTCTGTGAATGCTGATTTGTGCTCTCTGAGGTGTAGATGACTTTTCCAAAAACTTACCTGAAAACTGTCTCAGGATAGCATAGTATTGGAAAACGAAGTACATCATTGCACTGTAATTTTATGATGGGAAGAGTGTTTTTCTGGGTTACAGTGTAAGAGAATGTTATGCAGACTGATTTTAACTTACAAACCAGGCTAGAGAAAAAAATAAAATTACAGGAACAAGGAAAATATTGTGATGAATGAAATGTTTGCTCAAGTAAACTCTGGGCAGATAAATGACATAGAAGTATCTTGGGAATGTCTGATACGTAACAAAGTTTTGAAGTCTGATGTACAGCACTTTGCCAAATGTCTTACTTGTTTTCATGATATTTAGAAAATTGGGTAAATTAATACCTCCCAACATCAAAGCTGTGGCTATCTTTGTACACATTTGTGCAAAGACATGCAGCTCTAGGTATACAGAATGGATGCTGCTTTTCTGCCTTTCTTTTCTGATTCCCAGAGGTTTCCAGATGCTTGTAAACACAGCATGCTGGATGAAGAAGGATTTGCTCGGGGTAGGTGTGGAGCATGCACTTAGGCTACCTGCCATGAGCAGGATTCTGGTTCAGGGCTAAAGGATGCATGATTGAGGCTCTCTCTACACAGTTACATTCATGATGAACAGATACATAAGTCAAACTTCATCATCAGATGAAGCTGTGTTGCAAATATGAATCTTCTCCTTAGTAATGTTATTTATTTAATAAAAAAAGGAGGAACCAGATGTTCATACTGCTTTTGGCAATATGAAAGAAACTCGTGCTAATCATAACAGGACACATGAGAGATTTCCTGAGGTGATGGGGAACTCCTTAGAACTGGAAAACTGGCAGGGAGAGCTGGTATCATGGTAGAATTATGAAAGAGCTGTGGGGAAATCAGAGCTAAGATCTACTCTGCGACTCTGAGTGGCTTTTGGTATTTGGGCTGTTACTGACTGGCCATTCAGAAGCAGCTACTGGGGCTCATTCCCTGAAACAACCTCATGACCCCTCAGACACTGAGCAGAGCACAGGCTCCACATTATAAAATGTTTTTCTGCCTTCCCAGGTGAGACAAGTGTGTTGGCAGATAGGAACACCTCTTGCTCTGTCCTGGGTGCTCAAGGCACATGCAGTGTCCCTGCTTGCTTGGAGCTGGTAGGCAGCGAGTTACATGTGTCCCATAGCTGCTTTCTATCAAGTTTTGCTGTATTAGCAGATTTGAGAAAAGTTTTGTGATTGTTTGCCACAGCTAAGACATACTGTCTTGTTGCATTCTTGAGTCTGTAAGAAACACAAAATGAGATGAAAGCATACAAAGCTTGTTCTTAATAATTGGTTTTAACCATATCCAGGGTGCATGCAAATGCTGTGTGCACACGTGTGACTTATCTAGCCAGCACTTTCTAATGTGTCCCATATTCCCTGCTTACAGCTGACATAATTTCACAGCTGTGTCCTCCAACACTTGCAGGTGAGGTGTAACTTGGCTGACCTCTTTTACGTTGAACCTCTTCCCATGGCCCCAGCAGACCAGTGTTTCACTCAGCTGCATGTAGTTTTTGATAGAAATAATTTATATTGGACTCGATGATCTTAGAGGTCTTTTCCAACCTAAATGATTCCATGATTCTATATGCAAAGCTGGATGGAGGAAAAGGTTCTGCTTTCCTTACTTCTTTCTCCATCCAAATAGGAGCTTTACAAACCAAATAATATAGTGAACTAAAACTGTCATTCCTTCTACTCCTAGAAGAAAAAAATTAATGGAGATAATTTAAATGATGCTAAGGTGATGATTAGTTTAGGTTGAAGCAGTAAAAAATACTACCTTCCCAAATGCCATCTGTAATTAGTTTCACTGTTGAGGAACTGCTCTGGTGTCCTGTGCAGAGCCTGTTCCTTGGCAAAAAGCAAACAAAACCAGTGGTAGAATAGAGTAGTTTATTTAAAACACGGTAGAATTGCAGACTGACCTGCCTTTAGAGTTGCCAATTAATAAAATCCTCTGCTTGCCCAGGAGTTGTGTATGGATTCTTGTATGAAGGATCTTGTGGAAACTTTTTGCTGCTGCTTCTACTTGGAAATGTAGAACAACAAAGTTAAGGTTATAAATGTAGAGCAAAGTTGCATATTCCATTCCGTACTTTTGGCTTCCAGTACTTTTTTTTTGCAAATTTGAGCTGAAAATAATTTCATGAGTAAAATATGAATAATTAAAGAAGCTGTTTGTCTTTGAAGTACTCAGCTTGGGGATGCTGGTAGGCACATCAGCAATGAGAGAGAGGAATGTGTTCTAATTCCTCTGCTGCTGTGGTTATCTATTCCAGCATTTCTGTCTGCCAGTTCAAGACTGATTTTCATGTGATACAAAAATAGACACCAGAACAAAGTCAAAAGCAAATAGTACAAATAACAGTAAGGGATCTTTTAATTTTCTTTTAGTTACTCTGTGCCCTGCTCAGTCTTTAAACCTCAGATATCCTCAGATAACCCGTGGTTCTGTGATCATATCTCCACTTTTTGTTTAGACATAGACTCAGGTTACCAATCATATGCTAGTTATCATAAGCTCTTAATGAAAATTGTTCAAGCAAAAGATTACTGGCAAAAAAAGTGCATTGTGATTTTTGTCTAACTAGTTCATTTCCATTGTGTCATGTTTCTTCTTAGTGTTCCCTTTCACTCTTCATCTCTCTCCAAGCAAACGATTAATAACTCAATCTTCTGCAAAAGCTCTTTGCAAATAACATTCCTGGCATGTCTAGATCTCTTTTCCTTCCCCCACTTTGAATTATACACAAGATACTTGTGATTTTTATGACTTTATTGTTTTCAGCTGTTCATTAGGTAGCTCAATGAATTAGCTAGTAATTTACCAATGTGTTGAATTAGCAAGAGGATACAACCTCGGTGGCTTCTCCTCACCCCAGAAAGGGGAAACAGATATTGCATATGCAAGGGCCAGAGATATCCGACACTCCGAAGCTTGGAAAAGATATTTAGGCTGGTGGGACAAATGGCTAAACAGGCTCCATTACACTCTTCAAACCAGGGTCTGTGAGGATGTTACACTGCTGAGAGAAAACTATTTGCATAGCTTCTTTGGGAATTACTTAAAAAGACTCATAATGGTGCAGGGAATCTAGTGAATGTCTATGAAGTGGCTTCCAAAATGGCTATAAGGGCAGTTCCACGCTGCAAGTGCTCTTTAGGGTATTTGTCCTACCATTTGGGAGTTTAGTTTTCCAGTCAGAAAAGTCCTGCCCAGATTTCAGTGTTTTAAATGGGTTACAAATATCAGGAAGCTTTGTTCATTTGAATAAAATCAAGTAGTCACTCAGCTCTGTTATATGACACCTCATTCTCTGTAACTCTTAATTTTTCTCTCTCACCTTTTTTCTTTACCAGTAAGTATTTTTCATTCTTGCTGCACTGACCTAATTTCTAAATATCGAGATCCCTTCCCTCTTTCTTTGCACCTTTCGTTTTGGGGATGAGGTGTCTCTGTCTACTTTGCAGGGTGCTAAACTGATTGATCAGACAACTGATGAGACTGGGGAGACACCACCTGAATTTTCTGGCTTATAGCAGCTGATGCTGTTCTTAGATCCTGACCAAAGCTGATGCTTTTGTGTTCAAATTGCTGTGTTGATATATGTATGTAGAAACACCCACATATTCCCGCCATTCTGTAGCTATACAACATGCAGCCCTTTTTTGCCTCTGCTTGTGCTAGGCACATACAAGGGTAGGTTCAAGAGATGAATCAGGTCGGGCATACCCCTATGTACAACTAGGAGTCACTTAGCCTTTAGTCAGATAAGCTTCTGTATTTGTCCTGTGTGACTGACAAATCTGGCTTAGTCTGACCGTGAGTTTTTTTGATGTGACCTGTGGCTGAAGATGAGTTTTTCAGAGACCGATGGGAAAAAAGCATTTATTGTCTGTATAGATGTTACGGCTACTATGTTCAGTGACTGATTTTATAATACAAATGCAGTTAAAAGTGGTTAAATGAATTTTTTTGGTGGTGTCTCTTCTATAATTTTTAAAAAATTCAATTGGATGAAAGTGAAAATAAGGGGACTTTTTTCTCCTTCCTCATTAGGGAGAGGAAGTGACTCAGAATCTGACCTGCCACATAGAAAGATGCCAGATGTGAAAAAAGATGATATGTTGGCGAGGCGGACCTCACATGGTGAACCTAAATCAGCTGTGCCTTTTAACCAGTACCTCCCAAACAAGAGTAATCAGACTTTCTATGTACCTGCTCCGCTTCGGAAAAAGAAAGCTGAACGAGAAGAGTACCGAAAGAGCTGGAGCACAGCGACCTCACCACTAGGAGACAGACCTTTCAGGTAAGACTGGCCTGTCCAGCTTCTCCCTTCCTCAGTGATGATGCTTTAACACTTGCCCAGTTTTCATTCTTTTCACAAAGTGTATGATGCTGTAATAAATCTCTCACTGATATGGTACTGATAAATAGTTTGTAGCAATTGGTGAAGGTAGTAGAAAAGCAGTGGGTAGAAAATCACTGTCTTAGTGTCATTATTTACCATACAATGCAATGTATAACTTGTGTTTGAGAAGATGTTGGTTAATATAAGTACCATGGATGTCAACTCAAACCAAGGCTGGAAAAAGTTGTTCTGCATGACCTGTTACAGTTCTCAAGACAGTTACTTACTGGCAAATGATACTTTAGGTAATGCTTGATGCATTCAATCAAAATAGGTAACATTTTTTTGCTGCATTTTTTGTAAAATCAATTTATTTGTATGTTATATTCTTCACACTAATGTAGTTTATGTAGCTATGACTGTGTATTTTTGCATATTGGTTTTGTCAACTGATACTTACCTTTTGATTTAGCTTAAGAAGCAATTCTCATTAAAGAGCATAATTATCGTCCCTGATTATTCATCAGAATTCATCCTTTGGCATCTTGATATCAGCAAAATATGCTTAAAAGTGCATATGTTTTAGGCATAGTCTATATTAAACTAACTTGTATAATTTGATAGTAAACCCCACCCTGAAACCATAGAAGAAGAACTGAATGAAACATCAGGACTGTGTGAAAAGGAGAAAGTGGGCTCCATGACTCCTGAGGCAAGCTCCCTTAAAAGTCAATTAGGTTTGAGTCAAAGTGAAGAAAACTCCATAGACCAGTCTTCTTCATGTAGCGCCAAAGAAACATCAGCACCCAAGGGGAAAGATGCAGAAGAGATCAGAAAGTTAAGAAGACTTGAACAAGCTGGCATTAAGGTCATGTCAGCAGCCCAGCGCTATGGCAGGTTAGACCAACAGTGTGGGAAATTGTGCACGCTTCACATTTTTTGGATTGGCTGAAGTGTGGGCTTCCTTGATCCGCTGTGATTTCACATCTCCTAACAAAACCCCAGTCTACTAAGTACTCACAATTGCTAGTTAAAGTCTTGGTCTAAAGAAGCTTGCGATGTGGTGGCTGTGGATTGCAGAGTTCTATGATGCCAACTGCATTTGTGTTGGGAAATTGTCATACAGCATAATGTAAACAGACTCCAAGAAAGCTACACAGACTACTTGTCGCCTTCCATCTAATGGTCTATTGTATTTAATAAAAATATGTATAAATTTACATTAAAAGTGCCTTGTTTAGATAAAAGTTTCAGAAATTTATGTTACTTGTTGCTGGTGGGATGGTGAACCACACTTTTTAGATTGTTAATATTTTTAACTGTGTTAATAAATGATGCAATTTTTTTTAATGGCAGGAACTATAAAAGTGCCGTACTTGTTAACACATGGACCAGTTAAAGCATAAAGGCATAGTTCAGCAGTCATAATTTGACTGACTTTGGCATGGAATATCTGTAGTTACTCACTTACTACCTGTGTTATTTATTTTTGGATGTTGTTCAATTTGGTTATTTCCTGTTCTTTAACTTGAGCTGAATGATGGCTAGGCTCACGGCCCATGCTTTTCCATCATCTGCTATTGGATCCTCATGAAAAATATCTTCTACTCATGGGGTTGACCTGCAAAGCAGAGTTTTAGCCAACATGTCAGAAGACTAGGCACTTATAAAGGATCAAAATGGTTTGGCTAAGGGCTAAGTGTCCAAATGTCCTTCTGTCCAAAACATTTTGTTTTAGATTGTAGGGTGAAATCTTAACAGCGAGTAGTTTAGCAGATGCTGATCTGCAGTCTGGGCCTTGAAATGTAATGTTAGAAAGTGCAGCTCCTATGTGGTATGTTTTATTCATAGGTACAGCGAAGCTTGTCTGTGGCCACATACAGATGTGCCATATGCAGAGGAAACAGTCACAGTATATATGCTGTCATATGTCCTTTTCTCGGGTCTGCTTCACTATCATCCAGCTGTACTGAACCAATGTTCGTGTGTGCTTCTGGGGTATTATCTTTAACACAGCCAGGTAGTAATGAAGATGAACTGTTTGGCATAAATCAGTCCTTCAGTCTCAATTAGTGTGCTAGTTTATTGGGAATCCATAAACCGGTGGGTATTAGCATAATCCTGTTGTGAGTATCAAGGCTGTAGAATTAATAGTAGTAATGAAAGTAGTATGTATTAAAATGTAGTAATAGCTTGTGTCTAGCAGTGCAGTGCAGAACAAATAGCTCTGTTTGCAATTGGAGGATGCTCACCACATTGAGGGTCCCTCAAAAACCCTGTGCTTGATCTACTGGCTTGATATCTGCAAAAGAAGCATATGTGATCAAACGTGTGATTCTTTGGCAGGAAATCCGGTCTCCTCTTTCCTTGGACAATCCATTGTCTTGACAGGGCTGAAGGAGAAGGGAGGAGAAATAACAAGTCATTTTTCTTCCCTGCTCTCAGTGGGAGGAACTTGCGGAATTTGGCAGCTAGAAGAAGGAGGAGCTGATAGTTTTGTCCCAGCTAAGGATGAAAGAGCAGAGCTTTGTAACCCAAGGTTCACTGTAGTAAAGTAGGAGCCTGCTTCTGGGGATTGAAGAAAGACATAGCAGAAAAGACACTGGGGTCAGAGGTCTATAAGGGAAATTATTTGTGTAAGTGGAAGAATAGTGGGTGAGAAAGAAAGAATTTAGTAGTGACTCTCTGAATACAGGGGAGCATTTAGGCATCTTTCTTAATGTTGTCTTACTCTTACCTGTTCTTTGAACCTCTCTGTTTTTTCTCTCTTCTTGGCATCAAGATCAAATTTCCATGCACTAATGGCACTGAGAAATTCTTAGTCCCTTTTGTTTCTGTATTCTTATTTTTTTTCTTTCACCCCTCCTATTCCCTCATCTTTCTGTGATGCCAACCTCTTTTTTTTCACCTGAGGTTGTCAGTTTTCTTCCAGTTCCTCTGAGAAGGCTGTTTCATCTCAGGATATCTCTGGAGGATACCCACTGTGACTTTTGCATTCTACAAGGCATCTAATTGTACTTAAAGGTGGAACTCAGCAGGGGAACTTTCTGAGTCTGACCAGGAAACATTTGAACTTGTAGGCAAATGTATCTTTTGCTTGGAGTTTAATTACTTATCTCCATTGATGTAGCATGTTCTAGGAAAGGGCTCCATTGAACTACATGCTATAAAAATGCATGGCATTCTTCTTCCCAAAGGAGCATATTGTTTCTGTTGCATGTTGTTTTGTTGATACATGATCCTCCTTGCTTGCTTGTTGCCTGCATCTGTCTCTTACTCTATTGGGTTTGAAAGGTAAGGATCAGATTCATGGAGATCCCCTAAAAAGAGGATAATTAAGTGTGTTGCAAGAGATGATGAAGAGGAAGGTGTAAGGGGGAAATGTGAGCAAGTGTTTATGATACGTTTTTTTGCAAAAGGGATGTGGACTCTTACCTTGACAGAGGATAAGCGTGCCAAAAAAAAAAAAAAAAAAGTGTGCATTTTTCTGAAATGCAATATAAGGATCCCCAAGCCCGTATAAGACCTTGCTTCAGGGAGAACAAATGCCTGCAGTCTGACACTTTGGAAACACCTGCTATGCTAGCATGGACTCGTGTTGTTTCTGCAAGGGCTGAGGCAGGGTGTGCAAGAGCAATTTACAACTAAATCTACAGTCTTTCTATCTCCCTGGTAAGCTGGCATTAAAAAACACTTTCGAGACCATCACAAACTGATTCAGGAGACCCCAAGATGTCACAGGTAATTTCTCATTCCATTAAAAACAAAATGCAAATGAACGGGAAATGTTCTCAACCTAGAAACTTATTACTGAAGTCTAGCTACCTACTAAAAGCTGTATGTTTTTCATTACAATGACTCCCAGTTGCACTTTTGAATATTATAACTCAATATTTCTTTGTTGCCAAAAAACACTGCTCTCAGAAATGCTGTATTTCATGCTCTCAAGTTTTAGTAGCATTGGTGAACATGAGACTGAAAAATCCAGCTGTTTTTAGTGAATAATCACTTGGTGAACCAGCTGTTTCTAAAGGTGATGTGTACAGAGATGATCATGAGGAAGAGGGACAGCAGTTCCATTTGAAATGCTATCAGCTAGTGTTGCCTGTTGCCTTAAATGAAATCTGGATTGTTCAGAGAGATCTAAGGAAAAAGTTGCCTTTAGCTAATTTGAGACTGTGCTCTCCACATCACTAATAGGGGATCCTGTGTATTGCAGCATAACAAGGCAAAGGCAGGCAGCTTTTTATGTCCTCTGAGCTTGAGCTAGGCTAGCCTGTCAGGGATGGTTTATGGCTTCCCTGTAAGTTTCTCCAGTAACTTTGTTGAGCAGTAGTTTGAAAGGGCAGCTGGGAATGTAAAATCAGTGGTGTATATAGTGGACTTGCAGGGATTTAAAATGTCTACAATATTTTTTAAAAAACAACTAGTTATAACTCTCTTGATATTTAAAGCAGTAGAGAAACTCGAAGCAACCCCTGAGCTGTTTAGATTTGCTTTCTTAGTGCCAGTCTGTTTGTGATCCCGTCTTTTTTGCTTTGTGTAACAAGGTGTGCTACATGAAAGCACAAATGCCTACAGAAGTACTCCATGGAAGGTTCTACTACTTGCTGACCAACTTCCTGAAATATCAATATGTACAATTCAGTTTTTAAACATGAGAGTTGCCTATCTCTTGCCATCTGTCTTTTCAGTTCATGTAAAAGTATTTACCAGTAAAAGTTAAAACAGTCTTTATAGGTACCAGCTGTCAAGGGTCTTTATTGTTGTAATCTTCAGTAACAGCAAGGCCGTGTTGATAGCTGTTGTGTTTCTGATGAAGGCAGGTGGCAATGTTTTCTAGAATGTCAGTATCATTGCTATTGATACTATCATGCTACTTGACAGCATAGGCATAAAGGGCTTTTTCTGGGGGAAAGGGAAGGTTAATCAGGAAAAGAATCAAGTGTGGATGCGTGTGAGAAGAAAAGCAGTTAAGAATACTAGGGCAGATAGCCTCAGTGGTTATGTAGGTGGGTTTTTTTTTAAAATAGAGTCATTAGGAAGAAAAATGCAAATTATTTGATATTTCTGGACTGAGCAACATTTTCTAGGGATCAGGTATTTACATCAAATCTCTTTCTTAGTTTGAAGTGTTCAAGAAGTTTAATACTGGCATTTAGAGTACTGCCTTCACTGCATCTATTATGTTAAAACTAGTTCATACTGGTTCTTCCAAATATAGATCCAACATGCTGGTTTCTTTGTGTAATGTCCTTAGGTATTTGTTACTAGTAGATGATAAGTTTTATTTCTATCAAGGCTTTGCCCAATCTAACAGCAGCCTGGAGCATATTTGATTAACTGTGCTTGTTTTTTGACCTGGAGATGAGCGTTGCACTGCCCTCTCCTCCCCTGGTGCATCAAGACGTTTATTTAATTCTGCTCTGTGTCAGTAAAAAGCTGGTATGTGAAGACAACGAAAGCACCCCAGACATCATCCTTCGCAAGAACAATCCCTTCATGATACATTATCAAGGAAAGGATTCTGGTTCAGAGGATGAAGCAACCAGCAGAGTTCCTGATTTAGAAAAGGATGACTTTGCCACCCGGAGAGCCAGATTAAATCAACCCAAATACACAGTTCCATTTAACTCCTTTTTAGCTGGACCCTATACAAGTAAAGATAAGGGTAAACTGGAAGATATTAAAAAGCCATTGCAGATGGAAAAAAAGGAACATGCAAGGTGTGCATTTATGATTTTATTCTTTCAATTATAATGCTTAATTTCACCATGGCGCATTGCTGTGTAGGACTAAAGCTGTCTTGGCTACAAAGCAACTTACAGGGTAAACTAAATGCAAATGCTTTATCATAAAGTGAACAAAACTGTAATTTTTTGTTAGAGTATGAGGACCAGAAGTTTAAATGGCTTTGAGTGTAAAAAAGATAAAGGCAGGACACTTTTGTTATCTAAGCTCATGAGACAGCTCATGAGCCTGAGTAGTTGTGGATAAACTTGGAAGATATGTTTTGTATCTCAGCTCTTTTTCTGAGCACATTCAGTACATGGGTTTGAATGCTTTTGTTTCATCTCATGCCTTTTTAATACCCTGCATAAAACATGGACCAGATAAGTCTTTTAGTTAAGGCACTGAATATATATTCCTACTGTGCTGCACCAAATTGTGTGGCACATGATCCTAATGTGTCTTATACAGCATTGTTTTGGGAAATGAGCATGGGTTACAATATTTGAGTCTAGAAAATCTCTTGTTTCTTTAGTTCATTGATACAGTGATACAGACCTTTAAGAAACTGCTGAACACAAATGTTTGCTAGCTGGTGACCTTTTTTGGGAGGCAAGCATATTTGGTTTTTTGTGCAAACAGAAGTGATTCTAGATAAACCCCTATATACACATCACAGTAAACCTTGACTATAATAACTGTACTTTCAGAAAAGTTCTCAGTATTTAGTAGATCTTTTCAGTATTGTCAAATGTGCCTTTCGTTTGCTGGTAATTTGATTATATTAGCATTTTTCTAGTGACTAGTTTGGCAGAATATCTGAAGAGCATCTAACCAAATTTTAATAGTCCAATGCTATTGACATGACTATAAGATCAAAGAAATTGCATGAAACATTTGAGAGCAAAACTTGGAATTCATGGTGTGCGTGATATGCAAATGAGATATTTGTAACTATTTAAGAGAAAGCTTATTGCAAACATGCTTATTACAGTAATAAAGATTTTTCTAGCTTGAGCTAGGAATAAAAGTTCATGTAAAGAAGTGTTCTCAGTAGTGCATGAGTACAGTAGCGTAGATGAGAGGTTTAAACTTCAAATTATTCATTCTATGTTTGCTTCCTAAATTAATGTAAAATGAGTATTATAAATTCGGTTTTATCTTCTTGTGCTCTGAACCTCTTCTTTTGATGCTGATTTATAATTGCTCCCTCAAAATATTTTTTCTTGCTGAACTGAAATGTGTATTAAATTAGAAGAAGACGCGTGCACATGACATCAGTAAGGCAAATAGTGACAAGCAAAGAGAACCCACTTCTGCAAAATGAAAAGTCTCAGTCAGAGGAGGAACAGCAGGTGAAAGAACCTGATACTGAGAGTGATGATTTGGCTAAACAGAAATCTCAAAGCACCCTTCCTCAGCTACAAGATGATAAGATATTTGTGAATGCCTCTATAACAAAGGCAGATCTGGAGACCTGGAAAAGATTGAAACTGTCAGGGGAGCCCAGGTATGGTTTCTGCTTGTGGACAGGATTGGCACTCCGGGAAGCATGTTTGGTTTGTCTCAATCTGCTGTGTGTGCTTGTGGTTTTAAAGTTGAAGAATGTCTTGACAACAACCAGTCCTTACCTATTTTGGTTTTCAGGAGAAATCCAAAAATCTGTACAGGGATTCCATCTATTATGAAATGAAAATGTGACCATCATTTAGAGCACTGTAATAGTTTCATAGTCACTTTGCTGGTGGATGCTCTTAATACAATATCAGAAAGGTCCCTGTTGTCTTGTGGCTCAATCTGCTTTGGAGCTGCTTGAAGTTGAACAGCACAAAGGACCAAGTGGCACCATTAATACAGTAGCACTGTGCTGCTAACCGAGCTGTCTTCAGGGCTTGGACCATTATACCTTGTGGGTATTACTGTAGGAGCAGCATCTCTTTACGTACTGTTTTTGAGACCTGAGCTGATATATCAGCATAGCATTGTACTCCAGTGCTGGATAAATACAACCAACACTGTTTCTCACTGCAGCAGGGCTTTCAGGAGCCTCACTGTATGCTGCATATATGCGTTTGTAGTGAACAAAACCTCCTCAAAGGGAGTTAGTATAAAGCAGTTATTCTAAGCTGTGTCCCTGTGGAGATGGACTATAACAGGCAGGTGATTTGTGACTCCAGTAGGAAAGGATAACAACTATTAGCCTTTCTGTTTAGGTGCATGCCATTTTCCAGTTAAAGGCTGCCATCTGTTTTGGCATTCTTCTTGCAATGGGATTACTGTATGTAATTTTATCTCTAACACAATCAAAACTCAATCATTCTTTCATCCTAAAGATACTAATAGTCTTTCTGTTACTTTTGAGGTGATTTATTAAAATCAAGATTTAGTCCCCTTGCTTCAGGACAAGTGAACTGCCCTTGCTAGTGTTCTCATGCCACTGTAAGTTCTCCATGCCAAAGTGAGTTCTGTTGCCATGCAGTAACATATAGTGCGTGGCCTGGGTTCGTGTGAGCAGATAAGGGAACTCTGACTTTGTTAAAGTGAAGAACTGAGTTTAGAATAGGCCATATGCTATGTTCCTTGCCCTTAGGAAGAGGTTCCATGGATATGCTCCCAGAATTTCCCCCACAGGTCTGCAGTATCTTTGGATTTTATCTGTCATTTTGGCTTCAGTATGCCACTGCTGTCTGTACCTGAGTTCTCGAATTTTAAAATAAAACCCCTTCAAAACCTTAGAAGCATTTGATTTGCTATATCCTGAGGGTCTCATGTTGGGGATATTCTTTTATTCCTCCTTATGACCAGTGAAGAAGATATCAAATGTCCCAGCGACACTCTGCCACCAACTGATATCACGGTGAATGCAATAGCCCGTGACGATTTTGCTGTCCGCAAAGCCAAAGCAAACAAAAAGACTGGTAGCCTCAAGCAGAAGTTTGTCCATTTTGGGCCAGTAACTGAGATTGATCAACAGAAATGGGACAAACTCGTTATTGGCAGAGCTTCATCCAAAGTCGGAACAGAAGAGGAAAGCAAGAAAGATTCTGTGGAGAGTCACTCTGGTGTTGAAAGCTCTGCTGCAACCACTCTTGTCAGTCTTGGGTCTGCTGAACACAACAATGAGCCAGAGAATGAGTCCAGGTATTTGGTGTGGCTTAGGAAGTGCTGCTGAGCTGGAAATGAAACCTATTCTTGTCAGATGCTGATCTGCATGGGAGTGAACCGCAACATAGACATAAGAGCTGTTTATGTGCACAACCTTGTTGAGAAGTCATCTGATGCCTTCACAGTACCTTAACATGTTAGGGTTGCACAAAACAATGCTGGACAAAGGTCTTCCGAGCACTTGCTCAAAATTTCTGATGAGCAGTGAAATCACTGGTATCTCAGACCAAGCTATCGTTCATGCTTTTTCTGCTTCTTGAATTTCAGTGGCTTAGCTGGAATTCTGTCTCCTTTCAGCACATTAGGAATTTGTTGTTCAGCTTGCTGCCTTACTGATCTTCAGAAAAATCTTTTTTCAAATCTTATGGATTTACTTTTTTTTTGTGAAGAGGGTGCATTGCTGTTCTGTGTTTCTGGCATTTATCTGGAGAAGAATTATGGCTCTGGGTCATTAACACATTGACAGATCTTATATTTCTTTGACTTTTCTTTGATTGCTTAGTCTGTGGCTGTAGCAAGAATATTTTTATGAATGGTTTTAGCAAGCAATTAATTCAGTTAATTTTGTATGTTTATAAAAACATTTGCAAACTGAATTGCAGGACTCCTTTTCTTACCTTTCCTTTGACCGGAGAATTTTTTTTCTGTTCTCACCCCTCTCATTCTGATCACTAGCGAGGTAGTCAAATCATGTACAGATGACTCATGCAGAAGAATTCCATTACCTGTACTGGCTTCTGACATCATCTCTGAGAAACAAACCCCATGTAGTTTGAGCAAACAGCAAGAGAGCACCGAGGAAGAATGTGACAGGCATTTACCAGATATTGAGAGAGATGATATGTTGGTTAGAAGGATGGGAACTTTTCAGAGACGTACTACTAGCTCCATTCCCACATGTTGTCATCCCCTGTCAGTAACTCCTCATCTGCTGCAGCAGCAGCAAGAGGAGGCAGTAGCTTGTGAGAAGGATCTGAAGACTCCGCAGGAAGCAGAAAGGTCAGAGAACAGAAGCAGATCCCTCTGAGCTTCATGCCTGGTTTGTGTGTGGTGTTAGCTTGGATCAGTCAGCAGTGTTGTTCCATTCTTCACATGGCCTTTAAAGATGTGTTTTACTCATTCATCATGGCATGTGTTCTGTTTTATGAAACTACTTACAAGAATGTATCCTATGAACATAAAACAGTCTGTTTTCTTTCATAATATTTAAGTACTTCAGTTCTTAATTGCTGTTCAGCATGAAAACAGTCTTATATCTTTTGGGGGGATTTCTTTTGCAATTCATGGTGCTTTGTCTAGATTTTTATGCCAGTTTCCAGTTGACTAATTTGTCTCATAGATTTTTATGCAATTCCCAGCTTCTAACAAATCATCTAAATAAGTGTGGGGTTCAACACAGTTTCCTCTTGTTCTCACTCCGTGTGCTCTGGCTAAAGATGCCTAGTTACCCTAATTGTCCATCACTCTCAGCTTTGAGTAACAGCACCCCACATTGCCTGAGCAGCCACTTGCTGTACAAGTGAGCATGACCATGGAACAGTGTCACTTGTCTCTCTGAGCAGTACTGTCACACGAGAAGAGACCCAAGAACAGCTTGAAATCCCTCAGCTGCAGAGTGATGGAACAGAAAACAACATGAAATTTCCAGACCCACAAAGAGATGACATGTTGGCCAGAAGAACTGGAGCTTTTCTAAAACAGCCTGGGCCCAATGTTAAGCAGTTCCTTCCCAAGCCATTCTCAAAGCATCAGAATAAGCAGGGCACAACTACAGAACTTGAGAAGAAAACCACGAGGTAAGAAAGTTGTGCTTTTCTCCGTCCATTGTAGCTGGTCCTGTGGGTCTCTTTTTTTGATCTCTTGATCTGAAAGATTTGCTGGTGGCCCAGCAGTGGTTTCTTCCATGCTTGTCCTCAGTTCTGTTCCAATTCTTTCTGCTCAGAAGAAGGCAATACAGTTTCTGGCTCTTTTAGTAGAGCCTTATAGAGACTCAGAGGAAAGCTCTACCAAATGCAAAATTCTAATAGCGTGTGGAAGCAGATATGCATAGCAATTACTTTTGTGTTACATTTGCAGAGGTTTCTGCTTAAATATGAGATAATCATTCCAAATGTTTCCAGCTAGAAATAGAGATGCTGGATGTACTAGGTTACATGCTTGTCAGCGGTTTAACTGTTGCCAGTGATTTCCAAACAGAAAATCTAGAGATCCCAATATCCCTTCTGAAAATGCTCAGTGTTTTTCTAAGCACCTCTGTTCAGATGTTTGAGGCTGCATAGGGAAGCTGACAATTGAAGCCTTTGAGCAGAGTTATCGTTGGATGGTTGAGCCACATGAAAGCAAGAGCAGAAAGGCCCTTACTTATCAACTTCTTCAAAGTATATGAGGAGAAGGATATGCATGTGCCTGTACATACGTGGATAAAAAACTAGCATATGGCTCAGCCAGGAGAAAAAACTCTCATCTACCATAGAATTCAATAGTGGTTTGGTGTTGAAAAGATATTAAATCCAGTAGCTTAGTTAAAATACGGACTTGATACTTTAATTTTCTGCGGTGTCTCAGACAATTTATTTTGACTTAGAGGAATGGTATAAGTATTTGACTCTATTAAAATCATGTTTTCTGCACCTGCCTCACTAAACTTGTCACCTGTCAGCTATTTGGGGTTGGGGGAGGTGGGGGGGTGTTTGGTTAACTTACAGTTGTACTTTTCATTACGTATATGCAATTTTTCAAATGTTGCTTAATACATCCCTTTGCACTGCTGCCTTTGGCTCACTCAGGCCTGAAAAATGTCCACAAGTCTTCATTAATAGCTCTGGAAAACCTGCAATACAACCTCCACAAGAAGAGCAGCAAGGGCAGGAAAAAGGCAGTCTCCCTCCTACAGGACAAGATGAGATTATTTGCACAGCCCAAGGGGGTGAAGATGGCCATAATGAAGTCCACCTTGGTCAAATGTGTAAGCTTCAGGAGGTTCCTGAGGAAAACAAAATGGAAACACTGTCATCCAAGGATGAGCATCTGCAAACGTGAGCTTTCTGGTGTGAATCACGCAGCTTGCACGCCCCTGTGTGCACACTTCAGAATTCAGATTGTGCATTGCCTAGTGTGTTTTCAGACCAGACTAAAACACTGTATAACATTAGTACATGTTTTAGAAACAAATAGAGTAGTCGTGTAATGCATTTTCTTCTGATTTTTTTCAAATACTTAATTGAAAGCTAAGTGAAAGGAATATTTGATTACAGTATACATGTTGAATTGCAAGAAATGTTTATGAATAGGAGAGGCTAAAATGGTCTCTGCTCATTGGGAGATGTTTATCCTATTTCTCCGTGATTAGAAATGTTGTAGTGCTGACTATTGCACTTGATACTCTCTTATGATAAATCCCAGATACAAATATGTGGTTTGCATAACTCTAAACAAGACCATCACTTTAGTGAATGATGCTGGCTTCTGTATTACCACTAACTTTTTTCAGCTACACCTGCCTGCTCTGAGGGAAAAAAACAATCAACCAACAAAAAAAACAAAACCAAAACAAAAAAAACCTCAACAAACCAAAATCAAACCAAGACCACAAAAAGAAAAAGGAAATCCTGTGTCTCCCTTTCTAACTGTAATATCTGTTTCTTTTGTGCTTCAGTAATGGTGATTCTGAACAGTGCTCTGGAATGTAACTGTTAAGTTTTGTCTCCATTTATCCCATGTGTGGTACTTACATAAGTGTTAATACAGTGTCTATTTTCAATAACTATTATGTACACACATTTTTTGTATACTTCAGTAGATTTTTATAATGGAGGGCATTACTATGGGTGTAGGGAGGGGTGGGGGAGTGTTTTTCTGTAGTTTAACTTCCAGATAATCAGGTAAGTCTTGGTTGCTGAATATATAATCCCTGAACAGTATGGTTCTGTTTTGGTCAGATTTACTAGTACAAGTGAGAGTTACACAAATTGTGTGGGTCCAGTTGCAATTACTACTTAATGTATTTATCCACGCTCTAATTTTATATTTGGTCTTGTAGATTCGGCCCCAGAACTGCTGTGTCTGATGACGCAGAGTAAGTTGTCTTGTGTTTACAAGATTCTGTTTTAAACAACTTACACTGCATGCTTTCCCATCTTTCTACTAATTTAAAATGCAATTGATGCCTCATTATTATTTTGCAGTGTTTCAGCAAATGAATTTTTCAGAAAGCACTGAAAAATGGAATGCAATATGGCTTACATTGCAGTTAAAAATAGTTTTTATATAAAAGCCCATAAAAACTAAGCATACTACTAATGTCCAGCTGTTGCTTAAAGTGTTATTTATTCTTTTATTTTCTCTTGGTTTTTTTTTCTGAATTTCCATTGCTTCTAATCAGTTACAGGTCAAGAGAGTTGAGTTGAATCTGGGTGTTGGAAAAAATTAAGTATCACCAGGAAGGGGAAGAAGAAAAGAAATCCCAAAGCAAAATAAAATCCATTGTGATCTTCAGAATAATTACCAGAAAAATACATATTTAACTGGTCCTTTAATCTCTTTTTAAAACTTTGTATGTAATACCTTATAGGTTAGGTTTAATATAATAATGTATTAAACTTCATTTTTTAGGTGCTTCACCTTGATGCTTTACTTTTGACAGAAGGAGTAAAACTGACATTTATTACACTCAAAAATTTTTATTGTGTGCGTATGCATGTAGTACAGAATAGTATACAATGTCATTTAGAAAGCTCTGTGAAAGTATTAGCTATTTTTACGGGATGCTGGCATTTAGAAGCAAAGAAATAGTTGAGAACTACCCAAGTAATAATAATAAACTAATAAATGGACATAAAAAGGTCCTTAATAGCTGTCTTCTATTCACAGAAGTGCACATGACCTTCTTTGTCTCCCAGATTAAATCCCAAAATAGAAAGAGCATGAAGAGTTGTGGGGGTTTTATCATTATTACATACAGAGACTCATATGTAATTTTTCACCCTTTTCTCTAATGGTAAAACTTGGAATCATGAACTGAATGTTCTTTACAAGTTCTGTAATACCTTCGTGCTGAACAAAGCCTGTGTTCTCTGACCACAGATCATTTTCAAGCAGCAGAAATCCATTCAATCAAATGAAAGGATGAGATAAAAAGAGCAGAATTATGCAGAAGTGCTATACTTAACAGTGTGGACTTCCCTGCCATTTCAGAAGGCCGCCTTCTATGATTGATTTTTTTCATTTTTGCATGTCTGTATTAAAAGCAAACATGAGAGAAGGTATATGGAGATGCCTTCAAAGAGGGATTGCAATGGGGTTGGTGGTATAATGTGAGAGTAGCAAAGATTAATAAATCATACTGCTTATTCCAAATTGATTCTGATTTTGTTTTAAAAGGCAAAACAATAAATGTTGAAACCTCGTTGTCATCCTTTCCAGATGTGCTGCAGTTTACAGAGCAACTGTTTTCCTAAACTGTCTATCAAGTTCTTAAGAATGTAAGATTGTGTTTTTCCTTCTGAAGATAAAGTACTTACAAAGAATCTAATGAAACTCAGGTCTCAAGTAGGAAAAATAAATTGAACTGACATTTAAAATACTTCCAAAATGTTTGTCAAGTCTCCGTTGAAAACTGCAACTTGAATTCAGTCTTAGACTAGATGTGCTTTATTTCAGCAACAAATCTAGGAGCTCCTTTATTAGACTGACAGAATTATCTTTGCTAGTTAGGGGGACACTAGATATTGTCATCAGCCCTCATCTGTCTCAGGGACCAGAAGAGGCAATACTTACTGTGTTGATTCTGATCAGGCCCATTCCTGAAGAGGGAGAATTCTGGTGGTACCATGAAAGTCCAATGTGAATTTAGGCTTATAGGGAGCTGAGATTTTTGAATATTTGGTTACTAGTCTGATTCTTTAGCCAGTCTGTCCCCTTTTATATTTCGTTGGGGTTCCTTATGTCTTAGTATGACTGTAAAATGATAATAGACACCCATAATAAATGCCTTACATAAGAATTTTTAAATTTTCTCATAAGGTTTTTACTTTATTTCTAAGTTTTAAATTAAATAGTGTAAATACAGATAGTCCTTGAGATTTTTTTTTTATCCAACACTTTTTCAGACCTGTCAGTAAAAAAAAAAAAAAAAGGAATTGCTGCATGATATCACTGGCAAGAACAATGGTAATTTGTGAGAATAAAGCCCAAACTTCCCAACATCCCAAAGATCTAGTTCTCCAAAATATATGTTGATCTATACAGTGTTTTTTTCCAGATCATTGTTAGAATGGCAGGCCTGGTACACTGGTCAGCAGAAAGGCCTCTTGCTTCCAGGCAGGGTTTGTATACAATCTCCAGAGCTGTGCTAATTGCAGAAAAGTTGAGTTTGGTGTAGTTGCATCTTCTCTGTCTACTTGGTTGCTGTGTGCCTGCTGGTCCAGCACATGGTTGAAGGAAGGAGTAAATCTAGTTCTGTTCATGCAGGTGTTAGTGATGGTCTGGAGCCATTTGTATTTTATACAAGAAAGAAATAGGATTAAATTATATGGGACTCATAGTGAAAGTGGCTTTTGACAGAAGCTCAGAATTTTGGCCTCTTTGTTTCTTTTCTAAGGTTGAACTTGTCAGGCAGAGAAGTTGATGTGGACATTTCAGTTGATGTGGCCTTGTCCATGTGCTCAGGACAAGGTTGTTTGTAATGGTTGCTACATGTTGGTCAGAGCAGAGCACAGTGTTTTGAGATGTGACTGCTTCAGATTTCTCTCTGAGGAAGACGTTGTGGGGTAATGTGTTGCTGCAGAGTTATGTTTGAACTGACCTGATTGCTTATCCATGGCTGTGAAGGCCCAGCAGTAAGGAGGTGACAGCTGGAATAGGAAGTGCATCTGGGGTTGTAGTGTTTATTTTGACTCCTGGACAAGGCTGAAGCCTTGTCCAGAGTACCTTCTTGTTGCACTGTTAATAGCCATAAAACCTTTCGCTGTCTCTGTGCACCCTGTGAGATCTGAATTAATTCAGGGAATATATACTAGCTTTTCATTAGGACATCCAGGGACTTCTGCTAGAAAATATTTTTATTCGTCCATCCCAAACGGCAGAGGGTGAAGTTTTCATGCACTCTACTAGCCCCAGTTGCCACCATGTAAGGTCTTTTGTTTTCTTCTACTGCTTGTGAGTGAAAAATTCTCTGACATGAGGAAAAGGTACAAGACAGGAGCTGCACAACCAGTTTGACCCAGTAGCCACAAGGTGGCAAATACTGAACAACAAAGGCTTTTCTTAGCGTGAGTTTCAAAAGCTCTTAAACTGGAATAAACCCTATAAGGCTGACTTTATTGTAAGTTATGCATCTCCCAACCTACCTCACCAAATATTACTACCTCCAAAATATGACTGATATTTAAATACTCTCAGTAGGTGATATGCCTTTAGTTTTAAAAACAAGGCTAGCCATCTCTTTAGATTTTGTTATCTGGGAGTGCTCCAATCCAATCCTGAACAATGGGATCCTTAAACCACCCACAGACAAACCCAAATTAGTGTACTCTTCAGCACTCTGTTTAAAGGGTGAAGCACAGTAATACATTAACTTCACTGTTTGTGCGTATACAATAGAATGTTTATTCTGTTCATTTCTTAGTAAATACCTCCTAAACAGGTTGGGATCTGTGCATGGCCTTTTCTATCCACTGTCCAGACCTTTCTAGTATTGCCTTGAGAGTGGAATTCCCATCTTTGCTTGCCTGAATACAAATGTTGGCTCAATAAATATATGCACAGCTTTCTGTGTCTGTTCACTTTGATAACTGTGGACACAGTTGCCTACAATTTTATCTTCATTGAGTGCTTCTCCTGCTAATTGGCTCATTGGCTCACCTAAAGCTACAGGTGATCTTTTGAGAACTGCTGTGAAATCACTTCATGTGGAACTGCATGGCTTTCTTTTAATTATTTTTTTCTTTGCTTTGAATGGCACAACTGAGATCATGTTTTACTAATAATACATAGTAAAGGGGAAGTAGTAAGTACATTATCTTTGTGTGAAGATTTTTATATAACATGAAGGGATGTATAATATCAAACCATAACCTTTTTTTTCCCCTTTAATTCTCCAAAGGTCAGAGACAGAAATAGAAATAAACTTTTTTTGTCCTGGACGTCAGCTTTTCCTTGTTAGCTTAGCTGTACTAATGAGTTGGTGCTGATAGCATCGGATTTCTTCGAGGCAGGGAGAGGAGGAAGTGCCATGAGGTTTGAACTGCATGTACTTCTCTGGGCAGGCTTGCCCTGGTTTTGTAGCAATACCATTTAGCCAGCCATGCCCCCGATGCACCTCTCCACCCTCTGTTGTTTTACATTGAAATGGAAACTTCTGTCTGTGATGTTAATTGCAGGAATCTTAAAAACTCACTGCGTGCAAATCTTCAGAAAGTAAAATGTTCTTAATGATAGAATGATTTTAATAAGAGCTATTGATGGAAGTGAAAAGTTAGTAACGCTTCTTAGTGAGAGACAAAGTTGCAGTCAACTAACAAAATCAAGAGAAAGTTGAAGAACATAGTGCCTAAAGTACAATGTGGGAGCCACAGGGTTGCTGACAGGTCCTTCTAGGGGACTGCTGCTTTTGGGAGTTTTGTTAACAGTGCAGGTGTCTGATTCTGCTCTAGCACCCCCATGTGGCTTGAGCTCTTAAAATCTGAAGAAATATAAGCCTCTAAATAATACTGCACTTCTTGTTACTTTCCCCTTGTTTAGGAGTATGAGCATGTTTGACATGAGATGTGAAGAAGAAGCTGTGACTCAGCCTCATAGCAAAGCTCGCCATGAGAAGCTGCAGAACATACACAACCAGCTGAAAGAGGACGAGACCAGGTGGCAAGATGTGAGTATATAACATTGCAATGCTGGCAGGCACTGAGGCCAGCTAGCTAAGCAAAACCAGGACAACCTGCTAAGTCTACAGTCACTGTCTAGTGCTCAAAATAATCAGCAGTGCTTTTTGGCTAAAAGCATGGAAGTTCGTAATTTGATGTAAATTACAGAATACAACATCTTCTGATGCCTCTGCCTGTGCACCAGTTATCTTGCTTTTTAAAAAAAATGTAATTAAACTTTGATTAGGTAAAATTGAAAGCAGAACAACTTCCACCTGTTGCCTTCTACAGCTTTTCTAATCAGTAAATATCTAAAGTGACAAAATAGAAGACTAGATAGCACAGTGAATAAATAGATTGGATTTGTCTTTAATAAATTTGCATAGATACAGAAAATGCTAATGTTTTCCATCTTGTCCAAGCACACAAATTACCATTCAAGTTAGCTACACCCTGCTTTGACCCTTTCCAAACCCTCTTTCCTTGATGCATTTCTTTAAGCTGTCCTAGCATTTGACATTGTCTGCAGCAAATTAGCAAGGACAGAAAAGCATTATATGCAGGTAAGTTAGGAGTTTTAGTTTCAGTTCTATTCATTCCTAAAGACTGATTTTAAATGAGGAATTTTAGACCTTTTTTTCATTTAAAAAAACTCACAACAATACACATTGCTTCAAGTACAGTATTTTTCCCTTTACAAGGACAGCTAGTGTGAAACGTGTCAGAGAGGTTTTGGGTAGAAAATTCAAGGAAAATTAAAAAAAAAAAAAAGTTTGTGCAGCTAGGATGTAACTTTTTGTAGTAGAACGATGAAGGACTTCAGTTGAAATGTCTCCATGTGTGGGAAGCCATAATTTCCCAGCAGAGGTAAGAATGGGTCCAAAGGCATTCAAGAAGTTTGAGAACTCTGCTGTTGAATTGAAAATCCTCTGAGGTAAAGGGCCTAAGTATTCCAGGCTCTCAGCACCTTCTATACTGAACTGAAAGTTCTGAAGAGGTACTGGAATGTCTTTGGCATGTTGAGGGCTTTATAAAGACAACAGCTCTTTCATGGTCTGATATTTTTATGTGCCTGAGCTGCAAATTTGCCAACAATTAACAGTTTCGTGGGTTTTTTTAATTATTGTTATTCTAAAGCATCAGAAATAGAAAAGATAAATATGTCTGGGTTTTAATTACAGAAAGAGGAGGAGGGCTTTTGTTACGAAATATCCTAATGAAAAACTAATTTCCAAACAATAGGCAATAGTGGGAGTAGCTGAATAAAGAAATGTTTTGGTACTTCAATGAGAATAATTAGTAACTGAGGAAAATGAAAGGCCTATGTTACATGAAAGGGATTATACACTGATATATATAGGTCATGTGAAGAAATACTTTAATGTGCATTCCCTTAAGTGTAACATCATAATTTGCAGTTTTAAGCTAAATTAAAAGTGACAAGGTTTGTTCCTAGTTTTAGTAAAATAAGTTATGCTTGCAGTACCTTCTGCTGTTTGCCAATAAAAATGCAATTAAAATATTTGAAAAACCATGTAATTAATGAAATAGCCTGTGAATTGAGTATATGTACTGAATATTTGGGTTTTATTAAAACCAGAATTTATTAGAGTGTATGAAATATAATCTGTATACTAATCTCCTGATGTTGTAAAGCTAACAACAATATGCCCTTAAAGTTTCCTACAAAGTTATTTTCTTTGCAGAAGTTCAACCACAGTTATTTTTTTACATGTAAAACTTTGTTCCTTTAGTAGTTGGCTGCAAAGAAATTCGACAGCTTAGGAGACTTGTTTAGTGTAATACTTGTACTGTGAAAAAGGTCTTGCTTCTGTACCCTCCAGGATTTGTGAATTCATAAGTGAAGCAGGATACAAGACATAGGGTTCCATAACAGGTATTTATTGTGACTCTCTGGTGTAGTGTCAGGCTGGTTTTTCAGGAAAGGCAAAGAACCAGAATCATTTGATCTTCTGCACAATTTTGGGCAGGCAGATTGCAAAAAGTGTAAGATTGGTACTTCAGCAAGGATGCCCCTATATAGGTGAATACAAACCATCACTTTTTGCTCTGTCATCTCTCACACTAGCCACGTGTGAGCAACTTCAGTCCCTAAACTGTCTTGCTCACATCTGGATCCAAAAATGGCAGGGTACCCATGAGGGTGGGTTTGGATGCTGCACTGGATTTTTCTATCAAAAAAATGCAACATGATGAGTCAACCATGCTTGCATGTAGTTGATAGCATGGACAACATATGGAACTATCAGCTCTCCAGTGCAGACTATCAGTGCAGTTGTAGCTCATGGTGAAACATTCTTCCAATGAACCCTTGCCTCTCATATATCTGATTATTAAAATTCTTTACCAAACATAATTTTTCTACTTAACATTCTTGGGAAATTGGCTTTTGTCTGTAATGTTGGCATGAGTGAAAATGAGTGCCCTGACTTGTTCTTTTAGGTCAAATTTCCTGCCAGAAAGAAAGTAAACCAGTGAAGCTATGAAATCCTTACTGAATCCTGCTGTTAGGAAAAAAATCAGTCAGGCAACATCTTCATTTTATGGTATAGTCTCCTTTTCTCATTAAAATAAATATCACTGCCTGCAGGTAGTGGGAGCCTAGTCCACAGCAAGAACAAACATTGCAAAGTGGCTAGTTGGGTTTATTGTTGTCTGGGACCAGTTTTTAGCTATTTGTAGCTCTGCATTCACATGCCTTCCTTCTCTTGCAGGACCTGGCTCGGTGGAAGAGTCGTCGAAGGAGTGCTTCACAGGATTTGATAAAAAAGGAGGCTGAGAGAAAAAAAATGGAAAGATTATTAGCGGGAGATGGAACAAATGAGCGCAGAAAAAGCATCAAAACCTACCGAGAAATTGTGGAAGAAAAGTACGTTGTTTTACTGAAGTTTAGTGGCATGTCTCAAAATGCCAGGTGCTCCATAGGTGATAGGTAGCTTTGGGCAGCTATGCCTGCAGGCCTGAGTAAGGGAGGGAAAGATAGGATATTGATGGAGCAGAGGAAATAGGTGTGATTTCCAGTGTTAATTTTAATGAGATGGTCTCTCTTGTGTTGTCTCCCTTGCAGAGAGAGAAGAGAGCGGGAGCTTCATGAGGCATACAAGAATGCAAAGACACAGGAGGAGGCTGAGAGCATCCTACAGCAGTACATTGAAAGATTCACTATCAGTGAAGCTGTCCTTGAGCGTTTGCAGATGCCAAAAATTCTAGAAAGAAGCCATTCAGTGGAGCCAAATTCCCCACTGAAAGACCCAAATCCTCTGAGATATTTAAGGCAACAGTCACTTCCTGCTCCAAAATTCACTGCCACCATTGAAGCGACCATTGTTCCAACCACTGAACTAGAGCCCAGTGGTTCAACAGGACGCACATCTCCCAGCAAAAGCATCTCCAAGGCTGTGCCTATGCTGACACCCAAGCCTTACTCACAACCCAAAAATACACAGGAGGTTTTAAAGAACTTTAAGGTAGGATACATCACACTCCCCAAAGTCAGTCAGAAGGCAAAGATCCTGGTTAAATCATCTGAACATATAAATGTTTAATGCAATTAAGTAGAAAATGGTTGCAACATTCTGTTGTTATAAAACTCAGCTTTGTGCTCTGTGCTGCCCAGTTCAGTGGTCTTTTCTTGATTGCCAGTCTTCTTAGAAACTTTGACATGTTCAGAGTGAACACCGGTCATTTGTCCTCAGGCTTAATTTGGTTGGGGGAAGGGGGACTCTAAAGAAAACGCAAGGCATTTCCTCAGAGTTTGTAAAAGAGTGTATGTGGTCATGTTTTTTGGTTTTTAAAAAAATGGAAGGAGGAGGGAGTGTGGAGGCCCTGACTTTGGAAGCAAGACCTGAACTAACTTTTCCATCAGGAGTCTGATTTTTGCTGTACCCAAACAAGTCTGTCCCATTCAGCCAAGTCATAAGCCTTGGAAACACTGAGGTGTGCATGTATTCAGTGCAAAGTGCCCCTACTCTTTCAGAGTCTGGAGCCAGCTTCCCAAAGATACTGTCTGTCTTAAATATGCTTCTCACCATGCATGAATGGGGAAAGCTGCTTCACTGCTGTAAAGAGGATTTAGATTGTCTATGCATGTTTAGGGAAACAGATTGATACTGGGGCAGCAGAGTATCTGGAAATTGATGGTGAGAGAAGGGGAGTGGCTGCACTGGATTGCAAGAATTGTGCCAAAATACGGGAATAAAACAAGTGAGAACTTGGATGAAAACAGGGCTGCCGGGAATAAGGAGCTAGCTATGAGATTTGTGGGAGAAGAGGATAGGAGAAGAAACTGAAACCAGGATATGAAATGTGAGGAGTGTGTCTTTGGACTGGGTGGTTGTGGAGAATGAGAGTAAGATACTGAACCAGTGATGGAGAAGACAAAGAACTGGGATGTGTTAGAGAGAACAGGCCAGAATAAGTCATATTTGAAAAGATCTGTTGCTCACAGGACCTGTACCAAAATTGGAGCATACCAAGTCTCATTGGGTAGCCATGTTGTGAGCAGCATGAAGCATGGGTGCTCCCAGCCTGTAGAATTTGGGTTCCCTAGTGTCTGCCATTGATCATACTTTGCTAATGTCATTCAGGGTCCGTGAAGCCCTGCTGATGTCCCAATAGCATTGCTACCATGTATATTCAAGTTGTTTACCTTTTAAAAAATGAGTCAGCTTTTTATATAGTGAAAAAACGTGTTGCGATGTATAATTTGTTGAAGTCTGTCTCAGCTCTTGTGGAAACCACTCCCACCATGTTTCCTAGCTGAAATGTAAAACTGGTAATTCCTGTTTCTTCTATACCTCAATTGATATGTCCCTAGAGTTTACCTTTTAGATGCCTGTGAATCCTGGGTCTTTGTTTTTTTCTGATCCCTGACACCTTTTTCCTCAGAGGACCAAGATACGTGTGTGTATCACTGTCATGTTATTGCATATATAGTTCACATAAGTGGGGAGAAGCTAATCCATGGATGCTTCTGTGCCCCCACTGGCTACCACTAAAAATCTGTCTGGATCTTGCTTACATGATGTGGAAGAATGTGATTTGTCTCAGTAGGAATTATTTCCTAGCACATGTAGCTGGAGCATTACTTTCCCTGTCAATGAGTCTTGGATCTGGTGACAATGTGTTGACTTCCTCCAGATCAGAAGGAAAGGAGTGTGTTTATCTAACACTGCAGCCAGGGCATCTGTCCTGATCATTTGTCCTTAGAATAAATAGAGAAATGTATTACTCTAAACAGAGACACTGAAATAGATGGTGCAACCTGCCTGTCTTTTCCTGGCTTTTTTATTTCTGAGATCTTTCATAACCTGCCTTTCCAGTAGATAATCCAACACACAGTCCCAGAAGACTTGGGGCTCAGTGTCAGCTCACTCATATGTTTGGAAATAAGCCCTAAGAGAGGTACTGTGTTAAGTGAATGATGGCAGAGAGGAAAGGGAGGGAACCTTTTTGTCTGAAAAACAGTCAGAAGGGGCAAAACAGCTTGTGGAAATGACTGTACAAGGTGCTACCCCCTTCACCTCCCTGCACTTTGAGCAGAGCTGAAGATGCCCTTCAGCGTGGAGATGGCCCTCAGTTAATCATGCTCACAGAGAATGGGCCTCTGGATGCACGTGTACAAGAAGTCAATATAATAAAATAATAATATAATAAAATAAAAATATTCAGGAATTATGAACTAGTAAAGTCCTGAGAAGAAACTTTATTAGTGCAGAGGAAGAAGCCAAAGTGTTTTTTATATTTTATTCCTTGCTTAAGCATTCCCTAGTGGGAATACATGGCCACCAAGGAGCTAACTTGACCCTGAGAAAAAAAGTAGTTAAACTTTTTCTGTGCTCTCCTTTTCAAGGTGATTGCCTAACATCAACTTATTTTATCACCTCATGGAGAGGGTGGAATGCCCAGTTTTATTTGTTGGTTCCTTGATTCCCTGTTATGAACAATAAAGAAACAAGCAGATGAACTCTGCTGCTCCTGACCCTTCCAAGTTCATATGACAGTGCTTCAAAAAGCATGGTCCACTAATACTCTGGTGAGGTCAATGGGGTACATAAGCAGTTCATTAGCATAATTAGACCAGGAGAATCTGCTTGCCTTTTGCATGAGGCAATGCAGAACTCAGCTGTTTTTGTCTAAATTTAATATAAAACTTTGATTTTTTAAAAATAATTGCGTGATCTGTGATGCACACAGAGGTTGTCTATATGTTACTGGGAGAATGGAATATGGGAAACCATGAAATCCAGAAAAATAATTACCTTGTACCTGTATTTTGTTCATGACCCCACTAGGGTCTAAGAGTCTTCTGTTTTGTCCCATTGAGGGAAGTGTGTGCTTGACTCCATCCTTCATTGATAATACAGACTATGTTAATGATTGTGATATCATGTTGAAGTCCTAATTTCCTAAATTCCTTTGAATGCTAATTGCCTCAGCATATTTATTTAACTGTATTCTGCAGGTAGATGGAAAAGTCAGCATGAACGGAAAAAGTGTCAATGGCACAGAAGAAAAGGATAAAGAGTGTACAACAGTAATATTTACTCCTTCGCCAAGCAGATCTCTGAAATTTGATGGAGTAGCCAGAGGGGACAGGCCCCCAGCAGAGTTGAAGAAGGACCCCCCAAGTGTTGAGCTCAGTTTACAGAGTCCTGCCACTCAGAGTGTGCACAAAGAGCCAACAGTAAGACCAACACGAACAAACCAGCCTTACTTTCTTTGCCAGTTTTCTGTCTCGTGATGTATTCAATCACTAACTAATGATACCCGAGTGCTTATGTTTGCCTTATTTCAAGAGGGTGTGCCCAAACCAGGAAAAAAAACCCCAAACCAAAATCCTTTGCAAATTAAAGGCTTCTTCCTTTTGTATGTGGGTAGAGAAATAGGAGGGTAAGTTCTTTTTGCAGCTAGTATTTCTGCTTTTTTTGTTGTTTTGGGGTTTTTTTTCCGGATGTCACACAGCTGATAAATATGCTTTAAATGTGCTGGGCCAGAGAGAAATTGATTCAGTGTCCCATCCATTGTGTGTGTTTATTCAGTGCTTTGCCTAATGTAAGCAACATAATTGGACTGTGTGAACTATTATAATTAGTCTCAGTTTTCAAAGAAGAGAATGTGAATGTGCTGGCCATTCTGAACATTTGGTTTTCATTCCCCTCTCAGAAGTATTAGAAAAAGAGATAAGCTATTGAAATGCTCAGAGGGGCCAACATGCTTCTTAACTGCCTTATCAGAGAAACAAATTAATTTTACCTTTTCATCTTTCTCTTCCCCCTCTTCCCCAGAGAAAAAGGCAGGAGTAAAACTAGAGCATATCACAGCAGGCATCTAGATGCTACAAAACTGTAATAAAAGTAGATAGTAAAGGCAAAACAAGAAATAAGGACAGGATTGCAAATAAAGCATGTAAAAGGGTTGCAAACAAGTGACAGGAGAGGGAATTCTCACCATCTTTTTCTGTGTAACAAAAAAGAGAATTGGAGATGTGGTGAGAGTTGGAGTATGGTAATTTTTTCTTTCATCTCAGATTTCATCCAAACATTGGCCAGATGGATAACAGGGAGCAGACAGAGATCTGTCCTGGGGCGTGATGGTTCATTCATGAGAAAGGGTTTGTCTCACTCCCCTGCTTAATGCCAGTCTAGAAACAGACAACCAAACCGTGGAGCCTGCAGCAATCATGGGAACTGGCGTGTTCTGTGAGCACACACTTCATCCTGTCAAAAGGAACTGGTATAGAGTCAAAAGTGAGTGATTTGCAGGGAAAGCAGATTTGGGGCTGCCCCTGTCAGAACAATCTGGCTGTGAGGGAAAAGCCACATAAGCATTGCATCTGATACGGAAAAGCAGATTATGGGAGTGTTTGGAGAATAGAGAGTAACCTCAGTTTGCTGGAGATTAGAAGCACAATGGCAATCAGAAAAGTAGCGAAATAAAAGTGCTACCATCTTCTTTTTTAGGATTTCTAGGCCTAATTAGAGTTATGAGGAAATTCAGCAACTGTTAGTTCTTGAGTGTGCTCATATCTTTTTGATGCCCTCTCATCCTTCCCTTTCTACAGCTTTGAGGATGATACAGGCAGCAGGACACAAGGTATTTCTGTGTCTGATTTCTGCATCCATTTCTTAGCCCCTGTGGTGATATTGAAAGGAAGCCGAAGAGTTTGACTCCTCAGATTCCTTGTGTCTTTTGACATTGGCAGAATAGCTCCTGGTTTGTAAATTTGAGTGCAATTAGTGATGAAGCCTCCAAGGGAGAATGAGTGTGCACCCAAATGGTGCTATTGACAAAGTGTCTCTGCTCTAACTACAGATTTTGTAGCACTAGCTTTACAATTCCATCAGTAATGTGACTGCGTAGTGAAAGTCATTATAATTTCTCCCAGTGCTTCAGCTTCAAGCAAAGGTATGTTTCTAAAACATGTCAAGGACAGAGCAAGGATAGCAGACTGCTTTGAGGTGGATCTTCCATAGGAAAACAAGTGAAATACACTGAGCGTGATGAGGGAAAGAAGAAGACCTATGCTGTGTCTGGAAAGGAATTTTCCAGCTTAAAATAAGATGTCAGGTTCTGTTCCTTCTGGATATTTACTTCTCTCTACCCATATGCTTCTTTTTAATTTTCCAAGTCTCCATGCCTCAGACTAAGGCATGTGCAGTAATTTAGCTATTGAGCATACAGGAGGGCCCTAGTTTGTGGATGGGAAAGGCTTAGATGCCAGGTTACAGAGATGAAATACGGTACTGATGCTTGGCTTTTTCACTATGTATGTTGGGACACAGAGCAGTAGGATGTGATTGTTCTGGGGCCTTACCTGCATGAATCGAGCAGCTACACTGGACTCACTTCACTCAGCCTTCTCCATGTACCTATTTTATTTTGGTCTTTGGACAACTAACACAGCATTGTCAGCCTCATCTGCAGAGCCTGAAATGCTGAAGTCCTCTCTGAAGGTATAACCCCTCCTAAGAAAGCTGGGAATCCAAATTAGGAAAGACAAGATCCTTGTGGGTTTGTCCCACTCCTCATAAAATATGGCCTCATGTTGGATAGGATGCTGCATCTAGCTCTCACTTCAGCCCTCCAGAAGGGAAAAAGAGAATGGGTTTTGTCCCCAGCAATGGGGCTTTCAAACTACACATTCTTACAAGTAAGAAAGCATTTCGAAAGCCTCCACTGTATCACTTCCTACAAGGACAAAACAGGGCTATAGGTTTTGTCTGATGCTTAACCCTTCTGAATTTTTGGAAGAGGAGGAGAAGACAACAGAAACAGGCATAGAGAAGCAGCTGAGGTGAAGAAGAGCTGTCTGGAGTGGAAGAAATTACTGAAGTTCTTTTGCCTTGAGAAAACTTCTACAGATTAAGCATGTTTTCAAAGCCATTTCTAAATTTGCTTTCACTGTGTTTGTTTGTATACTTTATTGGTACAGTTCTTGTTAGCTATGTCCTTTCCAGGCTTTGAATAACTCACAGGCAGTAGTTCCTCTATTAAGGAATGGTGGTTCAGGAGTTTGATTTGTCCCCCTCTAGTTGTTCGTAGATTTGGTTTAGTTTTGTGTTTTATTCATTCATTTTCTGCCCCAAGTCTATTTTGTGAAACATACATTCTTTTTCATATATACCTTACCTTTGACCCTCCTGTCCTCCCCTTCTGATTCTCCTCCTGTTCCTTACATGCCCTTTCCTTCTCCATCCTTCTTAGGGCTCCTTCCCTGCTGTTTCAGTTCATTTGTTAAATGGACAAATTCCTGTCTCCTCTCTACCTGGCAGTCTTCCCTTTGAAGCTCTGTAGTCCTAGTTTAAATCTGTCTGGCTGCCCTCAGGCATTGTCTGCAACAGGGGAAGATGCTGTGCAGCAGTACTTCCTGGCCTTCTTTTGGACTGAAGTTTAGTCAAGTTGCACCACTTAAAACACTAATACTGTTGAGGCTTTTGGGGAGCTAGGAGAGTGCAGGGATCGTTTCTTATGGGAGAGACCTCAGTGTCACTTGTTATTTTGACAAGAGAAGAACCCCATCTATATGTGAATGAAATAATGTTTGATACTCAGACTGATTGAGAAACATATATACATCCTGCCTGAATCTGCTATGAAATGAGATGCAAAAAACTGCAGCAAGTGGGCAGAACAGTAAAAAAAAATATTATCAAGAAACTATACTTGTATCTGTAGCATATAGTTAGAGTATTAGGTAGTGTAGGTAGTGTATTGGGAATTTGACAAGAGGCTTAGCCTTACTTAAGTAATGTATGAAATTTTGCCTGAGGTTTAAGGCTAGAAAGGATAAACTTGGCCTACAAACAGGATGAAAATATCCCACTGGCATTTGTGGAGCGATGTGATGCTAAGAGGGGTATGTAAAGCGCAACTCTCTTAATGCAGTTTGGAAAACTGGGGCAATGGCCCAAAGACTGTGGCAATGCCAGCAGTAACATGAGAATCATCTCATCCTGGTCCACCTTTTAGCCACTTAGGTTGTGTTTGCATTCCATTATACAGAACAGTGGTGCACATTACAAAGGCTGAGAAGTTCTATCCTCTTAGCTCTTTGAATCAGAAGCTGACAAAGTAAATGTTTTGTTTTAAAACAATGTCTGTGCAGATTTTAGTGTAGGGAGTTTGTCGCTAAGTAACATCACTTTATTTTAGCCAATCTTTTATGAGCATTTAGAAATTATTGGCTTGTTATAGCTCTAATTATAACTTTGTTCAACCAAAAAAGAAAAGAAATATAGGCAGCAAATTAAAAAAGATCAGAATGAGGTGGTGATGGTGAGGAGATAGCTTTCTTTTAATTTTTCTCTAGCTAGCTTAAACTTGTCCATTTCTACGCACTGCATGGCTTGGCACAAAATAAATGTGTTTTCTATATCCAAGTAACACTCTCCTTCATCTTCAAAAATCCTCTGATTGAACTGAGATTAAAGTACAAGCTTTCTTGTGGTTGAGGATTGTTGGCCAAGCTACAGGAGAGCAAGGCTGAAATCCTGATTTGTACATATCCAGTAAGACAAGTCTTTGTTCTTCGATTCATTAGAAGAAACACTCGCAGAGTAAGTATGCCTGTTCCAGATTGACAGCTTTGCCTTGAACCACACATGAAAAGATGTGTGGAGGACTGGACTACCTGAAGGGGAAAAAGTTTAGGATAAGTGAGAGCAGCAAAGCTTCAAAGCAGCTAGAAGGGAACTCTGCTCAGCGTTTGGTTATGAATATAACATGCCTGTCTCCTGTCTGCCAGACAGCCACACACTTTTCAGTGTCTGTGAGTGACAGGAGCTTATTTTACATCCCAGTCGAGCAGTAATAATGGTAATGACTATCAGGAATACTTTACACTATTTTTTGCAATATTTTCAAGGCTTCTCTATCAGTTACTGATTACCCTGACCTTTGGTTGTCACAGCTGTCCTGAGTATAGCATTATATAGCTGGCAGATAACTTAATCTGTTGAAGCAGTCTTCTGGCTGTAGTACTGTACTGGCATAGCATGCAAGAAACTTAGCTGTGGCAGCCCAACGTCTTGCCACCATTACTACTCACAACAACTGAAAACACTAATTTTGATGAGGAAATCATCATAAGAAAATTTTAAAATCAATGATAAAATCAATGTAGAATTTGAATCACAGAAGTTTGAAAGGTGTGCCAGGCAATTTTTACATGTGGCTATTGATGCCAGAACTGATTTCAGTACTGAATGATTTTGTAGAATTTAAACTGTAGTTCTAACCTGATTCTTTATGATGTCTCTGCTTTCTGACTGTTTCCAGACAGCTTGTTTTGTCATGTTTTCATAGAAAATACAATAACAATATTTCATGTGATTTTGTGTGCAAGCAGTGTTAACTGAGCTATGTTTCAATTTAATTTGCAATAAGGGTTAATAAAGTTCTACTGTAACTTCATTGGAGTTTGTATTCTTGTAGAAGTTGCGATATTCTGTGTGTTAGGTGTTCCTAGTTACTGTATTTTTAGGGTTTTATAAGGGTCTATGGTTCTGTCACAACAATAGGCAATATGGCTGGTTTTGGCTTGTATGATCTTAATTAAAGAAATACTTGGATTGATATCCTAGTTTATGTGATAAAAATCTTATCTGTCACAAACTGAACTAATTTATTTTCATGCCTAATAGGTGTGTGGTAACACTCTGTGTGCAGCTGTGCTTGTGTCTTTGTTAAATGTATACCTTGTTTAGCAGAACCCACGTGTTGCTTTGGCCTCTGTTACTGATGTGCTCATAACCACAACTGCAATCACAATATTTAATTTCCCATCATGGACTAAGGCTTCTAAATTGCAAATGGGGAAGCTACCAGGAAACTCCTGGGTAGCTAGATATTTAGGGTACTAAAAACACCAATCCAAGTAGACAGCCTTCTTCAGTTTTCAGAAGTTAATAGGACAGAGTCTTCACACCAGCCTCCATCAGTGTGCAGAGATAATCACAGCCCCTATGCACCAAGGTTCTTCCTACTTCCCTTGAAGGCTTCACTGCGTGTGGTGGTGGACAAGCAGGTGTTGTATGGCCTTGCCTCATAGACACCTGCAGCAGAGCCAAGATGTGGAATGGTTCTGCTGCCCTGCAGAATGAGACCTCTGCCCACACAAACATGTATGGCTGCAGCAGAGGGGTGCTGAAAGCCCATATGAGTCCTTCATCTCAAAGCATGAGACACCTCAGAAACACCTCAGAAATGTCACTCACCAGGTTATTCCCTTTTTCAGTGTCCATGTCAAAATATGATCCCCTTAGGTGTACAAAATATTTATGAAAAATGAAGGATAATAGTTTGTGGTAGAAAAGATATTTTATCAACTGTATGAGCACAAGAATTTTCTTAAGTGTATCATATACCTGGGGAGAAAATACTAGACAATATTACATTAATTTGGTATTAAAATAGAATTAGATTTAGTGGAAATGAGAGAGTTCCCCCGTGAAGTTGACTTAATTTTTTTATAAATTACTTACTAATCAGTTTTATATTTTTAGCTGTATGTCACTAGCTTTTAATTGCTCAGTAGAAGGAGGAGAAAGAGTCAAGTCTCATGAGCAGGAACAGAACTTCTGCAGCACGCCATTGGAAAAAATCAGTTTTCCTGCAGCAAGTAGTAGCTCTTTCTTTTTTCTATAAATAAAATTTATGTCTATACTTGGTTCAACCTCCTGGTTATAGGTGATGGGTAGATTTAGTTATTGCACTTGTGCAGGATAGCTACATGACTGCACTGTGCATCATGCATCATCTCTGCATTCACTTGAGCGTTTTAACCCCTTGAGAGGCTAGTGTGGTGTGCTCTTTCCCCAGCTCCAGCTGACATCAGCAGTTGACCTTCCTGCGTTTTAAGTTACACTTTAACACTTTTTGTCTTGGCCTGGGGTTATGGCAGTTTAAAGCTTTAAAACCCCCAAGACTGAAATTAAAGTTGAATTTATTTATTTGTTTACATTTTTCAATTTAGACGCTTTTTGAGAGTGGAGGGTGAACTCCATTGTTTTACCAAAAATAATAACAATATAAATAATTGAAATTTGCAACCATTTCTTTGGAAGGGCTTATAGTTTCAAGCAGTAGTTTTGGAGCCTCTTGCTTTTCCAGGTGAAATCTACCCCAGGCTGCTGTTGTATCAGGAGCCAGAGCTGAATCTGAAAGAGAAGTTTTGTTTAGTTGCATTAGTGTTCTGCTGGGGCTTTTAGTGTAAAAACTGTTGGTGAAACACAGGCTGGTGTCAGATGGGCTAGGGGAGAGAGAGGTGGGTTGTATGAGAGAAAAGAGCAACTAGTTGTCAAGAGGCAAACCTCTGGGGCACAAGACTTGCAGACTTTTGAGCTTTTCTCTGAGGCCTATGTTTTAGCCTGTGCCTCATCTCCAGTGACTGTCCCTCCTTGGAGTGTGCGTGACATAGAGGCAAAGGTCTGTGCCTTGTTTGCTCTGGGTATAGATGCATTCACAGGTGAATGTGGCTGAGAGGAGGTCCTGAAACTTCCCATGTTACCTTTTTGGAGACAGTGTTCCACTCTCTGCCTGATCCAGTTTGAGAACTGCTTTTAGGCAGGAGGGGGATGTGTCTTGCCTGGGGCAGAGGGTGAGGGTGGGCAGAGGTGAGGGTGCATTGGAAGGCATCAGGCAATGGGGAGGATGGCAGGCAGCCAGCGCCCGCAAGTGCTGGAGGAGACACGCTGCTGCTTTCAGAGACTTGGCTGTGATATGGTGCCTGTCCTGATGAGAGGTGGCAGCACAGCACTTGGCAGCTGCAGACTCCTTCTCTTTTTCCCAGCACTGCTGGATTCCTGCTGGGCTTGACCGGGTTACTGGCCCTGGCCCTGGCCACACACCAGTCCACACCATTTCCTTGCAGAGCATCTTCCCAGACAAGTTTCCTGCCCCTCCTCAGTGCATTCCTCCCTCCAGAGAGGAGGAGAGCCAGGAATTCGTGAACTCTGCCAGCAGCAAAGTTCTCTGGAGCTTTGTGGTGTGTCCGTAGGTGTTGGCATTCTGTTGGCACTGCCAGCAGAAGTTCCAAGTGACCGAGCTGTGAGAGCCCAGGTCTGCCTTTCATGAGGTATGGTTGGATAAGGGACCATAGGCTTATGTGGGCCTGCAGGGATAGGAAGCAGGATATGTGCAAAAGGTAGAAGACTGAATCCTGCCTGCAGAAAAGAGGAAATGTCATCAGATTTCCTCCTTTGCAGCTTTTATTAAGATGGAGGGCTGGGAGGAGGACAGGAAAGAGACTCTACAATAGACTACTTCTGAAATATGTAACTTTTAATTTCTAAAAGTAGTCTGCTTTTTATTTTCCTCTGTTGAGTGTGCCATTTTCTAGATCTTTCTGGCATTAGAAGCACTGTGAAGTGGCTGATTGCTTTGCTGTAGTTTTTTCTTCATTTGCCTGCTGGAAAAGCGGATGTATGGTGGAAGCTGCTGAATAGATCAGCTGAAGTGTTACTCTTGTTTTGACTATAGTTTTAACACTGCAACAGCCCTATCCTGGATCGGGAAGCTTGCTTTTCAAAGGCGTTTGGATTATTGACTTGATATGGTCTCACCATATTTTTTCAGTCCTCTCTTAGTAGCTTTTCAAGTATTTCATTACCTTTAATACCAACTCTGGCTTTTCCCTTCAGATAACAGATTGTTTAGACAACCATGAAATAGAGGAAGTATTTAATTACTTTGCTATTTTTCAAACCCTAGTATGTGCTGTGTGTTCATTAATGCACACATTTTTGTGTTACTCTGGAGGGGGAGACTAGGCGTGAAACATATGCTTATCTCCAGCTAACACAATCCAAGATATCCTACAGTTTTAAAAGCTTGTAGGAGCTATTCCAAACCAACCACATTAATGGCTGTTGGTGAGCGATTTGAAAAGGAAATTAAAGCCCAGTGATTCAGCACTGGACTGGCACATACTGCTCTGAAACATACTCCCCAGTGCCTTTCTGAGCTCCAAACCGATCTGGTTAGAATACACTACAAAGGAGCAGCAAGCACTGCCTTGAGGAATTAGTGCATGCTTTTATTTCCACTGCACTCACGCTGTCTGTGCTGTGTTCCTCTCTCCAGGCCTCCCCGGTGGAAGTGGATGGAGCTGCCAGCCCACAGGATGCGCCCAGCCCCAGCAGTACAGCACCTGCTCACCCAGCATGCCCGTCCCCAGGTGGGTGTGCTGCTGCCCCCACCCCTGCTCTTGCCCTTCCTCACCTGTGGGGCTGGGGTCAAGGCCCACCCCGTGGTGAGTCTGATAAGAACATCTGCAGCGGCAACAGGACTTAGTAGGAAATACTGCAGATGTCAGAAATCGCCATGTAAAATGAAATTGTATTCAGTCAGAGCAGTCATTTACTGGAGCAACCTCCCAAGGGGCATGGTAGAGTCTGTATGGCAGGATGGTTTTCAGGTGTGGCTGGACAGGGCACTAGACAATCTCCTTGGGGCTCCCTTTCCCATGAAAGGTGGAAGTAGATGGTCTGTCAAGGCCCCTTCCAGCCTGGGCTACTCTGTCATTCTGTGGTTGAAATGACAGACTTGGCTGCACAATACTCTGGGTCTGAGTTGTCTGCTGTGGTGTTTGTGCAAGTGAAAAGCTGGTGCCACAGCATGCTGTAACCAGAAAGCAAAAAGGGCAGAAGCTATCAGTCCGTAGTAGCTTCTGTTTAATGCTTTTTCCCCCCAAGACATTAAGAAATGGGGGAAAAGAGTAAGAAGGGGCACTTCAGTCCTCATGGGGGCTTTAAGTGGACAGTATTGTGCAGACTCCTAGTTTTCTGCTTTAAAGCCTTTATTAATGATTCGTAATCTGGGGAAAGGAATTTACTGGTAGAATTTTAAGCTGTTTTCCTCAAAAGTGTGTTTCTGGAACATTGTCTTTGAGTAGATACTTCATCTGTTGTGCACTGCCATAGTAAGTTCCTGGTATTTTTTTTCTTTTTCATTTTTTAAAATGGGTCTAATAAGTTCAGCTTGGTATGGGTAAGTAAAAAGTACTATATCAAGTACGTATTTAAATGAGGTCTCTCACTGTAGTTGGTATGTAAGCATGATGCTCCTGTTGAGGGTAAATGTGATTTAAACAATTGAGCTCTGTCCCTGAACATCAATGAAGTACCATTCCCCAAAGACTAGAAGCACATGGGCTGTTAGCAAGGGCTCATTAGCTGACTTAACTACTTAGGCTAGTAGATGCCAAAGTACATAGGCTAACAATCTTGAATTGCACCTGGCAGGTAATGTAGAAGGTGCAATCTTGTGATGAACCAACCAAATTCTCGTCCCAAGAGTCAACGGTGATGAACTGGTGTTGTCTACCAATCACAGAGCCACCTTGTCTCCAGCTTCACAGCTGTGAGAAATGCTAAATACTAAGTGTTGACAGCAAGGTTTAGTACTGACTGACAAGGAAAACTGAGATAGCATTGCAAAAATTGAAAGGGTAGAGTAACACGGGGTTTTCATTATGTCTGCTTTGGATGGATAGATCTAGTCCAGACAGTGTGAGCTTCTTATAGAGTAAGCACCCTCCTCTGCTGTTCAGGACAAGCCAGACACTTTCATGCTGTGGCCCCTGTACTACTAATGGTGTGGGAATCGCTCCAATGCAGGGTTCATCTGCCTGGCAGCAGGAGCACCTCTTGTTTCTGCTTGTGTGTAGTGGAGCCTTAGGGTGCATCTCTTTCTTAGCTCACTCTCCTAGCCTGTCAAAGAGATACGTTCAGAAGCTACCTCTGCTGCTGTGGTTGAAAAGGGGACAGGATCTGAAGCTTCTGCTTTAGGAGATTGAAGAGATATGGGGGTGCTTATTCAGTGCTTGGGATGCTGGCAACTGCTCTGCTTCCAGTGGTGGTATCAGCTGTCAGCAGTTTAGCTGTCACAGCCCTCAGCTCTAGACCTGTGTGCTTGTTGTCCCTTCTCCCATAACCCAGCATCAACTTGTTGGGGTTTTTTAAGAATTGAATGACAACCAGGTTATTTCAGTCTAAGGCTTCCTATCAGCACAATTTGTTTGCTATCTGATGATTAACTGATGTGATTTAGTAGAAATAGGCAAGCTGAAATACCCTCAGTGCTGACAGTTGAGACCATGTTTACTGTGGTATAGCTACTTGTCTGTGTAGCATCTCAGGATGGGATTCATCATACAACTCCAGTAAAGAGATCTTAGTAGGCACATTGTAGGTTACAGCTCATCTCAGCTAAAGAGGAATGTCTGAAATAGTTTGTGTGACTCTTTCCCAAAGACTGCTTCTCTGTTTTTGTTTACCACGAAGGGTGTCCCATGATGCCCAAGTCAAGTGTAAGCACCTACATTTTGTCAGGTGAATTTCACTGTTGAAGTCTTATCTTCTCTGAGAGATTAATTTTGCCTGTGTTGAAGAAAAAGATTATTTTTTCAAATCATCCAGTAAATGGGCTCACAGTATAACGAGTAAGGAACTGGATTGTAAGAAATAGGCCTACATTTTATTTCAAAAAGTATCTTAACCTTGCAACACTATCTCTTGTATGTGTGTATTAGGTTCAGATCAAAAGCAATTCAAGTCAACTGCAGCTTGTGCCAGCCCTGTTGTGAAGAGATTAGAATTTCTTCCCAGTCCTGTCCCTTCAGAGGAAACTGCTTCAAGTGACAAAGATGTGAAAAAAGGTGAAACGGAACAGCAGAAGGAAGCAGAGCTCCCTCCTGCACCAGAGGTATGTACGGACAAGAAAGAAAGGGAGTAGAAAACAAAGCAAAACGAAAAAAAAGAAAAAAAGGGGGAGAAGGATTTCACATGGAAATGTTTATTGTGCAAATTGGTGGTTTTCTCTACATTATGTCACTTCAGGACATCATTCAAGACAGTCTGCCAAGGAATTACCCTGGAGGATGGTTTCTGTTGCCAAATCCTGTGGTCATCAGAGAGTTCCCCCTCAAAAAGGGATGTCTGCTTGTAGTGTTTGAATTTGTAAAACTGTAAACTGGCTGGACCAGAATGAGAACTTAACCTGGAAACCTCAGTCCCACTGCCTGTTAGGAGGGCAGAGTATCCAGAAGGTGTAGGCAGTGGAGCTTACCCTCTTGAAGTGCTGAACAAGTGCAGTTGATTGCAGAGGTAACAAATGGCTGTGACCATACTGCTCTGTCAGGTTAGTTAGATGTTGGTTAGTTAGGTGTTGTTAGAGGATTGGCCTTGGTATGCAGGACAGTGTGAATTTCAACAGCAGACAGCTACCAGTTACTTAACAGACATCAGTACTGCAAATCCATATTGTAATTCTGGAGATAGATGCTTCATCTTTGATAATGTTGATTCAGAAGATAAGTAGAAAGGGTTTAAATTAAGCTTTGATTGAACCTGTTGTTTTCTTAATGCTGTTTTCTGCTCCCAAATGTCTGAACAGGTGATGAAAGCAAAAGACCTGGAACAAAAGGGGAGTGTAGTGTTGCCATTTATAAAGAAACTACCGGAGACCAGCCAAGTTACTTTGCATAATTCTGGTCTACAAGGTGAGCAAAAAGCATTTGGAGAACTCAGCCAGGCAGTGGCTCAATGTGGGTATGTGGTGTTCAGGGAAAAGTGCCTAATCAATGGCCTGAAGGGTTTTGGAACTAAAATAGTTATCTTCTAGTTGCATTGACTGACATTGGTAGTGTGGCTCCTGTCGTGCAAAGGACTCTTCTGGCTGATTGACTTAAACACAACGGCAAAAATCTGACACAGTGGAGGGGGGCAAGGAAAGACCTGTCTTGCATTTATCTGACCTAGCAATAAAAGCTGTTACTATGCCAATGAGTATTACTTACTGCTGCTCAAAGATGAAAATTACTTAGCAATTGGTTTTATCTCATGATAAAATTTTCTGGAGATAAATTCTGCACTCAGCTGCTCATGTGGAGCTCCTTTTCACAGATGAACAATACACATATCTTGCCACATCCTTGATTTTGACTGCTGTCCAACACAAGTTCTTGCAAAACAGAACCTTTTTTTTCCCCTCACCTTAATGACAAAACTTTGCTTGAGATTGATAATGTTTAGTAGTTTCATTTTATATTATTTTAGATATGCATAAATGTAGGTATTGTGAAAGAAAGAGAAAAATCATCTAAATATTTCTTCCCCCTGAGAACTTCCTAGGTTGCTAGCTTATGTAAAGGTAATACGTTGATTAACCTAATGTCTTCACAGATGAAACTACTGAAGGTGATTGATTGTGGAAAAACTGGAGAGGGACTTTTTACAAGGCAGCTTAGTGACAGGTCACGGGGCAAAACCTTTAACCTGAAGGAGAGTAGATTTACATTAGATATTATGAAGAAATTCTTTGCTCTGTGTGTGTTGAAGCACTGGAACAGGTTGCCCAGAGAAGTTCTGGATGGACCCATCCCTGTAAGTGTTCAAGGTCAGTTTGGATGAAGCTTTGAGCAACCTGGTCTAGTGGAAGGTGTCCCCGTCCATGACAGGGGGACTTGAAAATAGGTAATCTTTAAGGTTCAGTCCAGCCCAAACCACACTATGATTGTCTGAAAAGGAATAGAATTCTCACTTGTTGTAAGTGGGGAGGTGCTACCCAAACAGATGTTGAGAACAATATTGTTTTATGTTAGGCACGAATCAGCTGAAACGTCAAGTACCAGATTGATTATAGGTCTCTCGCCTGTTTTCTGAGCGGTGCTGAAAGACTTGGCTGCACTCTAGTGTTCACAGCATAGAGTGCTGAACAGATGACAAAATCCTGTATCTGCAATAGGAATGAATGCAAGCACCATCCAAAGACTTGAAGGGGCGGCTGTCCTTGAACAGCATTAGTGTGTTAGAGCTCTCATGTAAGTTCAGGTGCCATGTTGCAAAAGTATCATTTAAATATGGATAGTCCATGTGATCTTAAGGTCCATTGTAAACTAGCTGCCATGGGCCAAATCGACTGTAGTCAAAATCCCTCTTGTGGCCAAGGTGGCTCAGGTCTGAGAGTCTGTCATCGCTTTTTGACTGCACTGTTTCTTGTTTTGTCTCCGTGCCGTTGCCTGCAGAGCCGCCCCGCGGGGCCACGGTTCCGCTTAGGGTTCGCAACAACTGGCGGCGCTCACAGTTTTTCTCACAGTCAGGTAAATGCAGCGCAAAGACCAACTTCAGCTCTTCCACCTCTAGTCATAGGTGTCTTTGGACGCAGGGCTGGCGTGAAAACTGATGATCACGGGGACTTGTTCTACCTCTCGCTTTTGTAGAAAGTATCTATTCCTGCTGCACAGTTGACAAAGAGATGTTGGGTTGCACATTGTTGTGATGCTCTGCTTTCAGGCACCCAAAAGAAATCCCTTGCCTATAAATACCTTTTTTTTAACTTTTAAAATCAGCCTAATTTTCAAAGACATTTGGATAGAAAATGGCAATGGTTCTCTTCGTAACTGTGGCTCTTGAATAGTGTAGTCCCATCCTTTTAGCTTTGCTGTACTTTTTCCTTCCTTGCACTGAATCACGAAGGGAAAAGTAGATCAAGGTAGGTAATACTCAGTATCTGAACACTGCTAACATCTGTGGCCAGAAGTAGATGTCATTAGCTAGTGGTAGAGTAGAACCTGATGTTAGTTAATACTGTGCTCCTCTATACCCATATAAAAAGTAGTTTTGTTGGTGATGGGTGTAATCTGGTTTTCTGATTTATTTGCTTGCAGTTCATCCTCACACTTGGTTGTGGGAGCGAATAGGAAACTAACATGAAGCTTTTTTATACAGATGTAATGTAGATTTAATTGCAGACTAATCACATTTTGCTGTGTTAGATTTAATCTTTCCTTGTTCTGTTTTTTTTTAATAGCTGAATCTGATAGTGGTGACAAATCAAATGTGAGTACCTGTTTTGCATCATTGTTTCGTTTAGAGATTTGTGTTTAGCAAAAATCATTTTTTTATGCAAACTGTCTTGTAACATCCATAAATCAGAATGAGAATTTTTTTCTCATGGACATATGAGAGAAAAAGAACAACTCAAGTCAAGCCATAGTCTGAATCTGAAATTGATGCACACTCCTCTTCTGTGGAGGGAATGATAGCTATGCAGTACTCAGCTGCTGGAGCTACTAAAGCATCACAATCTTGAAATAATATGTAATTGTAAATTATCCATTCTATTTTAAATACATAGAAGTTAAAGGACTCCACAATTCTACTGTCTCCTCAATGAAAACAAAAAACCCAACACACCACAAATGCCACTCTGAAATACATTGTATTTCATATTCTGTTTATCACATAGAAATAGACATAATCTCTTCCTATGAGATTATAATACTACTCTTAGCGGAAAGGGTCTAAAATTACTTGTGATTATAAGGATTTTAAACATATCATGTAATAGGATCTTTTGTGAAGCTTAAAGTTTTATTTCATTATGGATAAAAATTCAAAGCAAGGCTATAGGCTGTTGTGGTGGCAGACATATAAAATGAGAGAATAGTTTTTACAACATAAAATCGCTTTTCATGTTGTGCAGAAGATTATAGAGAAGGAAAATAGGTATGTTCCTTAAATTTGAGTACTTGCAGGTGGTTCTGTTCAGTGCTGCATAGAGCTTTCTTTAAGATCTTTTTCATTTCTTCCCCTCCAGTTGGAGTTTCCCAAGCCTTTCTTTGCAATCCAAATTATTATTTTATCATATGGATACCTGTGGGCGATCCAAAGTGTCAGTGAATCTAAGGATATTGTCTGCTAACAGAGAGAACCACTATGTAGTTCTCAATTTCCCATTGTAACTTCTTTGGCAGGGCTAGGACAGGTGAGGTGCAGCTTTCTCTGGTAGCCTTGTGAAGTGTAGTGTCACAGTCTAATAGCTTGGTTTTCCTTCATGTAAGCGTTTCAATTTTTGGTCCTGGGATCCAGAAGAAGAGCGAAAGCGGCAGGAAAGGTGGCAGCATGAGCAAGAACGCTTGCTTCAGGTAGGGAAGAAACTATATGTCTTCCACTGTGTCGTGCAGCTATTGAGTTGTCCCTTTGGACAAAAGTTGGACATTTGGTGTCATGTTTTCCATGTCCCCTGTGGATGCTTGAGTGAATTCTGTGGCAGATGAGTGATCAAATGAGCATACAGACATGTTCCCTGTTGTCTCGGCACTCTCATGTCTCCCTTCCCCACTGCATGGAAAGGTCAAAAGGAGTTAGTCCTGCATTCCAGCACAGAGTTAAATCAAATGTGTTTATTCTCATTTATATTTGAAGTATATTGAGCATAGACTGTGAGTCAATTACTTGTAGCTCCTTGTCAAGACTGACAATTTGCTGACCCTGATGTATGTGCAACTCTTCTTTAAAATTACGATCTTGATAGATTTTTGTAGACTTCTGCTTTGTTCACAAGTTCTTCTTGTAAAATATCAAGCTAAATTTGGACATGAAAGGACTTGGGTTTGGGTTTTTTTGTGAGGGAGGGAAGTATCCTCAAGACGACCGTTAGTTTTGCCTAGTGGTATGGTAAGCTCTAAAAGTGCTGGGTTTGTGTCCTAGTTGGAATAAGTGCAGTGACCCTGAAAACTTGCATTTCCCAGTCAGTCAGCAGTGCCTTTTGAAATTGTGACTAGGTTTGATCACAAAAAAATCAAATTTTCCTTCCATGTAACAGAAGAGCAAACAGCTGTCAGAGTATGGAGAATAATAAAATGGGGTCTTTTAATCTTCTAAGAATTACTTGTGTGTCTCTATAGCTTTCTTGAGATTATTTTCTTTTAGCTAATATTGTTGTTTTCTCTTAAAATGGTGTAAAATTCTCATAATAATTTTTCTGGCATATGTGGATGTTCTCTCAACAGTAAATGCATCTCTTCTGAATTAGGCAGATGTGGTTTCTAATTTGAACAGAAGTTGGAACTGGTGAAAAAGGAAAATGGAAGTCATCATTTTCACCATATTCAAACCAGTTCTGGCAAACAATTTTAAACATCTGACATAGTTTTTCATGCAAAACTGTGTGAAAACAATTCTCAAGAAATCATCAAGGAGGAAAATAAGCTACTTAGCTGATTATAAGCTTACTCTCTTCAAACCTTTACACACTATTCATTTATCTTTTGAATTTGCACCGGTATTCATCACTCATTAAATTGTATTGGAATCTCTCTTAAACTAGTACCAGTGTCTGCAAAACCTGCTTGCTGATATGCTACTTTATTGAAGTTTTTAATGTAAAATCCATCTCTTGGTGCTTTGGGGTATGCAATAACTTTTTGAAATTTAATCCTGTGTGATAAACAATGAATTATGGAAATTGTTGAACATAAATTTAATTTCTCACCAAATATTTTAAAAATTATAACAAATGAAACTTCTTCTAATGTGTCAAAAGTCCCTTGTAGTTTGAAGGTGTTAAATATAAGTGATTGAAACGAGTGGGGAGAGTAGAAAAAGAAACTTTTTTTTGATGCCTGTTGATGTTTCAGATTTTTATCTTCCTCTTTCATCCTATTTCTGATTAAACCACTCTTAGCAGGTTCATTTTCACTGTTGAGGTAACACAGAATGCTCTGAATTTCCCTACCTTTTTATCCACATACAGGAGAAGTATCAGAAGGAACAGGACAAGCTTAAAGAGGAATGGGAAAAGGCCCAGAGAGAAGTTGAAGAGGAGGAGCGTAGATACTACGAAGAGGTATAAGGCTCAGAGGGGGAGGCTGTTTTGTTTTTTAAAAAAATCCATCTCTAGATTAAATAATGAAAATACTTCTCAAGGCTAAATTCTCAGGAGGATTGTATCTCTTAAACACTTCCATAGATGGTGAGGAAAAATATTTAAATATTTGGGCAGGTATCTTCAGAACCTCCATACAGCTGGAGGTGTCTAATTGCTGTGCAAGTCTGGGTGAGTCAGTGCAGGTGTGTCTAGGCACACTTAGACTTCCCTCCGGAGGCAGAGCCTTGTGTGCTTTGGCATATACTCGGTGCCTAAACTTGGTGGAACTCCATATGAAATTGTTCTTAGCCTTGGGCTTGATCATGTAGGTATTTTGTAATTGGCCTTTTTTAAAAAAAGAAAAAATCCACTGGAGATGTTCAAAGCTTGCAGTTGTAGAATATTAACAACATAGGAAGTCTGAAAATATTAATGTTTTCAATTATGCAAATGGATGTTTTATCTTCTGTACTTGAGGAACATACTTGTGATCTGAATAAGAAATTTTTTTTCTACTTTCAGAAAAAGTTTCTCATGTACCAAGGATAATTTCCATTTTTATGTTAAATTTAATAGACTGATGCTGTGAGAAACACTGGTGCCATCCCAAGTGAAATAATCTTTCCAGCTTTGGTTCCATCTCAAAGATGTTAGTGGTGAAAGGAAAGGAAGTGCAAAACCTTGAAGCAAATTAAAAATTGAGGTGTTACCATTATTCTTGGCACCACAAGTCCTTACCTAGCCATCTAAATATGGCACATAGCCAAACCTTATACTTCTCATAGTTTACATTGTGCATTTTTAACTCCCGCTCTCTCCTGATCCTCTTTCTTTAGGAACGTAAGATAATTGAGGATACTGTAGTTCCATTCATTGTTTCTTCAAACTCTGCTGAACTGCTCTCCTCTTCTTCCTCTGCCACTGAAGGAAACAAGACAGCGGTGAGTTTCTCTTGGAGTAGTAAGTCAGTAAAGACTAAGCCATCTTCAGTGCAAAGTTTAATCCTTTGCTAAAGGTTGTCAAAGTCTGGGAGCATTAAGAGTAAGGGTATTCTCTGAATCCTTTCTGTAACTGGTGATACTTCAGAGTGCTTTAATGTGTGTATTTTCACAACTGAACAGCCATACTCCTAAGCAAACTGCTACCATCACACTTTCAGCTAGACCAGTGTGATACTTTCTCTCTGCAGCTTCTTCTTGACTTTAATTGGTGCTGTGAAAAAACCTCCTTCTTTTAACTACCTTCTCAAAGACAACAAAATCTCGAGTGGTTTCCCTGAATCCAAAATCTTGAGTGTGAGATAGTGCTTTAAGCATATATCAGATGAGACTGAATCCTGCCTCCCCAATTTTCCTCCTTTTCTCTCCCATCATCCTTCCTAGAAAGCAGCAAAACAGAGGAATGTTCACTTTGGTTGGTTTTTTTTTTTACTCATGCAGCACAGAATGTTTGATTCAATGCATCTAGCATCTATTTAAGTAGGTGGTTGCCAGAGCTCACCTCAGGTGAGATCACAGTAGAGTAAATACCCAGAAGTGAAGGATCTGATGCCATGGCTTATTCACATTCCACCAATCAGGTATGAACCACTGCAGTACCATTTTGGAAGCAGTACTGGTGTTGCCCTTTGAGAATGCCCAGTGCATAAAGTCAATGCTTTGCCCCTAGGCAGAGACAACAAGCTGAGAACATTCACAAGGTCCTTGCAAGTCCAATGGAAGACTGTTTAGACTCACAAAATAATTCAAGGATTTCTGCCAAAAATTTGTTGGGTCCCTAACATATTTTGTGCTCAGTTAGTTCAATTAGTTGATTGTTTCAGCTGAAGTCTTAATTAAATCTAAAGTTTGCCTTACCTGGTTCAAATGGTTCCACTGTATAAATGTGAGAAGTTCTTTTTGACAATAAAGTGTGTCAAAGCATGGTATCTAGGAGCAATCTGTACTTTTCCCATGTGTTTGCCAATGCCAAATTCAAAGGGAACTCCTTGTTCCCTCTTCTTCTGTCTTCTAGAACTCAACTGATTCAAACAGCTCTCCAGAGGAAGGCAAACAAAAAGAAGTGACAAGGCAGAAAAAGCTGCTCTGGGAGCAGGACAGTATGCCATCTCTAAAAAGCAACGAAAATGAACTCTGGCAAGAAAAGAGGAGGTATGTATCAAGCCTAAGCATCTTACAGCCCTGAGGAGCTTTGTGTACTGTAAACTTCTGAGATGTCACATCTGCCCATGATTGATGCTGGAGCATCAGCATCCAGTGTCCTGATGCAATATAGGTGCAATATATCCTGATCGATATTCCCTCACCCTGCAGGCAAGCACATGTGGCAATGCACAGTGCTGGTTGTGCGTATCACAAGGCTGGTCTTATTGGTGTATGGCTTCACCAAGAGGCTGCCACATCAACCAGATCAGACCTTAGACAGCTCAGACATCTCTGTATGTCACTGCACTGTCTTGTGCACATTTCACAGGCCATTTGAGTGAATAAAGGAGCAGTTCATAATGAATAAGGGAGCTGTTTTCACTCCAAACCTGAGTGAAATTGCTTGGCTATCTCAAAAGTGCCATACCCAAACTTGCCAGGTGGTGTTCAAAGTCCTGGACTTTGTCCAGCTGCTAATTAGCAGGTTTGACAAAGAGGAGAGGAATCTGATGATGCTGCCCACTGTATGGAGAACATGCATAAAAGCTTTTTCTCTGCCAAAGAAGGCATTTTCCACAAATCCAAAATAGTCTTCAGCACATCTAAGTGGCAGTCTGAGATAAGCAGGAGGACTTGGCCTATTTGGAGACAAACATGTTAATTCATGAAAGTTACCCTCATTCCTTTGTCACTGTTGACACAATAACAAAACTCTCCTTGCAAAAAATAGACTGATATTCAAAAGTCTGCTTTAGACATTATATTCTAGGTAAATTTTTTTCTGACTTTATTTTTACAATGTGACCTATTTTTATTGACAGTGGAAATAAAGTGCTCTCAGGATATCCAGAGATGGGTATCTTGAAAGGAGGAAGTGAACAGGAGCACCACATGCCAGTGATGGAGCACAGCTCACCTGCCAGGCTGAATCTGCCGTTGACTCAGGGTGAGAGTAAGACTCTTCATATGAACCTGTTCTTTTCCAGATAGGAATCTGGCAGAAATCTCACTCAAAGAATTTTGGAAAGTAACAGTACACATGTATCTTCAAAATTGGAATGTCTCAGACTCAAAAGTTATTTTCTGTTAGCAAAGATCAATATGATAAGGTGAAATTTAAACTTTTCTTGTTTTCATCAGAGATGAGCATTTCAACAGCAGGTAGGAATCTTGTTCATAGGCCTGCATGTTCTCAGGAGCAGTTAAAAACAGTTATCTTCCAACTTTTACATAATCTTACATACATATAGGGTTTATCTTTATTACAGAGAGCATTTTTCCAACACTTACTTTGTTTTGATGGCTAATTAGATTCTTTATGTCCATTTCAGTCCAGTAAAAATCACTATATGTGATATGTAACATTTTCAAGGCAAGCCTAAAGTGACACCTGCCTTAATGTTGTAATTAAAAATGTCTTATGACATTTAAAGTTAACTGATTTTTTAAGATCCCATAAATACTGATGCTTTTTGAATGAAGGAATTTCCCCAAATCATTGCTGTCAAGAGGGTCACCATAGAAAAAGAGACAAACTCACTAATTTATCATCCTTACTGAATACAAGTGAACAGTGGGAAGTAAATAATTAGAGCTAAAAACAGAAAGCAAGATTTTGAAATCAAGTTTTAGAATTTTGTTTTCAGTCTACCATAAAAATCCATAATTCCAAACAACGAAGCATCTGTGGATGGAAAAGTTTGTAGTGCTATTACTTCCTCTAAATACAAATTCAGTTTATTAATAAACTTCATAGGTTTGCTTTCCTTATCTCAATTTTGTTGCATGCTTAGTGCTTTGATAAAGGTTGCTCAAAGAAAGAACGAAGAATATATTACACAGCAATACATCCTTGTGGATTTGTAGTAGTGATTAAGTAAATTTTACAGGTTTAACAATTTTTAACTACTTCTGCTAATCAGGGTTTTCCTAGGTTCAACAATATGGTCCCCTACAAGTATTCTAACAGCTTCTCTCTTGCCTCTTAAAGCATCACATCCTTGCTCTCTCCTTAAATCCTTAGTCAGGACCGTGGTTTTACTGTCTTGATAGCAAAAATAGGTAACAGGCCTTTCATAGACCCCAGCAAAGTTTTTATTCTCTAAACCAGCTGGTTGGTGCATGGCAGGGTAAGGCTTCTCCCCAGCCTGTGAGCCACAGAATTCATCTTGAAGGGTCCAGGTAGTGCACTGTTTGTCAAATACGGGATGACTGGCTGCCTGGGCATCACACAGATCCTTGCATATTGCAGGATCATACTGTCACTGAGCCTTGGGTGACTATCTGAAGCACAGAAGGAAATTACAAGGCAATTACTGTTTATCAGTAGGCTTACGGAGAGCAGTGACTACACCACTGTCTCCTTAAGTCTTGCCATTGAGAAATTTGGATCTCCCGGCACCACAGAAGTTTCATTCTCTCTGGTACTTCCTTTATTATGACAATACTTTATTTTTCCAAGTGTTATTCATGGATGGCTGTTTGACCTTTCCCTGTCCCCCTTCAGAAACTGACGTTCAGCAACAGGGTAGGTCATGTCTGTGTGAAGGTAATGCAAAGGAGCCTTGTTCCACAGAGGACTTCTGATGTAGCAGAGCCTGTCTTTGACTTTGTGGGGGGTTTCTCAGAGCTTAGTTTTAAGTAAAAATACATCGCATCTTTTTTGTGGTGTGCTGACAAACTATTCTGGTCTGTAACTATTGACAAAAGCCATAATAATAATAATAATAATAAAATTTGCCTCCAATATTGAGTTTTCCCCAAATCTTTTTGCAGACATCTCCTGGAGTCAGCAGTTGCTGACAAAGCAATCTCCACATTGCTCAGAGGACATTCGGCAGAGACCGTTCCTGGGCCAGACTGCGGGACAACAGCTGAGCTCTGCAGGGGAAGTGAGAAGGTGCGAACATAAAGGTTATTGGAGAGACTGAAATGTCCTACTTGCTCTGTTCTCCCTTATATTCCTACTCAGCATTCTTTAGGTTACATTTGTCAGCCCTGCAATGTGAGGACACCTTTGATTCCTGGCTTTCCCACCAAGACTGCTAACATTTATCTACTTTGTTTTTCATTGCAGGCACCCCAGTAACTAATTTCATGAGGGAGCACACCCTCTACCTCTCTGTTCTTTCTTCTTACCTCTTTAAACACTCATCTGCATAACTTTTCATGTACCTAATTTGTTTTAAATGCCCGAGACAAACATATATAGCTAGTACGTGGGTAAATATCAGGGTGGGAACATCAGGTTAAGCCTGCCTCTGAAGTTGGTATCCAAGAGCTTAATTCTCCAGCTTCCAAACACATATGGATTGCTACTTTCTAGTCCTTTAAGGATTATAGCTTTTAAAAGAAGATACACAGAGATTAGTATTTTCTTTCTGTTGTAAATTATGGTGAGGTCTTTTACTTCTCTGCAGTTTTGCCTTGTGACTTTGAGTAAGCCTTACTGAACAGTAACGCCAGTTCTTTTGATAAATAAGGGATCTGCTTCCCCGATACTTACAAAGAGTATAGCTATGTAATGAGAAAGGAATATCTGTTTTCATTAGCATATATATGAACAGTCTGAAGAATGTGCTACCTCTATGAAGCTTGTATGCATTCAAAACTAATGTAGATTGAGATTTGATTACCTATTCCTCAGAACAAACTACTTGTGTGTGTGTTTAAAAAAAAATGTTATTTAGCCTGTAAACAGTTCTAAAATAGCCTATGAATCAATTCTATGATTTCTGATAAAAAAAACCATGCATTTTTTTTCTCACAAACTCTTGCAGGGTAGAATGAATACAAAATAACCATTAACCAAATAAACCACCTTTCAGTGTTGGTGGCTTCCTTTTTACTCAGTAAAGGGCCAACAAAGTGTACAGCATGGTGTGATATGGCTTAATCTCCTTCACCATTCTGGGGGCTATGTTGGGTTGATGGGGTGGGCAGGAATCTCCACATGGCTGATCCCCTTGTGAGTTACCTGATCATGCAGTAGCAAGCAGACTAAGACTCAGAACAAAAAATTGTGTGCTATTTTTCATTCTATCAAAATGGCAATGGACAACAGATTTATACTTCTTTTTTTCTTGGATAAAATCTTTAGACTGGGAATCCTGAAATTCACCAACTGGAATTTTTCCACACAAAATCTGGGTTTGTTTTTCAGCTGTAATAATGCATATTTTCTCCTGTATTTTAGGGCAGGCTATCATGAGAACTTCAGATCTGGGCCATCCTCTCCCTGCTCTCCTGCTGCTCTGAGTCAATCACCCAACAGGTACTAAAGGTCAATAAGGAATTTTGCAGACCAAACACATCTTGTCGTCGCTGGTGAACTGCCACAGTGTAGATCACATTGCTATTATGTGGATGCACCGTGAATTCTTCTAAATGTTGCAATTCATAAGCATCCATGGGATGAACATGTAGCTCCCTTTCCCGTATTTCTTGCCTGCTTCGACAGTATTGTTATGTTTTCAAATAACACAGTTCAGAAAGCAACTGTAGGACTCTTGCTTGATCATTGAAATGTCAATGAAATTGAGATGGGGCAGTATAAGCCGCAGTCAAAGGAAGCAGTTAAGTGTGAGTTCAGAGCTCTTAAGCCAAAGGATGTCTTCACTGCGAATAGTCACATGCTCAGGAGTAAGGGATGTTCTAGAAATGGTCGCATTTCAACACTTGATGATTTAAAAATAAATTCTTTCTTTACGTTCCAAACTTGAAACTCATTTTGCTTTTTTTGCTCCCTTGATCTAGCACAGCAGACTGGCAGGGAAATGTGTCTGAGGTGCTGTGCATTCAAGATATTTTAAGTCCTTTGCTTGCTGGTCTGCAAGGCAGACCTGCAGGCTGATTCAGTAACATGGCTGCAGACTCAATGTGTATTTATATGAACCCCCCCACCAAGTGCTCCTGCCTCCCATCCTGTCCCTCTCTGTAAACTAAACATTTGGCTCCATTTTAGCATCAGTTGCTGTTTTCTTGAAGCTGTGTTTGTCTCCTAGGTCTGTCAGTGGAAAGAAGCTTTGTTCTACCTGTGGGCTCCCTCTTGGAAAAGGAGCTGCCATGATTATTGAAACACTCGGTCTTTATTTCCATATTCAGTGCTTCAGGGTATGTCTCTTGCTTTATTAAGAAAAATCTCAAGTCATGCACAGTGCAGAAGAGAGTATATTGAGGCAGTAGATGTGAAATTGAAAATGAGAGGACCAGTGGATTTGCATGTTTGTTATGTTGGTCTGTTTGTATGTGTTTGTAAAGAAGTGGAAATAATGCAATTAGGATGTTATTTTGTGGTCATACATGTTAATTGGACTAAAACCTGTGACTGAGCAAGCAACTTAGCTTCCACACTTACAGGGGGAGGCATCGTATAATTTCCCTGCTGTGCTCCTTGCTTTTTAAATACAAGATTACTTAACTGTGTGATATTTTTTAGGGCTCTTTTTGCCTTCCAAAAACATGGTCAGTCCCAAAGCCATCTTTGATCTGATGCATGATTGGAAAGCTTTGACTCTGAATTGTATGATGTATTCTGGCTTTCACCAGGCTTCTCAACAGAAATGCTTCTTGCCTGTTCTCAAGTGGTTCCATTTTGCTAGAGAACTCAGAAAGTCCATTTCCATTATCTCTGGCCCAAGTAATAGTAAGCACTTGTGAAGGCTTTTTTTGTTTTAGGCATTTACCCAGACTAAACCTCAGGTCTCTCTAAGCTTTATCTGTCACAACTGGCCTGACTCCAGAATGCAACCTTAAAATCAGATGTCCCTTCTAACCACTAGACTTCATTTCTATATAAGTGGAGGCTGCTGAAATACAGCCCTAAACACTTTTGCCTGTGAAAAAACCTCTCTCACTGATTTGCAGTGTTCCCCAGGAGTATGGGCTGTGTTCTATGGGGTTATTTTTTCTCACTGTTCCAAGAACTACTGAAACAAAAGTAAAAATTTGGGAAGAGTTGAGACATTAGGGCATGGTCTCACTTTCTCTGTTCTTCAACTGGCAGTGTGGCATTTGCAAGGGACAGCTGGGAGATGCAGCGAGTGGGACAGATGTCAGGATTAGAAATGGTCTCCTTAACTGCAACGATTGTTACATCCGATCCAGAAGTAAGTACCAAGTCCTGTGTGAAGAGCAGTGAACTCCAAAAATTCTGTTGCTATGATCTTAAGTGGTGAGTTTGTCTCCTCCTGTCTTTGACCAACTGGCATAGCTTTGCCATGGGAAGAGGAACCTTCCTACGCTATTTTAATTATTTTCTCATATCAGAAAAGGTTTCCACACCCATTAAATTTTGCCCAGAGGATCTGTGCTCACCAGTATTAGACTTAAAGGCTGTTACTGTGATAAACTCCTACACTATGCACACATATTGCATGACCTGGAGTCTTGGATCTCTTACATCACATGAGACAATATAGATAATTCTACTAGACCTAGGACCTTGGGCTGTGTTTGGAGAAGTTCCCATTTTGTGAATCCCCAGACGTCTCTTTTGCAGACAAAACAGTCATGTAAAATCTTAGGAACATTCTGTAATTCATAGTGAATCCTTGTGGTGTTATCCTCAGATGTGTGCTAAATAGTGTTCCTTGCCATAAATTTTGAAGAATGAGACAAACAATTGCATGTCAGAAAAAGACTTGATGCATTTTTCTGCCTTTGAGCAGGTCACTTGAATGTCCTTCTGAGTCCTGCATTTCTGTGACTGATACCAAATTACTAGAGCATTTCAGCTTCACCCCAGTGTCACCAGTGGTATGAGATGGGCAGTGCCCATGCTGGCTTCCACTTTGTGGGAAACAGTAAGATGCAAGAAAAAACAATAGGAGTAATTGTTGTCTTCCTGTTCAATACTACTTAGTATATTCACTGCCTACAGTCCTAACTGATAAGTGGGCATATAGAAGAACTCTTTTTGCTTACTATTTCCCTTCTCCTCTCTCAAAAGCAGTGGCTGTAGAAATCCAGGAGTAGGAAAAGTTCTTCCCTACATTTGCCAGAAGAAGCATGGGTACTTTTTCTCTGATGCTTCAGGAAGGAGATAATTCCCCATTAGCAGAGCTAGAGGGTGCTATTGTATAACCATTTGTTTGGGGATTTATATATTTTTTAAATTCTGCTAAGAAAATTTAGCAGCTTTTTGTTATTTATTTAACCTGACATGTTTAGAAATAGCTTGTCCCCTTCAGGCCTGACACTGTAAACCTTCCTTATGTGGATGAGGTCCTGACCCCTAAAATGCAGGTTTGGACATCCTTTACAAAAAAAAAAAAAAAAAAAAAAAAAAAAAAAAAAAAAAAAAAAAAAAAAGGTGATAAAAGTCATAATTTCCTTTTCTTCATAATCCTTTTTGCTTAAATAAAAATTGGGGTCCCTTAAGGACAGATGAAGGCTCAAATAAATCATTGGTCATCTTATATGCTGTAGAAATCACCCGCTCCATCATAATTTGTACAGCAGTGTTGTTAGGAAATGCATTACAGAGCTGTGTACAGTGTTTCATGCAGTAACGTTTTGCATTTGTACATACCTAGCAGAATGGTAACCAGATCCCTAACAGAGGGAGTAAATTTTGAGGAAATATATAGTTTCTGAAGAATAGTAATGGCAAGGCGTCTGTCTTTTTTATTACAAATTGCCTCTTCCTGATGTGTTCACTCCTCATGCAAAATCTGAAAATTCAGTTAGGTGAATTTAAGTCACACTGATTGTTGTTGACAGTTCAAAGGGACTGATTTTGATAGAACTGCAAATACGGCTAGTTGCTAATTTTTAACTATGATTTGATGGATGCCACACCTGAAATGAAGAATGAACTTGCGCACTGACAGTATTCTGCCCTTGAGTTCTGGGCAGTCTGATGAAAATGTAAAATCAGTTGATTGATTGCATGACTTGTACCTTCTTTTCCCCATGGCTGCATCTGAAAACCTGTGCACAACTGACAGTCTCTGACCAACCCAGAATTAATCAATTTTGTTTTGAGATGCTTATGGACATCTTGATGAAATATTTTGGCTGCCAGAAGCTTATTTGAAAATGTGGATGATTCTGTTTGAAAATTAAAGATTATGTAGTGGTACAGGGTCCAAAATGTTTCTATTTTTCAGACAGAAGTGGATGGGGTTTTATTAGTAGGTTGTTTCTGTACAACAAAACCCACAAGGAAGGCAACTCAGTATTCACTGTCAAACACATGGAATAGTTGCAGGTCTGTGAGTGACAAAGTCAAAAGTGAGAATTAATGAGATTCCCTATATGGCCAAAGAACACAAGGGGTCTGAATTACCATGTAACACAAACTAAGCATAGCTGAAGATGACTGATCAGCCCTTTGCTTTACTATTTTCCCGCTGCACAGCCTGAAATAAATAAGCCCACAAGTACTTTGGGAGTAAAATAAAATAAAAATTCATGCAGAATGCATTCATCACATGGCAAGGAAAATATATTTCCCTTGGAGTTATGCTGAATCCTTCTTTGTAGTTAGTTCCCCAACTTTGCAGGAAGAAAGAAAAGCAGGGCACAAATGATAACATGATTTCACATGCAGTTTTTTGAATTGTAGAGATCATGTGAGGAAAAGTCTGTATTTGTTTGTTACAATTTGTCAACAAATGACTTGTTTTGGGTTTGTTTTCCCAGCTGCTGGACAGCCAACTACATTGTGACATGACTTTTAGTCCTAATAACTTTCAAGAAGGAACTCTCTTCTCGTATGTATCGGCTGCCTCCAGACAATCACTTATAAAAGCTTGAATCCATGGACATGATGGCTCTCGTCTTGTTTTTAAGAACTCACAAAAAAGCTGCATCTGCTCCTTTGAAATGCAATATGTTGGTTTTTGCTTTCTTAAGAAATTTGCAAAATATGTCTAACCATGTTTGGGAAGGCAAAGCCTAAGTACTACAAAAAAAAATCCCATCTATCAGGTATGCTTATGATTTTCAGTCTGTTACCTTGTCCTTTTGAAAGTAATAAGAAAATAAACATGCAATAAAGCTGTTTTATTTTAATATTTCTAGGAATTTAAAAGTTTAAGTTTACAAAACCTTTATAGAATATGCCAATTTGAGCTGAGAAGTAATTTTAAGATAGCATCTAATCAGTGCATTTGCAAAACAACTAAACATCACAGCACGACTTCTCTGTTATAACTGAAGCTATAACTTTTTTTATACAGAGACTAGTTTGATAATACATTCTGTAATTCTGAAGCATTTTGTGTTTATATTACCTTCAGTGGAGGGTAGGAGTTATACAAATAAATTATTGCACCTTTAGTGATAGGATTTTTTTGTTTGTGTACCTCAAGTAATGTTCATGACTATAGCTTAATATTCTCTCAAATAAAGATTTATTCATTAAACTTAAAGACTGCATACCATTAACAACAGCAAGATTCCCATCAGGAGCAATCTGTCTAAGTTCAGCAGCCTGTATTATTACTAAACTCAATGAAAGGTGATGTGGGGGAGAGGCGGCCAAGTGGGCAGACCCAGCTGAGTTGTGAGTCTCCATGCTGCAATTTGATACTATGGTGAAGCTTTTCACTTTGGCAGGTAACTTGCCAGTCAAGGGTTCAAGCTGGTATGTGATCTGCTCGTTCACTTGCAAATGTTGCACTTGGTTGAGATTTCATGCAGAGAAACACGTGGTTTGGGTACTCCCCAGAGCAGAATTAGACAACCTTGAGCCTGTGTTGCTCCATCCACTACCCAAAAAAAAAGTCAGCAAAAGCCAGGAGTGTGGAACGCAGACAGGGAGAAGGCTGGCAGCAGCAGGCAGAAAAAGTAATTTCTCTGTGTTTGGGGCAGTTTTCCTTTGTGTTCTTTGATTAAGCATGTGGTCCTTACTAAAGTGATCCAGCAGCTCATTGAAACAGCAGTTCAGCAGTTATCTAAAACACACAGACAAAGTTTGGGAACATGTTGCATCTGTAAAATATCCTAGCACTTTTTGATAAACAGTTACTGGAAATATCTGATTTTAGCTGTTCATTGTGCATCTTAAAATGGAGGGAAGAAATTTACTTATTCTGCCTTAAAAACACAATAAAACTAAATGAATAGAGATTTCTTTTATCTATGTGCATATCTGTTGTCCTTTGATGTGTTGGTAAATGGAAATGAAGTAGTTATTAGGGAAGCAATAATTTTGAGTTGTTCTCTAGGTAGCAATTATTTATTGAAACACTAGACAGTTGCTTGCATATGAGTTACATAACCATGCAAAACTGCGTGTCATGGAATACCCACGTGCAATGTTGTCATTGGAGGACATCGTGACTGTCTGCTGGAAGGTTACATGTTCCTTCCTTAATATTGTGCCTTAGAAAATGCAAAGCTGTTGCACACAGTCAGTGATGACTTATGGATGCAATAAATCCAACAAGCTGAAGTCCCAGGCTTCACCTGGGGAATATTTTTAAGTAAGAAAAAGAAAAAAAAAATAAAGAAGACAAATGTTTTGGAACTAAAAGTGATATCTAATATTTTGATCAACCACCTGCATGATTTACTGTTAAAGGATTTTAACAACCAGGATACTTACTCTTTGCACGTGGTCATTATAACATTTTCCCACAAAGAATGTGTAACATGGAAATTCAAGAAGCAGATTTTGTAATTGACTTGGTACATCTGTATAACTCCATGCGCTGCATTAAGAATATGTGAATATATGGTGTCTGAACCTAATTTTTAAACAAGACCATGCATGCTTGTGTGTCCATTTGGTATGAGTCATTACCACTGCTTCACCCAAGTGGTAGAGTTAGATGTGCAAATCAGTCCCCATGTGTATAAAAGGGTTGGTTGTCACAGAGGTTTAATCTGCTTCTCATTCATGTAGGGGTTAGATGCCCAAAGGGCTTAGAACTATGGTAGCATAAAGTGCATGGGCAAGGGGTGGGGTGGGGATGTGCATTGCACTACAGACACACCACTGGGTCTCTGGAGCTGCTTAGAAATAGATCCCAGTATCTATGAATTAGTTTCATGCATGCATGTTTTAGCAAAGTTGATCGTATGTAAAGTGAAATGAAGCGGTGTTCTCTGACGATGATTTTTTCCCCCTAATGAACATCTATTCACCAGCATGGAATCATTTTCAACAGTTTTCCAAATTGTACTTGCCAACTGCTTATGTTTCATTTTATATTCCCTTTGGAATCTTATATGGAAATTCATGTAGGCTAAGGGGTTTTTTCCTTTTTTTTTTTTTTTTCAGTTTAAACACATAAATGTGATACATTTCTAATCAGGAACTGTGAGCACAGAAAAATAACACTTTACTACATCACTGCAACAGAAATGTATTTGTCGCATTAATGATTTATTATTAATAAGCAAATACAACGTATGTAATGGGTTTTAGATATTTTGGAATTTATTTAGCCTCTTACTATTTCAGAGAACCTGAACAGGTGTCATAACCCATCTATATTTTACAAGCCCATTTTCCATGGTGTATATTTTTTTCCTTACTCTTGCTATGTAGTGTTATTGATGCAGTACATCTGTAGTTCTCAATGAATGTAGTCCTAAAGGTTGGTGAACCAGAAGGGGACCATCCTTATCTGCATGTCCGTTCAGGGACAAGGATTGCTGTCCTAGCTGGGATTAATGTTGAATACAAATTATGCTAATCTTTCCTTTATTTTATTTATTCTAAAATGCCTCTGGAAATTAGGAAATCTTGTCTAAAATGCAGCAGCTTTTATAGTATATGTATGTTTATAAATAAAATGTTGATTACCTTTGCTGGTGTTGATTTTAGTTATTATAAGTAATTTCTATTGCATGCTATGTGTCTGTGAATCTCAGAGTAGAGGCTTCTGGTTGGTTTGAGCAGGCTGAGCCAACCTGTGTTCCCCAGGTCTTAGTATATGAGATGAAACAATAAAAAAAGACATTGTTGAGATGACAAAACATGCTATGGATTGCCACTGTAAGCTGTAGTCCATTATTCACAAGAGCACGTGTGCCTATTGTGGTAAAAGATGAGTAGAGAAGGCCTTCTGTGAGTCAGACTCAAAGTCCTCGGAAGAACTTTAATCAGTGCTGGTGGGCTGTGGTTCAGACTTTCCCTCAACAAAGCATTTTATATATGGTAATGCTAAATACGTGCTTGTTTTATTTCATTTCCCCATAATAAAGATCCTTCAGTTTGTGCCTAGTTTTGCATGGGCTGAGGTGTGTCACGAATTCTTGAATCTCAGCAAGTGTGTGACTTGTCCAGTCACAAGCAGGACGTTCACACAAAATTTTAAACTAATAACTGCCTCTTTTTCTTCCTTTTAATTGGGTCTTAAATGGATGATGGGTTTGGGTTTGTGCCAGAAATGTGTCTCAGCTGTCGGATGAGTCATGGGCAAGTACTGACAATTTAATTTTTAAAAATTTATTAATTATTTTTTATCCTGGTGCCATAGTAGTGATGGTAGTGGTCTTACATTATTTCTGCATGTCCTCTCTGGACCAAGGGCCAGCAGCATTCTCTGCGGTGGAAGAGGCATGTTGAGATTCCCAGCGGTGCCGTCAGTGCTCTGCAGGAACAGCTTGCTGCCACTGGAGGTTGCTCTAAAGCTGGATTTGGAGGCAGGCAGGCAGCCATTTCTGTTCCAGCAGCTCTGCACCAAGGTTCCTGTGCACCCAGAGAAACACTACTTGTGACCCTTATGAGCCAAGAAAAATGGGGGAAATCATGATATGATTTTTTGTAGTTTTATTTTCTGGTGAATATGACCCAGCAGCTCTGACCTGCAGAGAGTCATTTATGATCCTAAAAGGGCACCAGTGGGGGTGCACTCCTCCAGCACTGATCTAGTGTCAAAATAATTTCACAAACCTTATAAAAGGGAGAATTGTGTCACCTGCTCACCTTTGTCTGCAGGTAGCAAAGGCTGCCAGGAGGGCCCTGAGAGAAACCACTGTGCTAACAGGGCCTTGGTGTGCCCCAGGAGAGGACAATGGCTTGTTGTGCAGTGGGATGAAGCTGAGGGCATATGGAAGAAGTAGGAGGTGGGGGGAGAGAGGAGTGGGCTATGACAGCTGAGATTCAGACATCGGAGCTGAGCATACCCCATGCAAGGAAGGATGTGTGCCAGTTCCCCCAGCAGAGCTCTGTGCTCATCCACACCCTATCCAGGTGTGATGCCTCCATCCCTCCCCATTCCCCCATCATAGTCTGTCTTTACCGCTTATCTTGTGAGCGTTGATCCTTCTCTTTTGTGGGATGGTTAAAAGCAGGCAGCTACCACTTTGTTTAGAAAATTAGCTTTAGGTACAGTTCTTGCTGGCCAATTTAGCAAAGATTTGGTTTCAGATGGGTCCCATTCCTGATACTGGGAAGCTGGTTAAGCAGTTACTCAATAAACTTTGCGGCGTGGGAGCTCACTCTGTTTTACTCCCCCTTACTAGGCTGGATAACTGGAAACGAGATGGCAAAATGCCCATGTTTGGAGACACACCTACAGTGAAAATCAGAAGGGGTTGTGGACACAAAGTGAGCAGATGGCCATGACTGGGCTGGGGAAAAAGATGCCAGTAAAATATATCTCTTGTAAAGGCAAACAGAATGCATCTATACTTTTAAAAGCCTCCGGCAGGAATGTAATTTCATCTGAATTTCCTGATAAGGGGAAATGACTAAACTGGAAGCTACTCAAGTTTTGCAAGCAATAAGAGCCCAAAAAAAAAGAGATCGAAGGTACAGGGCAGAATGTGACTCTTACAACAGTACAGGGGGGGTGGGACTCTGTTTTCTTGTTTATCTTTGTTATAAAATGTATCATGAGTTAAACATGCAAGAGGGATGCTTACCATTCTGGAAGGCTATAGCTGCTGCCCTGTGGACCTTATGGTTTACCTCATGCTCTGCAAGAATATCTAGTGGAGCTAGCTAAACCCCGAAGCATATGGGGTTTTAAGCCATTTAGGAAAAAAATATCCATTATTTAAGACAATCTTATAAGTCACTGTTAAATCATCCATAGAGTCTATCTGCTTCACTGCACATGATGCACTGCAAATTTTCTGAGCTAATTCCACATCCATTGTTCACAGATGCATTTTTTTCTAAGCAGATAACCTGCTGTTTAAAACCTGCAGAAGCCAGTGACACGGGTCTAGAAATCAAACCAAAACTAACAGAACTGCAAATCTTTCCTTGAAATAACAATTTATCAAATAGAAAAAGAAACCAAGATTTAAACAATTCCTTTTTTCTATCACATCCAATAGACATAACCACTTCAATGACAAGCACAGGAACAGAGGCATGCCATCAGCATCTCTGGAAACTACCTGTAGTAATGCCAAAACTGCTGTTCCAGGGTCCTGGACTTGGACCTGGACTTCCAGGGCCCTTGCTTGTGTTGGGTGTCCCCTCTTCTCACTGGCCAAGTGCTCTTTGGTTGCCTTTGGGCGGGTTCATAAAATTCTGTTGTCGCGGTTTGACCCTGAACAAAAAGCCTGGTGTCCAGCAAAACTCCTTCAAGGTCTTTTCCCCCCTCCCTTTTCACCTTCCAGAGGGAAGGGAAAAAAAACCCAGCTCGAAATTTACGGCTAGAGATAACCGAAAGAGGAGCTTTGATTAATACCACGGGCAAAGCAGAACTTAGACTAATGCTTAAATTTATTACTAACAAACTAAACACTAAAAATAAGAAATAGAAACAAGTTACAAACACCTTTCCACCCCCACCCCTCCGTCTGTCCATACCCTCTCCTTC
>JAWWEE010000122.1:49947541-49963501 GCA_035221455.1 Xenops minutus | reverse complement strand
CTGCTCTGCACTGGGGCAGCCTCACCTTGAATATTGTGGGCAGTTTTGGGCACTGCAATATAAGAAAGATATTAAGCAACTGAAGAGTGTCCAAAGGAGGGCAACAAAGATGGTGAAGAGCCTTGAGGGAAAGCCGTATGATGAGCAGCTGAGGTCACTTGGTCTGTTCAGCCTCCAGCAGAGGAGACTGAGGGGAGATCTAATTGCAGTTATAATTTTCCTGTGAGGGAAGAAGAGGGGCCGGCACTGATCTCTTCTCTGTGGTGATCAGTGACAGGACCCAAGGGAATGGTCTGAAATTGTGTCAGGGGAGGTTTAGGTTAGATCTTAGAAAAAGGTTCTTCACCTAGAGGGTGGTTGGATTTGCAAGGCTTGTCTCATTAAATCATCGTTGCAGACAATGGACTTCTGAGAAACCTTTGGAAAAACCAAAGAGTGAAGAGTACAGGCAGTTGCAGTGCCTTTGCAGTAATTCATTTCAGTGAGGCAGACTGAAGGGGAAGGGGAAAGTTGTTGACTTGCAAAACCTGCAAGTCATCTCTGTATTTGTGTTTATATCTGCGAAAAAGCCTTCATGATTATGTACAGTGACATCTACAGCTATTGCATTTCTTTATACACTGTTCAAATCTGTGTAGGTGGTACAATAACTTCAAAGTTGTATTTTTTCACGAGGCTGTATGTGAAGCAGACAAAATAAGTGAGCAAGATATAGGTGCAGACAGTTTATGATGGAATATTATCACTCAATACTTGATTTTCTCAATATCTCTCTTTGTCTTGAATGCTTAAAACTTGCTTGCAGCATGAGTGCAATTAAACATGTAAATGTTTCTCTTTACTGCACCAAGGGTTTTCAAGCACGTGGCTTGCAGTTGACAATAACCCTCTCGTGTTGTTTCCCCAGGAGTTGAAGGCTTATATTGTACTTGGTATACTTTGATGCAAAAAGTGATCAACTTTAGCTCCTACCAGCTATGGGCAAGGTAAAATGAAAAAGATTAATAAATCATTGGCTGCAGAAGAGGCGTGCATCCTAATTTCCAGGAACTGTGCACCTATATTGGAAAAATTATTTCTACAAGGATTAAGCTTTCCAAGAGTATATGGTGGAGTTTCAGCATTTCTCCCCTCTTGTTTTCAGCCTCTGACATAGCAAGTTTCTCAGTCTTGTTCTGCACACAAATTAAATCCAGCTGTGCCTCCATAACATATCTCAGCTTACCAGGAACCACATTTGCCTGGAGCTGGCTCTGCCCAGCTGCCCACTGCCAGTGCAGCATAGCCTAGCCCAGCTCAGGGCCACACTCTCTCTGCTTATTTGCTGTACATCTGCTACAGACAGTTTCAGGTTTTTCCCTTAGATGCTGGGGATTTTACTTTTTAGCCAGAAATTATTCTCAGTTGATCAATATAGCATTTCTCAACTACTTGCTGTCCATTTGCAGTTAGAATGAAGGGCTGTAAATAACCAGTGTTGCTGCCTGGTGGGCTTTGGAAAGATGTGCAAAGAGGGCAGCACTGCCTGCTGTGGGGGCTCCAGCAGAAAGAGGTAGACAAGAAGATAGTTTGAGCAGCCCAACTCTGGCAAAGCTGTATGAATGCAGCACTGAGATTCTTTATTAAATCTTTGTGGCTAGCAAGGCAAATGTAAGAAGACATGCCTCTCCACAGGCTGCCATAGTACTTTTCATAAATTCTAAATAAATTCTACAATACCATTTTTGTTTGCTTGCAATTTTAAGGCAAGATGTACCTCTTTTGACAGTACTGAGCTCAAGCTTGAATACAAATACCAATTTCTTCATTTTTATTGCAGTATTATATAATAACTTGGGCTAGATTTTGAATAATTTTGAATGTCACAATACCTGAGCAATCTCAGAGACTTGGAATAAGCTGGGTTTTCAAGGATAGCTGATTGCACACTCCCAAATAATCAGACATCATTAACAGGCCTCAAGTCATGTAGACCCACTGGCCTCGTGTGAAAGCATAGGTACCTAGACATGTTTTTTTCAGGTTTTCAATGACATTTCAAGTAGATGAAAAAGAAAAATGGGACTAGAGCCTGTGGGATGCTTCCTGGCCCACACACTCAGTGACTCGTGCTTACAAACCCCATTATCACCAGAAAACAGTGAAGCCCTTTGTAATTGTTAGTTGAATAAGATTTAAAAACACCACTGCAAGAAAGAAAAATACTATTATATCTGTATTTCCAAATGGATAAATGGGTCACAGATCCATTTAATTTGCGCAGAGAGAGAATTTCTTCACTAGTGAATTTAATATAGGCTACAACCTGACAATAAATGTGCTAGAAACTCAGAGGGAAACCAAACCAAACCAAACCATTTTAAAGAGCATGCAGTTACCAACTACTGTGACTACAGCATAGTGCCTGTGGAGTTCAGAAGGACCAGGCTATCTGACTACTGCAGTAAAAGTCACCAGAGCAAGGGGCTCATCAGCGTGGAGTCAGCCTGTCTAGAAACACGCACATGAAGCAGCAGCACACTCTGCACTGCCTACACCAGACTACCAGGAGCAGTGGGCTGGGCTGAAGCCAGTTCAGCATCTCCATGCAGACGGCTGTTATTTAGCACACAGACCTGTTGGTGTTGGCAGATCATTTCCTGTACTTGGAGCTGAGCGAGGCGAGCTGAATCTTTCTGGGTAAATGCCCTTTTGAGAGGAAAACATGGCAAAAGGGGCTCCTTTTCTGGAAGAAAGGAGAACAAAAACTGTAAGCAGATTGTTTTCATGAGTGATGCCTGCCACAGTGATGCCTGCATGTGTGGTTTATGTCTCTGGCCATCTCACGGAGTGGACTTCTTTGCTAGATGTAGCTTGGCTTCACATGTCTCACCTATGGAGAAGGAGACATGGAAACATCTGCAGTACTGTTCCCACAGCAGCAATTGTGTCTTCTGCCTTGAGAATAACAGACCTTTTAACATAGTAAAATAATTGTAAAAAAATCTAAACATTTATTTGCTGGCGGAGAGGCAAAGGAAAGGTTTTTCACTAAGTTTTGGTGCCAAATCATCTTCTCCAGTTACTTATAAAATTACTCAAATAAATGGTCCGCATGGTGCTTATCCTTTGGAGGTGGTTATGCTATGTAACATGCCTGTCAGGATACTGGGATGTGCCAGGATATGCTTGATCCATACAAGCTACACACATATGGCAGGCTACCCCTGCCAAGAGCAGGCAGAAGCCTAGAGGGCTGCCTGAGAGCAGATGTCTGTGGTCATCTATTGTTTTTCTTGCCTATTCTGCTGGGATTTGTGATATGAAGTGCTACTTCATGTAGTCCTCATATGTCAAAAACCTGATTTCACAGGAAAATGATGAGCCACACAAGGTAGGGACTGGCCTATATCTGAACAGGTGGTCCTGCTGGCTCAGCAGTGACCTGCAGCTGTATGTAGTATAAGCACTGAGAACTGAGCTCTCTGCTGAAGAGGAGTAGCCCAAGTTAGGTTGGACTAGAAGGAGAACATGAAATCCAGAATATTTCTGCATTAACTGCTAGAGCAAATTCATCCAAAACAAATATTGTAAAACTAAACTGCATAGATGCTGCCTATGTTCTGCACTAGGAGTTTCAAAACAAAAAAAAGTCCACCCTTCCCTTTGAAGTGTGACAGACATTGCATGGCAGTATTTTCTGGACTGATTTTATTGAGGGATGAGGGCATTAAATAGTCAAAAGGATTCTTTTGTCTCAGCGAACCCTCCACTAGGAGAAAATAAACAAACAAGGAAAAACTGCCCAGATTGTGCTTCTACTTCAAGTCATGACAAGTGCTGTGACGGTGACTGCTGCCACACAGCTAAAGGACTGAGGCACTTTGTAAATCAAATTTCAAGCAAAGAGATTGGTTTGCGAAACCTCCTCGGTGTGGAGTCACGAGCTGTCAGAGTGTATTAGCATTATGTTACTGGAGTAAAAAGCAAAACAAATTAAGATGTTTAACAGCTGAAATCTGAAACAAAATTGTGTTTAATGCTGAAAATCTTGTTAGCGTATTTTCAGGCTTCCCTTTCCCCAGATATTAAATCTCAGTGTGTGCTTGCAAGCATCTTTTTATCACACATAGAAACCTACTGTAGGAGAATAAGAACTATACACGACATATGGTAAGGATGGGTGTTTCACCCTGCATGCAAAAGCCTCTTCAGCATTGCCACAGCGTACAGCAACACATAGGAAGATTTTAAGGCCCAGGGGAGAAGGACAGCTGGAATTCCCTGTATGGCCAGGGTGACAGAAAGCATTGCATCAACAGCAGTGGGCCCAAACTGAAGATTGCACATGTTGTAGCATTTAATGCAAGGGGCAATTTGAACTCCCAAAATGGTTTTTCTTTCATATTGGCTCCCACAATGAAAGAACCATTAAGGGCTTTAGTGATCTTCCAAGACTCTGCTTCCAACACAAAATTGGCTCCTTCTCCTTTGACACAAGACCAATTTTTAATTGAATTTCAAGAGATGATGGATGTTGTACTTTATTCCAAGTCTATATGCTAAATTAACAAGGCTGTCTGCTTGGTTTCCTCTTTTGAAACCACATTGAGATGAGTTTCTGCTAATTCTCTTACACAGGGCATTAGACATGTGAATCAAGTCCTTATTCAAGAGTTGAAATAAAAGACATTTTTGCCAAGGTTATTACTTTGGATAATAATTTGAGCTGTGAGGCAGCAACAATAATTTGCTTTCTGAAAAAGACTTACTAGTTGAATTATCTCAAATGGAATAAAACTAAACATATAATACGTTTTCACTGAAATATTTAAAAGTTATTAATTAACTATTGAAAGTATGTCTTAGAGCAGGGACCATTCCATTAATTCCGCACATTTATTGTTTGGTTTTGACTCATGCTCCCTCTGGTCCCCTAGAAGATAACAGGAAGTCCCTCAAGAGTACTCTAGACTACAGAATATGTTTAGCTTCAGTTAGGTTTATTACATGTTAACAGATGTATTGATAAGTTAAATATTTGCTTTTGTGAAACAGAAAACAAAATGGCATAGAAGTGAATGTTTTTCCTAACTGGCTGCTGCAGTAGTATTTACATAGTACTGTACATGAAGATGCCTCACAGAGGTAATCCATTGGAAAGGCTTTTGGTAAGTCGTTTGGAATGAAATTTTGGGCTGAACATAGGAAATTGGAAAGCAAAACCTGGACCAGCTTGGGCAAAACCACTAACCAGCTCTATTAGGTGTATGTATAGTGTTCTACCAGTAGCAGCTGAGTAATTTCTTGAAAATATTGAGATGGGCATCATTCTTCTTTCAAGATGATGAATGAGATTGTGTGACCAGCAATGAGCCTACAGCTAGAAACACCTTTGCATGCATGCTTATTCTTTCGAAACAGGAATGTTTAAAAGCAATTGTGTTTGTAATTGTAAAGTGGCCCAGGATGGCAATGAACAGTCTTAACGGTTTCCTTTCGGCAGCACAGATCTAGCTGACCTTCTTACCTCAAACAAACTGGCTACATGGACTAGGGTTTGGGACTTCATTTATCACAAAATTGTGGTTCTCAAGGGGAAAAGAGAAACTGATGTGAAAATACAACCATCAGGGTCTTCATCAAGAGGAAGTCAAAAACAGAGATATAATAGAGTATGCCAACTAATTAAAGCAACAGGCTGAAAAAGTGTGGTTCAAATAGCTGAGTGATTCAAACATGGAATAAAGGGAATAATACAACACATTTAGCATAACGGAATAATAGCCTTTCCACAGGTGACACACAGTGCAAAAGCATGTTCAAGTCTTTATTCAGCTGAGGTTATGCTTCTTAGCTGTATCTTATTCAATAAAATAGTAATAAAATGCCAATTCTTTCTTATAGATCTGTATTTTAAGAATATTTCAGTTCTAACCTGTGTCAGACACCAGTCTCTTCCTAGTCCACCTTTGCGCCACCAAAGATTACCTTTCTGTTAACGTTGTGTGCCACAACAGAATGACTCAGAACCAGTTTTAATTATGACTGCAGCCCAAATGATCCTGCAGAGCTCTTTGTTAGATCCTGGGAGAAGCTAATTGCTTATCTGTTCTGTATAATTTTTGTATAATAATTGTTCCTATCTTCTCTTCCATCAGTTTTCCATCAATGACATCTCATTTGTTTAAGTTGTATGCTGATGAGTCAACTATCCAGCCTAGGACTCTAAAAAAATTAAACAGTATGCTGTGGCAACCAAATAAGGAATCTTTTGAAATTATTTCCTTAGAATGGGAAATTGGTGTGGGTTTTGAAATGCTTTATTCTCATGGAGCTGCACTGATTAGCAGTATCTGATATGTTTTTATAGCTATTGTTTGTCTAACTTGGTGACACAAGTTATTAAGTGATTTGTGCCTCCTGACATAGTAAGAGAAAACTTATTTCTTAATTCCCTTACCACTGACAATGTGAAATAATTTTAGTATCTTTGTTCAACACCCAGCAGCGTGGTTAATACCCAGTTTCCTAAACTCACCGATCCCAGTTTAATGTTGCTGAATGAACAAATAGAAACCCTTCCACTAAAAGTAAATTTTTCTTTCACAGCTCCTTTAAGCATGGAGCAGTGGTTCTGCCAGCAGTGCAGGTTTGTCAGTGTCAATGGGAACACCTGGACATTTTTAGACCTGTCATTGCAACTCTTTAAACTGTATGGCAGTTTGGGGACAATTCGTAACCTGAATGAGCAAACAAGTGATATATAAAAGCAAGTTGGGGCACTGTATGGCACTGGGTTGGACATTTCCTGGCTATTTATGGGTGGATGGAAACTGTGATTGCTATGAGAGAAGAAATAGTTAATTTGGAGGGGAATAAATTACATTTCTAATGTCTCTGTCCCTGAGACAAATTCAATACACCTCCAAAGGCACGTGTCTCAGCTTTTCCCGTTGTGCAGAAAAATCTGGGAGACATGACTCTCCCTTGGACAGCAGGATACTCTCAGCTGAAAACTGCGTTCTTCTCTGCCTAAAACTGCCATGCTGAAGGACTTTCGGTTTTCCTCTTCAGAAGACACGTCCCTTGTGGCTAATTTATCACTGGGAGGAAAAGGAGATTACAGAATCAAAACTGCTCTGGGAAATGCAAAAGAAACACACAAAGGAGTTTCTGAGCCCACACTTCCAGGCTATGGAGGGGTTTCAGCACACCCGAGTCTCAGTGGGATCACAGTCCTCTCAACACACGTAGCAGAATGCTACGTATGCTTTACCTTCTCTGCCCAAGGACTGAGAAAGGAGAGACTTCGAAGGTCTTTCACCCATTCTACCCACAATAGGTATCATTTTGATGGGGACTTTTGGGAACTTAATCTATCATATACATCTCTCTTCCCTGCTACTCCAACTAAACACCTGTAAGAGAACTTTTCTCCTCTCACTGTATTTCAGCTTCAAGATGAAACTAAGTGATTTACAATATATGGGTTTATTCATAAAAGTAGTATGCTGAGTAGATCCCACTTAATTGACTGAAACTTCTCAGTAGCTGTACATCCAGAAAAATCTCATGGGTTCAGATATGTCTCAAGGCTCTTCACGCTGTTCTAGGACTACTTTCATTTCAGAGCACCATTGTGACTTTGGTTCAGTTGATCTTTAATCCTCATATACTGCCAATACTGGCACATATTGCCATTTGGGGGTATTTGCCCCAGATCTTAACAGATTTTTCTTCTTTAAAATTATATGTTTACTCATTGCAGCTATTTTCACTCCTTTATGGGAGTGCCAGCCTTAACACAGAGATCCTCTTGCCTTTCTGTATCTCTTGCCTGCTCAAGAAGACTCTTCAACTGTACCAATAGTTTCACGTAGACAAGCCTGAGAGTGAAAGAGCAGTGACCTCAGCACTGGCAGGGAATTAACTCTATAATCTAATAGGGTTTCTTTTTCCATTTCTAAATAATGGGATTCTATTAGACCAAAGTGTAGTCGCGCCATAATGATAATTTATTGTATAGCATATCTGAATTTTGCCTTTTATATATCATAGAGAGTTACAATGCACAGTTATATAATTGAATCTTCTCTTGTATCATTAATATTTTTCTTTGTTTAGAGAGACCCCTTTTTGTTTAGAGTTCACATGTAACTGCGTTTTGAAATTACAGGGGATTTAATGTGCCTATTTTAAAGTGATTAAATATTTTCATTTTTATTACTTTTAAATATTTTGTAAAAAATTCTTTAAAAGCAAGATACTTTATAAGCATTTTATGCTTAAGAGGTTTCATTCAGAGTATTCTGGAAAATTTAAAGACAAATACAGCCATAAGTTTGTGTATATATCCTAAAATCTCAACAACAACAAAATGTCATGATCTTTGAAAGGAAATAATTGAGGTTAATTAATTCCCACATTGACATTTAAATGTATTAGTGGTATGCACCAGTGAAAGTATTGATCAATGAAAGTAATCAGCAATAATAGGAAAAATTAATCACTTTTGAAGATGTATTTTACTTCAGCTGTGGAATGTATTTCAGCCAGGATTGAAGTTGACCCTGTGAATATAACAGGGACTACTACCAAACAAAAAAGGCAATGAAGATATGTAAATGAGGGAAATCGGGGAGGACACACTTTAATTTGCTATTAGAGTATTAAAATAGAGAGTGATATACAAACTAAAACTTGTGATCTACAGTTTGTAAACCCATTTCTGGAATTGAACAACAGCAGGTGATTTAGAAGAACACACAAGAAATTTGTTGGTGGAAAATTTTTGTTAAAGGCCTCATCTTCAATAAGTGGAAGTTGGTTTACACCCTGAAATGGGTGAGTTTATGTCAGGAATCTTTCAGAATACATTATTAACTACAGCTGTACTGGCTGGTTATTCTAACTTAAGAGCTCATCTTTTTTCAAGATTCAGTTAAAATCTTGATATCAACCCAATCTTGTGGCAATCAGTCTCAGTCTGATTATCTAGCAACTGCAAGTATCTCCTTTTACTGGTACTAAACTTGCTAAGGTGGAACTCATCACACTGTAATATGTTATCCTACTTTTTTTTTAATCCTAACCAACATTAGGAGAGAGGTTGAGCAATGCAGTCACTGAAAGGTGAGATTCAATGGGTAAAATCCAAAAGTGCCTAATGTAACTTCTCCAGTTTGGTCAGTGTTTTAATATTCATATTTAGTCTAATACAGTAGCACTGTATAATACAAATTATTGATACAAATAACTTTTCCACCTCTCTTGAATGATCAGTGGCCTTGATCCTTCTTGATACCTTTCTGTAAATGCCACCAGATTTGAAAGGCAGTGAATGAGACCAGAAATACATTAGGAGTGCTACATTCCCAGTGGGAATTGAATATGATGGGAGTGAGGGGTTTAGATGTCCATGTAGAGCATCCTCTTTTCCTGCAGCCCGACAAAACCGCCCACACCATGTTTATCTAACTTTTTGTCTCCACAGAGATAGTTCTAGTGATAATTAGATCTCTGTGTTTAAAGCATCACTGTTCTAAAATAGGCTGTCGCATAATGCATTACAAGTGCATGCAGTAGCAGCAGACAGAGTTTTAACTGCTTGTTCTTCTTCCAGATGTAAGAAGACTTTGTTGTTAAAAATGAAGAAACACACAGTTTTTAAAGAAAGTGTATAACTTTGGAATTAAAGTGAGAGGGGGTTCCTCAGATGTTTGCGTCCTAGTTGTGGCGGCACTTAGTTTGTAATATTACCTAAGGAGATTCCTGAACTGGTTATTTTCAGAGTTCATCCCTTTTGGTATCAAGAATATTTTGGTAGCTATTTCTGGAAACAGTTTGATATTGTGAAATCAATACAGATCCAAGAGCTCTTGAATTCTCCTGACAGCACTGCTTTGAGATTCTTTCAAACTGTGATGTCAGACTTAAAGTTATAATACCAAAAAAAAAAAAAAAAAAAGAAAGAAAAAAAAGTAGGAATAACTTGCAGCTTGTGACCATCTATGGAGTATATTTGTACAACTACATTGCTTTGAACTCCACTAACACAGTGACAATAAACCTCAATGAGAATTAAAGTTTCCACCTTGTAGCTACTCTGCAGTCTCTCTCCCTGCTCTCCCGTACCATCTGCAAAGCTAAGCCAAAGCACTCAAGGACTCCCTGAAGCTGAATTTTCTTCTTGGTTTTGTGGAAGACAGTCCTTCAAGTCCACCATGGTGGAAAGCTGCACAGAGCATCACAGAAGGGAGGCAGACCAACAGTGAGCCTTATCCAGCCTGTTCATGGTGACCCACAAAGAGGCAGGTGGAGATAAGAGGTTATTCCTGGCTCTGCTTGGAAATGAGCCCCAGAAGGTAACTAATTGCTGGGTGCCACAGCTGGCTGTCAATGGCTCAGCTCCCTTGTCATTGGGGAAGGGAGCAGGCTGGGAAAGTGTTGACAGATGCTACAATTGCATGAATGCCCTGGTTCCTGACATGACTTGGGATGGATGAGCCCTTTCCTCTTCAAAGCATAGGTGGGTATTAACAGACCTGAAAGCACAGGTATTTGTGGCTATGTCTTTGGGCAGGAACTGCTGCAGGCACTTTCTTAGGAAGTTTCAAGAAGTGAACTGACTTTCAAAGGCATTGAGTATCCACAGCTCCATCTGGGCACTCTGTGTGATGCATGCCTCTGAAAGGACCCACCCAAGCTTTCCCAAATACTATGTCCATGGCAGATAACCAATTCTCTTTTCCATTGGTTTCACTCGTCACTTATTTTCTTTAACCAACTAACCACATAAATTCATAAAATGTATTTTTTGTTCACTGGACAGATTTTCCTCTTGGAAGAAATTAATATATTGGTTCTACTTCTGTAAACATCTTTCTGTGAAATAATACTGAAGTGAATGCTCCTGAAGACCACATCCATATGTTAGGCCTCTTGACAGAGACCTGAATGCTGACACTAGATTTCAGACTGCTGGAAAGGCACAGTTTCTCTCACTTGCACTTCCCAAGACTGCATTGAACTTTTATCTAATACTGTTGATAGACTTTATATGTAATTTAAACATCCTTTGAAGCAGCAAGAGATATGATTGACATTCCCTTACTACTTCCCTTTCAGAAAGGAATAGGAAGAAGTATGGCCTCAGCCTGCCATAATAGTATGAAATGATACTTCAAGTGCAAATATTTTAATTTCCTCTTGATACGATAGTCATGACAAGGATTAACCAAAAAGATTATTTCCTCTCTCCAAAGAAATTTCCAATCTAAAATATGAAAGCATGAGCTTTGTTTTCACAGTTAAAATTTCTTGAGCTATTTCTGGATGAATTCCCCACAAATCAAGAAGATGTCTTTCCTCTCAAATCAGTTCTTGGACTACTTGATGAACTCTTGTGTGAAATACAAGGCACAAAGTTGTTTTCCTAAGATGAAGCCAGACTTTAGTAGCATCCTGGATGAAGCCACTAGTTTATTTTGTAAGAGTCAGGTGATAGCTTGTAAAAGACCAAATGAAACTGGTGTCAGAAAAAGAAGGCTTCATCTCCTTCATATGACCCTTCATAGCACTGATCTTCTTTACAGGTGATGAGGGTAATCTATAGATAAATGTTTGAATCCTATTGATTCATGCTAAATGTGCAGCAAAAGTTACAGATAGTAGCTTAGTAGGAATTACTAGTGAGCTTCATGTCCTGTTTCCCTTCTGTACAGTGGGGATCCTTCCCATGTAAAGAAACCCCAGCTTTTGACTTCAGAGAGAGCTCACGCTTCAGATTGCAGCACTAAGTTGCTGGCCTTGGCCAGAGTCAGGTTCGTGCAAGGGGATCCTGCTAGGTACAGTGTGAAAAAAGGGTGGGAGGAAAAGAGGATTTAAAAATATATTCTGATGGATCACAGGTACTTTTTATGACATCTTTTCTCACTGGTTGGTAATAGTTCAATAACTCTACTAAGTCTAAATATATAAAGATTACACACTTACTTATAAGTGAAAGGCATTGTTTTTATCAATTGTATTTTTCCTGTATGCTAGCATCATATCCTTAAGTAGCAAAATTAATGTTTCCTGCAGTCAGGAATTACTCTTTCCATTCATGTGTTGGAGAGAAGGAAGTGAAAGTATGTGCAAGACCCAAATTCAACATTAGACATGAATTCTAAGTCTTAGTATTTAGAAGAGCAGACAATGAAACACTTGAATTGCTTCAAAAACACAATAGGAATATTTACATCTGAACTCTTCAAAACACAGTGTGTGTTCATACTGAACGTGAGTTGAATCGTGAAACAAACTATTCTTTATTTAAACAATGTGAGGGGTTAAAAACAACAAAAATAAGAAACTCTCATTTCTTTACTGCAGCATCATTTGGCTTCTTAGATCCTTTTGCCCAGACCTCCTCACCTTATGAGCACCAAAGCACCTCTTGGTGTTATGAATCAGCTTGCCCATTTCACTGGTACCACAGGTGAGCAGCTTTTTTGCATCCTCTTCCTGCCTGGGCTCCTTCTGAGTACCCCACGGCCCTCCTCTACCTTCTGTATTTGTAAAGATCAGCAGCAATCCTGCAGGTTATTTATTTAACTAATACTCCTTTTCAAAGTCCTACCTTTGCAGGGAGGCAGAAGTAAACTTTACAGATTTTCAAACCATCCATTTCTTCCTGACTGAGCAATCAGACCATTGCAACTGGTCTGCCACAGGCACACTGGTCCTTACAAATGGTGTGTTTCATGTGTCTCAGGCCTGTTACAGTTCCCTTTGCTGTGGGGATGACCAGAACATGGAATACAGTGGCTTGGGAAAGGATTTATGAGTCAATGACAAAGCAGAAGTTTCCAAAAAGGACTAATGAGAAGTTAGAGAGTTGAGTGGAAAAATGGGATCAGAAATAGAGAGGTGACCTTAGCTCTGTATGAACAATTATTGAGAGAGACATAGCAGTGCTTGGTACTACCCTGGTATCCCTTCTGCAAAGCATCTTCAGAAACAGGAGAGACCTCTGGAAAAACTTTATAAGTCTGAGCTTTAGGGAGTGTGGGAGATGTAAAGGACACAGCCAATTTAGTTTACAAGAAAGAAAATAGATCAAAATGCAAATCAGTTTACAGTGTAGTAAAAGAGAGAAAAGGCCTAGCAGAAATACATCTATATCCGCTGTTGGAAACTGAAGTCTTCATGTTAGAAATAAAGCCCAAGTTTTAGCAGACAAAATAGTGAACTTGGCAAAAAAATGCCCAAAGAAATAGCGCGTTGTCATCTTGTAATATTTTCAAATCACAACGGCATGCCATGAAATGCAAGATTATCATCTTCATACAGCAAGGCCTGACTAGGAGAGATGTCTTTAAATCACCTTGGGTTGGTTTCTCACTTTCCTGATAATACAGGTCTCACCCCCTCTGGAAGCTCAGAGGTCATTTCAGCCATGGTCTACAGCTGGGTAATTCCTAGAGGCAGTCCATTTACTTTTAACAAAGATATTTTTAGACCATGAAATGACTTTTGGAAGAAAAAGTAAAATGGCAAAATCTGCCCACATTATAAAAAAACATTTTCAAAAAATGCATTCAGGGTTTTTTTTCCTCCAGATAATACAAGACATGTTTTATTACAGCATTCCAAAACTGATTAGTGAAAGAGCACTTGCCCCATTTGCCACAATTTTAATAGTGCCCTCCCCAACCCCCAGTCATGCAGATGTTGCACGCTGCAGATGACAACGCCTTTGCCAAGTTTGCTTCTCTGCCAAACCCACAAACAGACTTTTTTTTTTCCTTTTTTTTTTTTCCTTTTTCCACGGACTGTGCCAGAGTCAGACAGAGTTCATCGTCCCGGCGCCCCTGTAGCTAACCCGCGAGTGCCCGGCTGCAGGGGCGGCCCTGGGAGGCGGCCCCGGGATGCGCGGTGACCCCGGCTCTTCCCGGAGAGAGGGCCCGCCCTTGCCGTCGGGGTTTGGAGGGGAGCAGGGTGCCGGCTTGGCTTGGCGAGGGTGGGTGTGCTCAGCTCCCCCGTGCCCCGCGGGGCCCCGGCACGTCGGTCCTCCCGCCCGCTCCGCCGGGTGGGGCAGGGCTGGGGCAGGTTGGACTGCGGGGGAGTCCTCGGAGCCGCCCGGGATGGGCTCCGGTCGGGCTCTGCCCTGTCCCGCTGCCTCCCGCTGCCGGGCTCTGCAGGCAGGACGGCGCCCTGGATGTGAGGCCCTGCCCGGGTCGGAACGGAGCCCGTGGCCCCGCGGACCCCGCGGGCGGCCCCTCTCGCTGCCCTCTGCACCCGGATTCAGCAGCAGAAAGCTATAGAGCTGCGAAGCCGACTTGACCTTCCACCTGTGAGTGTGTAAGGGATGCTGCGCCCGCTGGCGAACCGGGCCTGTGGTTTGTGCCGCTTTTCACGGATATCGCTTAATAGTGACCATCTCCAATTTCCGAGGTAGTGACAAAAGGTCAGATCTGACGCATCTTCCTCCCCCCAATCAGCCTGTTTGCAAATAATTAATAAGGGCCCAATTAGGCAGTAATGATGGGACTCGCAGTTATGGTCTTCCTGATGGTAACGGAGATTGATGCTGCTGAGCATCAGTTTGGATGACTCAGTCGAGGTTCTGCGATGTGCGCCTTTGATCTCTGTCAGAAATAACCCTGAGACCTCTCCCCATATAAAGCCCTAACAAGAAGTCGGAAGAGCGCTGTAGCTATGTTTGTTTGCTTTTGGTTTTTATTATCAACAATCAATGGTACACTCTTGGAAAACTATATGCACATGTAGAAATATTTCCCCTTTTAAATAGAAGCATTCGTTTTAACCACATATAAATAAATCTGAAAACCCTGAACATAATTTATGACGATTATGCTCACAAACATATTCCAACAGGTAGGGAAAAGAAAAAAATGAGACGACATGCAATCGATAACAAAAATATATATAATTGCCTGAACCTGGTCTCTCTAAACGCAAAGGGAGCCGAACCCGTGAGAACCTTATTTCTCCATAAAGACACGCCATAGAGACTACGAGAAGGGAAAACATTATTTATACGGTCAACTAGACAAGTCTGTACTGATATTAACACTATACAGTTGAGTCACAGAACACAGTTGTAGAAAGACACGGAAAAAGAGAAAGCATATCTGGCGACATTCAACTAAGAGCTATAGTTTGTGCCTTTTAAAACAAAATTAGAAAACCCTAAAGGAGATGCCTAAAAACTGCGTGGACCGTGTGATAATAATAATAATTAATAATAATTAATTAATAATAAATACAGGCCGCCCGCCGTGAGGAGCGCGGGCCCTGCGGGGTCCGGATCCGCGGTGCGGAGGCGGCGGCGGCCGCCGGGTCAGGGCCGAACCCGACGGGGCGCCAGCGGCGGCGTTGGCGGCATGGGAGAGACCCAGGAGCCAGCGGAGGGACAGTGACACCGGGCGGCGCGGGAAGAACCGCCCCCAGGCGCGGGCCGGGGGCGGCGGGACGGCGGCGTGGGAAGGGGGGAGGAGGGGAAGAAGACACTTTGTCCCTCCGGCTGACCGTGAAAAGAAACTTAAAAAAAGCCCCCACGGGCGGGCAGGGTGCCCCCCTCCGCCGCCGGGCCGCCCGCGGGCAGAGTCCCCGCGGCCCCGCCGCTGCCTCCGCGCCCGCACAGCCCCCCCACCCCCCGGGCCGGGCGCCAGGGGAGCCGGCGCGGCCCCCCGTGGGGGCGCGGGGTCCCTGCCCCGCGGAGCCCGGCGCAGCCCGGGCCCCTGGTCATTGCTCTGGGCGGGCGGCGGGCACTAATGAGCGGGAGGGGCCGCCGCTGCCGCCGCCGCCGCTCAGAACATGCCGCTCTTGACGAGGCTGCCTTTGGTGCCGCCGGGCCGCTGCAGCGAGGAGAGGACGCTGGCGAAGGGGCCGCCTAACGAGTCGGGGATGGAGGTGATGGGCCCGGGCCCCGGCGCCCAGCCCTGCCCCGGCCCCGCCGCCGCCAGCCCG
>JAWWEE010000122.1:49918340-49943340 GCA_035221455.1 Xenops minutus | reverse complement strand
GCACCGCGCTGCCTCCCGCGCTCGGGAAGCGGGGCCGCCGTCGGGGCTGCGGGGCCGCTCGGTACCGGCCCCCGGCGCCGGCAGCGGCGGTGCCCGCCCCGGCACCTGTCCCCGGGCTGCCCACCCCGGTGCCCCGCTGTTCCCGTCGTGGCCGGCTCCGCACTGCCGCGGGGGATGGTTTGCCTCACCCCTCACCCCCCCTCGCGTCGTCCCTCCGCCAGGGTTTCGCCCTCTCCCCCTCCGAGGAGTTTGGGCTCCAGTTGTTCTTTCTACACGCGAGCGGCTCTGCCGAAAAAGTTGTAGCAAATGGGTAATTTGATTATTCCCACTATAGGCCAACTGCCTCCGCGGCCTTCCCCCACGCGTCTGGCTGGGGGCAGAGAAACCATCTCCAAGGAATAATCAAATCAAGGCGAAGTGTGGAAAAACCCCTTCTGATTTCCAGGCGACACAAATAGAATTAGAGCCTCCCATTTGCTTCACTCCCTCTTTTTTTCTTTTCCTTTCCAGAAGAGCCCTTTTGTCTCGGTCGCAAACTCTGGCCCAGCCGGGCAGTGCGGGGTGCGCGGGATGCGCGGGATGCGCGGGATGCGTGGGATAGGCGGGATGCGCGGCGGCGGGCGGTGCGGCGGGGTCGGGTGACGGAGAAAAATAGTTCGAGTATATAAAAGCTACTTTTCTTTCCTCTCCTTCGACACTGAGAGAGGCCCGGTCCGCTCCCCTCAGGCTGGGGGAGGAAAGCTCGGAGGCAGCGGAACGAAACAGGGAACAGCGCGCCTTTGTGCGGCAGCAGCCGGCCATGGGAAAGCGCCTCCCGAGCCCCGCTCCGAGCGCTCCGCGACGCTCCCATCCACCAGAATAAAATGTTAAATACGGGCGAGGGTTTCTTTGGCACTGCTTTGTTCACAGGGAGCGTCCAGAGCGTCCCACCGCACTGCTGCCCGTCCCCTGGAATGCGGGCCTCCGCAGGACGAGGGCGCGGTGCGGAGCCGCGGCGGGTGACAGGACCGGAGGGGCCGGTGACACGTGCTGTCTGTGCCTCGGTCAAAGCGTGAGGGTCCCGGAACAGGTTCCTGCTCCCGCCGCGTCCGGGGCTATCTGCTACGCCGGGGAGAAAAAAACCCCCAATTTTTGTTATCCCTGCTGCCCCGAGCGGGAACCAGCGGCACCGGAGCTGCCCGCTCGGCCGCCCTCCCTCCCCGCGCCTCTCCGCGCTAGCTCAGGATGCCAGGCGACCAGATGCGCTCTTGTATGGTCTCCTGCTCCTGCTCCATCAATTGGGATAGGGGATCTGCAATAGTAATGATGATGGTGATGAAGAAGGAATAACACCACCACCATAATAATAGTAAAAGTAGTAGTAATAATAAAAACAACAACAATAATAACAATCATAATCATAATCATCGTAATAATAATGTTGATGGTGATGAATATATCCTTTCTTTTTATTGCTCCGTCCCTCTCCCGGTGGTGCCGCCATGGATTTCGGGAGGCGGCCAGCAGAGGGATCTGCGTTTTGCTTTTCTCCCCGGTCGCGGCTGCCACGGCGGCGGCAACATCTGCTGGGCTGGAAGAGACAGGGCGATTGAGCAGACGCACAGATGTAAAAGTGACATCTGCTTGTGACAAAGGAACGGGAATTAGATTAGACGGGGAGGCCTTTCTGCGATTAGGGGGGGGAGAAAAAAAAAAAGAAAAAGAAAAGTAAAAAGAAAAAAAGAAAAGGAAAATGCTAGCTGCAGACTATGTAAGCAGGGGAAGAGGATGTGAAAGGCAGAAATGCTCGTTGGGCAGCTGCTAGGACAGCCGGGGCAGCACAAGGGTCCTGGGAGCTGAAATAGTCCTAAGAGAAGGCTTTGCTTTTCCCTCCAGAAGCAGAGATGTGGCCGGGTCAAAGCTTTCCATCATTATGAGCAAAGGACAGGAGGCAAAAGGGCACTGCAGAGACTCGGACACCAGTAGAGATGTCCTCCTGCAGCTCCTGATCACGTTGCTGGTACTGGCCAGGCAGAAGGACCCAGATCTGGACTCTTCTTTTTTCACCTATGGAATAAATATATGGAGATTTGTATACCTAAAGTAAGGAGTCAGGAGGCCTAGCTGTTGCTTGCCTTTTGAACTGTCAAATTTTGGTTCCATTAATTAAAAAATCAAACAAGCAAACAAAACCAAACCACAACCACAAGTTTAAGTTTGGGCACATAGAGTAAAGCAGAAGTGCATGCAGCAGAGACTTTACCTGCACCACTCTGCACTGCTTAGCTAGAAGAGAAGCACCTCCCACATTTCAAATTATATAGTCTGTTCTGCAAACCGTGCTTTTCACAGTTATATTAATAATTATTTTGAATGTCATGCCTTTTTTTTTTAAGCTCTAGAACTTTAATATCTAGGGATAGTTGATGCCCTTGCAGAGAAACACACAGAAGAAGTAGTGCGACTGAACTATATTTCAAAAGTAGAAAAAATGTGTTGTATTGCAAAAATAGCAAGTTACAGGGTATAATGTGCTGTGCACTGGGGCAGATTTAGTAATGCCTCTTGTCAGGCCTCACCTCTGAGCTTGATGAATTTGGTCAAAGCCTACTGAACTTTTTGAAGACTAGACTATGATTTCGGCAGAGTGCAAACAGGCCCTTAGTGTTGATAGCCTGAAGGACTGCACCATGCCTATGCAAGCTGATCTTTAACCTGGTTGCAAGGGTATGGAGCGCGAGTGTGACACCTTTGTCAGTAATGGCACTGAAGAATGACAAGGTTGGATCACAGAAACTGGGAGGCCTCTCATAAAACGCAGAGTAGGATGGGGGAGAGAGAGGGTAGTGAACATACCTTAAAAGATAATTCAGGAAATCCTGTTGATAGAAAAAAAAAAAAGTACTTTTTGTGCTTATTATGGAAATAAAAAATGGACCACTCCATCTCTCTCCTAGCAAGTACAGAAGCACAGCAAAACACATTGATGACACACATAAAAATCTGTTTCATATGCAACTGTAGATGTACATTTGTGTTGTTTATTGAAAAATATATTGAGGACTTCAAAAAAGTCAAAGGTTTTGTATTCGCTGTTATTTGAGATTTTATGTTTGCACCATAAGCTGATGGTCTGGATACAAACTCCAGCTTTCCAATGGCCTTGAAACTGCTGGTGGCAGAGGAGATTTGTCAAGGGAAGGGTCCTTCTGTTTGTGCCCTGCTTCTTCTGTTCTTTCTCTAAGCAATCACCACTGGCCACTATCAGACCTATGGCCTGACCCAATTACAGCAATTTTAGGTTTCTATGCCTGTTTGTGTCAATGAATCCAATGAGGTTGAATGAGACAGTAAGAAAGATGGAAAGGTATGTTCTTCCCACAGTGAAGGATAACGATGTGTAAGTCAAGAGGTCATAGGAAAGTTAAAAAGGCCTCTTTTCTCAGAATAAGTAGCCAGTGACAGGGAGGCAAGGCTAGACAATCCTGAATTCCTGCCTGTAGGGATGCCGTGTGCCTTCAGGCAAGGTACTTCCAGCTCCCACACAAAGGAATGGGTTAGCAGAAGGAAATAGTGCTAAGCTGTTTAATCAAAGGTCTCCCCGTTGGCTAACTGAAGGACAGAACAGCTCCCATATATAACTGAAACGAGCCCTGTTGGGATCTCAGGAGCAGCAACTCAGAGCAGTTCTATTTGCCTTAGAGACTAATTGTAATCAGCCTTAAATGATGAGCCAGAAACACCTAGTCAGATGGGCTGGGACATTTTCCTTCATGATTCAAACATGGAGAGTTTACTCAGGTTAAGAGTGAGAGCTCCATTCCCACTAACAGTACCTATCAGCTGCTGTTACTGGGACCATTGCTCTTGTCTGGAGTGTCAGCACTGTGGATCCAGCCCTGGTTACATCACTCTGTGGCTCTACTGCATGTTTTGTTTGAATCAGCTGCATTATTTCTCTAAGACAACTTACCAAACCTTAGCTGCATCTGCTTTGCTGCTTTTTTTTTTTTTTTTTTTTTTTTTTTTTTTAAGTAGCACTCCAGTTGCAAAAGATTCCTGATGGATGGTCCCAGGTTCCTATAGAAAAGTGACATAATACTGGCAGCTGGTAATTTTTAGGCTCCCAGTAAAAATTATATCAATCAATCAATCAAATTACTACTAGTTAGCCCCAAGTGCTAACCTGGAAAGTGCACCAATGCCTTCCTGCTAATAAACAGGCTTTTCATTTTATTCGAGTCAAAATGAGTTCACAGATTTCTTCATTGAAACTCAATTTATGTAAGGTCCATCTTTTGCTAAGGAAGTGCAAGATGACTGTTGATGGGACATTCAGACTTTCATGGTGAAACACAGACTCCCTTTATTAGGATTTCAGAGAAGGAAGAAAAAATACCTGGCAAGCACGATTTGAAACAGGAAAGCAGCATAGAAATTTCCATTTGTTGGAGACAACAGGAAGCAGAGCTGAACTTACATGAAAAGGAGATATAAGATGTAAATGACACCCTTTTTTTATCCTGACTACATACCTTCCTTTAGCTGATAATGCTTGATGTGAAGCGGTCTTAAGGAGAAACTATATATTTACATTCATAGACAAAATGAACGGGTAATAGCTCCAAATGAGAACAAGACTGCAGTTTTTACTAAAACCTTTTATGTAATCTCTGCTTGAATCTCTTTTGGAAAGTGTGGTTTTATGTGTGTTCTCTGGGACCTTGTGTTGTGCCATTAACTAAAATAATTGTCTATAACCAGACAGGTGCTGAAAGGGTTGGCACTGGGTCAGTTCTTAAAAGTTTATTTACCATCTGTAAGAAGATTTTTTTTTTCCTAATGCATTTATAGACATTGTTCTAGTTAATACTCAGATAAATAGCACATTAATTGAGTTTTCAGATTCTGTAATTGTATATTGAAATATGCTGATATGTTCAAAAGTAGAGAAAACAATGTGTGAAAGTAAGTAGATAGTCAGACATACACTAATATGCATTGTGTTTATACAGAGTCTATTCAGAGAACCCAAGAGGAGATGGTAGGGCTCTAACAAACTCACAACGTAATTTAAATTACTGTGGATGATCCATTTACAGTTTGTCCCCTTCTAAGTAGACTCTGAAGCCCCGGTGAAGGTTTTTACCTAGCAACTGGGGTACAGGGGGAGAGGATGGTCAGAAATGCCATTCCTATGCAGTGGAAACTCATTTATTTAGTCTTGGTTTTATTGCTTCCAATATTGCAGGTTTAGTTTAGAAAGCCACTGGGCCTGGAAGGAAGTTTTGAAGCCAGATGAGCGTGAAGTTCTAGGGGGTTTATTTTCTTGCAATGTGGGCTCCATCCGAAAGCACACAGGAAAAGGGTGTGTAAAACTGAACGTGAATGCTGTGACCACATTGACCTGTCCCATGCAGGGAATGGGCCCTTACTTCAACTTCTTGGTAGTCTTCAACATGAACTAGAACTTCATGTGGGTAAGAAGAGCCACAGCCTTGTCATACATAACAACAGGTGTAAGAGCCCCCATCAGTAACCTTGCAAACCAGAAATAGTGATGGGTCTAGCTGGATTTTGAGGTTGTAAAACATTTCGAGGTCTTGGCAGATGGTCGGAAAGAAGCACATCTCACCTGAAAACCTGTCTGTTCCTTGGGTTTCTTGGCTTCTGTGAGGAAACTGTAATGGCTCATTTTAGGATGAATCTGTGATAAATACACCTTCAGCTAGTTTTTGCTTAGGCCTCATTGAGAGTCAGGTGAGAGAGAGCAATTGCATTCTATGTGCTGATTTCTGTGACAGTAAAGTGACAGATTATCATCAGCATATAGCACTCTTTCCAGACATGCTGCATTCAGGCCCTTCAGAATTTCCATGCCAGTAAGACCCAAGTCTGCTACAAGTAAATCAGTGGAGATGTTGCTGTTCTTTTTAGCAGAAACTGTGTTAGCTCTGTGGTTATGTGTGTGTGTACAGATGGGAAAGGGGATGTCTTTCTGCATATCTGCAGAAAGGTGGCCATTCTTCAAGGTCCCCTTCCAACCGAAGTCATTCTATGACTTTATGATTCTATGATTGTCTCTGAGAAAAGGATAGATTTCAAGCTGGTAACCATCAGGAAAAATCAGCAGAATGGTGTCAGCTGAAACTCATGGGTAATGTTGTAAACCAGAATTTAGTAGGAAGGAGTACCTAAGCAATGCTGAGGAGAGTGAAAGCTTTGAAAGAGTATCATTCTGTATGCTTATCTAGTGGAAGAGAAGAAATGGGTGTGTGGGACCTATATGATTTTGACATCTGTATGCAAAAGTAACCAAAGCAAAAACTGTGTTATAATAAACTATATTGTTTACATCATTCAGGGCAGCACAGTGCAAGACTTATTCCAGCACATTCTGAATAACCATATAGAGGATGGGAATCAGATTTTAAGGAACTCTTTCTCCTAAATGCATTAACTGCTTTTGCTACCCATACTTTGTTCCTAGGATAGAGAATATGGCTTCAGCCAACAAACAGTATCAGAAAGACACCACTATGTCAAAGAGATAAAAGAAAGAGATTTGAGGAAGCAGTAAGAATATAAATCTAAGTCTAGCGCTATAATCTAATTCAAGTTTTTTGGACAAGATCTGCATTTTTACCAAGAGTTTTTCACACAGAACAGCTGAACCCACTTTTACTAAAAAAACGTAGGTGGATATTGGTATGTATGTATTTTACTCAGAAAATCCCACATGTCAACAGATCACAGAAAAGTCATATTAGTATTGATGTGAAATCAAATGATCATGCTTGGATCAATACCTTGTAATAGTATTATGATGGTTTGGGAATATGAAATGCAAATTAGCAGCGACTGAAATGGCATTTTCATCTTATATTTTAAATAATGTGTATTCTACATTTTGCACATTGTTACATCATAGGCACACTCCCCCACATACCTACAAAGGCATGTAATGTATATCTAACAGTATATCATGACCAATGAAGTTTGCCATTGGACAACTGTGATCTGCCTGTGAAGACTGTGAAAATTGTAGAAAAAATTATGAGGCCAAAAGGAATTTGCTTGAAGAAAGCCTTGTTAGCTACTGAATGAAGGTCTTTGTATTTGAACCAATGAGAAATTTGGGCAAGATAAAGTAATTATAATCATGGAATGAGCAAAACTTTTTGTTCCTCCTCATTTGTATAATATGCATCCTTTAAATTATACTGAGATACAAAAAATATCTCTCATGATTACTTCTCCATTTATGCCAATCCAAAAAAAAATTATTTAATCATAGTGACCAATAGTCTTTTAAATTCATAATTATTTGCAATTTTGATGCTTTCTTTTTTATTTGTTATTTTACTTTAAGGCTGATATTCAATACAGATTCATGGGGCAATGTGTTTTAAAGTGTTTTTACTTAGAGTTGTCCTTTGGTCTTAATGATTACAGAATATTTTGCAATCAAGGTAACTGTTTCATATTTGAATGAGATATAACCTGTGTATTTTATTTTAGTGTGCTGAACTTCTGCACTAGGTATGTTTATACTTGATAAAAACTTGCTTCTACACAGTGAGTACAGTGACAAATCAGAAGAACTATCTTCCATTATTACAGATCTCATCTTTTTCAGTGCTCTAGCAGGATGACAGAAGGTGCAAGAAGACTCCTTGGTGTTCAGAACCAAGGTACTCAACAATAAGAACAGGCATCTTTTACCTGTCAAGAACTGTGTTGCTGGTGAAATGAGAAAAAATATGGTAAAAGTAATATTGAAGAAAAAGTTAAGGCAGAAGAAATGTATGCAGGAGAGAGCTGTGTGCTCAAACATCTTCTGGAGATCAGAGAAAAAGAAACAAGGAGGCAGCAGAGGATGGAACAAACCACAAGCTGCTACAGGGATGAAAACCAGTGAAAGGACTGTGAGGACACTCTGCATTCAAAATCGGTTTGAAGAGAAAACGTTTGTGGAAAAATAAATTCTTTTACATATAAGAGCTTAAAACCTGAATTCACCCTCCACTCTGCAGATGCTGAAAAAGCTGGGAGATTTGCAGTAGAAAAAGGATGTGCTGAAGTTCATGGTGCCATACTTGTCAAGGCATGAACTCTAAACTGATTTCTTTTGTCCACTACAGAAATAGCTGCATTTAATGAATACATTTTAGGTGTATACCTGTGATATCTGTCTCAGTTGCACATTTAAGGCATATTCCTGCATCAACAGAGCATTAGCTGCATCTTCTAGAGGTCTCTAGCATGTCTCTGGGTTGTAGCTTACACTTGTAACATCTCCCTCCTCCTTTGGGGACTGTCAGGGAGGAATCAGAACCTCGCAAACAAAGTGTTTTAGTCCAAACCCACCTTTCCCAGACACCATCAGGAAAAGTGATGTCACCCTCTGCCACTGTATAAACTACAAGTGTATTTTTGTTTGTTTCTTTTCATACTTCTACTTAAATGAGCGTTGTCGTGCACAATTGAGAATCGTGTTTGAAAGTGTATAGCTACATGTAAAAGGTCCTTTTATGTTTTCTATAAAAGTCATCCCACAAGAGTAAATTGCACTGTATTTTGTTTGCATCATTTTTAATGCACATAACAGCATATAATTGTGACAGAAAATCAACAGATAGGTATTTTAACATCCTGTTTAAAATGAACCAAAATACTCAAGAAAGCTAATGTACTTTTGCCCAGGACCTACTCTTTAAAGCAGGGTGACAATTACTTGTTTTGTTTACATGCATCAAATGATTTGTCTAGCTGCTTAAGAGCTAAACACACAAAACATTTTACTTTGCAAAACTGAGACCCTTTTCTCCTATCTTTAAAAACAGCCCCAACATTTTAAGCTATTTTTTCTAGTACCTAGGCAGAAATCTGGGCTGACACTGTATTTTTGCCAGTTTCAAGCAAGAATGGATTTGAATATGTTTATGTCTAATAAATAGATCAGTATCACTAAGCTCTGACCAAATCTTAGGGTTTAACAAACCTGTTCATTTTTGAATGGAGGAGAAAACTGCTGAGTCAGATGTTGCTGAAGAATGGCTGTGATTTCTTGGATGCATCAAAGTAGTTTTTAGTAAAAGGCACACAAAAATAATACCTTTAATTTAATTTAATTTAATTTGTGTTTCTTCAAGGATGACACAACCCATCTAAGCATCCATTTACTTTCATGGCCTTCCACATAATAAGCTCTTGTGACTGCACACCCTCAGATTTAAAGCCATGGGAGAGAATACCTTTTGAAATCTCAGTGCTGGAAGTTATGCTCTCTCAGGCATGCTCTCCAGTGAGGACAGTTTTGAGACAGATCAAGAGCAGGCTGTGGCCTAAGCGGAATCATGTTGGTTTGGGTATTTCTCATTTAAACTGAACAGTCTGTGTCCCCAGGTACAGCACGTTTTGTCCCCAGTACTGCAGACCTTCTGTATAGACTTCTACAGGAATTACATGGATGGAATCTCTACAGTGGCGTTCTTTTCTCTGGTGACACAACTTCCATCTCTATTACATTGCTATAATCCAAACAAATGTAATGAATCCTCAAGGGGGATAATACAGACAAGATTTCACCATTGCTGACAACTTCTGGAAAGCTGTGACCCAATACTTCTTTGCCCATGAGCTATGAAATGGGTATTTCCATAACACCATTGCGCTAACTGTTCCTCCTCCAAGTTACTACAATGACAATGAATCCCTATAACCCAGGGATGGCCAGTAATGAAGAATAAATAGCTTTTTGATAGAGGGACAGACTGGGGTTACTAACAGCAGCTTCAATGGTTGGAATTGGGCATCATTGATAATACTGCCTAAATTTAATTACTTCATTTTGTGACACACAGTATCTCCCTTGTCTTAGCCTAATGGCTTTGACTTGCTATTGTGGGGAGAATAGTTTGTGCCTGGAAAGGGAAGGAAGGTGATTTTGAAGTTTTAAAAGAATGTGAATTAGTCTTCTGTTACTTATATCAGAATATAAATATAGTATACCACAAAGTAACTTTCCGTTATTTGAAGCATTCACAACAAAATCCCTGTATTTCCTGAGCTTACTTTCAAAGAAGATTGCCTGACAGTTGTGTTAAATCATCTAATAGCTAAGTAAGAAAATAAATCTACTGTTATTTATGTTAGAAGAATACAATCATGAGTAATTTTAAATTATGAACTCCTAACCATGTTGTGAAGCCATGAGAACAAAAGGTCTAGGCTGGTTCATAAAAGCTATTTGACACCAAGCAGAGGAAAGCAAACAATGTGTTCCATATCAACCATGGAAGAAAGTAATTATATCTAACAAGAAACAAAAAGTAACGCTATGAATCTAATGAATTTATGTGAAGAAGTTTTACCCCAACAGATATTTTTCTTAAATATTTTTCATACTTTTAATTTAAACTGGGACACTATGGGCTTTATGTAAAGATATGTATTTTACTTTCATTTTCTATTTTCTTTTACTAGACTGATTTTATTTTCAGAAAGAGATATGTCAAATTATCTGAGGTCAGTTTTAACAACAGGATATCATCTGAGGATTTAAGTAAGAGATAAATTTATGAATAGGTGGTTTCTATTTCCACTTTAAATTGTCTTTACTTACTGTTGTTGCTATCATTGTTATCATTTTCATAGCATCTGTAAGGCTGCAGAACGCGACATTTTAAAGATATGTTTGCTAGTGGCTTTTTCAATTTCTGTTTAACTTAAATGTTTCCTAATTCATTCAACTACCCTTACAATTTACATTAGTCAACACTCCATCAATAAAACCATCAAAATGATCTACTACATTGTAGACAAAAGTTATTGTGTCAAGTTGACACTAATCAGTTAATTCCAGTAAACCTTCAGATAAACAAAAGCTTGTTGTCTATTACTGATGTGTGTGATTAGCCCCCTGTATGTCCTATAGCTATGCACATCTATAGAGATGTATCTGGCAGACACTTGGCCTGAGGGCTCTATATGTAAACCAGGACAGGATCTATAGTTAATGATGTTGACCCTGACTCCCTCAACAGAGATTGGATTCAGTCCTCATAATATCCCGACAGCTGATATGTATACTGTGCTAATAATATTATCAATTACTTATGCTACTGTGATTCCCAGTGTGTAAAGCTGATAAAAGGGTCTTTCACGTATCTTTTTTCTACATCTCTGCTATCCTACTGATCGCGTGTGAGTTGGATATTTTTCATTCTGAAACCCATTTATTTCATAACTGTAGCAAAGATAGCAAGGATGTCACATGTCCAGCATTATGGGTAACATAGTAATTATTCTTTTGGTTTTTATTTTCATATTTCCTCTGTTCCCAAAAAGATAGACAGAGTATTTTGTTACAGGCCCTCTGACTTTAGGATAGAAGGTCTGTAGAAGCAGCTAGTGATCCGAGAGATTTCTAGGTATATGTGATCAACTAGAGAAGCTTCAAAAGTCTTACATTTTCTTAAAGCCAGACCTGTGTGCCATTGCTTTCAGCTGAAGCAATCAAAAATCAGCAAAATATGTAGATATTTCCCAAAGTTCAGTTCTAACAAAGCAAATTGGTCCTCCTGGCCATCTCTGTCACTGCAGAACACTTCCGCCTTGTCCAGCATGTCAAATGGGTAGTGATGATTTGTGTACAATGAAGATCAGAGATTCTGGCCATTTTTAAACCTGGGCAAATTCCTGACTATGCTGTAAGTGGTATGACATTGCTCTTAAGATACCTATTGTGTAAATACTAGAATTTTTTAAATTTTTAAATTTTTTTAAATTTTTTAAATTTTGTGCCAGACAAAGCAACTTGAATACATGAGGTTTTACACACACTACTATGAATTTTGTACACTGTGTGTGTGCACAGAAAAGTCTCCAGACTGTGCCTTCTTTAGGGCAGGTACCTACCTTTCTCTGTGTTTGCAAAGATTAAGTATGTATTATATGCTTACACAGAGAGCAGATAATTACAGCATGAAGGAAGGCTTTATGCCTTGACAAAACCTCTCTCTATCCTGCTCTCTCTGCACATACAGAAGCCGCTTTTCTGGCTTTAAGTCCCCATGGTGTGCTGTGTTCAGCATAGGGTGGAAGCTGCAAGCAGCCCAGTTCTTTTGAGGAGCTGGATGGCAAGGCTGAGCTGTGCTCCCATGCACTGAGCAGCTCTGGTTGAAATGATGACAGGGACCACTGTTAAAAATTAAATTCTGCCTTATTTTTTGTGCAGTTCTTGTGAGTCACATTCGCGAATAGTAGTGAGAGATTTAATGATCGCGTATTTTTTATCTTATTTCACTTCGGTCGATGCCAATTTTTTTCTGTTACTGTCGACTTAGAGCTCAAAGTAATTTAGTAATTGATTCTAAGCACGGCAGCTCGCCAATGGCAGCTCTCCGTTCAGGGGAATATCTTTGCTAATTTTATCCATCAGAATGAGATTACCATGCTAATCTCTCTCAGCCCTAGTACCTTGGTCTGTTGGGACACACTGATGCAAATGATGTTATTAAACACAAACCCTTCACCCAAGACAGGAGAAAAATGAAAGCAGGAGAGAAAAGCAAATCAGAATCTGTTAGAAGGATTTCTAGGGCTGAGCTGGCGTTGCCTGCATATGTCCTCTTTATCACCCCTGAACTCTCGTGCATCTAACGCTCCTGGTTTTGAAATGATCTGTGGTTGCTTATTTGTTTATACATTATTTTTTTTTTCTCCTCAGAAGGACTTGTCTATTTTCACATGTTCTTGTAAGGTATAACATCCATGGCTGTTATAAGAGAAGAGTTTTTTTCCTCCGCAACAGTATATCTGCAGCCCATATCTATTAGTAAGGTCTATCAGCATTTCAAATCTGTTTTCTCTTAGGTTAGGAAGGATGTACTGCATATGGCTGCTCTGAGTGACAGTGCTGTAATCCTCTCTACCTTAATCATGGGTGCTTTTGAGAGGACCCCTCTGTTCTTGGCCATTCTGGAGAAAATAAACCTTCAGTTAAGGTTTTTCATCTGCTGTTTTTTTATGCCCTGTTTTGGAATATGTCCATCAGCATGGTAACTCCATCTTGTAAAGGATGGAGATCTCTGGCACGAGTCCTGCAAAGCACTAAAGCGTATGCTTAACTTGCAGGGGCCGCACAGAGCTCTGGCTGTAACTCCCTCCTCACGGCATAATGGAATCTGCTGATAACTGGACCTCATCTAGCTCTGCCTGATTTCAGATCCACTTTCAATCAATAAGAAGCGTTTTAAAATCAGACCAAATTTGACCCCGAAACGCAGTTTTGGACCATCTGTAATTTAGATCAGTTCCATCAAAAGTACATGCTGTTTGGTAGATGTTGCTGAAAAAATAGTGTAGAAAGACCAGCATCTCTTTATACAACACATTTCACTAATTCTTGGTGTTCTGTGATATGTTAATATTTACTTCTTGTTTTTCTCTAGGAAAGAAAACAGAACATTTCTCCAAGTCATGATTCACAAAATCAAGAAACTATAAGGATCTTATTTGGTCTTCATCGGCTCCTAAACTTTGTGCTTAAGTAATTAAAAAAATAATTTTCAGAACTTCTCCCTTCCCCAAACTCATCATCTCATTACAAGAACCACTATGAATGATAGAAAGTAATTTGTTTAATTGCATTAACAACATTTTTATTATTAAACCACAACGGAACCATGTATAATACATTAGTTTTCTTCTTGTTATTTAATTCCTTTTTTAAAGTTTTTTTAAAATTTATTATTTCTTCTTTTTGTAAACAGCATTAAAAGAGAAAATGCTGCTTCAAAAATGAAGCTATGATTTCAGAGGAGAAATAAATAGGAGATATGCATAGCTGCTTAAGAGACTAAAATAGTCTAAATTAATGTACTGAATGTAATTTCTGGCTTGTATTTGAAGAAAAAGGAAAGAGAACTCAAAATACTCAATTCAGAGATTAAAAATGAAAACCATGGTTGCATTCAGAAGGGTTACACTCCCAAGGGCGATTATCTGAAAGTTTAAATTCTGAAGGGCAAATTAGGAGAAACACTTGTGGGCAGAGTGTGTCACTGTCTACTTTCATGAAGCCAATATTTTTGATGGACATATATCTTTTCTTGGCAGTTTAGAGAGTTCACCAAACACCCCAGTTCCTGAGAACAGCTCAGATCTGGAAATTTACTTAGAATCGCTGTTTTCAGTACAGCAGAGTCAGAAATCTGTGGTGTTGCAACACAGCTGCCCCAGATGCTGCTCCCAGCACTCCTTCCTGCAGAAAGGTGAGCCAGAAGTGCCCTGCCTGCCACTGAAAAACTCATCTTCCTCATGAGCCCTGCAGAGAGACCATCATTTTTAGACAAGCATTGTCCAATGTGTGACTTAGTTCTTATTCACTTGTTATTTATGGATGATCATTAAATACTTTTTGATGTTGAAGACATTCTCTCCTAGAAAATAAAGTACTGTTTCAAATATTTGATAGGTGTTTTTGGAGTGATCACCTTTAGGAGAGGAAATACAGAACATTTTGCAAACGGCCAGAGCACTTAATTCAAGCTCTCCTCAGTTCATTGACACTGCAGAATTGAAATAAATACATGCTTATTCAGCTAGTGGATGTAGTACTTTCTGTACTTGCAAACTAGGTACACAGTGCTCCTCTCTCCCTTTAGGAAACTCTAAGTAGTTGTATAGCAAAACAGCTGGGCTATGCCTTTCTTGGTCAGCTGAAGACACAGCTGTTCACAGTCAGAACAAGGGCAAGACCCAGGGCTACCATAAAGCAAATGGGCTCAGGTATTTTCCAAATAGAAACCAGCCAAGCTGCATTGACCAAAGTGCTATGATTTGGTACATAAGGTGCCATGCTCTTGGATGCTGTTACTTGCATGGCCAGGCCTGCAGCTGCATGCTTGGCATCTTCCTTTGCTTGCTCACTGACAGGAGGCTCTGGTGGAAAGGCAGCTTCATGGACTCTAACAGTGAATGGGATCTGGCACTAACTGGGTTGTCACTATGAACACTGACTGAGGGTCCCTCATCTCTCCACCCCACATGAGGTCGTCTGCTTCCTGAGAAATGGCAGAATCAGAGACTCATCAGTTACCTTAAGGCCCCAGTGGTAAGTAGACAACAGTCAGGAAGAGAGAGAAGAGTTTATTGTGGAATGGTAGATGCCAAGACATTTGGAGGATACATGGGAAAACAGCGACCAAGACAATCCAGTGTGTTCACAAAATTCATCTGAATGTCAGAACAGATCCTGGCTGCCATATTGTTTCCCACCTGAGCATTGCTTGACCAGAGAAGCTGGGGGTTCCTGCTGAGGGGCTCCTCTGACTCTGCCCTTTTCCTCTGCTCTTGGTCCTTACCTGCATGTACTGTTGGTCTCTTTTGGATAGTAAACTGGTCCTCAAAGCAGACTCTGATGTTTTGCTGACCTTCTTTCTTCTATTCTCATCTCTGAGGAGCATCACTGTGCACTGGTCATGTGCCCAGGAAAGTGCTCTCCCTTATCAAGAAGCCTGATTTTTCTTGATGGCTCATTTGTAAAGCAAATGTGGTCAAAACATAACTCCCCATTCTTCCCTGCAGCCAGGCTGGGTTTCGCTCTTCCCTGAGTACCCTTTAATAGGGCACCTGCATTCAGCTTTAGACAAATATTTTGCTTAATATATATAATATCTGTTTGCTTGTGATGTCACATTGCTGTACGTAGCGAAAAGTAGGAGTTATAAATTGCCATATAAATTGGATAGGTTTCAGTTAATCCTTGTCACTGCACAGAGAGCTCACTTGCATGTAAAGCTGTTGGGGAATGATACGAAAATAAACTCTGCCTGACTAGGCATCATCTGAAAAATTGGCTTGCAGAGGATCCTGATGCTTCCCATGTCATACTCTGCTACATAATTTACAGTGGACTGAACCTAAAATCTAGTGGGCAGCTGTTACCACTATATCGTCTATTTGTTCATAAAATGTTGAAAGGGACAATAGAAAAAAGGCAAGCAGCTTTTAAATTAAAAAAAAAAAAATCAGGATTTTGTAATTATTTCTGTACAGAAAGTAGAGAAAAACAACAGTGCTGAAATAAGGACATATATATTGATCTCTGGTGTAGAGGCTGTCAGACATTTCCTGAGGGACCGGGATGGCTGTAGGAGGAGCTCGGTGTGGGACTCAGGAGATGGGGGTTTGTCTGTCCCCTTCCATTATGTCCTGCAAGGCTGAGGTGACGCAGAGTTCTATGGGTTATATAGTCTTCTGGCAAAGGGCTCCTGGCATGGCACAGCTCGCAAGAGAGCTCCAGTCAAGCCTTACTTGCCACTCTCACTGCAAGAGCTGTAATGTGTTCCCACTGCTTGGCTGATCATTATTTCCTATGAAGGGCAAATGATAAATACACACACACAAACCCCCAGACTCAAACTCCTGCAGTGGCAGTCTCTGATTTTCTCTCCCCCACTGAGGAAGGGACATGGAAGAGCACTGTGTCCATGGAAATATGGCTGTTGATTTCCTGCACTGCATGAGCATAACTGCTCTCGAGGCTTACCTTGAAACACTGCATGCATTCATTGATAACCCCATTATGAAATTCAAGAGACCTAATGCAATTGTGTCTAGGAAGATTTACTTGTTAAAAGGAAAACAACTTTCACATAAATAATTTACTACAATAGAAAAATAATCCTCTGTGCTATCATCCTTGCATCGAAACTGATCGAAGGGAGTTATTTTTAAATTGCTTGGAAGTGTACTGCTCTCATTTCATTGTCAATAAATATGCTCCATTTCAGCACAATGCTTCACTAAATGCATCTGAATTTTCAAGGGGGAGGGAAATTGATCAGAATTATTTAAAAAAATGCAGAAAGTAAAAGTTCCTACAGGAAATATTTATGGTGGACAATTCACAACTCCTTTAATAACTTGAAAATGGGGCTTGGTTCCTGTACTGATTCAGGTCCAGCAGCTGATTTGCCATTGAAGTTTTGCCATTGACCTCAGTGGGAACAGGTCTTTAATTCTCTGCTGGAATGGATTTGTTTAAATACCAAAAAAACCCCATCAGGATTCAACATCAATAAGAAGCACTCAGAATTATAGCAGATTTATGAAAGCCTTTGTTTGACTTGTGATTTTTTTTTTTTTAATTTCTCTCAATTTCAGAGGCCATATATAAAAATTCAGTGTCTATATATGACACTAAGATGAAACCTATACACGTTTAAAATTAAAAGCTAGAAATAATCAGTTTTTGTTTAAATAAAAGTTTTGGACAGTCAAATGGCCTTTCTGTACATGGACAAGCCTTCTTTGTTGTTTTTCTTCAGTCATTTTTGATAAAAGCTACAGAGTGAACTGTTTTTATTTCCAAAAAAGTGACACTTCTTTATTAGGAGATATATAAAGGCATGAAGAATTTGTGGGTGTGTGTTTTGATTGAAGTGTCTCTTTTTAATAACAACGGTTTATGTTATTGGAAAATGCTCCCAGAAAATGCTTACCATTACCTGAAATTTCTCTGAAAGACTGATTTTATTTTATTTAGTAAGTGTTAGTTCTGAGGATTCAGCAATAAGTGCTTGTCCTAGCATAAATATTTTTGGGAGATTCATGCATATTCAGTGGCAGTAAAAGGGCACTAAACACGGGTTTGTGTAAGAACTGCAATATATTAGATGGATCAGCATAAGAAGAATTCTCGCCTCTTATTTCCATTCTCTCCTGCTCTTTATGTAAGCTCTCCAGGAGGTCTTTTATATAGCTGTGCTCTCCCTGAGCATGGTTTAACCATCATGGGATATACTTGAACTCCTATAACTGTTAAATATAGACTGACTAATTCAGTTTTAGTTGAAGTCCCAGAAAGGCATCAGAGAAATCATGTCACCTCTTGCACCTGAATGTCATTACTTCAGAGGAAGTCACCTTCAGGAAGATGTCATCTCAGTGTCTCTTATTGTCCCATTGTGTCACAGCTTGGATCTTTAAGCTGTTAAAAACCAACCTGTTAATTTCCATGCACAATCTAATAAATGCAAAGCAGTCACTGTGGAACAGTCTCATTCACAGCTGGTTATTTTGTGTTTCTGCAATTAGTGTAGCACACACAATTACTGCTGTCGATACTCTTCGGCTGAATCTACCTAACAACTCACTTGCTCTGACAGACCAAGATCCTGCTCCATCTTCCCCCAGCTCACCTCTCCCTCTTCCCCCTGTCCTACCATGAGCTCCTCCCTTTCTTTCTAAGAAGACATGGTGTCTGACTGAACCTTTTTCTGCTGCTAGGCATTGGCAAGGTCTTTCTGTTGATGTGGCCTCTCTGGTGTGAATTCAAACTTAAGCCTTTCTCTAAGAGAGCGGCATAATTTGGGCTTCTCTATTTGCCTGTCTTTTCATGCAATGTGTGGAAACATAATTACATCAGAGTCTGCTACTGATCAAACTTGGTTGAAATCAGACAAGGGTCTCAGAAGTTATTATGGAAAGGATAAAGAAGAACTGAGATGGACATGCCAGCAACATTACTGCAATCAGCTTCATTTCTTTAGGAAACCAGGCAGAAAAAATATTCTTCCACAGCATCTAATTTTGTATGGACAGAGATACCAGAACACTAATGCATAAAAATTTCCAATAACACCAAGGCTCTGCTGTCGAGTGGAAGAAATTCCAGTGTGCTGTTCCAGACCATTCCCCCTCAGTATTAACCCTCCTCCTCAGCATGCATACAGACATCATTATTAGTAGGTGCATGAACAGTCAGGGCAAAACATCTGGTGTAAGGCACCCAGTTTGAGTGCCACAGCTGCTGCAATCTGTTTCTAAAACTGTTTTAATAACCCCATGAAAAATCAGCCCAGTGTGTAGGTGATGTTCCCATGCCAGAAAAATGGTGTACTCCAAGCCAGGGCTCCTAGCATTGTGCAGGACTGTAGGCTTTTCCTCTCCATGGGTACTTTTGGTCTATGTTTTCTGCAAAATATGGCCACTTGTGTCAAAGTTTGCTGTAGAGATTGTACAGAAATAAAAATACATTGAATGTCCTAAAACTTCATGATCTTGTAGCATTTAGAATTATTTTTTACTTAATCTGTGTAGGTGTGAATCTAGTGATGACAGCGTTGGCTGCTGCCAGCTGCTGATTACCCCACTGCATGTGGTGGGTAATGTTTGCACTTTTATTCAGGCTGCATACAACAGAAGGCATTGTCGTTGTTGGTGTCAGGCAGGGACCTCTTTCCAGCTGCTGCAGACTCCTCTGGCTTTCTTACAAGTAGATTTGGGTTTTAGATCACCCAGGTCCAGGCACGGTTCCCAGTTTTTCGGGGTGGGCTTTCATTTTGTGGACAAGTGGTAGGGCTGCACCATAGGTTTGCAGGAGCTGCCTGCAGGTCTGGTCCTGTTACATCCATGTACCCCTTCATTCATCTGGGCTTTGCCTGCCTTTAATGCCCTGTCCATCACTTGAAAATTGGGGTTTCCTACATTTTCGTTTCTTGACAGATGCAGGCCCCTCTCCATCTCATTTGTTGTCGCTGCAGTCCTCAATTTGGCAGATGACACATCTCCTACAGTATACACAAAAACAAGGGACTATCTGCCTTCAGAACAACAGCTAGGAGCAGGGCTAACTTGCAGTGATATTGGTGTGCTCTCTCTTGTCTAGAAGAATTACTCTCTGTAGCTGAGAGGTAATTTAACTCTCGGGCTCATTCACCTCTTGGCCTCCAGGTTGTTGCTCTGAATATAATGGCTGTGGGTGCATGAGGTAACAGGGTATGGAAGGAGTGTGTGGCCATCAGGAGGAAGGATGGAGTACCCAAAGCACTTCACACTGCCATGGTGACATCCAGAGTGACTTTTTGTCCACCACAAGCCTGCTTGAAGTAGAATTGGCAGGGAAGGATATAGATCCTGTTCCCAGTTCTCTGACCCATCCAATTCCCTGAAAAGTATTTTGAAATGCAAAGTGCAGTTCTCTCATTTTTGCTGTAGCAGCATCATTTAAACACAATTATAGGTAAACCATTCAAATACACAAGTTAAAAATATGTGTGAAGTCTCAGCCTTCCACAGCCCTGCTTCAGAATTACTGAAAAAATACCAACCTGGTTAAGTACTGGTAGTGTACTGAAACGGTGCCTCCATGGTCTGAAAGCGCTGTGCTGCTCTGACCATTGCTGACAGTTTCCCCTTTGTTCTAGCCCAGGAGTTGATTTAACGGGCTGTTCAAAATTCACCCTTGAATTTCTCATACTACCAAGTGTTTGTTGAATTATTTGAATTTTTTTTTAGCTGTCTTGGAGCTGTCAAGAAAGAGTGGGTTCAGTGTTATTGATGCCAGTGGATAGGAGATGTTTCCTTGGAGTATCTCATCTAACCATAGTGCACCCTTCAAAGATGAGGTGAGTGAGCCCTGCAGGGAGCTCCTGCACATGGTCCTTCTACTACAGAAAAGATTCACAAAGCTGCACATCCATACTGTGACATGTCTTATCCTGGTTTTGTCATGCCAAAGTGCCAAAAGAGTGGTATGAAATTTGGGGACAATTCACAGACAAGATGGAAGTCAACTGGCTTTGGACAGTGTTCATTTAAGTGCTAAAAAACACTGAAAAACTTCAGTTTGGGCACCCAGGTTTACCAGCTTTGACCTTAGTCTCAGTTGTCAACTGGAAAATGGGAATAATGATATCATCTGTGTGTTTTTTTCAGATGTGGCAAAGAAATCCATGGATACCTTTCAAAGCACTTAGGTACTGGGATGAAGGCTATATAAAAGTGTTAAAAAAGAAACAAATGTCTTCTTCCATTCAGATTTTGAACAATATGTGGTAAATAATGCTTGAGGATTGTCCAAACTTGTAAGAAGCAAATTTGTAATAAGTATTTATTTTTTTAATTGAATCTAGCAAGAAACCTATGGAGAAAACCCTGCAAGATTGATTGATAAAAAAACTCTTTCTCTCTAGGTTGAAGATTTCATTTACAGTTGCACAGGCAGTTTTTATACAAAAGTTTAAGTGTTTCACTTTTTTTATCTCAGCATTCCTGTAACTAGTTTTCTGAATAGAAAATATATGTACCGTCTCTTTATCTGCTGCTTTCTCATAATTTATTTAAGAAAACATTTGAATTGCTTTAGATGTCTTGTGAAGTTAATTAAATAAATTTAGGGATAATTAAGTGTCATAAAACATGATATAAACTTGTTGATGTCAAGGAGGATGTTTAAAAATTATGACAATGATAGGCAAATTTGACATATGTCAGTATTTTTTCCATACTTTTTTATACTAGATAACCATATCTGTACCCTTTTCTAAGCTTCTCTCTTGATATAATTCGTTTGTTTTATTCTGTAGCTTGATTATATTAAATCCATTGTTATTTTTTATGTAAAAATTGTCTTCTAATCATGTGTCTCAAAATGCTCCAGTCAAACACCATTTTATATTAATGTTTTTAACAATACAAATGATCGGTTTGGTTAATTGAAATATATAATTAAGACTGTATTTTTCCTATATTAAAAAATTGATTGCATTTTACATCTTCCTTGCTTTTGTTAGAACAGCCCCAGTACAAGTTGCTGTATGCCAGCCTGTTTTCTATGTATCCACACATTGACCTTTGTTGTAAGATCTGCTATAGACATCACAAACTCTCACATCAATTTACTACAATTGGATGTGGCATCTTCCAGCTAATTTGATTTAGGAAGAAATGCACCTGGCTCTGTTTTTCCCTATAGAATGTTGAGGGAGTTCAGAGTCCTCCCAGATGCCATCTATCTGAGTAGCCCATGTGTTTTTCAAGGTCTAAGTGGTTTGTCTTCATCTTCCAAAATGTAAGCCATTACAAAAGGAGAGTAGTTACAATATTTAATGCAAAAATAAATTTAATATTAGGTGCAAAATGCATAAGTGTGTGAACATATGTATACATGCATGTGTATATACACATAAAGTTTGTATGTGTTTTATATTATATATAAAAATATGTAATATATATATTCATATATACACATATGTATGATATAAAATAAAAATATGCTCATGTCATAAAAATATGTAATATTTTCACTATTTTAAAAATTCGGTTTTTTTTTTTTATTTTTAACATGGGGTTGTTATAGGGGTTCTTAGCAAGAACTAAAAAACATTTCAGGGCTTGTGAAACTTTCCAGACACTGATTTAGATCATGTGAATCAAGCAGGTTATGGAGATCAATCCTGTTGCAGCAACAGGAACACAGAGAAAATGAACCAGAGACTTCTGCTTTGTGTTTCATCCCATAGGTCCAAAAGTAAAACCATGATTTAAGGCATACACCTGAAACTTCTTACCAAGTAAGAATCTTGGGTAATCAAACAAATTAAATAACTGTATACAGAGCTGCAAATGGCCATGGTGATCAAAATGAGATGGGACTGTTCGATGGAGGAGGTGGCTGTGGTTCTACCAGGGCAGGGGCTGGGCTGGCCTGAGCAGAGCCAGCAAAGGATGGTCCTGCAGCACTCAGCAAGATTCTAGATGTTTTCACTGGATGATTTTTTGTCATGGAGGGTGGGTGGATGAGGGGAAAAAGTTATTTACTGAAACATTATTTTCAAGACGAACTACTTAAGTTTATAAAATATATATAATAGTGTAAGCTCAACTTGCTACACCTTATTGCAGATGGAAAGCCTAATTAAATTAAGATGAAATTATTTGAAAACTTCTAATTTTGGCTCTTCAGAACTACAGTGGTTGTGTTTACTTGACAAGTGACTTGACAAGTGACAAGTCTTGACACCAGACTCAGTGTTCTTCAAGAAACCAGAAGCTTTCCCTGATGCCAGATGGAGCCTGATCCTGGCATGCAGATTAAAAGTCATTCTTGATGGAGCTGATGGGTTCTGGGTTTGTGCTTCAAAGGGAGAGTGAGATGAGGAAGAGAGCATAATGTGGCTTTTGGAGGGATTTGGAGTCAGTAAAGTCAGCCCCTATAAGAGGGAATCATGAGTAGAACAAAAAGACAGCTATTAAATGCATAAATATCTGCTCTTAACAACAGCAGTAGATATATTCAGTGTGAAATATGCCTATGGAAACATCAAATAAATTATCAAGGTGATTGTGATGGCAATAATTTGCACATCTTAAAACAAACAAAGGACCCCAACTGTATGCTATAGGGTTTTTTGGTACTTTGATCACTAAAACTACAAATCTCTTTGTAGAAATAAAAGAAAGTATTTTGCTAAAAGTGGAGTTGGAGACTATTCTGAAATACTTTGACTGCTCTATCTGCTTTTTCTTTTCCCGTCTCCAGACTAAGAGCACAGATCATGTCTCCAGAGGAACTGCACTTCACAGTGTTTCTAGGTTTGATAAAATAACTATATTACACAAAACAGACAAAAGAATACTGTTTATACATTTGGAATCTATATTGTTTATGCCTTTGCAACAAAATCTTTAAGTAAATTCTGGAAGTGTTTAGGGTAGTTGCATTTTCAAATTAAGCATTTTCGAATTAAAGAAAAAAAAGGCTTTTTTTAGAATACTAGGTTGCAATGAAATCTAGATCTAGAATACAGCTGTCATTTACTTTTTAAATATATGTATTTTTTTCTTCTCACAGAATAATCTTTGGCCTCTTTTCAAACCATTTTGTCAGTAATTTCCATTTACTGCAGTGACACCTAATGGCAGGAGAAGCAGAGCTGACCCCCAGCCTCCTTGTTTGCTGTGGAACAAAGGGAGGGTTCGCATTTTGAACTGGTGGGGAATGTGTGGATTCTTTCCTCTCTCCTCAAAGAGCAAACAGACTCTGCGGTGATCTGGAAAGCATTCAGCTGCAGGAACAAAAGCATCTAAACTAAAACTATGGCCCTTAGAAAGCCAAAGATCTTGTCTTGCAATTTTTTATATGCTTATAAATGCTGAACTTCCACTAAGAGTAAGGAGAGGCACCTAGGGCTGATTATTAAAATTGCTAATATCAAAATGATACATAACAGTTCTTTGTGGCATATGGTCATGACTCTACATCTGGAAGTTTCAGACTCAAGGGGTCTAATGTTTGTGATGGATATTTTAAATTCATCTGTGCTAAAAGCTGCCAGAAAGTGAGTTATTCAGGTCAGAATAAAAGTTGGCAAGATATATGCCAAAGATGTTCAGAATTTTCTTCTGTATAACAAGCTTATAAAATACCTTTTTATGCAGCTAAGACCAGCTGGACGAAAGGTAATCAGCCAAATGCAATTATAGAAGGTGTAAGTCTTATTAATGTATTAGGAATTCTCAGGGTACTACTGGACCATTCCAGATGTGCTGATGCATAATGAGTACAGCATAACCTTGATCAAGAAGCCAATCTGTCTGGTCTCCTCATCTCTTCTAATAATGTATATAATATTTACTTGCAATGGCTCAGAAGGGACTAATAGAAGTAATAGGTTCTCATTCAAATGTAGACTTCATTTTCTAATAAAGGCAGCTTGGTATAAGCCTGAAATGACAAAATTTTACTTCATCTTTAGTAGAAAATGACATTTCTTTAAACATGAAGCTAACCAAAGGCAGGTCTTATTTAATATTCTGGCTAGGACAGGTGTGTTTTGATGCTGTAAAAGCCAAACAGAATTATCAGTTTTGTGATGGACTAGTGACAGATATTTGTTACTGAGGCATTTATCAGCCAACTACGCAGGTGGGTATTTTCACACTGCTCCAAAGTGAGATGGCAACTAGGTGGGCAGGGAGGGAAGAGCAGATCACAAATCCTGGGAGAAAATTTGGGACCCATGAAGACAAGAGATTTGTTTGTTGGGGTTTTGTTTTTATCAGACCATGGCAGGATTTCATCCTGTTGGTTATGAGTGCCACTGAGAAAAATGTGCCAGCATTGTCTCACTAAGCTTTCCTCTGGAAAGGAAAAATCACACCACCCCCAACCCTCCCTCCACCAAAAAAAAAAAAAAAAAAAAAACACAAAAGAAAAGAAAAACAA
>JAWWEE010000122.1:49889752-49918240 GCA_035221455.1 Xenops minutus | reverse complement strand
CAAACAAAAAAACCACAACCAAAAAAAAAAAAAAAAAAAAAAAACAGAAAAAAACCCAACCCCAGAACAGGAGGTTTGAATCTGACCTACATACTCAAGCTACCCATAAAATACATTCCCACTCAGTTTTCACCTTCTGATTATTAACATGGCATTCGTAGTGCAACTTTCTTACCTGCAAACGTGTAATTAACTCACTAGCCACTGGGACACCCACTTTTACCCTCAGTAAAGTAGCCTTTACTGACCACCAGTAATTATTTCCCATTGCAAGGCCTGCCAGCAACCTCCATGCTACGCTGTTGTTCTGGTACTATTCTGGCATCTAAAAAGGCCACAACAAAACTACATGTCTTCCCCATTTGTACTGACATTCCCCAAAGAAGGCATGGCTCGTCTTAGGGACCTATTGTCCTCTTTGTACATACAGTCAACTCCCATTAATCTCATTAATGAGACCTACATTCCCAAACTGGAAGGAAAAAAATTCAGCTGGTGGGAAACAAAGATTTCCTGGGGAGGCAATAAGGGAACTAAAGAGACCGTCATCCATTCCTCTGCTCCTCTCCCTGCAGCTACACCAGAAAAGCCTAGGGGAGCACCCATGAGAGCACCTGTGCAGCAGAGCAGGGCCACCCACCCAACCCTGTCAGCTCAGCCCATGGCTGATCACACAGATAGAAGGGAAGGAAAGGAAGGGGAGGAAAAGGAAAGAAAACAAGCATAGTATCTATGTTGGTCCTTCCCAAAGAGATCAATTTATGGCAACATTTGGCAGGTGGTCCTCAAAAACACATGGGGAGAAAGAATTACTGTGGTACATTCACTTGTGTGTGAGGCATTTTCATCTCAAGAGAGGAAACATAAGCAGCCATTTAACCTTTCATATTTTTTAATAAATTTCACTGAATCAAATCTGGAAACACCGTTGCAGGCATTAAATAACCCTCATTTAGCTAAACTGCTTGGGAACAAAACGGATGGTCTCTTCTGGAAGAAATAGGTTCTTGCAGGAAATAGTACAGTCCAGACTGAGTAATTACTGTGTCTCACTGAAGTTCATTTTTCCTTCCTTCCTGGTGCCATCTGAACAATGGACCTTCTTCCATCTCCTGTCTGGAGGTGAGGCACCACTTACCTCGCCTTTTCAAACAGCAAGCAGAGCCACAAGCCCAAAAAAAGTGACACATGCTTCACCAACCTAAGGATCGGGCAACTAACTGGGGCAATGGAGTCCTGGAAGATGACTCTGATAGAGAGCATGTGAATGCTATGGGTTTTATCTGGATGATTACTAATGAGAAATGCCATTGTGGATGTACATAAATCAGAAAGTTATCAGAGACATGCAGTGTCAGAAGCATCTGCTTCTAAGCCTTCAATGCTTACAAGTGAGAGAGAAGCCAGCAGAATTCAGGATGACACCCAGGAGTAAGTAAATTATGCTTTTGCTCAGGGCAGGGGTCTGAAGGGGCTTGCAAAGCCCCAGGTCCAGGTAAGGAGCCTGAAGCTGTGACTGTGGCTAGCCCACATTGCCCTTGTGCAACTGTAGGGCAGTCTGTGCTTCTGGGCAGAGGGGAGTCCTGCACAAAGTAAGCTTCTCAGCCAGGTAAGGGTATCAGAGATGGGGCTGGAAGATGGCCATATTTCATCTCCCCAAGGACTGCAGTGCCCCTGCCACCAGCTCTGGCTGGATGCTGATACAAATGGGAAATGGGGTAGGCACAAAGGAAGATGGAGAGCAGGGATGGATGTGCAGAGTGGGGCCATGGGAATACACTCAGCCTTGGTGCTCTGAGTCATCCAAGAGGGCTGGTGCCAAGGAACTGCTCTGCTGCAACTGAGAAATTGAATTTTGCTTGTGCTTACTGGGAAGGTTTGAGTCAGCCCTGATTCTGCTACTGTGCGAAAGAAAAATAAATATAATTTCCCAGATTACGTGGCATTATTGCCTTTATTATCTATGTCATAGGAGTCCAACATTTTTTCAGACTTGATCTGATGATAGAGCATTCAAAAATCTGTGTCCCACACTGGAGATTGAATTTCCTTGCCTAACATCCACTAAGCACTTTGTGAACTGTGGCTGTAGCCCCCTAGATGTGTGGCAGGGCAGCCTGGGTAGAGAGGCAGGGAAGCCAGAGGATGCCCACTCAGACAGGCACTACTGTGGCTGTCAGCAGTACATGTCAGCTATTGGGACTTAAACACTCACTGAAAGGTAAGGGTGCTCTTGAGGGATTAGTTGAATAGAGGTTACCTTAATCATATGTTTTGTTTAGACCTTCAGAAAAATTTCTTGTTAGGCAAATAAGGGCCATCCAAACACCAATCCTTGCACATGTGACTCTTCCTTGTGGAAAAACTCCACTGGTTTGCTTTGTATGTTCTTTTCCACAATAGAGCATTTTCCTCAGAGCACAACTGTAGCAGGAGATAATGAAAGCTGGCTGCACACAGGGGAAGTTCCTTGGACTGGGAAGCACGAGGTCCCTTAAGCAGCACACATGGCAAAATTTGCTTAACAGGCAGCCTAGTGCTACAGGCTACAGTGAACACAATGTTCAAAGCCACCTGTACTGTGCTCCTGTGTCAGATTTCGGGTGGCTGATGCTAGCTCACCAGCCTTGAAGGGCCACTTACAGGTGAAATGCACGGAGTGATGCTGCACCTGCCAAGCTCTCCAGCCTTCACCGACCAACAGGATCATTTCCCTGATGTGCATCACTCATGTATCCAAACTATACAATATACTTTGAACTACCCAGAATAGATCATCTGTATTTTTTGCAGAAGCATTGCAAATTCAGTCAGTAGAAAATGTTTAATTTTATCAGTACTCCAGGTTATTGAGCTCCCTGGAATGAGGTCTTGGAAACTTTGTGGGTATTTTCTTAGGCAAGCATATAAAAAAAAACAGATGCTCAAAATTCTAAATAAAAGATCAGGATACAGCAATACAACTTAGCATCAAGGAAAGTCCTTTTGACAAATGAAAGAATGGATTTCCTCTAACTATTCCTAGACTGAGCTGCCTTTGCATGCTATTGGGACATGACTGGAGGCTGCACTCCTGCTCCTGAATCCAGGTCTGCAGCTGTCAGAGGTACATGTATTGCCTTTTATGTCAGCCACTGGCCTGCAGAAAAGCTTTGAAGCCTTTAAGGTCACTTTTTTGTTCAGCAGGCTTACTATGTTTCATTAACACATTATACTGAACCCAAAATCTATTAGTATAAAACCTGTCTGAAATTTCCTGCTAACATCCCATTCTGGTGCATGTGCAGAGTGCAGAGGTTGCTGGCAAGGTGATGGCTCATGCACACCCTGACAGGTTCAGTTGTCACTCAGTGCTGTGGACATGCTGTATGGCTGCAGGGTAAGGCACTGGGAGGCATTTTAGGATTCCGGGTGCTGGAAGAGTTAATATTCTGTGCTGGTCAGAGGACACAGCTGCCTCACCACTATTTCAGTGTTTACGCTAAGGAGATCAAGGGGGAAGGCCTTAGAGCTATGTTAAACCTGCTCATTCAGAAGTGTGGGCTGCCACTATGGAGAAGACAGGAGATCCAGAATTGCAAAGTTTGGATTTATGTCTGGAAAATCATATGTTATTCAAAGTGCAAAATTTAACTGGAAATCTAATTAGTAAAGGTGTTGCTTTTTTTGTGTGTGTGTGTGTGTGTATGTGTGTGTGAAATGCCCTTATTTCAATTTCCAGTAAGGTAACAGATGCTAAGACATGAGCCTTCCCATGCTGTTAGGTGTGTTTTGCACTAAGTAAACACAGACGTATACATACATATATACGAATATGTATATATATGCACATATACATACATATATACACATGTATATATACATGTATATATATATATAAGTAACTAAACAACTTAAAACTTTCTGTAAGATTTTACCTTGAGTTCTAGAAATCTGTACAAGTTGGGGTCAGTCCTAGTTTCATTTTTTCAAAATCACAACTGAAACATTTCTGAGGAGTAGGTACAAATGCTGAAGTCACTTTTATTTCAGTGTGATTTGGTACTCTTCTCATTTCAGAAAGAGAAATCAGCTGCACTGTGCAATGAAGCACTGTAATGCTAAATATAAAGTCATTTACAAATTGGGATGACTTACTAGCTGCAAAATGGTTAAAGCTGGGCAAATTGTTGAGCCAACACCTGCTGGAAGGAGAAAGAGAAGTCAGATTTAGGAAATAATTTACTCCTCCCTCATTTCCAGCCTGCTCTAGCACCAGGAAAGCTAAAGGCTTTACAGAGCTGCTTCAAGGACCCTGTCCTGCTGCAGGGCCCAGGCTCTGGGGAGAGGGGAGCTGCATTCTGGGCACCAGCTGGTCTCTCTCTGGTGCCCCTGCCTCGGGCACCAGCTGCCTGAGGGTTCTTTTCTAACCTCTGAGAGAAATCAGACTAACATAGGGAAAACCTGAGCTACCTCAAAAAAGCCGGTTTCTATAATTTTTGTATATGCTACATATTAAATGCAGGAGGAAAAGAAATGGTTGTCCATGTCTAGAAACCCTTCGCTCTCCTTAGGCAATGCTGGCTGTTATGTAGGGAGCAGCAGAATGATTGGCAATGCATGGCCTGATATGGGGGTGTAGCTAATACTTTCTGGAACGCAGTGTTTTGACAGTAAATTATATCTGAATAGCATCTCTGATCTGTTTCTCCATATTTCAAAAAAACTCTCTCTAGTTTTTAAAATAACCCTAACTACTGACATTGCAAGCTGCATTTCTTCTTTCCAGGGCTCTGACTTTATCACAGAAAATCATCTCTGTTATCCAAGTGTGATATATGTTATCCTTGGAGTCCTGGTTTTATTTAAATAAAATCTTTTATTAAAGGATTAAAATAAAAAAATTCAATAATTAAATTAATAATTTAGCACATATTGTAAGGGACAGGGCCTTGAGATGATAGGAGTTTCTTTTGAAGGTAGCAGTAGTAAAAACTTGTATGACCTTCTTGTATCTTTCGAAAGTGTACTTTTGGTCATACTTTTCTGCTTAGGCTTTTTGAAAATAGATATTATGGTGCAAATCTGCGCAGGAATTAATTTGATTCCTTTCAGTAAAAATGCCTGTTACATGTACAACCAATTCTTCAAAAAGTTCATAAAAATAACCAACTATATCAATATCTTCTACTGGCTACTGTGGTTTTTTTCCCTGGGAGCCAACCCATCTTTGATATCTGGCTCCTTCTTGTAAGTTTATGTTCTGGAGCCCCTGCAAAATAGCCTGCACAGCCTGTCTCTCTTTCTAAGGTCTTTTGGTATTGAGAACCAACAAAATGCTTTAAATCATTCCTTAGGTCAACGTCCTTCATGGCTCAGTAAGTCAAAGGCAAGTCTTGATAGTTCTACCTGCACTTTGACCACAAGCCATCATACATTTATTTCTTTCCTCCTTTTTAATTTATTTTTTTTTTTACCATTATCTAAGAACTTGAAGGAAACTTCCTTCAAGAAAATAGGAGTCTTAAGGGGAAAAAAAAAAAAGCAAGATCAGTACATCTACGCTGGGAAATTGAAAGAACACCTTTAAGATCCTAATTCTGTTATCAGGCAAAAAATGCAAAGCAGATGGAGACTGACCTGAATCTGGACACTGGGAAAAAGGGCGGAGGAGAATGGGAAGAGAGGGGCAGCTGAGGGGGAGGCAGGAATGTCCCTTATCAGCAGCACAGCATGGATCAAAACTGTAATGCTTAATAGTGATTGAAATTGTGCACAACATAAAAACCATAAACAGCCTGTTATTTTTAATGCCTATAAATTACATTAGAATTAACTGAACTTAGTCATGACTACTGTTCTTAGTTAAATACACTTAATATAATATTCTTTTGCATTATAGAAAAGGTTTAATTTGGTGTGATTCTAAATAATAATGTATATTCCTATCAGTAGTTCAAATACATCACAAGTGATGCTGCAATTAACCTATTTGTCACATATTTAAGGCTATGAAGTCAGTATTACCTCTGAATACTTGTTTCAAGGAAAACAGGGACTTTTTCATCCAGTTCAAAAGAAGAAACACTGTCAATGGCATAACGTTCATGTGTACAATGCATATAAGAAAACCATAAAAGCAGGACTGTCATGGGGTGTCTGAAATTAGTCAGTCCTGACGCTGCCTGGCATGATCTCTGTGTCAGGTGCAAATTGCTGAGCCGCCTCGCACATTCCTCACAGCCGTACAATGCTGGACCCCGAGGTTGTTAAGTTCAGGAAGAGCAGGAATGAGCCATTGATGCTGCTCGAAACAAGGGAAAACAATAGGTCTTTAAGACAACTCCCATTGCTGAATGTAAATTGTTTTTTAATAAAATGTAGACAAAACCAGATGATGTCAGAAGAATTCCTCTCCTGTGCCACCCTGGAGATTGTTCAGTAAATGGCAAAAAACGCATACATTTTGGGGAGCCTTTCTGAGTTTCTCATGCCCATTATAGAGGCACAGGCCCTTTCTTGCATACCCAAATCCTTATTTACAGCACAGCTAATACTATGAAAATGCAGCATAATATGTCTAGGGGGGTGGGACTCATAGGCAGCAAGTACAGCTGTTTTCTTTCTACCTTTAACTTCACTTTGTGGGACATTCCACACTTCATTTGCTGTCTTTAATTTTTTACTCCCTCCCGCCAGCATTCCCCCCACCGCCTGCCTCCAGATCTTGTGGTGGTGATTCTTTTCTTAGATTAGCAGAAATCACAAACCAATCTGTTCATTTATGTGCATATGTGCAAACAAAATAACCATGTGTGTGCACATATAAACACACATAGGGTTTGTTTACAGCTGTATGTGTACACATAGTCATTTTTTGGAGTGAGATGCCTTGAACTGGTCAATTGTGTTAATGAGAAACAAATCTTCAAGCTGATAAATAATGGCCTTTTAAGACAATCTATACATTAACAGTTCATGTTTGATCATTTTCTAGAACATTACCCCCCAGCAGTTACAGTCATCTGATTCCATGTATTGTATCTCTATTAAAAATAGCACAATTCCCTGTAATTCCTTCTGTATTTTCTTCAAACACAAGGGAGAAAGCACATTCCCTAATATATTTTATGAGTACAGTCTCTTTGTAATATTTCCTTTGCAAAGGTCCTGCTCATATTTGTATCTTATTACTTTTCTTATACTGGATTTATTGATAGTTTCTAACAAAAATATGATTTCAGTATATTTACGGAACAAAACTCAATACAACAGACCCCAATTCAATTTTTTTTCATCAAAATGGAGAACAATAAAGAATCTAAAGTCTTCAGCTCAGACACATGGCATCAAAGCCCCCTATATTGTTAAAAGAAATAACTCAATAACCGGGAAGTGATAGATATTACTTAAAGAACAACATTAGCTTTGTTTACCTTATCTGTGTTTCTAATAATCCAGACTACAACTTGGAGAGCTACATAGTTTGCTTCTGAAACATGTATAAATTCAGTCATATTCCACAACTGGGGAAAAATAATGCCTATATATTACAAAGCATTTATTGGATATTGTTACTACTAATAATAATTATATAGTAGCATTTAGCTGCATTTCACATTAGGGGGCTTTGTTGTTGTTCTGCCACACTTGTTTCAGAAATGTGTTTTGTCTGGGGGAGTGGGTTTTTTGGTTGGATTTTTTTGTGGGTAGGTGGATTTTTTTTGCTTGTTTGTTTTTGCTGGGGTTTTTGTTGCTTTTGGTTTGGTTTGGTTTGGTTTGGTTTGGTTCTGCTAGAAGTTCATATTCTGCATTTCTAGTGGATTACTTTCAAAGAAAGACCGTGGACCTTGTTTGGGGGGTGTGTGGGTGTGTTTTGTTTGTTGTTCTATTGACCACTAGCTAAAGGTTTGATTAATAACTTTGGTTAACAATAGATTTTCAGTTAAATAGATGAATGAATTCATTATTTACCTGTCCTTATTCTCGTGTGTAATGCCCAGTGATGATTATAGCTGTTTTAGAAATGGTCCTTATTTATGGAATGTTGCATCATCCAGAGATGTAGTAATGATTTTAGATTTTCCACCTAAATTACAGGGCACTTTCCACTGAAAATGGTAAACAATATTACAAACTTAAAAAAAAGAAGTAATCTGATTTCAGGGAAGAGGGAACCCAGTGAAAGATGTGTGCTTTTATAAGGATGGACAATGGAAAGCAAAATAATAACTCCTAAGTTTGATTGTTCAAATATATTCTGCAATACAGAGAGCTGCATGCAGGCTGGAGCAGGCATGGGGCAGGAAGGTTAAGTAGAAGAGAAGGCACAATACTTCAGATTGGCAGTAGACTGCAGCAAGAATAATCTAATCAAAACTAAATTCAATTATCTAGTCCCAGGGCAGGCTCCTGGGACTGCTGCACTGAATGCTAGCAGAGCTCCTCCTAGACATTTTTCCCCAGTCAAACTCACATGATGAATGCAGATGAAATTTGAAATATGAAAATCTGAAATAATTTATGGAAGTTGTCAGAAATTTGGCCTGCTTGTGGTGTAATTTCCTCTGAGACGAGGCAGGCTGGCTCATTGCTTCTAGTCTCAGAGCAGTTGCTGGTCTTCCAGTGGATGGATCAACCCCTTTAAAATGCTCTTCCAGACAAATTACAGCTCATTACAGACAGCCTTGCACCATGCCATTATGTCAGAGGAAATCTTTTTTCATTTGCACAAATTTGCTTGGAATTCTCATATTTATTTGAGCATCCATTATCGAATCTGAACATTGAATTATCCACAATTATTTTCTGGGTAGGCGGATGTTTGTGTATATGGAATAGATACTGACTTTGTAGATATACAAATATTGCAACATTTCTGAAAAACCTGCTTGTTTCAAACAATTGCATTTATGTAGAGAGTATCTATCCATCTATCTATCTATCTATCTATCTATCTATCTATCTATCTATCTATCTATCTATCTAGATTATATATATATATACATATATATATATATAAATGCTGTTTCCTGAAGATAGTCTTTTCGGAGATGCATTTACTTTCTCAAAGAAGGTATCTGCAGAAACCAGCTCATTTCCAAATGACTTAGAGCCCTATTTTTGCAGCTGTCACAATTAGAAGTTCTGGCTGTGCACATGTAATTCTTGTATGGTCTGGCCTCATGTGAGAAAACTCCTGTTATAGTGTATTTTAAGTTATATTCTGTAACAAACATGCTGTCTCCATCACTGCTGTGCTCACATCTAGCACACCTCTCCCTTCTACTGAGATTGTAACTAAGCACTGGCATGCAGGAAAATGGAAAAGACAGTGATGGGACAGACCCTGAAGTCCTCACTCCTTAGCTCTCAGGAAAATTTTGACTTAGTTAGGACTTTGAGCTAAATTATGTGCTCAATACTTATATTTTCTGGTTGCTTAACTCTCTTGCCAGATTACCAATGTCACAACTTTATGGGGTTTTAATATTAGAAATAGTAATAGGAAAAAAGGCTTTAAAAGTCACAAATCCTGTATGAAATTTTCCCCTTAGTTTATCTCATTGGGGACACTAGACTGAGGTGCAATTGTTAGTGTAGATGGGAGGTACTACGGAGAAGTAGGCCAATTTACCCATGAGAGCATTTTTGGCTTTTTGATCATTGTTGGTGTTAAAAATCTAAAAATCCTGCGTATGGCCCTTCTGAGAATCTCTGCCCAACAATAAAGAGTTCTGTTAATACTTTCAATGAGTTCAGAGGATTTAATGTAGAATATGAATTTTGTCTCTGTTTTAAGAAACATTCTATTGCAAATACTCTCGGGTCTCTGTATAAAAGTTTGGTCATACTAAAGTTTATAATTGTCTTTTGCATCTCATTAAATAGATATCCTTAAAATTATTTCTAATCTATCCCACCACTGTAGTTCTCATTCTGTGTCCTATGAACTTCTCATAGGACACTTGTTCCAACCTTTACACACCAAGATCTATAGGAAAGTAAAGGCAGGACTGGTTTGTTCATGATGTTCACCTAAAATGTCTTTCATGTTCAGCACCATTATTAAGCACAAAGCTCACAGTGTGACTAGATCTCCCATTGCCAAACTTTTACAGACAAGTCCATTTAGGACTCTCACATTTTTATTTTCTTGAAATAGAATTAGGTTTGAGTCAGCAAAGCAAGCAGAACTCAGTTTAACGAGCAACAAACATGTGCCCCCAACATGCTTGGAGCTGATTCTGCTCAGCTGGCCTGTACCCTGCTTTGAGGGTCCCTCTTTGGCTTTTGTCAGAAGCCTTTCCAATGCTCATGGAGAAGATGTTTCGGCGTGGGAACAATTGTCAGTAGGTCCTTCCACTCCAGATACTTGCAGCTACAGCCTTCAGGAGAGGTATGGAGCACTGTCTGACTGCCTGGAAGTGTTCAAGGCCAGGTGGGATGGAATTGTGAGCAATACGGGAGGTGTTCCTGCCCATGGCAGGGAGGTTGGAACGAGATGATCTTTAAGGTCCCTTCAAACCCAAACCATGGATTCTATGGTTCTGTGATTCTGTGACTGTGAATGGCTTTGGTGGAGCAACTTATTCCTGCATTTTGTTCTCTATAGAATATGGAGAATGGCATGTGTTAACATGTTTGTTCTTCTTCCCCTCAATATTGTAAATCATTGTAGTGAGGCATTATTCAAGACATGTTTGTCATTTTGACCTATTCCTTTGCTTTTTCATTACTTCTTCAAAAAATGATTAGAGGAATTTTCCTTTTTATCAGACTGAAAGGATTTTTTTTAGTCACAGGATTATTTTAAAGGGATATCTTCAAAGGATATCTTTCACATTAGTCAAATATACGCTGATTAGAAAACTTTCCATCCTGGAATATTTGGTATGTTTTGTGATATATTGAACTTTCTGCTGCATATGTTTCTTTTGTTTCTTCATCTAATTATCTGCCTATCTGAGAAGATGTCTCCCCATCTGGCTTTTAACTCTGTATTCAGTCTCTCAGTGGAAGTTGGATATGGCCAGACTGGTTTTTGTGTGGACAGTGTTTGGGACATACAGTTCAATAATCTCAGGCTTGTTATCTCTGTCTGCCTTGGGAGAGAGGCCAAGCAGAAAGAGCTTCATCTCAGCTAACAGGTCCACCACATCTGTATTAAAAATGATAATGTCATGGTGGTATCTACAAGGATTTTACAGTCAGTAGCTATATCTTAGTAACCTGCAGGAACCTGCAGAGATCAGGAGGCCACCTTGATTTCAGCAAACAACCCCACTCCTGGACACTCCTGGAGCATCTATTTATGGTTTGGCCCAAGAGGTGTGAGTCCTTGTAAAGGGGAATTGGCAGTGTGTTGGGATGATAGCAGAGGAAGAATGAAACCTGATTGATTATGAGGCTTATGAACATTAGCCAAAAGTGGTCATTTGTGTAATTAATGCAATGATGCTGAGAACAGCAATATTTAGTACTTTATTGTAATTCTCTGAACAGAATTTTGAACTAAGAAGGAGTAATTTTGCTACTATGAAAGTTATTTATGTTAAAGATACATAATGATATTAGGGCTTCAAAAACTAGAACCACAAACCCATTAAAGTGAGAAAGCTTTGAGCTATTTCATATGTCTCGTATTTGCATATTACTCACAATAAGTATAAATTGTGAATGTTCTCTTTAAAAATGTTAGAATAAAAAATAATTACATAAGGATCACAAATTTTGTTTATTAGGATTTCTGCTTCTTTTTGTGCAACAAATTTTTAAATATTAATGCAGTCACTTCACCAACCCCCTCCATACCACTTGGCAGTGTTGTCAGATTGGAAAAAGAAAAAAGTCACAGAAACATTATTTAAGTCACCACATTCTTTCTTCTGGATGGCCGTTGCAAGGCTGGAATAGGCTGCAGCCTCCCAGCTTCCCTTTGCTGCAGGAAACTTTGTAATAGCACTTAAATAAATAAAGAGACTGGGTAGGAGATTATTGCTTTCATTGTGCTATTGTATATGTGTATTATAGAGTCACCCCGTAGATTGACACAATTAGTTGAATGCAGGACAAGACAAACGTTGTATATGACAGTGGGGTAGTATTGAAAGATGACCCCATATCTAGAGAGCTGAGAGTTATGGATCCATTGATGGCTGTTACCAGTGTTTTGAAGCGTGGCTGTTAAATTTTGCCTGCTGGCTTCTGGCTGCTGGCCTGCCGGCCCGCCTGCCTGGGCAACCGCGGGGCTGAATGGAGCCGCAGGCAGCTTCGGCACTTTGTTCTCTGTTATAACAACTGACCACTGACAGGAGGAGCCTCTGCCAGACGCCAGTGGGGGCACAGCACCGCACATCTTTGTTGCTTGTTTCACTGCCTGTGCTGCTGTTGGAGCAATCTAAAGGACTGAGAAGCTATCAGATGCCTGGGTACAGAACTGCTGGAGGAGAAGAGACTCTGTTCACAACTAAAATATCCTAAACAAAATGGGAATTCTAATAAAGTATAAAGCATTTCCTCCACAGAGAAAATAAGATCATAATAAGGTGCTGAACAGGGGCAGCCCAGCATCTCTGACTGTCAGCCATTTTCTGTTTAGATGCACACATGTGAAATCCAAACACGTATGCTAACTTTAAGTATTCAGTCTTGAAGATGTTGGCAGAAGTTCGTGTCCACTGTTTTGAATATCTGTAATAAGCTGTAAATATTTTATATTCTTTAGTCTTTGATAACCATTTCATCTGCAAGCAGGAAGGCCGGTATTTCCCTGTTAAAAAACAAAACCCAGAAACCTCAAGCATTTAAGTAAATGTTCTGTTTATTTATCAGGAGAACTATTCAGGAAACCTCAGGGAATTTTTGTCTAACTTTCTGAGTAAAGTAGGTTTCTGCAATCTCGCTCTCTGTGTTGTATGTTAGTGCATGTGTTTGCCTAAGAATGTTCCCTAACATGGGAACCCAGAGGACAGTCTGATACAAAATGACAAGACAATGGGTTATATGTTCTTTACAATGTCACAAAATGGCTAAGAGGTTAATTTTTTCTACTAAAGAAAACCATTGTTTTTAGTTCAGACTGTGTGAAGCAGAGCACCCACCCAAACAAGAACTTTCAAATACATTAAACAGAAAAACAAATCTAGCTGCAAGCCCATGAGAGATGGTTGTGTTCTGGAAAGGTTGTGGACATAAACATCTGCTAAAAGAAGAGACAATTTTCTGCTTGACTCCATATAGCAAAAGCTAGGCACGTGGTTGGCTTTCTTGGGGAAGCCATTTCTACCTCAACTCCCAAAATGCTGGTTATTAAACATGTCTCTCACAGGATTTATCTGTGTGAGCATCAGGCCTGTTGGATTCTGATGCAGGAAATTTTATGTTTGGAGGAAAATAGAAGTCTGACTTTTCTAAACTAACAGTGGTTTACACACAAATGGTACTGATAAAACAGGCAAGTACAGTCTAAATGCGACTTATTACTTGATCCTGCACTTTATCAGAAGAGTATTCTGGCTGTACACATGCACAAACAACTCTGTTGTACAGAGGAGTCTCTGTTGACATAAGCTGAAAAAGACCTCATATCACTGTGGAGTTTTCTTATTACTGATAAGAAAGGAAGCATCCTTTGAATGAAAAGATCAAATAAGCCTACACTTCCTCTGTCTGTGTCAAATCCTTGCGGAAGGAGGAAACTTATGAACAGTTCCCATCAAATTACTGTATCAGGAAGAAGATGGACTTTTGAACTTCTTTCGAAGATCCCAGAAAGTAATGGAAACTGTCAGGCTCTGGGTCTTTGTAATATCCAGTGCCTATGACTGTACTGTTCCTACAAACTGGCAGAAACTCCCCCCGAATGGTCACTGCCATCAACTTTCTGGGCTCTCTTGACCTCTCTTTGTTCCACCTTGCATATTTGGGAGAGAAAAGAAAGTGTTCAGGACAAAAACACCACATATGAGGCGATTAATTCAACCAAATCATGGATTCATTGCAGGATTGAGAGTTAAAATTGTCAGGAGAGTAACCCCATTACTATTAAACTCACCTGACTAACCCATTCGCTGAATTCTCAGCAATTTTTGTGGAGACTCTAGGAGAGGAGAGGTGTTACAGAGTAGAATGGGACACTTGGGTATTCCTTCTGCATGGACCCAACAAATGGGAGGGAGGAGGGAGGGAGGAGTCAGTTTAGTGTGATCACTAAACTAGACAGAGGGGATAGAGAGGAGGTGGGGATTTGGTTGGTAGTAGGAAATCGACTAGCAATCATCAGACTTGGATTCTGATCTTTTTTTAATACTACTGAGCCTTGGTGTCCAAATCAAAGTACTCATTGATTGTTACCTCATGGCACATCTTTTTTCCATTAAAAATAAGTAGATGAGTAATTTTCACCCTGACAGTGTTGCCAAACTGTGAAACTCGATGTGCATTACGATCTGCAGGAAGATACCAGTAACTGAATACAAAATAGCAGTGTTTTTTCATGCCCTGCTCATTCATTAATACTTGTAAAATGCTCTGAGATCCTCGGATGTAGAATAGGATAGAATATGCTGTAATGTTACTGTTAATAATAAAATCAAGATAATTCAGAGACAAAAGGAGATTGATAGATGTTCTTGTCTAGGAAGAAACAACCAGCAGTTTCTCTTTCCATAGTTCCAAATGTCTTTGTTTGGTTTTCAGAGGCAAAGCTACTATATTAGTAATTTCATTTCACTCACTGACTTCTTATGTCCTTTTTTTTTTTTTTTTTTTTCCCAAAAGTACTATTGCTTTTGCAGGACAACAATAATCATGATTCACTTTTCATCCTTCACACCCATTTCTTAATGAAGCTGTTCTGTTATTCTTTCTTAACTTCCCAGCATTCAGGAAAGGTATAAAGTTAGTGGAATTATTCAAGTGTGGTGGGTTTTGTTTGTTTGTTTTCTTTCTACCTTTGCTACTAACTACTGGTGTGAGTCCTCCCAACCCAAGGCAGCTGATGAAGAGGATGCAGTTCACCTCCGTGAGGGTTGCTACTTTGTGTCTCTCTTTAATAAGCTCATTCGGTGGGTCTAGATAGCTCTTTGGGAGTCAGTAGGATTTCATAAGGTGAACAAGATTTTCGCTTTGCTGACTACAGTAAGAGTTTTATCTGATTCGGGATCAAGGTATTGGTCCCAAAGGTGAATGATCAAAGCCAAAGTGATAACAGATGAAGTGAAAAAATGAATAGTAATCCTTTTCCCCCTACAACCTGTTCTCATTGCTGTATTGAATTCTATTTCTGTACAAATAATTCAAACCATCTCTTTTCATGATGCACTTTCGACTATTATAAAAGGGGAAAAGACTGTTTCTACAACTTTTCTGTACTGAAAAATGCAAGACGGTGTAGAGAAATTTTTATTCATCCCAGGAATCCTAACTGCAGGGTTTCAAAATGTTCTTGTTCTTGCAATCAGACTATATTTGCTTGTTACAGGGAAAGACATAAGAAAGAGTTTAGAAGATCACTCTTTAAGAGGATACATTTTTACATGGGACTTTTTCCTACCACTAATTTTACACAATACTTGCGCATATGGAGTGTCTGTTCCTGTCTATGTATACCTGAACTACTATCTTGCACATTTTAATCAGTGAATTGATTACTTCTGTGGGACCTCAATAAGTCTCTTCCTTGTAGACTATTATGCTCAACAGGGTATATTTTCATATTACTTGTTATAAAATCAGAGCTTTTCCATCTAGACATTACATTGCATTAGTTTTTGTTTACGTCAGAGGACCAATTAAAAAAAAAAAAAAAAAAAGGGAGCTTAACCTGAGGAAGGTTTACACAAACCTAAGCATGCCACCAAAATGGACACTTGTCACTCCCTCCTTGCTTGTCAGGATCAGGATGCAATTTTATGTTCTGCCTGACAGAATGGCTTTCCACTGGTACGACCATCCTCCTAGGGCCACAGTGGGTGACTGCCAGAATGTTCACCTTCCCTAGGGACAGGACTCAGCTCACATTTTCAGCTAAGCTGAGAAACCTTAAGGACCTCACAACTCTATGGAATATGACATCAGATTAGTAGGCCCTCTTCCACCCTTCCATTTAGGAATTCGAAGACAACAGATATTTTAACATCCTTTATTTAAATCTGCTTTTTAAATACTATTGCAGCATCCACAGCTGTTGGCTCATTTTTCTACTGCACAAATATGCCCATGTCCCTGTGTGTGCTGGGGAGTGTGGGTGGGGGCTGCAGGTGTTTACAGGTGAGCCACCACACCAGAGATGGATTGCATTGTGATGGGCACCATTTACATTCCCAGTGCCCTTGTCTGGGGCACACTGAGATGACTCTGCTTTTAAGGGCAGACCCACGGTCCCTCGCTCGTGGGCCCATGACTATGAACCCATGGAGAGCAGCTGTGTGGGCTGGGGCCGGCAGGGCTCCGCGGGGTTGTGAGGATGTGTACGCACGTGTGTGTGTATATGTGTGTGTGTGTGTGTGTGTGAGGGTGTCAGGAATGCCCCTTTCACCCGCCTCACCTCCCCGGCAGTGCTCTCCTGCCTCAGGCGGCTGGTGGCTCAGTGCACTGGCTGATTAGGTAACAACAGAGCACCTTCCCTCCCTGTTTCCTCTCAATGCGCTTGGGCCACGGCTTTTGAAGGAGCCCAGCCCTGCCACTATCCAGCCATTATAAGGGGATGTATGGGGCTTTATCCGGAAAAAGCTCAGCCTTGCCCCAGGCTTCATCAATCATTTAGACCGGTTCAAATCCCCTTCATCGCGTTCCGCCTCATTAAACCTATCGAGGGGGACTGAAGAGAGTTTGTATAGGTCCAGAATGCCTGTACACTCCTCTCTATCTGAGATAGCGCGGATGGGGGAAAAGAAAAAAAAAAAAAAAAAAAGAAAGAATTTATCAAAGCCAAGATGAAATGATTAACTTTGCTTGGGATTGAACACAAAAAAAAAAAAAAAAAAAAGCCAAAGAAAAAGGCAAAAAGGCAACGAATCAATTTAAAGAAATATCTCCGCCTTGTCCACTGCCTGCGCACTTGAGTCTGGCCGGACATCCCCTTCTGACGGTGGCTTGTGGAGCCCCTTCACACTCCTGGGCTGTCGGCCCCGGAGGGCACCTAGGAGTCCCGCCGGGGCCATTAAACAGTCCGAGGTGTAAAGGCCGGGGCGGTGAGCTCTGCCCTGGCCTCTCTGCTCGTCTGCAGGCAGAGGACAGCCCCGTACACATACCTGCAGGCAGAGAGAGAATGGGCCAGCTGTCCATGGCTTCCATGCCAGCCTTTTTGAAATAAACGTATTATTTTATCCCCAGGGAGAGAAAGAGAAATAATCTCCAGCAAAACGGTGCTGGTTGTTATTTATCCTTATATTTTTATTTTGACGACATCAATCGCCAAACTTGCCGGTGCTTTGCCCGCCTTGTCCCCGCTCCCTGGGTGGCGGTGCCCTGCCGGCCGGGATGCTCCGCCACGTCGGGGCTGCGCTTCACTCCGCGCCTGGCGCTGAGCTCGGTGGCTCCGAAACGCTGACATTTACATTTAAAACAAAGAGAGGAGGCTGCATTATCGACGATCCCTTCTGATATTAATAGTCATTAAACCTGGAATGATTACAGAAAAGGAACGTGTTAAATGCCAGAAGCCTGGGCGGGGTTGGGTCTAAAAAAGAAGAGGAAGAAGAAAAGAAAAAATCCAACTAAACAAAATAATAATAATAATAATAATAATAATGGCAACGCACCGAATTCAAGTCTGTATTTTAACTTTTTTAATAACGATTTTTCCTGTGCTGTAAGCTTGCACCGAATCCTGGAGGAATTGCTAAATCAGATTAAGGTTATATTTTGCAACAGACTGGATGGAGCAATAAAGGAGAAAGCGCGGAAATGGGACTTCACCCATCAATTAGATCTCTATTAGCAGCCAATGCAGGCTTCACCACAGGAAATGTCACGTCCCGGCAGAAGCAGAGCCTTTCACTTTTCCCTGAAATTAAACAATTCTTCATGCTCGCAGACCCCGGGCGAGCCAAGCCTTTGTTCACCCGGGCGCAGAGGGTGCGCGTCCCGCCAGCACCTGCTCGCTGCCTGCGCCGGGAGCCGCGGTCGAGCCACCGCCTGCACAGGTTGCCCCAACACCTGCGCTGCTCGCCCGCCTGCCCAGCGCCCAGGAAACCGCCGCCTTAAAAGGCTCTATTAATATTAAAGGGGTTATTCCAGTCATAAACGGGCCATTACCAACACAATGGGTAGTATTTTGAATAGCAGGTCGGCTCATCTGCCTTCATAGATCATAACTGCCAAAACCGTCCCCCTCTCCCCCCGTCGCTCCTCATTCCCGGCTCCTTGGGTTTTATGGAGCCAAAAGCTCTTTCCCTTCGAGTCTCAACGGTGGCACCGTCTCCATGTGCGGGGCTATGTTAAGCTAAGGCAGACACGGGCCGCTCCCCAGGATGGAGAGACTTCTTTCCCCGGTGCGAAGCTGAGTGCCGGGGAAAGCTCGGCTCTGCCTGGCAGGGCGTGCCTACTGCTTCTCCCCCCTCTTCCCCCTTCGGCACTGCAACCAGACGAGCCACCGGCTCCGGGGAGCATCCTGCGGGGAGGGAGGCAGGGAAGGGCACGAGGCCTTTCCCGCACACGTCCCCCCGCCACTCCTTTCCCCCTTTCCCTCCCCGGGAAAAGAAAGAAGAAAAGAGAAGAAGAAAAGCCGTTGAATTTGCCCATAAGCGAGAAAGGTGCAACAGGAAAGGAATGGCCAAGAAGGGGGAAGTCGCAGGGGGGGATAAAGGGAGCTCTGTTGCCCTGGTCCTTGTTGTTCTTGGTGCTGCTCCATTCAGGCACGGAATTCAAATGGATATTTTACAGCTCAGTCCAGCTGAACAGGGGCTCAATGCCTGAAAGCTGCCGAGCTGCCTCGGCGGACATGCTCTGGGCCCGATATTATAATTTTCATAATGCGCTTTTATGTAGCTCCAGCCTCCTCCGGTGAGGAGCCCGCAGAGCGGCTGAAAGGGGCTTTGAGAGACCGGGGAGCGGGGCTGCAGCGAGCTGCGAGCCCCCCGCTGGCGTGAGTGGCACCGCCTGCCCCGGCCGAGGGCTCCTGGCTCCAGCCGCCGGCCCCCGGCCCCGGGCTCCGCCGCTCCTCGCCGCCCGGCCCCAGCGCCGTGCAAAGCGCTGCGCTCCAGGGATGCTCCGGCTTGCCGTCTCCGGAACGGTGCGCCTCGTCCGTTCCCGCCAACTCGCCCAGGGGCACCGGGACAAAGCTCTGCTCCAGCCCGGGGCCCCGTCGGCTGCTAGGGACGTTCTGCCTTGACTGAATGCCTGCTACACGGGCCCCACCCGGGAAAAAGGCAAGGAAAGGGAGATTCTCCCCTTCAGACAGGCCGGAGGGAGGGGATCTAAGCAGTGAGGAATCAGGAGAGTTATTTCCACCGCTGCAAGCCAGGTGGGCTGAAAAATCTGTAATTGTATATTTATCACCCCGGGTAAAGTCATACGCTGCTGAAAGGGGCCCCCGTCTGAATCGTTAACCGGCTGGTGCCAGTGGCTGGGAACGAAATTCGAAAGATTATTGATTTGCCTTCGGGGCCAAACGAGGCGGCTTCGCCAATGCCCGCCCGCTCCCGCCCAGCTCAGCAGGTGCGTGAGCCGCGTTCGCCGTGTGAAAACATCCGAGGTCTCCCCTAGGAGATGTTCTGCCAGCCCCTTCCCTTCCGGCTCGGGAGGCATCCAGGGGCAGTGGCTGAAGATTTAGTCACTGACAGAGGAAAGGGCCGAAGTAGATATTTCTAGGGTCAGTTTTATCTTCGGAGGTGTCCTTAAATACTTTCTTGATACACTGAAGCAAGGAAAATTTTTGTAAAAGAAAAAAAAAATAAAATGAGAAGATCAAACCAAAACAGCACCCCCCACACACACACACACAAACCACCAAAACCATGAGAAAACAGTATCAGCAAAGAGATTTGCCCACGGCGACGGGTCCAGCCCCGGCCTAGAATCCTCCCGCCGCCCGCTCAGCCTCCCCTGCCTCTGCGCGCCCGCGGCCGGGAGCGGGCCGGACCCGTGGGGCTTAGCCTGGGGACACAGCAAGCAAGGAGGCAAGGAAGTAATCCTTTTATCTTTCTATAGCGTGGCTTTTGACGTTCGGCACGGAGCGAAAGGCTCCCTGACGTTTAGCACGGAGTGAAACGCTCCCCAAGGAGCAAGTTAGTTGTTTCATCTCGCTATTTATAACTGCAACCCCAATATGGATGGCTTGTCCCCAAAATGTTGTGTAACTACTGCCGTGTGTCCCTTGATAAGCTCCTACTACGAAGTTATAGACACACAGAGGCATTTTTTTAAGCAGTCCAGGTCCAGAAACCTGTGGTCTCTCTCTTTCCTGTGTCCCAAGGACTCCCGCAGCCCCACTGCAGCTGCTGGGGGCTGTCTGGGGTCCTGCTGCTGTGCCCGCACGGTTCCCAGCCGGACTATGGCCTCGCACACGACTTGGCTGAAACGCGATGCTCGCCGTGGCAGCTGAGGCTCCGGGCACCATTGCGGTGCATCGTTCCACCGCTCTCCTCCCGCCCAGCAGAAGAGCTGGAAGGAGGGCGGACAGCAAACGTCTTCGCCTGAGGAAAAGGAAAAAAATACAGCAAAACAACAAGAACAACAACAACGAAGTTTTTATCTAGTTCAGGTGGAATTTCCGCTTCTGGGAAGGGAACTGTTCATAGTCCCGAAATCTGCACGGCGTGAATGGATGTGTTTCACACCCACGGGCCGTGGGAAGCCACCAGCGGCCACGAGCTGCCTTAACCTTTCTCGGACGCCTTTCCACTTGCTCCTTTGCAGAGGCAGAAATATTGTTGGGCAGCTGAGCCACCTCTTTTCCCCTGTTTGCCCCTCACCCCCGCCCAAGGGACAGCGAGAGGCCTTCTGCGCTCTGCAGAAGGGTCCGGATGCTTCGTGCGGGCGGCTGTACCCGACGCAACGTGGATGCTGCCATTTCTGGGTCGTTTTGACTGTGAACCTACTGCTCTCATGTTACAAATGCAATTAATAGTAAAAGCAGCCTTTATGTGAGGAGCAGAAGGCAGCTGCACACCGCAGATCATTATCCATTAGCGGGGAGTGTTCAGCACTTAGCAGGGCTGTCGTGTTCAAGGCGAGGGGAGGAAAGGCAAAAGACTTATCTCCGGTTCTAGCCCCTCCATCACCTCCCTCTGCCCAGGAGGGTGGCGGGCCAGTGGCAGGCTGTCCCGCGGGACAGGGCAGAGCGTGGGGACCTGGTGGGCTGCCCCGCCCGCGGCAAATCCCTGTGGAACAGTGCAGAAGTTCAAGCCTCCGAAATATACATCCTTCTCGACTGCCCTCTTCCCAGATGGGTCCTTCATTTCGCTTCGTGGCGATGGGCAGGGGCTGGCGAGTGCTGGGCCATCGCCGGTCCCAGCTGTGGGAAAGCGGCTCCGTGCCTCAGTTTCCCTATCCTGCAGACCTAGGCCAATGCTCCTAGCTCACTTTCTGAGACACCTGCAGACAGATGCCTTGTGCTGACCATGCGAATGGTGTTTCCACATTTCCGCGGGCCTCCCACGCACATGAGCTGCCCATCTCGATCCCGCTCGGATGCGTGTAGCATCTAACGGCCTGGCACGGGCATGGACGTCACCCCACAAGACTTTCCTCCCGGGACAATTAGAGAGTGGCCAGAAACCCGGGAGGCAGAAACCCTCCCCTCGGCCGTACAGCAAGGCTCCCTCTGCTGTGGCATCTTGGCAGAATCCACCGAGGTCTCTGCTCGAGACTTTTAGGGCAAATCCAACAGGCTCGGGCTACTCGCTCATGGCAGCACAGACCAAAATACCTCGTCTGCAGTGTGGTGAACCACCTACTATCTGCTTAAACCTCGGGATAAGATGAAATATCCTATTGATTTAGTCTCTATAAAGAAATAGAAGAAGGAGATGGGGAAAAAAATAAAAAGCCAACCCAAAACAACCCTTTTCTGTACTCTGGAAGAAGGAGAAAAAAAAGCACCTCTTCGTCGCTCAGTGGGGAAAAGGTCAAGCTACTATTGACAAGTATGTAAAGACATCTTCTAACCATGGGAAAACATGTATAAATTGTTTCGACTCACTGCATTCAAAACCAATGGAAGTGAATTACAAAACTGCACTTCTTGCATTGTTGGACTGAAAGGATATCTATTTATCATCTTATAAGACAGCTCGAACGATCTTTATCTGCTTTGCCCACTTTCTGACCCAAATTCAGGGTTTTTATGGAAAATTGCAGTCAGTTTGATTGATGAAATCCAAAGATGTCTAAAGTGGCACCAAAGATCTCCAACTGTGCAGACTCCAACCGAGGGCTTCAATGTTGGCATTGTTCCTACGAAAAAAGTTGAGAAAACGAGCAAAAGTTAGGGAATTTTTGTTTAAAAACTTCAAATTTCAATGAGGATCCCGAACCTATTATCCCTATTCATGGGGCGAACTGTGTGAACATAAAAGTATTTCCCACACATTGCAAAACAACAACAACAAAAACCCCCTTAGTTTTAAGCCACGCCATAAACCTTCTTTGTAAAACGCTGAATAACCCTGTGCAAAAAATAAACCCAGCCTTTTCCGTTTAGAAATCATATAAGTTTAAATCCTTATAAACGGGAAGCTCACAAGAAGCATTTAAAGAGAGAGGAGAAAAAAAAAATAATTAATCTGTGCATCCGAAATTAAAGAATGCCTTAATTTAAAATTCGGAGATGCGATAGAAGAGGATTTTTAAACCTGGTACATGACTTCAGAGGGTTTAACTCAGGGTTTAGAAGGAGCAGAGGATGCTCTTTCCCAGCTTTCCTCGCAAAAGTAGGGGAAACCGGTACCGGCCAGGATTTATCTGGCAACACATGGAGCTGGGGGCTTCGCAGGTGGGTGAGCACTCAGTGCCCACTGGACCAGCCCAGATCCACTCGGGACATGGCTGCCGCGCAAAGCCCCAGCGCTGTTCCATCGCGGATCTGTTTGTTAGCAGCTCCCCGTCTCGTTTAGGGCCACACATTATTGTGGCATACTGTCACCTGCCTAATTGTGCTAAATGGCCACCTCCTATTATTAATAATAGCTGGAACGTGGCTCCTAGACACGTTACCAAGGCTGGGAAGCTGATGAATGAAACCCCTACTAGGGAAAATCTTGGTAGCTGTCTTCTGTCGCATTACCCAAGGGGGCCGACTATAAATCTTCCTTCATTTTAACCACGTTTACCCTCATACTCCTCCAGGCTAGGGATGCTGTGTTAAGATTGCACTGATGTGCCAATGCTTTGGACCAGCTGCTCCTAAATACAGACAAGTCCTTGTCAATTAAGCCATTGAGGAGCAGGGCCTGGGAGCTCTGGGGCATTTTAGCAGGCAGCAGTGTGCAGCCCCAACAATTAGCATCCATTTTGAAGGGACCTCCAGGGCACAACTGCACAGGCAGGGAAGAATCAAAACACCAGGCAACTTCAATTCTGAAAACCGGTCACATAATGATACTGAACAGACCGGCCTAGGAGAAGTGAGCCAATCTTTCTTGGGAAGGACGTTTAGCCGCTCCCCCAGCCAAGCCGTAGGGCCGAGGCACGCCGCGAACCGCAGAGTCAGAGGAGATAAATGAACACATTCATTTGGCTGTGTGAGCCGAAGTTTCCTTTGGCGGTTCTTCTTTGTAACTCGGTGTCACCTCAAGCAGCTGGTGGCATGCAATGCTCCCATGATCCTGGCCTTTGGCCCAGGCGGAGCTGGACAAGGCAGCCCGCTCCAAGGAGAAGAGCTGCGATGTCTCAGGTCAGAGAGGCCACGCTACCAGTGGGACAGGCAGAGCACTAGGAGTTCAGCTAAACAAAACCCCGAGGGGATTAGGGAGCCCGAGGGATCATTAGCGAAGGTGTTTGCTTAAGTAATTAGGAAGCCGGTAGCTAGGGGAAAAAAAGGCTTGTTCCACAAGCCACCTCCCCAGAATCTCAGGGCTGGAAATACGGAGGATATCACAGCACAAGACTATGTGACCCTTCCAAGTTCAACAACAGAGCAAACAGCACATGCCATTAGGGACGGCAGTCAACCGGGAGGTAACAAAGAGGGGAGGACACCGGCAAAAATGTTCCTGTATTAAATATGGAAAAGTATGGGGACAAGGGCAGAGGTCAATGAAAGTCAACAAGAGAGCAGGCTTAATGATAGAAAGAATTTAATATCAAAAATACATAAATCTGCTTGGGAGGCAGTCCCAGAATAGGCAGAAAGGAAGGCAGCCTTGGAGTCAACATTCATTTGGTAATAGAGCCGGAATGGATAGCGCCAGGTTGTTAACATTTAACACAAAAGTTAGCGGGCAATAAAGGACACAGGGCCGGCTCCTTTAATTGTGGTCCTGCCGGGAGATTTCCATATGTCACACTAAATGGATAACACCAGACTTGCTCCGCAAAGCTTCTGCCGGGGAGTCCCTTTCTCCCCCTCTACTTTCGTTCGCGATTATTTCTTTTTCCTCCGTCCCTCTCCGCATACCCCGCGGAGCTCCCAAGAGGGGACGAAACAAAGGTCTGGCTCTGAATCGGTGCAGAGAAGGACGGGAGACCAAAAGGGAGCGGGAGCGGAGGCTTTCGGGTCCATGCCTCCCCTGGGCTTTCCTGTCGGCCCTCACCGGGCGTCACGGCTCGCCGATAGCTGTCGCGACATGAAATTTAACTCCTACCGTTTTTTAACGTTAGGAAAACGCCCTCAAGTTAAAATAGGGTTCGAAGAAACCACTCTACCGCTTCAGCAAGGCTCGGTTCAGCACTGCGTGGGGAACCGGCAGGGCCACGCTACCGCCCCCGTGCGAGGACCGGGCCCGGTCCGGCTCGGGGGAGCGCACGGACCGCGGGTCAGAGCGAGTGGCTCTTCACGCACCAAAAAAAAAGAAAAAAAAAAAAAAAAGAAGCAAAAAACCCTCGCGCCCCCTGATCAATACGGCAGTGTTTCTGCGCTAGTTCAGGAGGTCAGGCGGGCGTAGACACAGCATGGAGAGTTATTTATGTCAAGTCGGGTTATTGTAAACGAAATCTAGCAAATTGCACATAAGCTCCTCGGGGCCGCCAGTGGGCTCGTGGGCAGAGGTCAGTGTCAGTCAGTCTGTCCATCCCTCTGGAGACAGTAATTGTCCGGGGGCTGACACCGCGTCGGGGGCGATAGGCGGCTCCATCCATCTCCATCCAGTTATCCCGGCGCCGAGGCCGCAGCTTCCCGCAGCTCCGCGGGTGCGTGGCACCAAGTCACGGCCGGCCTCGCTCCCGGAAATGCCACGGCGGGAATGCCACGGGTCCCATGGGCCGAGCCGTGCCGTTCCCGCATGGCGACCTGCCATCTCCAGGTACCACGCCAGGTATCGCGCCTTGCCAGCCTCCAGCATCCAGCTTCATCGCTTCCCCATAATCCCTTTATTAATAGGGAAATTCTTCCTTTCTGACAATTTAATAGTCTAAAGTAATCTTCTGCGTGACATTGCCCATCCGTCTTCTCAAAAGAGAAAACAAAGGGGATGTTTTTTTCTTTGGGCCTCTCCAGATCCTTTTCTATTTTGAGAGGGGCTCCCCACAATGAGGTCCTTATGAACCATAATGGTTATGTTTATGAAGCCAGCGATACCAGTGTATGAAGACAATTTTATGCCTAATTAGAAAATGATGTAAGCAAGTGGGAGACAAAGAGGGCTTGTCTGCCGTGGCTGGGTCCCCGGCCGTCACTCCCGGGCGAATATATCGCCTCTTCTGTGCTTTACGTCCACTATTTTTATAACATCTCGTCCATTAGCTCCTCAAACTGTTTATGGTATCGTGGACAGTTAGTAAAACAGCTCAATTTAGCGGTGGGTTAAAGCAATTTTGAAACATGTTCTGAAGGGAATCGCACGGGAGGAGAAGAGCAGCCCTCCCCTCTCCTATCCAAGGGGACTTCACCTCTGGGAAGACTCCAATAACTGCAACCCCAGCCCCACTCGATTAAGGGATAATTTTTAATATATATGCAATAAATGTTCACTTTGTTAGATTGAATGACAGACAATAATATCGGCAAATCTTCATATCCATCCATTACCGGCAAACGAGCCGCACAAAGAACATATTTGCTTTTGATTAATTTATTTGCAGACTCTGTTTGATAAAGCAATAACTATTTGGTTAAACTTGACATTCGGTCTTCGGGGGGTTATCAGACCAATTCCCTCTCGTTCGTGGGTGATAATAAAGCTGTTTAAACGGGATTAATTATTAATTGGTTGCAATTAATTTCCTCTCTTCTCCACGTCGACAGACAATGAGGATCACTCACTCTTAAACAAAAGACTGCAGTAGGAGCATCCTCGCCCCGTTCGTATCTATCTGTTTATTCGTCTGCCCCTCTCCATCTCTCCTGATTTCTGTACGAGGCACCTCAGCTTTCCTTTAGAGGCGTTCTATCTATCCTGCAGCAGGGACATCTCCCCCTCGGGGTGGTGAGAGGGACTTCGGGACCCCTGTGAGTGTCCTAACTCCGCGGCCCAGGAGTTGAAGTCCTGCGGCCGTCCCACCCCGGGCGGGGAGAGCGCGGGGCAACCCCGGCCCCTCCGAGATGACCGAACAGGGATCCCGGGACGGCGGCCAGGGGAGCGGGTAGCTGAAGGACAAGACTTCCCGATTCAGCCGCAGTGATGAATTGCTGTGGGGGAGAGGAACATCTCCTTGCCCCTGATGAATGGATCCGGAGGATGGATAGTCCAGAGTGTGTTATATCTTCATCAAACTGTGAAACCCCTCCCTTTACTAATAATCTGTCACAACTTTACAGAACACACACTGAGACCAAAGGGAAGCCCCTGCCCTGCAGCCTGCCCCTTCCCTCCCCTGTCAGGAAGGGCTTTATGCGGGCAGGGAGCACGGGGGAGGGGGGACTCTCGCGGCGGAAAGCTTTCCTCGGCCGCTACCCGGCCTCTTTCCCCTCGGCAGCCCCAGGAACCCCCGCCCGAAGCGCCCCCTCCCTCGGTCCGGGACTCCCCAGCCTCTGAGCCCGGTCCCTCCCTGCCAGCCGCGGGAGCCGAAGCGGGTTCTGTTCAAGACAGCCGGGGCAGGGCGAGCCAAAAGCATCCCAGCAAGCCTCCCGGCCGGGCTTTTAGTATCGGGAGACATGAGGCCAGGACGGGAGAAAGCCACCCGTTTTCCCTGGGCAAACGGAGAAAACAACAAAGGCGAGACCCAGTATTCTCCTCCAACAACAGATCTAGCTCTTTCCTTTAGTATTTCGCTAGGGCACAGATAAATCTCCCTTTTCCGTTGAGTATTTACATTTCAAGCAGATGCATCTTCCAGCAGCTATGTCCACTCAGAAGAGTGGACGTCTTTAAATACAATAATCAAAAGTAGTTGCTTAAAAGTAAGGAGAGCAGCGGGAGATGCCGTGGGTGACAGGCGACACACACACCCACCGTCACCCGTGCCCCTGCCCGCCGCTCGGAGCCCCGCGGCGCAACCTCTGCCCGCAGCCCCGGAGCGCTGCCTGCCGCTCCCTCCGGCTCTTCACCTACAGAAAGGGTCGTTCCGGATTATTCTACTGTTAGCAATAGTCATTGCTCTGTACGGGAATAGTTTAAGGCGTAAAACTGAGGCAGTGAAAGACATTAGTCTAATGAGGTTTGTCGTGTAGAAGCTGTTGATATTATGTTGTCATTCATCTCATTTAAAGTCCGAAGAAACGCATTCATGAGATTGCTTCTTTATTTCCCCCCACCCTTTCTCCCCCTTTCTTGCTGTTTTTAAAAACATCGCTTTCTTTGGCTGTTTGCTTTAGGGGCTTTTCATCTGCGTGTTTCAGATAAGAAAAGAAATCAGATTCTTTTATTTTTCGATTGGATCCGAATTCCTTTTGATGTCCCCATTTAGTGCCTTTGACTTCTCTTGTGAATGGCAGCCTTTTGTTGCCGTCCCACATGCCCTTTAAGAAATTCTCCCTTAAACGCCTGGTACCCGCTGATGGATCCGTTTTCAAATGGACCAGAAGGAAAATACAAGGAGCGAGAGGCCCGTTTCCTTAGTAATTGCTCGCGTTTGGGTGAAAATGCAGATATTTTTGTCCGATGTGGGAGTATTGGGAGCAAGAACATCAGCAGGGGTTTAAAACAAAGATCGTCAGCTGCGATCTCGCTGCACAAGGCTAATAGCTCGCTTGACTGCCTTTGGTGTCAAAGTTGGGGTATCCTCCAAAGTGAGGAGCGACGTGCAAAACCTCCAGGTGGCCACAGTTGCGTCGGAGGAGAGCGGGCAGCGCCGGAGCGCCGACCGACTGCCCGGGCCCCGGTCGAGCTGCTGTCCCTGGCTCTCCTTCCCTCCCTGCGGGGCACAGCCCTGGGCCCAGTTTATGTCAGCAATATCGCAAAGCAATACGAGTTTGTGATATATATATAAATATATATATATATAAATATATATATATATTCAGATGGA
>JAWWEE010000122.1:49872252-49887252 GCA_035221455.1 Xenops minutus | reverse complement strand
AACTCTGCAGATAACCTGGGGGAACGAAGTCCATCTTTCCTGCCTGCTCTATTCCCTCCCCTGGGTATTTACCCGGAGAGAGCTTGCTTTTCAGCGTGGTTTATCAAACAACACGTACAGAACCTAAAAGGGCCATCAGAGGAGGAAAAAGCTTTCAGATGAAATCAGCTGAGAAATGTACCCAGTTTATCCAGCACAGCAGCGTTCATTGCTAAACTGAGTGCATCCTTCTTATCTCTGTGGTGGGATGCTCGGTTTGCACAGCCTTTGCAGGGGAAGTCAGTAAAATGGAGGTATCTGCCCTGTGCAAGAGCAGCAGGAAACACAGTATATCGGAAGACACTTGGATGAGGTTTTCAGAAATGGGAAAGGTAAAAGAGTATCTGTCCTTCTTTTAAAAATCTCGTTCTATCACAATAGATTACAAGGCCAGCCAGTAATATGTGAAGGTGCAGTATTTAAAACAAACAAACCATTATTCAATTTAACATTTAAACCACAACATTAAAAGCGTTCTATCATCATATTAAACACTCATTAGCTAAGCCTATTCTGGAGGCACAAAAGTGTGTGTTTGTTTTTTTGAGGTTGCTTTTCCCCTATGAAGGCTTTACTGAGCTTCATGGAACTTCCCGATGTGACCATCCAGGCACTCTTTTATGTCTGTTGTGTTCAGTCTCTCTGGAACAATGCTTTGTGCTGCTCCTACAGCCTTATTTCTTGGCAGGGAAGACCCCCAGTTTTGCTGCTCTGGTGCTGCAGGCTGCATTCAGTGACTCTTAAGTTACACAGACACCGTATGGAGACGCCCGAGTTAGCTCTGAATGGTCACATTTCCTTTCAGGTAATTTAGTCTCCTCTGAGAGCTTTAAAACTTCTAATTTGAATTATCTTTTTTACCGGTCTCTTTAATGGCGCTGTACTGAGCTGTGTAGACAGACATGCCCTTAGGCAGGAGAGCAATCCTCAAGACCCTTCTCTGATCCATAAGAACCATGGGTCATGGGAGAGAAACACTGTAGCAGTTTCCCCTCTGTGACCCAGAACATGTGTTGCCCTCCACAAAATCTGCTGAAGTACCTAAAGTACACAGATAACTGCATTTTCTCCACAGGTGTATAAATCTGTTTATCAGCATTTCAGGACTTTTGCTCTCTTGGTATATACCTTCTCGTTATCCACTACTGCCACTTACAAAGTAAGTTTATTTACTACCACGGTAATTTCCCAAGAAGCAGGTCTGGTGGTGGAGCACAGAGCATGCCTGTTCCACACCTTCACCATATTGTATCACAGTGTCTTACCTGCAGGTTCCTTCCCCTAATTTCATCTCAGGCTGTTTTCAGGGACTCTACTATAACAGTTAAAGCTGATAATCTAGTCACTGCTCTTCTGTAGTATCCTTCTGTGCAGAGACAGTACTTAAAAGAATGTATACTTCCCAGTTGCAGATTAATATTCACTTAAAAATCCACAAAAGAAAGAAACTCTTTTCTACTCAATCATTATCAATATACTAACAATAAATGGAAAAGGTGAACCATGCATACTTTTGATTAAAATCTGTGCCAGTCACAGCATTGGTCTCAACCACATTCAGCAGTATGTTATAGACAGACATTTTTAATGGAACTATGCAAATATTTGGGATATAAGACTGAAATATCCTACCTTTCTTTCAAAATTTGTTGCATTGCATTGTCTGCTGCTGCTGCTAGAACAGACTACAAATATATTGAACCTAATAACGTTCTCTAAGGACTCTAAATCTTGGTATACAGTACAGAAGGTTTTTTTATTGAAAACAAACAACTGAAATGGCCCATTAGGACAGTTAGCCTAGAACCCTGCCTTGCCAGGCTCATTGCTTACAGTCAGGACCAGTGGTATAATGCAATTACGTGGCTGTGTACTGTGCAGCATCTCAGGAAAATATATCTGATCCTATGTCTGTTTTTCTCTGGTAAAAAGAGCTTGTGGACAGCTTGATGGCAGGATATGGCTGGTCTTTGTGTGTGGCGATAGCCAGACTGATGGTAAGGAGTAAAGATGAAACACTGTAATTGCATGTGATTTTATTTGGTTTTGAGTAACAATTTGAATAATTTTTCTATCTAAGGGGCTTGTATGTTTGTCCATACCTATTCAATTGTTACAGTGCTCATTGGCAGGTTTTTGGCTCATTCCTAGGGATAAACATTATTTTTGGGGAAAATATGTACCTGGGACTGTTCCCAATAAGTAGTCCTGGCAGGGTGTAAAGGCTGGGTTTGTATATTTTATCCATACACCAAGAAAACACAGCTTGCCCAATTTTATTTAATTCTGTTGACAGTCATTTTATCATAGCATCTTTTATAAACACCTGAAAGACGAAATAAGTTCTTCTTACCTGACTGTTTCATTTAGAGAGGATCTTGAAAAGTTATTAGGTAAAAGCCTGTGACCAAATTTCCCGCCATGCAGTCAAACATTCAGGAAAAACTAATTCCATTCTGATGGAATCAGAGTTTAGGTATGAATAAGCTTTCATTTAGTTATAGCTTTTGTAAAAAAAGTCTTGCAGCAGAAATAGCTTTAATTAGTACAGTAATCATTAACCTATCAAGAGCAATTTGGATCTTAAGCAAGAAATTTCCCTTATGGTGTGAAGTTTCTTTCAAAACCAACAGGAACTGCTTAGAATTGATAGCATTGATTTCCCTATTTAAAATGTTCCATCAGTAAAGCCACTCTAAGGCTAGTGCATGACAAGGACATGGAGAAAAAGGGCCAAAATACAGGGTTTGTGTTACCTCTATGGCTTCTTAGTTTCAGTAATGGGCAAGAGCCACATTTGGTCAGGATAAGTCAGAAGGTGCCTGTGTATCAGTGTCTCAGTGACAACTCACAGGCTACATAATCTACGTTGATAAAGCAAAAAGAACCAGGCAGTATGACCAACTTCAAATGACTAAATAACTTGTGTCCACACTGGTTTTTGGCTTTACAGATTTCCTTCAGAGAAAATTAATGGGAGTAACCTAATGCAGAACAAAGACCAAAGGAGGAGCTGGAGTGTGGACAATCTGTCACAACTGCTCAAATTCACTTTCTGAATCTTTTTTATTAAATAGTTTAAATGCCATCAGCATCACCCTGACTACCCTGGATTTCTGGGGCAATGAGAAATGGTGCTGTGGATTCATCACATGAATCTTTATTTTTCATATTTATACTTTCTATGCTGGTCCAACACAATATCTTTAACATCACCTTACCGAAGGACTGCCAGAAGACTATGTAGGATGGATTGCAGAGAGAGGCCAGGAGTCCATGACTTCCTGAAATAAGTAGGAAAAATATCTTTGCAAATAGGTCTTTCAATTAAGCTTGCCATCACATTTTGTAAGGATGTCCTTCAGTAGCCTCATTAATAGTAATTATACTAAGACACAGGGGTTCTGCCATTTATACTCACCCAATGATTTAAGTCAGTAGCACAAAAGGTGTAATTGAGCCTCCTCATAGGTGGGTTCTTGTGGTAGTTTAAACTGTAACTCAAACTCCATTTCACCTAGAAAGAAATATTTCTCTTTCTAGTTGCTTTTACTTTTAGGTTGATAAACACACTGAATTGTGTGGAGACTTTGCTACCTGAAAAAAATGTCTACAAGGAAAAAGCATGAAACCACTAAACTGATTTTCACTCATGGTTTTAAAACAAGATATCACAGTAGATCTCTAGAGGAGAGATCCCACGAAAGATTAAACCCAAGCCACCTGCTTGGTATTAGCTTTAGGAAGTATATTCTTCATAAAATAAAGATCTATTTTTTGTACCAGATGGTAATGCCTTTACTCAAATGGATCCCTGCTGATAGCATTACTGAAGAAGCTTTTAGCAACTGGTAGAAATTTAAACATTAGCTCTATCTGTGTATAACATACATATGGTAGACATAATTTAAAGTATTGCTCAAACTAGATGGCTCAATACTTAATACTCCAATAGGAAAGAAAAACTATTCACACTGATCTCCAGAGCAAAACAAAATCAGATGACTAGCAACTGAACAAGATAGGTTCATGAAAACAATCTTTGAATATTATGGGTTGAATATAAAGAATGCACAGAACAGATCAAATCCAGAATGCAATACTGTATTTCTATTCACTGGATATCAATGTGCCCCTTTTATTGGTCTTGCAGAATCTGAGGAAGTCATGATTAGATGGCATGAGTGTTCCATTTTCAAAAGAATAGATAAATAGCATGAAAGTTCTCTTAAGAGTTTAAGAAGAAATCCCCCCACACTATTTCTGGTTCCTAGTAAACTTCGCTGTTCTTTGAGAAATACCATTCCTTCAAGATATCATGCAATTCTACATCTGCAGATGCCAGAAATACTAGGATGCCAACACCACTGAAAAAGTCCTTCAATATATTAAATACTTCTAACTATCCTTCTTGTCATAAATATTATTCACTATTCATTTCTAGTGACCTTTTTAGCAGTGATAGATTGGTTTATACTTTAAACAAGAAGAATCTTAGTGCAAGGATCTCCAATGAAATTTTATGAGATAATTATACAATAAATGATGAACATACTGTTTTGTGCTCATCATCATTCTGTGCTTTACTGCTTTTAGTATCATCACCTCTAAAGGCCTCGAATGAAGCTATTGAGACTTTGCTGAATGCTGCACTTCCTCAGAATAAAAGAAATCTTGGTGGTTTGTTTTTTTTCTTTTGGGGCTTCTGCAGGCTGAGGCCATGACTGAAGCAAGTGGGGTCATATCAACCAAAGTAAGCACACCTCTAGGTGTTTACTGAGAAAGTACAAATGTACTGGTCCATTTAGTTTTCAAAAGCAATAAGTAGACATAATCCAGTTTCTGGATAATTCTGGATTAAAATAAATGAACTTGCTTGAAAGGTGTGGTAGGAAGTTACTTTTCCTGTACACACAGAACACAAACTGTCAGATGATAATGCTTTAAATCTTCATTAAAGTGAACCCTGTGAAAACTGCAGAAACAGGAAATTCACCCAAGTTCACCACCCATTTACTATGTCAAAGTTCCTATTTATTCTAGAATTATAAAATACATTTCAGAAATAAGTTTAGTACTGATTTGCTATGTCATTGAGGTTATGCTGCTCAGATTGTTCATTCACTAGGGTTTAGTGAGAGGAACACTTGAATTCCATCTGATAAGATGTCCTTATCACAACAGAATCAATTGTGAAGTTTTCCAGCACTGACAGGGGCATAATGAAAACAGATCTGTCTTCTGGCCCTGCTATCCCTTGTTGAGCAAGATGTGGCATCTTCAGAAGATATAGAAACCACAGTTTATTCTTTTGGCATAACATAATATATTTGACTACTAACCATGCCTTTCCCTTTAGCTACTGTTCGGTCCTCCATTTTCATTTTTATTAGTTTTGCAGCATTTCATCTCTTCTCTAGGCATGCACTGGTACACAGAATCCCTCTTATTTATATCCCCCCAATAAGAGGCTATAAAAGACATTTGTGTCCTCATGATGAGCATGTATTTGACCAAGTAAAACAGGACAAAAAGCTGTTTATTTTCTTATGCTGATTTTTTTTTTCATGTATCACAAGGCAACTTTAAATTACATTCTAATTAGAGGTAAAATACTTTAGGAGTAGAAATCTGATGATTCAGTCATGAATGTAACAATTATCAGAAGTCACAGATCTACATGTTCTTATTTATATTCTTTTTTGACTTATCCATGTTTTACTTTTGAATTATTTTCCATTTCCTTTGCTAAGCAGTAAATCCTCTGATAAGCACTATGCTTATCAATACAAGGCAAGACTAATAAATATTTGATTGACACAAGTTTTATTTTATTGCATGAGCTGATGCTCACAGGTGAAAACAACTGAGTATTATGGTCTATGCCTGAGGCACCTCTGGTTTAAAACTGTTGTAAAAAACAGATCATATTTAATAGTTAGAAGTGTACACTGCCACTGTGGGATAGTGAGATCATTAGACTAGCAAATGTTATCAATATTCATATTTGTTCTGGAAAAAAACATCTTGAGTTTTTTTTCTCTTGAGTGGAGGTCTTCATAAAAGCAGATGCACTGGAAAATATTCTTGAGGAAACAGGTTTTACAAAGGACTGTAATTCATTTGGACAGTCAGACCTTTTATGGTTACCATGTTCTGAACTCTTCAGTTCTGACAACATCCTTATCTCGGTCAATGACAACTCTACCATGTTAATTGAGTGAATGTTTGGTGTCCTGGCCAAAAGTGCCACATCTTTGTTGTGGATTTCAAGAGGACAAGCTCTGTGACCTGCTCTCTCTTCATATTTCAAGCTGTTACCTCAGCTGTACCTTAGGTTCAAAGCATCAATAGAGTACTGAGGAAAAGCTGATGTTGGGATTATGGCTGATGAACAAGGTTCTGTCTTGCTTGACATGGATGGTGCCCAAAATAGGTCCAAAAGGAGGCAAGAGACTGGAATGTTAGTGAGGTTTGAGAGACTGGTGCTTGGAAATTCAGATAAAGTTTACCTTGTGCTTGGAGACAGCACTGACAGACCTTTCTCCTGTTTTGTGACTTGTTTCCTAGACACTGCTAAGAGGATTTTGTTTCCAGCTTGAATGTGGGGGACAATTTTTTAAGGAGATTGTTAAAAAAAAAAATCACAAAAGAATAAATATGCATGGTGGAGAAACATTTTACTATGAAAAATTAATGATTATTTAGAATTTTATTGTATCAGTGGGAGCTCTCAAACGATGCATAATCACCGATATATTCTTCATTTTGTGAATATGTTCACAGTGTCCTTTAAAACAAAGCAGTAGAAACAAGCATATCTGATGCTGTTTCATGCCTCCCAAAGAATGGATACAATTAACTCAGAGCCTTCAAGAATGGTTTAAAGAGACTTTCTCCTTAAAATCACAGAAGAAACCACCTGTTTTGCCAACTGTATAAACTTACTAAACTCCATTTTAAGAGTATTTAGATATTTTAATTCCACTGTTTTCACTGGAAGGCTCTTCCAGATTCTTCTTGTTTCTACTCTAAACACATGATTAGCCATTTATACCCATTTATTTTTGTATCAACTACAACCTAAATAATTGCACACCTGTCCTGTTGTTACCTAACTAATACAGAGCAATTATCTTCTACTGTCCTCTCATAAAATTTGCTATTCCTCTGAAGAACATAATCTGTGTAATTTCCTTATTTTTGAACTTATGTCACAAGAACTGCGCAGTGTATTCTGGATGAGGTTTCATCTGTGCCACATAAAACGGCAATAATATTTCTCTATTTCTTCTTATTGCTCAGAGGATCATGTTTTTCTCTCACATTGCCTATCATTCTGGCAGCTCATATCCAGGTATATACCGGTAGTCCTGTACCTTCAGCTTCACCTAGGTCCACCCTGACAGTCTTAATCCTAGAATGCTGCTTAAAATCCTTAGCATGAATGACTCTTAATGGCCACTGCCTAGAACACTATCCTGGGCCTTGAAAAGCAAGTTCTGTGGTGACAGGGCATCCCAGAAGGAATTGAATTGGACAATAGGACTAATTTCAAAAATATCTTCATAGACACTGGGCCAGAGAGCATGGTATTTATTGAGTAGGTATGTCATATTCCCTATCATGCACCATCTGGGAAAGTTGAATGGTACAATGGACTGTTAAAAACCACATTGAAGGCAATGGGTGGTGGGACCTTCAAATGCTGATATCTGCATTTAGTGAAGGCCACCTGGTTAGTTAACACCCAAGGCTCTATCAATCAAGATGGTCCTGCCCAACCAGAACCCTTATGTACCATACGCAAAGTCCTCGTGGTGCATATAAGAAATATGTTAGGAAAGACATTTTGAATTAGTCCTGTCTCAAGCAAAGGCAAACCCATCCATGTGATTGTTTTTGCTGAAGGACTGGAGTGCACTTGGTGCCTAATGCAGAAAGATGGGAAAACATGACAGGTACTTAAGGGAGATCTGATTTTGGGTGAGACCTGTATGTAATGTTGAATTGCATATATAATACTGGTTGCTGAATGACACTGCCATTGTGTCCTGTACACACCATGGACAAATGAGGATGGACTGCTCTGGTTACACCAGTCATGGTCTAAATGAACTCAACAAGTATCTTAGGGGGACGGTCAGTGACTGCTGAAATAATACCTTTGTTTGTGTAATTATATGTTTGTGTATATACGTATATATATGAAAGGTGGAAATTTGGGCATGATGTAGATGTTATGGAATAAGGGGTGGATAATGACCTAGTTACAGGGAAAAGAGATGAGGTTTAGCATTAGGTGGGTGTAACCAATTATGTATTCTATCCCATACATCATTTTTGAGGGACTGTCTCTTTAGGTACCGGAAGTGGAACTGTCTTTCCTTGCCTGAGTTGCAGAGGGGGATGGATGTTTCCTCTGTATCATTGTAGTTACTGTTATTTACTTTAGTAAATTGTTATTTTTACTTATATTTCTCCTTATTGCCCCTTTGTTACTAGAGGGGGTGGGAGGAGAAAACAACAAAAGGGCAGTGACTTATTTGGAGTTCTGATTCTCTAGTGGTTGTCCAAATCACCACACTCTAAAACCCTAACCCCCCTGTATTTTACCTTTCTAATAAAGTAATTAGTACTGGCTATAGATAAGGAAGCAAAGATTGCTAAAAAAAAAAAAAGTAAGATAGGTAATTTCTGCAAAAGTCACAGCACAGAAGGCTGAATTCAATAAAAAGTTATGAGCCTCAAATAATACGCTTCCATTACCAGTCACTGTGGTCAACATATAAATTGAAAGCATTATGACTGAGTGAAAAACTTATCCTTGACTTATCAGTAGACTATCTGACTAATTAGTATGCTTGAGGATTTTTATATCTCAGTAAGAACATTTTCTGGGATATGGACAGCTTGATTTCATTCAATTTCACGCCACTTCAGCACACGATTAAATCAGATTTAAATGGTTGGACTTTACCTATGACTGTGTAGAAGGACAAATCTAATTAACCTGATTGTCTTTCCATGCATTCTTTATCTTTTCTAAGTTTTACACTCTTGTTGATTATCAGTGGCCACAAGAAATTAGTTGGATAAAACATGCATGTACTTTTTTTTTTGCAATGATTTTAAATCTAAATTAATCTAATTATATAGAATAAAATAAAGAATAAGTGGGATTAGTGTTATAAACTGGAACCCTTGGATCATTTGCCTGCTATGTCTGGAATTGGATATGCTGTGAAGGAGTAAACACCAATGAATAAAAATATCCCCATTCCAAAATATGCAATAAAATGGTTCTGGAACATGTCAGTGGACACATCAGCCTACTGTGCTTAAAAGTTTAATATCAAATATCAAATGTTAAAAATACTTCCACGTATTCCTATCCTGTAATCACCCATCCAGTTTTCTGTGACTGAATTTCTGAATCGGATCTCACAAAGAATGCAGAAAGTCACTGATTTCAGAGTTTACCTGTACCACAAATTGCTTTTGAAAATTTAGTACTTGAACTGTGTATTAAAAGATATGTTTGTTGTAATTGTGTGAGAAAAGTTTTGTATGTGAAAGAGGTGGCATTCCTGACATACTGACTGGTACGCTTACATTGAGGGAAGTCTTTGGCTTGTGTCACCTTCAGATAAAAGCAGAAAATTTCTTGGTCGTTCATTTTTATTCAGTTTAAACAGCTTGCGACCCTAATTGTTTACCTGAAACCCTCTGCTTGCACTGAATGAGTGGCAGAAATGTAATAATATGTGCTAAAAAAGACTAGACCACGGATTATAGTATTATTAGTTTTTAGTTATTAGTGCAGAACCATGTCAAGTGTTATTGTCATCAGTCTTTGTGGGGTTTTTACTCAGATCATATAACAGACATTATTTTAAAAAGGGAATATTTCCTTTCATATTTCTATGCATACATAGAGCTAGCATTCCTTGCATCATAACAGAATGTCTCCTTGGGAAAGCTCACAGCTTTCGCGTTTTGTCCCTTATCCTCTTTTTACTCCCTCATTATAGCCTTCCATTAGTATGAGATAAGAAAGCCATTTACCAACAACTCAGTACTGAGTTCAGCATTGATCAATACAGTTTCAGATACTTCTCTGAGCTGGCAGAGGATGCTTATCAATCTTTCCTCCAGTGGTATTTATAATCAAAGACTACAGATAGTCGAAAGTTTACATTTATTATTCACTGTGTTTCTCCCTTAGTGATATGGTCTCTTGCTCCAGATTTCTAAAATCTTCCTGACCTTTCTTTAATTAATTTACTAAAATAACACTTGCCCATACTTATTTTCATTCGTAAATTTCCAATATTTTTCATGTCCTTAATGGGCTGGACATTGCAAATAAAATACACTGGCAAGGCTGCCCTCTGATTTAATCACATGCCAATCCTTGTGTCATACCTTCAATCTTACAAAAGATACATATAAATTTATCATATTTCTTTGTACAGTCTTAAGCTTACACTTGCAGCTTCTGTGTAATTTATCTCAGTAACATAGGGATATAACAAAATGTTAAGAGTTATAAAATGCTGACACAGAAAGCAACTGGAAAAAATTTTACACATCTATTTTGCACATCTTCCAAAAGGTTGTGGTTTCTCTTTTTCACTGCTTTGGCACACACTGAGTAATTAAAGGGCATTGTTTCCAGGAAGGGTGAGTAAATGGAAACTCCAGCTGCAAGGGACAAGAAAGAAGAACATATTTGATATTGCTACAGACCATTGAGCAAAAATCACAAAGCAATCTGGTAAAGAGAGACAGTAGACTTCTGTTTCTTTTTCTGAAAAATGTAGCAGGCATTTACCCAATGTCCTTTATTGTTTCTTGAGATTTGGACAGCCTGCTTGAGATAACCACAAACAAAAACCAAATTGTTCATTACAACTTTGCATAAAACCTTATTTTAGCTTTGCATTATACATTACTGATAGAAATAATGGAGCTAGTTTGGCTGCGAGGAACTGCAATCTTGTCAACTTAGGAGGAATGTTCTCTCATTCCAAATAAATGAAAACTGTATATAGATGTCTGCAACAGTACCTTCTTTCAAATTAAGAAGGACAAAATAGATAAACCATTATCTGAACCTCAAGTGCCGGTTGCTATAAGGTGATAAACACCACCTAAACAATGCTACATCAGCTTCTATTAAATGATTGAGAATTAAGGCCACTGGAGACCACAAAAGATGGCACACTTCTGATGGTGATGGTACTAAAAAGACAACAAAAACTTCAAGTTTAAAACAAGATGTAATGTCAAATGCTGGTTCTATAAAATATTTTTACGGCTGTCAAAATGCTTTGAGTAAGAATTATTTTTTATGAAGTATTTCTAGAGTGTCTGTAATGAGGTTCTCAGTAATTAATTTGAAATATCATAAGAGCCTTCTTCAGATATTCAAACTGGCTTCAAATTACATATGAAATTTTGCATATGATTCCATCTGAAAACACGTAATGACTAACAAAGTGGCAATGGGGACTCTGGAATCGTCTATTCCTTTTCTAGCCCAGCTGTGCTAATGCTCATGTGCCTACAAGCAAATTACTAACTTTTTGCCCTAAAGACTTCATTGAACATCTAACTAAAGGTGATGTTGTGAGCATTAGCCAGCACTGCTTCTGGAGAGTCTCAGCCCCTCTCAGTCCTAGCCTTGCTAAACAAATGCAAAGCATTGCACGCTTCCTTCCATATAATTCTAAAATATGTAAATTATTTTGCAGACATACTAGGGCTATTTTTTTTTCCTTGAGACATCAAGTGGGTTAGTGAGTGTATACATTTGGGCATAAAAAGTCAAAATTTATTGCTTCACATTCATAATTTTTTAAATTAAAAGCAAGCTGATCCCAGGTATCATTACAGTCAGTAAGTCTCTGATAGGCTTATAAATTTAGTGGGGGAAAACAGAGATGTGTTAGTTACAATTTCAGCTATGTCTATGCTGATTGTGGAGCACTGCCACAGAGGAGAAATGGGACTATATTACTAATGAGGGAGATAAATTCTCAGCAATTACAGGAATCCTCTTCTAAATATCTGAACTCTCAATCACCAGTGAAAGAAAACTGATGCCTTGATGTATAGAAGAACTTACAGAACTATGGAAGAACTATGAAATCCTTACAACTGTTGGAAACAAAGTTATTAATAGCACACAGATCAATTTCTGCTCCTCCTTTCTGCTCAATCAGCAATATCACGGCAAAGGAGAATTGGGAAAGGGAGAAACTAATAGCTGACACTTGATTTCTTAAGATGTAATTTAATGTCTTCTTTCAAGTTAAGTCAACAGTAGTGTGGTGCGAGTTGCTCAACAGGAGAGAGTATTGAACAAAAAGCAACAAGTGCAGAAGAGAAGGAAAAAGTCAGGAAAACAGACTAATATGAAGAAAAGGGCCACTGGTTGCAAAGGACAAAGAGGGATATTTTTTATTAAGTATTCCAAGGTATGATACTTTTTAAGCCATTAACTTTTGGGAATAAACAATTCCTTAGCATTCTATTTAAATGAAAATTAGGCCAATTTGTGAAAGACAACTTTTGGTGTTATGACCAATAGACAGCAAATTAGACTCTAGAAATGAATGCTTTGCATGCATGTACAGTAAGTACTTCCTAAATTATAAATACTAAGAAATAAATGAGCATTCCTGCTAAAGACATGGATTTGTCATCCTAAGTTCATTTAAGAAATCTTGAAGACTGACTAGGTTTTTTTACCTTGTGATATTTCAATTAAACATCTGGTGGTCTTCAATGTACATTTCAGTTGCATCTAAATAAATCTTCTGGATATATCAGTATTTCATTTTGCAATAAAATAATCCAGTACTAGTTCAACTTAAATTTACTGGGGCTATTCAAAGCCTTTATTTTGGTTTAGCATAAATGTTTGTCAGTCTTTTTATTACACACCTGAGAACGCTCAGCAGACACACTGAGAGTTCTAATTCTCTAGTGCTGTTTACTAGTCTCCTCCACTTGTAGAAAAATCATCCCAAAATAGCAGGTAGTTTTTCTGCGTACTTCTCAGTCACTTAATTGAGAGATGAATGGCTGGGAAAGAAGTGGAAAAGCAGGTTCTGCATCTTTAATTTAAAAAGTGTTAATTCGCCTGAAGTCTTACATTACTTGTAATTGTTATGCTATTAGTATCCCTACCAGCTGACTCTTCTTTTGCTCCTTTCCCGTCAACATACTTCATTACACATTCTTCCTTAGTGTGTTCAAATCAGTCTTCAAGTTTAATCTTCCTAAGCCAGAAATGAGGCTGATTACGGATGTTGATTCCAAGATCCTTGGTCACAAGAACATGTCTTTCTTGTCTCTGAAGAGTAATTGAAAGCATCTGGTAATGATTAGAAACAGGAGCAGATGGCTTGCTGTCCTGGAACCCACGCTGCCAGAAGGGGGAACCTGCGGCACGTCCTCGAGAGAAAGCCAGACGTACAAGCTACAGGAGGCTGTAGGAGCTACAAGTGAAAGGAGTCAGTCTTGAGGCCCGCACTCTGTTTTCTGTGACTGATGCATCTTCAGACGAGTTACAGACTTTCAGCTGAGAACAGAAACATGTTCACACAACTATCCAGCACAAATAATAATAAAAAAAAAATCAGTATTAAAGACAAGTGTCAGATTAATGAAGGGAGGATTAACCAAGACCTTGGAAATTACATATGCTATAGGTTGCAGAGTGAGCAGTAGGCTTCTTCTGCTTTGTGCTATCTAGCTTGGTCCTCCTGCCGATGTTGTGGATTGGAGCTCCTTAGCTTTACAGTTTAATGATTACTGACCAAACATTTCAGACATTTGTTACAAAGCTGCTGCATTTTAATGTAACACCCCTGACAGTACGAATTTTTAGGCATGCATGGCTTTAAGGATGTGAGAAAAATCTTTTATTCAATTTAGAGAAATACAAGTATCTGTGAGACAAAGAAGTGTAGCAGTAAAGGAAAGTTTCTATTTCAGCACGTGCTGGGTGCTCAGGCCAGGAAGGTCTGAAAAGCACACCCTCACTCCAAAAATTATGCTTTTTATATGTCCCAAGGGTCCTACCTTGTTATAATAATGAGAGGAGGGAGTCTCTTCTCCTGATTGGGTTTGGTATGCCCCCTATGCAGGGGGACAGGGTCTTTTGGTCAGAATGACCACTTTCCTCTGCACACAAAGGGCCTTCCACGTGGCGAGGGCTTATTTTGGCCGTATCTTTATCTACTTTCCTAATTCCCTATTCCCGAACGCAAATTATCCCTGGCACCACCCCTGGACAGGACCTGGAACCTTACAGCTTTTGCGGTATGCCTAAAAAAGTAATTCCTAAGCTAACGAACCATTTGCTTGTAATAAACCCGTGTTTTTTATTTCTCCTAAGGAGGTTCCCCCCATGTTGCACTACAGAGAACCGATGCCACCGGAGCCCACGGACACAGCCTCGCCCCTCCCGTGTGTGCCGCCCACGCCGGTGCTGCCCCGGTGCAGCGCGGGGCCCTGCGGGGAGCCCTGCCCGCTGCGGGACCGCACGCTGCCTGCTCCTGCACGGCACCAAGCCTGGCCACACGGCTCCGGAGAGCCAGGCGAGCGAACGCTGCCCGGACTGGGGCCGAGGCGAGCCTTAAGTGCTGGTGTTGGTGTCACGGCAGGGAAGTGCCGCTGTGACAGCCCCTGCAGACCGAGCTGAGCGCCAGCGCTGCCGGCACTGCTGCGCACCGCGGGGCACGGCCCTGCCGGCACCGCTGAGCCCCACGGGCACGGCCACGGCCCCACCGACACCGCTGAGCCGCACGGGCACGGCCCCGCCGGCACCGCTGAGCCCCACGGGCACGGCCACGGCCCCGCCGGCACCGCTGAGCCCCACGGGCACGGCCGCACCGCCGCGCTGCCCACAGGGCTGGCCCGGCCCCGCCACGCCCCCACCGCCGC
>JAWWEE010000122.1:49852995-49872152 GCA_035221455.1 Xenops minutus | reverse complement strand
CACGGCCCCGCCGGCACCGCTGAGCCCCTCGGGCACGGGCACGGCCCCGCCGGCACCACTGAGCCCCTCGGGCACGGGCACGGCCCCGCCGGCATCGCTGTGCCCCTCGGGCACGGGCACGGCCCCGCCGGCACCGCTGTGCCCCTCGGGCACGGGCACGGCCCCGCCGGCACCGCTGTGCCCCTCGGGCACGGGCACGGCCCCACCGACACCGCTGAGCCCCACGGGCACGGCCCCGCCGGCACCGCTGTGCCCCTCGGGCACGGCCACGGCCTCACCGCCGCGCTGCCCACAGGGCTGGCCCGGCCCCGCCACGCCCCCGCCGCACAGGCCCTGCCGGCAGCGGCGCGGCCCACGGGAAGTGCCGTCCTGCCGCATCCGGGGCGGGACCCGGCGCAGCGTGGGCCGGGCCCGGTGTGGCGCTTGCGGTGAGTCGCGGCCGGGCCGGGCGCGGGAGGCCGGGCGGGAGCAGACGGCTGCCCCTTCCCCTGTCCCTGCCCCTGTCCCTGCCCCTGCCCCTTCCCCTTCCCCTGGCGCGCAGACTGAGGCGGTTCTGTCCCCGCAGGTGCGGCCATGGCGGACTCGGCGCAGAACGGGCCGGTGCCGGGCGCGGCGGGCGGCGGGGCCGCGGTAAGCAGCGAGCAGCGCCGGGCCTGGGCGCCCCTCCGGCCGCGGGAGCGGGCACGGCCGGGCGGCGGTGGCAGGGACCGAGAGCGGGAGCGGGCACGGCCGGGCGGCGCTGGCAGGGACCGGGAGCGGGAGCGGGCACGGCCGGGCGGCGCTGGCTCGGCGACCGAATCTGTGCGGTTCGTGTGCCGGCACCCTGGGAATGTCGGAATCGAAAGTAACTCCTGCGTTTCATAGAATCGCAGAATAGGGTCATTTGAAAGGGACCCTTCGGGACCACAGAGTCCAACTCCTGGCCCTGCACAGGACCATCCCCAGGAGTCGCACCGTGTGCCTGAGAGCGTTTTCCAAACGCTTCCTGAGCTCTGGCAGGCTTGGTGCTGTGACCACTTCCTGGGGAGCCTGTTCCAGCGCCCAGCCACCCTCTGGGTGAAAAGCCTTTTCCTGATACCCAACCTAATGCTCCCCGACTCAGCTTCCTGCCCTTTCTATGGTTGTATTGTGCAAGTAAGACACAATATTGTGTCTTGCGATATGAAGATGCTTGCAGGTTCATTGGGTTAGTTTCTGGTCATTTCCATTGAGAGGCACTAGGAATATAGAGGAAAAGGAAATCCTCAAAAGCTGATTCAAATTCAGAAAAAGATTTGAACTCTTTTAGGTGCAACGAAGCAGATGTTCGACTCTGAGGCACATAATAGCTAAAAGCATGCTCTGTGTCATTAGAGCCCTTCTGGTACTGGTGTTACTCTAGGACTGAGGAGGGCTGTGGTTAAGGAGAGCGCCATGGCAAGAGAGGTGCAAGATTACTGTAAAAAGCTTTTGCTTTTTTGAGGCCAAGAATATGTAGGCCAAAATGGTGCCACTTTCCTTGTAATTATAGGCATGCATTTATGCTAACTTTACCTAGCCCTTTATTGTTTTTTTTTCCCCTCACTAAGAATTATGGAGATTAGCCCAAGGGCTGTTCAGTGTGTTCTAAAAGGAACCTTGAAGCAGTAGATGTAAAAGTCAGTCAGGTCTAGAGGCCTTATGTGGTAATATTTATGAAGCTGGCTTAGTGAAATTGGTTTGGATAGAAAAACTACTTTCCCAGAAGTTGTCATCACTGTATTTGATTGTAGTATACAAAGGAGCCTCTTGGTTCTGAGGAAGTAGAGCTGTTTATGATCTGGCTAGTAGCATCAGATGAGTCAAATATCACAAAACAAAAAGAAGCTTTCTGCTTCAGGCTATAATTTGCTTATATTCAAGGCTGGAGAAAGACTTGCAGTTTAATATAGCAGGGAAGAATGCTTATTGTATGCAAATATTAATATACCGACCTATTTTGGGGTTGGGTTATGTTTTTTTTTTTCTTTTCCAATGTAGCAATTTCTGATGGCTAACAAGTTGGATACAGCAATGTGGATTTCCCGCTTGTTCACAGTTTACTGCTCAGCTTTATTTGTCCTGCCTCTCCTAGGGTACGTACTGTAATATTATAAAGTAGCACTAAAAATTTACAAAGGAACTAGAGTCCCTTTGCATCGAATTATTGTTCATGTAAGGGTAAGTTGCTGTTATTCAGCTTACTTGGATACTTTTTGTCAGAACAGCTTACTGATTTTAGATTGGTTTAAAACACTTCTAGATGTGCTTGGAAAATGTGTTGAGCTATTGTAAAGTAGTGGTAAATGCATGTTTTTTTGTGTAGTTGTGGCATAATATATTGAGTTGTTTTACTTTAGGCACATGCAGTAAGTCACTGTTACCAGTTTTTGAGTTGTATTTTGGAAATAGTGTTTATATATGATAATAGAAATACTTCAGGTACTGTGCAATTATGATGCAATTCTCAAGGGTGGAAGACTTCTGAGCTTGGTTCATATGGTAACATCTCCTCTGATGATTTGCAGGTTGCATGAAGCAGCAAGCTTTTATCAACGTGCCTTGCTGGCAAATGCTCTTACTAGTGCCCTCCGACTGCATCAAAGGCTACCGCACTTTCAGCTTAGCAGGGCATTTCTGGCTCAGGCTTTGCTGGAGGACAGCTGCCACTATCTGTTGTACTCCCTTATCTTTGTGAATTCCTACCCTGTTACAAGTATCCTTTACTTGTGTCATCCTGGTAATGTTTTAAAATATATTAAAAACTTGATTCCTTTCATCACCTGTGCCATGATTTGTAAAACTAGTTTGAACGAATTTGATGTTTGCTATTCACAGAAGATACTTTATGTAAAATATGAGAGGCTTATGTTGATCAATTCATATTCAGCTTAATCAGCCATATAATTAGTGCACTGCAGTCTCTGGCTGCTTAGATTTTCTTTTCCTTAAACTGAAGTTTGGTGGATTTTATGGCCAGCCTCAAGTGATACTTGGAGAAGTTGGTAATTTTCATTTTTCGCTACTACAGGTTTTATATATGACTTCTCACTGTAGCAGGACATACATCACATGGAGAGACAATTATTTAATGGTAGCTTTCTCAGATAAAATACTTCTGTGGCTTGTCAAAGGTGACATGTAAGAACTGACTTTTCTTTATGCCACACTATGTACGCTTAATGTCTGACTCTTAAAATCTCTCTGACAGACGAATGTCTAAGTTCTTGGTCTGTGGAATCAAAATGGCTGTCACCTGCATGTTCTTTGGTAAAGAAATTAACTTTTGCAATCTTGCAGACACTCACATTTTGAAGTTAATAAAAATGCATAGCAAAGAGGTGTAAGAAGGAAAAGGAAAAGCTATAAATACAGATACTAGACTTACACATATATTCATCCAGTATAGGTCCTTCCAGCCAACCTCTCACAAAGAACCATCGAGCTATGACTTGTGTAGTATAAAGTCAAGGAGAAATGAAGCACTTGGGCAGTGTATCATTTTCCTTATCACTTGTTTCAGTGAGTATTTTTCCAGTTCTGCTGTTCTCTTTGCTTCATGCTGCCACATACACAAAGAAGGTTCTTGATGTAAGTATGATAGGATGTATGTTATGATTAATAAGGTTGGTATCCTTGGGGTTTATAAACAGGGTTAAGTTGCAGCTATGGTTTGGTTTCCTTTGGCTGCCCTAGAGGAATTAGAGTGAAATTGTATGGAATCTCAGCAAAGAAATGTAAGACTTTTTTGAGTTGGTTATGGTTTTGTTTTTATTTTTTTCCCTTCTGTAATGACATGATATGTTGGAGTTGACACTGATTATTTTCTTCAAATGCTTTTCTTTGAAGGAAACAAAAGCTATGTAACAGTTAAGGTGAAACATAAGATGTGTCTTTTTCAAACTAAACCATAGCCTGTGAATTTTATTGTTCTAGTTCAGTAGTAAGGTAACAAACTACAGCGTGAGATTAGGAAGCAAAATACTTGCCAGTTGGACTTGCTGCTCAATGCATTGCCTTGAGCAGCTTAATGCAAACTTCAGTCTTTGATGTTTCTGTCTGGGCTGTCTTGCTACCACGGGCACTTTCACCTAGTGGACAGAATAAGGCTTTTGGCCATCTCTGTGCAGTTGAACCTAAAATGGGTGTATGAGGGACTTGCAACACCTGATGTTTTTATTGGAACTCCTATGTAAATTATGGAGTTCTGAGCCTACAGTTTGCTTTGGGATAATAATCTCAATACCATTAAAGTCTTAAAATGCTGAAATGGGTTGTAAATGACAGTTGTTTGTATTTTGTTTTCTCTGTGCTAGTGAAGAGAGGTGTAACTTGTATGTTTTCTGTAAATCATTTTTTCTTCTTTGAAGGCACGAAGTTCAAATAGTTTGCCCTTTCTAAGAAATCTCTTAGAGAAACTGAACGCTAATCAACAGAATATTCTAAAATTCATTGCTTGCAATGAAATTTTCCTCATGCCAGCTACAGTTTTTATGCTTTTCAGGTAAGAATTATGATAAATATTTAAATAATTAGAAACTTGCTACACAAGATTACTTTTTGCAAGTGAGCTCTCTGTGGATCATGCTTCACTTGTATGGTTCTGGCTTGAATTTCAACTAAAATTTATTTGATTCCTAGACTTCTCAAGTTGATGCATCGTAAGATGAAAAAGCATTTGCTATGATATAAAAAAAACCCCTACCTTCCCTTTCATAAGATGAGTGACATTGCTGAGTCACATTGAAGTTTTTGGGCTTGCAACTAGCATTTGCCTGCGTTTCTATCTGTACATTGTTCACTAAGTTTAATTTTGGTTGGTTTAATAGAATATTAAGATCTTCAGCTTCACTGAAAGTAAGCTCTTATTGTTGACAATTAGATTGCAGAAATTTAAGTGGTATGAAGTTTCATTATGCAAAAAGTGTGCAAGCAGGTGTAGGCTGTATTCTCTCCTGTGTTACTTTTGAGGAGTGACTTTTGTGGGGTTTTTGTATTCTGTTTGGTTTTGCCTGCTGTGCAGTCTGTTGAATAAATTTAGGGGATTTTGAGTATATGCGTGTTGGAATACCACTGGAGTCGTGTAGGCATAATGACCTGCCAGTCACTGAAGTTTGGGTCATTGCCTTTTAATATTTGGAGGGGGAACATGCCCTTTATTCTCTACAGGCACAGTGAGAGCATTTATCTTGAGTGGTCTCACAGGCAGCAGAAGGGAGGCTTTATCTTCTTGAAAGTTGATAGAATGCATAATTTGTCTTTATCTTTTGATATGTCAGCTGAGCACTTCAATCCTTCAGGCCTTAAGGATTCCATTTCATTTAAGGCCACTTACCAACTGGCAGATAAACTCTGTATCCAGTATCTGAAACTTGAAAGTGCTTTGAACTTCTCTGTAGGATAACTTCCTTTTTTTTCTTTTCTCTCTCTGTGGAGAATGTACTATGTGAAATGTTGCTGCTTGATACGTCATCTAGTAGATACTGAAGCTTATAAAAGGTCATATACCAAATTAAAATCATATAATGGTTAAATGCAGCTATTGTGAGATTTTTTTTTTTGTAAATTGTTCTAGCATATTAAATTGCTTGTAAATAGTGTATGGGTTGAAGATTTCCTTTTTCTTCCCTCTTGTAGTTCACTTTGCCTTTCACTTTATACTTTTTTCTTCTGAGTAAAGGTATTGCTCATACTGAAAGGAGTTCCACTTGCTGGAAATGTCAGGTTCAACTTCAAACAGAACTTTTAAAATATTGTGTTAAAGTAGCTTCAGTCAGTACAATTAAACTTAGGGCGTTCCTGTGCTTTGCTGTGTATGGTTTGTATGCTACGCTTTCACTACTCTATAGCACCATCATGTGAAACAGCGGCTTTGTAAAATATCCAAACCTAATTTCAGTGTAACTGAAATAACTGGATATCAGCTTGGCATGTCTCAATACATCTGTAATTGTCTCCAGTGTGTTCTGACAAGTTTTGCAAAAGGTACTAGAAATACGGTCCAGATATTCAAAGTGCTGCCATTAGAGTGAAAAAACCATTGTAATGGAACTATTTATGTCAGCCAGTTTCCATGCCTGACCAGCAAGCTTTTTCTCAATACTGAACGTGTGTCCACCATCATTTCTGTGATTCTTTGAATGCTACCAGAAATGGGACATACGAAAAAAACGTCGTAAATATAAATTCAATACAAGAACAGCACTTCTTTAAGTGCTTCATTGAGCAGTTTTATTCTATAATGTAAGTTTCTGCATTTATAAGTGTATGATTATATACTTTTTTTTGTCAGATCTAGATTTTCTGAATCAGTGTGACCCAAATCTAGCTCGTTTTTGAGCCCAAATAGTTTGCGTGATTTTGTTAGGAAAATTCCTGATTTTGATGGAGGTTTTGGGGGGACGATTTTTGTGGGTTTTGTTTGTTTGATTTTGTCACTACTAAGCTCTACTGAACTATTCTCTTTCAGTGGACAAGGGAGTCTGCTCCAGCCATTCATCTACTATAGGTTTCTTACATTACGCTACTCTTCTCGGCGAAATCCATACTGTCGGTAAGTTCTAAATTGATTTTGGAAGTTAATGTTTAACTGGGTAGTGCTTAGGCATTCAGAAAATTTAATTCTAAAATGAATGCATAACATAGTACTAAATCTGCAAATGGTAATTTTAGAATGTGAAATACACTTGCATTCTAAATAAAATCCTAGCTGGTTCAAGGTTACATACATTTCATGTAACTGATCAGAAATATAACACCATTCTTGAATGGGAGCTTTCAGAATATGCTTGTGTAATTAAAAGTAGACTTTGGGAGAAGAATGTCTTTCTTATCAGAAAGATATCCTTATTTTTAGATTTCTAGGTATATCTAGGCTAAGTCTGTGTATGAATAGGCACTTAGGAACTTGTGACAGAAAAAAAATCTGTGGATGATCTTAAAACATGGTCATTACCTCCTTTAGTTAAATTCACGAATCAGGTTAATTATATTTGAAATAGAAGCTTACTGATTTAGAAAGTTGATAAAGCCAATACAGCTTTAGACTTTGAAACCATAGATATTTCTATGTGGATTTTCTCAGGTCAGTGCTTTTTCAGTATTCTTACGACAAGCATTGCATAGCGTAAGATTTTTGTGAACATAGCTTCCAGTCTAATCATTACTCAATTAGAAAATGGTTTGCTAAAGGGCCAAGGAAGTGGCTTTGGCTGCCCTGATATGGAAAGACAGGTCTGAGAATCATAAGCTTAGTTGCCTTCTATTCCCTACTATTTTGTAAGAAACCATCCATCCTGGTACATATATTTAGCTTTTTTAACAACAACAGCAAAATCTATGAGGTTGCTTTACTACTGTGGTATCTAAAAATAATCTAAGCTGTACAATACTAGAACTGACTTTCATTAGAACTAGTTTATCCAAAATGTTCTGCTGGCATTTTTGTAGTTTTAAGATGATCTTGGTTGCATTTTTTATATCTATCTTCTAATAGTTGCTTCTGGAGTGCAGGGTTATTGCGTATTGGCAAGAAGTAGCACACATACACAATTGGCTTCTAATTCCTTACACTATTTGTGATAAAACATAATTATTTCTTTTTTTTTTTATGGTGTCTGTTTGTTTTTTTTTTTTTTTTTTTTTGCTTTAAGGTAGAATTTTTCTGCTATCTGTAGTTCAGCAGCTTCCAGCTGAGGATGTATATAAAGTTAATTAAAATATTCATGTTTAAAAGCCAAGAATTCTGAAACTTTTGCAAGATACTGCAACACTGAATTGGTCCAAAGTACTTGTTAACTAGGGTGTGTATGTGATATTAAGAAAAGTGAGTGAAAAAGATAGATCTAAATAATACTTCTGACAAATGCTGTAGGATTTTGAAACTCTCTTTAAATCTGATTTTTCAGGACTCTCTTCACCGAGCTCAGGATTGTTGTTGAACACTTAATAATGAAGCCCTCGTGCCCTGTTTTTGTAAGAAGACTATGCCTCAGCAGCATTTCCTTTATAAGCAGATTGGCACCAACTGTTGCATAGCCAAATTTCAGGCACTCGTGTTTTGTGAACATTATGAGCAGCTGGCACTTCTGCTGATGATTAGAAATTTCTGGTTTTACACTGATCTCACTCCGGGCTGTATAAAAATATGTATATGCTTTTCTTGGAGATAAGATGAAATTTAGTATATCAAATGCAAATAACAGAAACCTAAAATTACTGTGCTGTATTGTTAATTGGTGAAAAAAAAAGCTGCATCCTATCTAAAACATGACCAGTCATAGAGTTGTTTTTTTTTTTTTTTAAGGAATCAAGGATTGTTTGAGATTGATTAAAACTATTAGAGGTCTGTGCTCACTTGGTTTATCTTAGTTGGAGCTATAGCTACTGTAGGATGTCTCCAGTGGATAGCAGTTGGTACATGTATCTATGCAGTACACTTTGGACAGTATTCTCCTGCTTAGAAAATGTATCTGTAGAACTTTGTCCAATTTACTATACTCAATGTAGAAATATGGCCCATTTTGAAGTTAACACAAGGGATTAAAATCTATCAAGCTGACATAGATAACGCCTTTTCTGAAGGAGAGGCTATTTTTATTAATACTACTTAAAAAGAACTCTTCCAAGTTTCTACCTTGTGACAGTCTTATCCTTACACTGTTGGAAGAAATACCAAGACTGATCACAGAAAACTCTGTGCAGTTTTCTTGTCATAACAAAATGTTTTACCAAGCAAAACTGCTGACCTGTAGGCTTTTCAGCCAAAGATAAAATGCTTAAACAGTGTCTCAAATGAACTAATCAATGTAAATGAAGTAACTTTTGCAGACTTACTGCAGATTTGTTTTTGTGTCCACACAAATTTGAGACTACGGTAATTAAAGCATGTTAGCTTTTTAGAAAATTAATCTGTAGCTAGCTCTATATAAATTGTTATTCCAGTTTCTATGACTCTCATTGTGATGGGAAATTTGCATAAAGGATTGCACCTGTTTAGGCAGCTTCTGAAACAAATGGGTGTAGGATTTCTTGGCATAAATCCATCTGATGACTGATCTGAAGCCAGTGTCATGACTACAGAAATGAATATTAAATTGAGTGAATATTAAATTGAGTGCTAATTATGTATTCACCCAGCAGCTGAAAGGTAGGTTGTGGAAAAATAATATTATCTGTCTGAACACAACTTCTTTCCATAAATTCAAGGCAAAATATTTGCGTAACCTTCTGTAGTTAATGTTAGTATTCTAATTGCATAAAATTAGTTTCATTGGCCTTTTGTAAACTTCTATAGCACTGAACTGAACTATTCTTCCATGGTCAGAGAAATCTTATATGAAACTCTTTCAAAAACAGTCTTGAAGCAAAGTGTTTTCCTCTAACTATTGAGTTATCTTGTTTGTGATATGGATATCATTCAGACTTTTCAGTTGTATTAGTTGTTAGATCAGAGCCATGTATTTAAACTTCATTTTTTTTGCTCAACCTCTTGGTATTGATGAACCAGTTGGTAATTGACTATGATATTCTTTGACTACTTGTCTTGCTCTCTGAACATGATTAGCTATTTATAGACTACTTGCACACTGCAGAAGCAACTGCATGCAGTAATGCTCTACAGCTGCTAAAGACTTGCAATGAGATTGACTATATGTATATCCTGTAATTTGAGGATTTTATAAAAACTAAAATTTCTACTGCAATAAAAAGTGTTAAGTGTAACTTGCTAGGCTCTTCAAGCTTATTTTCTTTCTAACAGAACATACTGATGCTTGAACCTGGAAGTTGAGCAGAATGCTGTCCTGTGTGTATGTGTGCATGTTATATTCCCACTGCTGCTTCTGAATTGGAATATAATGTCTTGTGCATTTCTGGATTATCTTGTAGGGAATTTTTGCCTTCTAAAGTACAAAAATTTATGACCCTTTCATTCGAAATCTGAGCCAAAAATAAACCCTGTAACAATGATATCTAATCAGTGAAAAAAATCCAGATCTACTTATTACCATTTCAGTTCCTCATCACAATTCTAGACGCTCTTTCATGTTATACAATGTGTTTTTTGAGTGGTGACATCAGACTCTTTCCAGCTTGTTGCACCACTGTGATTTAAAAATTAAAGCAGTCATTTAAGTTGGGCCCCCATGCTGGGAGTGGAAGGCAAATAAATCTGTAATTAATGCCAAGCAAAATAACATGTTACTTCTGAGCAAATTTTTGTGGTCTGACTGCAGTTATGGGTGCAGTCTACTGTTCCTTAATTGTATGATGTTATTAAATTAGAGAGGAGGCTAAATTGGATCTGATATATTGTGACTGTAACTGAAGGATGCTAAGTCTTGATATCCAACTCTAGTAATGGGTGAGAAAGATTAAAAGGAGTAAGTGAATGACAATTCAGTGAGTTGAGAGTTGGAAGACAGTGCCATGAAGTAGAACTTAAATGTGGATACTGAATTTCTTGTTAACTCTTAAGTCTTAAAAATGGACCAAGAAGAGGAAGATGTTTCATGAATGGGATTTGATTTGATTTGGCTAGTATGTTCTTGGCTTTGCAAGGAGTTGCTTGACAAATGAGCAACTTACGGCCTGGTAAAACTTAACTTCTCTGACGTGCCAAGAAAACATGGAGCATTGTTGTAAGAATAATATTCAAACCAAAGAAATAGGGCAACTGACCTGTACTCTGCATCAGCTTTGATTTTTACTGCAGGCTTTCGGCCCCCTAAATGATAACACCAAGTTTCCTCAATGCTGGCAAAAACATTCTGTCCTTGTGCCTGCTTTCTTACCATGGTTTGTGACTGTTTCTATACTAATGATTAAACTAGGTGTGAAATGCTGGTTGTATCCTGATAGCTTGAGGTTTTTCTGGTGAAGGGAACTGTATATTCATGCTGCTGTGCTGTCAACAGCTAGCTGTAATGCAGAGGTGGTCACAGCAATCTGCAATTGTAGAGAAATTTTGCAACTAACCATAAAATGCCTGTCAACCCCAAATGTGAAGTAGAAGAGTTTTTTGTTTTACTGAAAGGTTGCCTGCCTCCTGTTAAGTGACTGTTTCCACTGTTATAAATCACACTGGTCATTGCTTTTTGTCATCTCAGCTTTCTTAAGTTAAGTGTTGCATAGATTCTGTGGGCAGATCCACCCCTTGCCCTGCGCAAGCAAGAAGTGATGCTCCAGTGTAACAGTTTCTGTTGTCACCTGTAGTTAAATAAAGTATCAGAAGCCATTGGGACGCACAAAGTAACTCACTAATACATCCATCCTTTCCTTTTTTTGCCTTTTATTTAATTTTATACATTTGTTGTCATTTCTGTGCTGTCAGTTTTATATTTTGCTCCCTTCTTTGATGGGTGCTTAAGGGGAGCAATATCTGTTAGTATTTTAAGTTGCATGTTTTAAGGATTTAAAAAATACTGTAATCATGAGCCACTATTTCTCCAACAGTTTTCAAGCTGTTAAATTATATATGTTATAGTACTGTCCAAACAAATAACATGTCTAGTTATTTTGTACAGTCTGTGTTGGACTGTTTTATTGTTAGGCACCTGTAGTGCAACATTCACTGTACAGATCCCATGTTTATTAAGGAATTAGAGTTCTAGTCCATTTTACAGACAGGAATGGAGACATGGGAGGAAAGAACACTTGGCTGAGGGGATGTAAGAGCTCTGGAAGAGCAGGACATAGAACAAAGAGAGTTGGAGAAGTGCCCAGAGGGAACTCTTGACTTGTTTGTATAACACATATGACATATTGGTCCTGCTCCCATAATTATACTAACTGTGGGTTTAAATACTTGAAAAAGGTACTGTACCTTACAGTGCTCAGATTAAGGGTAGAAAAGACATTGAGCTAGACAGCATGCTCTTTTAAAGTGGTATCAAAAATTGATTTCCGTGGCAAGAACTAGGTATGGTCCCTTATATCATCATCTTTCTGCTGACAAAAAACAATGCAACTGAATAAGACTGCAAGCACTTAATGTGCTTGGTGGTAGTAGGGTTGCTAATCTGTTTTAATTGTCTACAGTTTTTGATTGCTACAGGGCACCTATTTGTGGTTAAACTATATATATTGAAATTGGTTAGTGTACCTCTATATTGTAACTTCTTTTGTGCTGTAATCTTCTTAAAGTTCCTTCTTAAAAGAACAGTTAGGCCTTGCTGTGTTAAATTGCATTTTAAGGACAGAACCTCAAGCAATCCTTTATTTCAAAGATATAAAGGATCAGTATGGATAACAGAATTTAATCTTAAATATGGATTCAAAAATTCTTCTCATAAAATGTCAACATTATTTACTAACTTCTCTGCAGAAGCTAGCTCTGTGATAATGGCAGATGTTGTGCAGGTAAAGGAGTTTCATTGCTTAGTTCTGTGCCATCCAGATGGTATAAAGTTTTAAAATTAATTGAAAAAATTCATCTTTTACTTGTATTCAAGGACTGAGGCACAAAATGCTAATGTAAGGGCTCAGAGGGGAAATATAGTTCTCCTGCATATTTGAGAAAATGTGAAGCCCTTTCAAGAAAATCTAATAAACATAATAATCACAGGCTGCTGACACTAAGGAAAAAGCACCTCATTCGCTCTTTCTTTTATGCAGTGATTTACTGGTCCCTACTGATTTTCAAATTGGATCACTGCAGTAAATTATCCATACCAGTACCTGTGAAAGAAAGCACTGGGATCCATATTTGTTTAGTGCTGTGCTTAAATCAGCAAGAATGATAAATTCGATGGTAAGAAATTGGAAATATCAAGGGCTTTTCTCAGTGAATGAGCAAGTATCTCCATTTGTAATTTATTGTGACCCTTTTTCACTGTATGTGCTTTGTATGTCAAATATTTATTTTGAAACTAATTAAATTGCTTTCTGTATTGATATGGCTATGTGTTCTTGAATCAAATTGTATATATTTTTTTCCTGGATTTTAAGTATTTTCAGTGTTGCAAAACAGCTTGATTAAGTTCACATCTCTGAGTGAATTTTTACTGACCAATAGGTTTCTATGTTAAATGTTCTATGTGCATGTTGGGTGTCAGTTTTGGGGTTTTGTGTGTGTGTTTAGAATAGTGCAGGATGCAGTGAGCTGTTGTGGTATCTCATTTGCTTTTTGTAGAGGAACAGGAAGATGAAGGTGTATGTCAAAACAAAAAAAAAAGCTGATCTCTGTCTTTAAGTCATTGGAATTGTTCTGCTTTACACCTTGGCATAGTTAATCCCAATTTCTGTGGAAAAAAATCTGCCTATGTGCCCAGTTTACTGCCATATTTTCAGCGCAGGCATTAATAGAGAAAATTGTACACTTGTGTTTTGGCAGGAGTCCTGTCCTTTTAATTTTAAAATAGGTTATTTTGTGACAATGATTACATTCCACTACCTAAGTGCCACTGCTGAACTGAAAATGAGTTGGATAATAATAATTTGTTTTGTAATTTGTAAGCAATATTGTGAACTGGTGGGGTTAATAATGTGACCCTATGTTACCCTCTTCTTGTGGGCTAGGCTTAGCTCATTTGTGATGGCACATTTAGTATCTAACTTCTGCTCAACCCCAGTGCCAACAAGCTGAGCTTTATTCTGCCACAGCTAGCTGCTACCATACAGCTGCAGTCTTGTAAAAGCAGTAATGTGGATTGTAAAGAGCCGTGAAAGACTTTACTCTTAATTTAAGATAATTTGAATTCATCTGATTCACAGTTTCCATGTCTGTGACCATGATATTTTGCTTGTGATCTGCAACAGTCCAGACTCCTGCCTGAGGTGAGGAAACTGGTTTCCTTGAACAAGTGCAGATCAGGGTATTTTCATTTGCTGTATGTGCTCCTATGAATATTCATTCATGATCCTTTGCCAACATGAAGAGTATGTTAGATGAAGACAATGCATCAGTTAGTTATTGCACAGGAAAATTAAGATGAAACCCAAAAATTAAAAAAGGTATAGGGCTAGATTATCTGCAGAGGCTAAAGCAATGTCAGCTAGAGTTTTCACAAAGGTAGAAATGCAATAGAAAGAGAAGGAAGAAGAATGGGGAGAAAAATAATGAGAACTCAGAAAAATTCAGCTCTGTGATAAAAAGAGGTGCGGAAATCCTACTGGGTACTGAGTTGCTTTCACAAACCCCAGTTCACCATTCATGGTTTCACGCCATCAGTATGCTCTGGATAGTACTTAAGTTTTCAAGCTGTAAGTTGTTTCTAATTTACTCTTTATTAAAATACTATGGGAATAGCACGTTTAGATGCTGCCACATTGTTCATGAGCTGACAGGCTAATCTTGGTTTACCTAAAATAAAAACAGCTGCAGTGGAATTATGTGTTCTTCTCTGTTTGAAGCTCCTAAAGTGAAAAAGTAAAGAAAGAAATGCATCAGTCTATATTGTTACTGGAATTCTTGGTGTTGTTTTTTTTTTCTTCCCCTTTTCCCTCTCCATGTTGCTTTGCTGTCTTTTTCTTGGCAATCTGGTGGAACATTTTATATATGCAACTGCATGGGGTTTTGTTCTAATGTATTTTTGCACAGAACATGTTATTTGTAATTTAGCATTTTAACTTTTTTAATCTAGAAAATCTGACCAGTGTTTTGAGATGACAGATGTTTGCCTATTACAATTCCTTTAAATTGTGAATCCTTTCAATGAAAAAGTTTAAATCAAAACCATTAATACAACTCTTTTGTAATAGCAGATGGAAATGTGAGGTTGACTTTCTGAATTTTCATGTCCACTGGCATTTTCAGTTGTGTAACTGTATAACACAGAGAAATATTGTAACCTTAGAAAATTATAGTATCAAACTTTAGTTCAGCGTGCATGTGTTTGAGCATCCAGTGGTTCTATTCACATTTTTAATTATCTCAAATTTTTGAACATCACTGTGGGGCGGAGGTCAGATGTCTGTTCGCATTGATGTGTATGTATGCTGACAGCAGCAGATAAATGACTAAATAAAACATAATATTTTGAGGGTTTTTTTTCTCTATTTGGATATCTTAGTACACTTTGAACTTTTTTGATGAAAAAGCCTCTTCCTGCCCCCTGCCAGTTTTCTCTCTTTGCAGTGTTACACATTTATAAGGGAAATAGTTTTTAAAGAAGATTATTGCACTGCACAGATGCTTCTAACATCCTACCTTTATGCACTGCAAGAGTACTGATTGAGCTTATGCTTGTAATTCTTATTTTCTTATGAGCTAAAGCATCAGGCTGCTTTTAAGCTGGTTCTTACTTTGTTCATCTAAGAGATTATAGGACAGGTGAAGTAGCAGGAGACTGGACCTGGTAATGCAAGAAACTTCCTCCAGTCCTGCATTCCTATGCTTGTCTTCATATTACTGTAGAGAATAAGAGTAGTTTTTTTGGTATATTATGTACTATGTACCTACTGTTTTGAAAAATTTGAAGCTAGCTTTCTGCTTTAGGATAAAGGCAAGTGCTGCTAACCTTAAGAGTTCTTTTTCCTTACTCAAAGGCTGGAAATTTTATATGATTTGGCCATTTGAAATGAAATTGAATTCCTCCTTGTGCTAATTTTATTCCAAACCACTGACCTCTAGTGGCTGGTTTGCAACTATGAAGCTAAACATTTTAGCAACATTATGTGCTCCTCATGAGTATTGGCTACAGGACAGTTACTTTCCATTTAATCTTCTCCAGAGAATAATGCCTCTTAATTATTTATTGTCCTTTGGCACTTACTAGCTGCTGCTGCTGGGGTTGAAACAGCTAATCGAGCACTGCTGTACCCAGTTCAAGAAACTGCAGGTGACTGGTGGTGTTCAGGTGAATGAACTGCATGTGAATAACTGAAAACACTTATCCATGTGCTGGAAGTGAAAATATTTACTTTTAGTTTATGTAGATCTTTGTCCCAGTGACCATGAAATAACTTTACAGACCTACATGCCTCAGAGTGGTGTTATGCAAACTTCTGTAGATTCCTCATTCTGTGCTTGGAAGAGTCGTTCCCCTCATGGACCTGTCTGCCACAAAATATTCTCTCATTCTCTGTGAATTTAAATTTTATGTGGAAAAATTTAAAGGCTGTTTGGGATCATTGGATGCTTTATGTATTCATACTTTTTTTGAACTAACAGTATATAGCTGCATGGTCTTACCTATATATTTGTAGTATTATAAAAGGTACAAAAATCAAAAGTCTTCCCCTTTTTCCTTCTCCCTTTTTTTTCTTGTTATATTGTATGAGAGACTCACAAGGCAGGTTGTGATGAGAATCCTGAAGAGTAATTTAAACTATAATAAGTCATTATCATCAACACTTGCTGTGAATCTGGGGACATTTCAAATTTCCTCTACTGTATGAGCCTGAAATATTTAATGAATTTCAGATTAAAAAATATTCAAATTGGCTTTATATTACTTCATTTTTCATATAAGGAACACTAAAATCCTTCACTACTTATTAGCCTTCACATATCACAGATTTCTTGCTAGGCAGTAATATTGGAGAATTTCATCATGGTGGACTGTTTTGATCCATCAGCTCGAGTAATTCAGTCAGTTACTTAGTTATTTTAAATAAACAGGCATGAGGAAAAAAGTTTCCAAAGTCTGTATTTCAACCCAGTCACTTGTCTTTCTTGATCTACAAGCAGTTCTATGTAAACTTTTCAAGTGTCTCCATAAAAACAGGTTTTAAATCTTAAAAGGCTGTAACCACAATCCTTGTTCTTCCTGAAGACCTGGTAAGGCAACTTGACCTTATAATTTTTTATAGGTGATGTAATAAGCTGCATACAACAAGTTTCTAGAGTTTTTGCAAAAGGAGGCCTGAGGAAATGACTTTGATATGGTAGCCAGCCTCCTTCCTCTTATAAGCAACACACCAAGATCTTCAAACAATTGGTGTATGAGCAACCTGTGTTCCCTAGACAGAGATTCCGATGGCACAAACACCCATGTACAAGCATGGTATATAGAAAGAGTATTTTTTATCAGTTCAGCATTTAGTAACTTGAATGTGAATGAGATTTTACATTTTTTAACTGGCTTCATTTTATGAAATGCAGCTTAAAATAGCCATTACATAACCATTGTTCAAACTTAAACCTTAGGATGCAATTCCAACTATATTGAATGAAAACAAGATCTCACAAATTTGCCCCGGCTTCATATAGTAGTCTTTGCTACAGGCAAAAAGTTGTTAATTGTAGTTTGGATTTGCCAAAATACCCAATCATTTAGAGTGTTTCTCCATTCATTGCTAGTGATTGATAACTAATGGTTAAAATGCTCATAAATAAGGTTGGTATTTTTTTTCTTAGGATGCTGCATGTGCATGCCACAAGTCTTGGTAATTCATTATCAATTGCTTTATGTACTTGGCTATCCCATGCAAAACAGGCTGTTATTGATGCTCTTTTGCTTGCTTTTTGTCTCCATCAGTTTTCAGTGTTTGTCAATATAAAGGGTCATGCAGAAGAGTAAATCCTGGTTGACTACCACACTGTTAGTATCTATTAATCTATCTACGGCATTTCAGTTTTATTATTTTCCTTCCAGTTTCATATTTACAACAGCAAAACCAGACAAGACAAATCCAGTTATTCAGATGGATAAAAGAACATGAAATAGTAGCTGCATTTGGTTTTAAAGAGGAAATGATAAACCTAAAGTTAAAATATTTTCTAGAATATAGTGGAGACAGGAATTGCAAGTGTTTCAAGAATTTTTATCTTCTTTCAAACATCTCTGTGTAGGGAAGAAAACAGGGAACTCTTAATCTCACGGGGCTTTATTGCTGTTAGGCTCTTGCCAAAATAACAAGAGGCCAGCAAAACAAGTCTGTTAGATTCCAGCTAAAATAGGTGAATTGACCTCACTTGTGCTACTTTACAACTTGCAGTCAATTTAGTATTTAACTCCATTGCCGTACATCTGGTACTTAATGATACAGCATCTGTTGCCTGTACTCCTGATTCATTTGGTATGGTTGCAATTGGACTACTGGGAAGATGGGTGTTAATTATTTCATGCAAGTATTTTACTTTGATCTGCCTCCACTGGGCTCCTAGGAAAACTTGTATTGGCAATGCTACTCACTAGCTGGCTGGTAAAGATGTGCCAGCAAGCCTTGTTCAAAATCTGATTGGGTATGTCAACGATGGGCACCATAATAACTCTCCTCACTGATCAAATGCTTTGTGGATTATCAGGTACATTAATTAGCCAAATTCCCTGCCAAGCTAACTTCTGGTGTGCTCTCATGTTCCTCCCAGTGTGCAAGTGGAGACAAGGAAGACTTGAGACATTTACTCAGAGTCATGTAAACTAGTATCAAAGCTATTCTGGAGAAAACTTTTATAAAAAAGTGTGTAATCTGATGCCAAGTGGGACTGATGATGATTACAGGCATGGTCCTGAGGCAGGCTGTAGGTGAGCAGAGCTGGAGGAGGGGTCACAGCTGGGCTCACTGGGCACAACCCTTGAGTGCAGGGTGCTCTCCCTGGAGAAAGACATCAGTTTTAATCAGATCTCATTTTATCAGCACTGATCCGGGAAGTGTGTTTTAGGAGAGGGCTTAGACTAGGGGAGCGAATATTCACATAGAAATCATGCAAAGGGATTTAGTGTACGTGTTTTAATGCTATCTGTGTTCACAGAAGGGCAACGCAGCTGTGAAAGATATGGAGCACAAGCCTTGTGAGATGTTACTCAGGGAGCTGGGCTCTTTCAGCCTCCAGAAAAGGAGCTCAGCGGAGACTTGATCACCATCTACAGTCACCTGAGGGGAGGTTGTAGCCAGGGGGAGGTCGGTCTCTTTTCCCAGGCAACAAGTGGCAGGATGAGAGGACATGGTCTTAACCTTCGCCAGGGGATGTTCAGGTTGGTCATTAGGAAGAATTTCTTCACGGAAATGAAGATTAGAGATAGAGGGCTGCCCAGGGGGGTGGCGGAGTCACCGTCGCTGGAGGTGTTTAAGGCAAGACGGGACACAGCACTGGGTGCCACGGCCTCGCTGCCGCGGTGGTGACCGCTCATCGACTGGACTCCACGAGCTCCGAGGTTTTCAACCGAACTGATTCTGTGATCCCGTAACACGAACTCCGGTACGGGCCGGGCTCGGGCCGCCCTGACTCGGGCTCGGGCGCAGGCGCGGCGGGCGGGGCGGGGCGGGGCGGGGCG
>JAWWEE010000122.1:49833042-49852515 GCA_035221455.1 Xenops minutus | reverse complement strand
CCATGATGCCGGCGCTGTCCGCCCCGCGGCGCGGCTGCCGCGGCCTCTTCCGCCTGTACCTGCGGTGCCGGGCGGCGCCGCGGCCCCGCGCCTGCCACGGTGAGTCCCGCGGCGCGGAGCCCCGGCCCGCAGCGCCCCCCGAGGCAGCGGCACCGCTCCCCGCTGCTTCCTGCTAGTCGGCTTTAAAAAGGAGGATAAACGTCCGTATTTTGGGACCGCGGGAAGGAAAACGCCGAGGTCCTTTTGCGAGCGCGGGGCCGGGCCGCGGTGCCCTCGGGAGGGCCCGTCTGACGCAAGGCGGGTCCGTCATGGCCCGGCCGGGGCTGAAGTTTGCAGTAATTACATAAAACGGAGCGCGGCCTTGCAGGGTTTGTGCTGGGCTGAGGAGCGAGCCCCGGCTTTTACTTTAGGCCACAGATCCCGTGACTGCAGAAGTCTGACCAGTTTTGGCCCTCTCCGTGTAGTCACTGACGGCTGAATTGCAGCGAAAGCTCTTCAGTGGTTTCTTGTGTGTCTCTGGGTTAGTAGGAGAAGCGTCCTCTAAACGTGCTGGTTAAGTTTACCCTTTTCAACTGCTGCAGTAACACCAAAGCTTAGGAAACAACACTGCTCATCTTGTGCCATGTCTTTGTTGTAGTGCTTTATAAGTTCGTAATGAATAACTTCAGTGACCTGTGTAGAATTAAGTATTCACAGCTTTTGTCACATTTGCGACAACTGTTAGTCAATAAGAGCTTATCTGCCCTTTTTCAGTGAAATTGTTCCTTCAGTAAGGTTCAGGTCAGTGCATGCACATGTGCAGCAGATGCTTTGGTACTGCAGAATACTAAAAAAAACCAGAAAGAGACTTATCAAATAAACAGCTTTATAAAATGTTACCTTTTTTGTGAGCAGTGTGTTATTCATATATGAGTAGTCATGCTTTGCATGACTTGATTTACCAGCACTACTTAATTATTTAAAAAAAATGTATTTATTCTCTTACTGAGTGCTTTCCAAAGCAACCAGTTTCCCTGCTGCAGTTCGAGTTGGAGAAGTTATATGCCCTCTCTATAGAAGTGTTTGTGCTCCCTAAAACAAACTGGTTGCTAACACACGTTAGTACTGCATGGGACTCTGCCTTTGGCTAATCTTTTGAAATTGAAGGTTGCCTACCTAGAGTGATTTATCAATGGGATTTTCTACATAATTTCTGTAGCAAGTCGGTAATGCACACAGTTCAGTTGTTTTTAATTGGTAAGCTGTGGTTTGTCAAAGTGAAACGAAATGACAGCACTGGCTAATAGTTTGGTAGTGGTCTGTAGTTGTTCTTTTATCAATACTTGGTTTTTAAAGATTTTGGGGCAGTATGACTAGAATGTGACATAATGTATCAGTTAGCCAATCTTGTCAGATAGCTTTGTATTATTTATTTATACATCTGAAGATCATGCAGAGGTCTTTGGAAATAATCCATACTGGATCATATGGGAAAAAAATCCCTAGTCTTAGAATGAAATTTAGAAGTGGAGGCAGCGAAAGCATGCTATGCACTCACATTTTGCTTTCCCTTCTTTTTTCCTTCCAAAGTGGTTGTCTGAAACAAGGTTTTTTCCTCCCCTTGTTAGGATGGCAAGCTTCAATGAAAATTGGGAACCTGTCTTATATACCATGGAATCGCCTGCCTGTGCAGTTGATGAGTCAAGTGAGAGTTTATACATCCAATGGTCAGAAAAAAGATCTTGGATCAGAAGATACAAATAGATCAGCCCATGAAGAAACTCCGCATAAAGTTGAAACAGGTAGTACTAAGCTAAAATAAAGAGTACTTATAAAAATGTAAAAACAATGTATTTAGGAATAACTTCTGTCTTTCAATTGCATGATATTACAGTTGCAGAATTCTTAGTATTTGTTGGTTATTGGCATCTGTGTATGAATGTCAAATGCAAAAATGGGAGGGGGAATGCTGAAATATATTTCTTTGGCATTCTGGCATTTAAAGTGCTTAGGTTTAGAGTAATCAAATTTAAAGTGGCCATGATAAAACATGAATGTTGGAAGGGCTTAGGTAACTTAAAGGTTAAGAAATGGAATATATTACTCATCTTTCACCACTTTACTTGCTCATTTGAATTTTTTTTTGGTAGTATTTCAGGTATGTGGTGTGAACTCATGATAAGGATTGAATGAGTGTGATTATTGAGCACTGTGACTTCTCCAGGCCAAGCTATAAATGACTGGTCAAGAAGTCATTTGATTTGTCTGCTGGAGCTTTCTAATCTGGCAGTTGTTAGAACTACAGCATTCATAGTAAACATTTGATACGTTGTACATAACCTGGCCCTCCTTGCTGTTCGATTCCATTGTCAGTCTTGTGCTTGCTAAGTGCATGTGAAAGTCAGAACTGTCTTGTTCTTGCTCTGTCATAGCATCCTCTATATTTGATGCCTATTAACTGTAGGACTGCACAGATACAAGCTTGGAAGACTGCTATGCTTAAGAGATAACAGATGCTTTCTAAAATGAAAGCTGTCTTTGTGCTTTTGTCTTCAACCAAGTGGTCTTAAAAAAAATTTCCTGCTTTTCATTGTCAGGGTAGCAGATACTCCTTCCTTCTTTAGTAACTTGTAAATTCCGGAGGCTTGCAACAGTCTTTAAAAACTAGTAACTGTAGCCACCTAAGAGTATTACACTGCTAATGTTTGAAAGTATAAAAGCAAATCTTAAATGTTATTCAGTCTTGAAGGTTTTATCACATCAACCTCTACCTGTATGAAGAACAAGTCAAAAGGTAACCAACAGGGATGACTGCTTAAAGAATCCTAGTTATTTATGGTGCAGCCTTACTTGTTGTGTGATAAATTCAGCTTCATAAATTTATGTGTGTTATTTTTCCAAGAAAGTATATTTGAATTGTTATTAGCTGTAGTCCTCAGTTGCTCTTAGGGCAATAGTTGGTCCAAGCTTCAAAAATATGCAATCTTTGAGTAGTTTGAGTAGCATGTTAAGCTGGGAGTATCATATTAATTAACACTAACTTGCTTGAAAAAAATCTTTATTTTTTCAGTATATCACTTTCAATGATGTCAGTTTTCATTTTGTTAATGATTATGGGTGTGTGGCAGACCTCCATGTTAGAGAGTTGTAGGGTACAAAAGAGTGGATATGTTCATTTTACATTTTAGAATCATAAGGTTTTTGTTCTGAAAGGTATGTCAAAATGTATGACACAAGGATGCAATATTTGTTTGTATTTTAAAATAGTACTTCTAGGTTTTAAATAGAAATCTCACTTAAATTGCTGGATTTTATAATTTTCCAAATAGTAAGATTCATTTAGTTACTGAAAATCATATTTTATCTTTTTTTTTAATAGAATCCTATCCTCAAGTTTCAAAACCAGCTAAAATAATTTTTCGTTCTAGTTCCAGCTTGTTACATACAAGTTGTGAATTTTAGTTTAAATATTCTGTATCTTAAGGAGCTAACTTTTTATAAGTGAAGAAAGTTCCATCCCTTAAAGTTGAATCCCGGATTGAAAGCTCTGAGACACTGACAGACAGCAGCTGTAAGCCATAAAAACTTTCCCCAAACTATCAGGTTTTTTTCAAAATTGGGGATACTTTCTGAAATATGTTGGAAGTTGGTGCTCTTCTTCAAACTGCTAAGAGTTTATTGATCAGTGTTAAAAGTCTAATTTTGTTATTTTTTTTTTTACTGTTTCTGTTTTTAGAGAGTTTTAAATATTGGAAATCTCCCAAATATATTTTTAATGGTCAGGCTGAAAAGCATTATTGAGATTTACTCTTATTTTGTTATGTTAACCAAACTCTTTACTTCCATATTTACAGTGAACTTTACTTTTATTTTACAGGACAAGATGCAGCCAATGCAGGTCAAAAGCAGTCTTCACTTAAACAGCCAATCCAAGTAAAAGGTAAAGAAATACTTAGTGCATCAAAGCTTTACTGCAGTTTCCTAGTAGTAGTAAAAAAAAAGAACAGATGTATAAGGAGACTGTGGTTCCTCTTCAATTGTGTAAGTTCACAAGTTATGTGAATAACATTTTTAAAACACGTTTGTATGTCAGCTTTGTTTGGTATCCATTTGTTTGAAAATGATTCCTGAAAAATCAAATATAGGATTATTCCTTCTAATTACTTTTCTCTTTTTAATTGTTTCATTTAAGCTGCAGAGTTCTTCAGGAAAAGACTAATTTATTTTTTCATCTGTTATCATTGTCTGTCCTCCTTGCATGTCTTAAGGCATGTCCATTCACCATCCCAGACTTAATGTGGCTAAGCTAAATACTTGATCTTCCTGTTCCTTGCTCTAAGTCTTCCTCTGTTCTTTCTTATTACTGAGTTAATCTAATCAGTGTTGCTTCTAAATATATTTTGACCACGTGAACTGCCTAGTCTGAGTCCTGTGATGTTCCTGTTTGTGCCTGTAGTAATGTGGTGGGTTTCACACTGGCTGGCATTCAGGTGTCCACCGAAGCTGGTCTATCACTATCCTCCTCATTTGGACAGGGGACAGAAAATATAATGAAAGGCTTGTGAGTTGAGATGAGGACGGGAAGGGATCACTCGCCAGTTGCTGTCATGGGCAAAACAGATTGACTTGGGGAAAATTAGTTTAATTTATTGCCAGCCAAATCAGAGTACGGTAGTGAGAAATAAAAACTAAATCTTAAACCACCTTCTCCCAATCCTTCAGTTCCTCCCAGGCTTAATTTTGCTCCTGTTTTTCTTTAGCTTCTCACCCCTGTGGTGCAGGGGCATGGGGAGCGGGGCATAGGTCATCACGCGTTGTCTCTGCTGCTGCTTGCTCCTCAGGGGAAAGATTCGTCATACTCTTCCCCTCCTCCGGCATACAGTCCCTCCATGAGAGACAGTCCTCCATGAACTCCAGCCTGAGTCCTTCCCACAGGCTGCGGTTCTTAATGAACTGCTCCACCCTCTTCCATGGAGTGCATATTTATTCAGGAACAGTATGCTCTAACATGAGTCCCCCATGGGGTCACAAATCCTGCCAGCAAACCTGTTCCAGCATGTACTTCTCTGCATGGAGCCACAGGTCCTGCCAGGAGCCTGCTCCAGTATGGGCCTCCCACAGGGTCATAGATTCCTTTGGGCATCCACCTACTCCAGTGTTTGGTCCTCCATCAGGGGTACAGCCTGCCTCACCATGGTTCTTCACCATGGGTGCCAGGGGAATCTCTGCTCTGGCAACTGGAGCATGTCCCCTTCCTTCTGCACTGACCTTGGTGACTGCAGAGCTGTTTCTCTCGTGTTCTCATTCCTCTCTCTTGGCTGGAGTTGCCATTGTGCTGCATGTATTTTTCCCCTTGTTAAATGCATTATACCAGAGGTGCTACCACTGTTACTGATGGGCTTGGCCTTGACCAGGGATGACCTCTTGACCTCTTTCCTGGAGCTTTTCAAAGTGTTTTATTTGCATCATCTGTTATTGAACTTTGACTTTCTCTTGGACATACCAAATGGATTTTTTCCCTCCACATTAATTGCCAGTTTTATACTGTTATTTGAACTAGGAGTAGGATTGTCAAGATATTCTGCAATATACAATTATATTAATTTATCTTAGTGAAACTAACCTGTGTTTTTGAAAGATGGATTGGTAAGTGTTTGATAAATCCATAAGTTATTTTTCAGTAAGGTTAATACAATTTGGATATATATTTGTTTTAAATAAGAAAAGATGGGAAGCAGTCTTGTTAAAAATTATCCCACTGTTTTAACCTTAGTAAATGATGGACTGTTTTTTGGAAAATCAGGGTTTTTTTCATCACCTTCACTCAGGAGCGTTGTGGGATGAATGTGATTACTCAGGTTCTTAAAGCATTATTCAAGTTCAAACTTATGATAAATATTGATACCTGTACTGTTAGTGCATTGTTCTGTGTCAAGCAATATATTTTGCCATTAGGCTTTCAAAACTCAGAAATATTTTTTCCCAGAGCTCTACGTTGTCTTTTCTCAAAGTCTTTAAAAACACTATCTTTCTGTAAGTATCCTGTGACTTAAGAAGTTCTGGACTAACTATAGTAGTCATATCAATCCTGGGATACGCAGGAAGGTCATGTGTGCTCTGAAGTCTTCTCACCAGTAGAATTTGAGCTTTTTGTTTTCAGTTGTGTTCTGTAATGTTATATCCTTCAGAAAACATAACTCTTCTTCCAATAAGCATAATGTTTTAATGGATGTGAGTGTATAGTGTCTTGCACTTGAAAATAAGATGGAGATGTACATATACACAAGCAGGAAATAATGGCAAAAATTTAAAATTCCATTTATCATTTTTCTGAATATATGTGATATTCTTTTTCTTGTGCATGAAAATCTGATGTGATGAGTACATTTTCTAGACATACAAAGCATTATAAATAAAGAATGTATGTTTTAATTTTTATAAATGCCCAACGTTAAGTGTACTAATTTTGAAAGTAATAGTTGAGAACAATGACATATACGGTCTGTCTCATTTCTCTGTATGGTCTGCAAAGGTCAAAAATCTGCTTTACAGAAGGTGGAATTGGTTAAGTATTGAAAAAAATAGAAATGCAGCAGTCTGTTGCTATTTCAGTTGCTAGATCAGGGATTTCCAAATTGCCATATTTAAATGCTGTCTATCTAGCCAAGCGCCATCTCTGACACTGAAGTTGGAGAAGTGGCAGTTAGACATGTGGGATGTTTGAAAATCCTGAACTGCAACTCAGCAAGTAGTATTTTTTGGAGGTAAATCATGCTACTCTTACTCATTTTCACAATGAGGAAGATTCCTTTCTCTTCACTGTAAATTTTCTATATCACTGGCAAGCATTGTTTTTCAGATCTCACCTTTGAGGTATCACAATATGACACTAGACTGAATTACTTTTTGAAGTTTTCTGCTGTAGTCTTCATGAGTGACTTAACTTGCTTATCTGTTTCTGTTTTTAAGTGAAAGCAGTCCTTAAAAAAAGGGAGTATGGACCAAAATACACACAGAATAACTTCATCACTGGAGTCAGAGCAATAAATGAGTTTTGTCTTAAATCCAGGTATGATGGCCTTGAGTTGAAATTGAAATTTTGATCATTTGTTCATATGTGCATCAAATTGTGATTGTAGAGTGATTTTGCACAACTTTTTCTAAATGTTTGTGGTATACAGAATTGTAACTGAAGTTAGTTAGAAGTTATTTCTTACTTACTGTTACAGTGGATTAGGAGCTTGCACTTCATTTCCATGTTTCAGTAGTTGCTTATTTTTACTTATATGACCACAAATCTAGTTGTGGGAAGACCACCTCTTAGAGCAGCTTTATGAGTGGGATGTCAAATAACTCTTGACTCAGCATTTTGGGGTCATGGTTGTTTGATGTGAACATCTCTAAAAGATCAGTGGAAACTTCATGTTACATGAGGTCTGTAACTTGTAATAAAATATAATTTGGTTCACTTTAACCTATTGTAACTTAATTCATATTTACTGCTTTTTACTATATGCCATACCGGCCAGCAGGTCTTACTGAGTATTGCTGTAGTTGAGGTGCCTGTCAGATTTCATGCAAGCTGTGTGTGACCCATATTAAAACTAAAGGTGTAGCAGCTTTGTGCTTTTGCTGTTCCTCCACAATTTTTACTTATTTTGTATGTTGCTAGAATTAGTCTTTGCTGAGAATCCAGTGACAAATTATGTGCTCTGCATTATCTTTATCATAACAAGTTAAAGTTTTGCTGAATTGACCAAAAGGAATAAAAAAAGGAAAACAAAAAGAAAAAAAGGAAGAAAGGACTAGATATTGGGTTGGGTTAAAAATGAAAATATTCTGTTGTATTAAAAAAGAAAATCCTTAATGCTTTTCAGTGTAGATACCCTTAAGTGTAGCTCAGCACAAAAAATTCATCTGTTTCCCCAAGTAGCTTTGTTACCTTCAGCCTTTTGCAGCTTATTCGGGGTGTGTATGTTTTGAGGTTAAATTTCTGAGGTTTTTCTGACTTCTGATACCCATTTAGAGATGCTAATTCATGAACCTTCTTGTTTATCACGTGCACATTATCAATTACATGCAGGTCATTTGTTGGATGTTTTATTATTTAATGTTTTATTACTTTGTCTTCAAGTATAGTATTGCATAGTGTGAGGACATGATTTGGACTTCTGAGTGTAAAATACAGTGGTTTTCAATAGTGTCCTGGGAGATCACTTTCTTATGTTGTACATTTGTTCTCTTTGGCTCAAGTAAACAACATCACTTTTTTGTATAGCAACTTAATAATATCAAAATTGTGGAACATCGCCTAGACATAAAAGTTGAATTAGAATAATTCCTGCACTAAACTCTTTGTCCGCTTTGTTCAGTGATTTAGACCAGCTGAGGAAAATTAAACGACGAAGTCCCCATGATGACACAGAGACTTTCACCGTGTACCTGAGATCAGATGTAGAGGCAAAGTAAGAACATTTTTATGATGGAAAATGTTTGGATTATTTAAAATGGGTTATGTGAGAGAGAGAGAGAGAGAGAAGTTTTAAAAGTCAGGTTTGCAGTGTGAAAGGGCAATAATGTTTGCCATTTTCCATATGCAACATTTGAATCTTAGTTGTTGTAATAATTAAACTGTGTGTATAAAATTGGGGGGTACCTTTTTGTGCTTGTCCTCAGCCCCCTCTTGCCTTGCTTTTTATTCTGTACTGTAGTCCGCAGGGGTTCTTATCACAAAGAATACTTTGATGTTCTACTTTAGGACAGACATTTGTAATGTAGACAAACTGAAAAAAGTTGCATGAAGAGAACCATTGTTAAGTTTCTTCTACATCATGCAGGTCTCTTGAAGTTTGGGGTAGTCCAGAGGCTCTTGCCAGAGAAAGAAAACGACGTAAAGAAGCAGAGATCAAATACAGAGAAAGTGAGTACAGAGTTTTAAAATAACCTTAACTGTAAACAAAGTATTAGTGTTAGAAATCCACTAGATGATGGGTTATTTCCCTGAGAACATGTACATTTGGAATTAGCAATTGATTAGGCTTTATAGCATAATGTTAGAGTAACATGTTACTATATATGCAGATACAGTCTGTTACTATCTTACAATTTATCATTTGTGCTATTGCAAGAACATACATTCAGTTGAGATCTATAGTCATATTCTTCCTGGGGAGATTTCAGTTTTTAGATGATAATTTACATTTTCAATGATTTTGCCTTTTTTTTTTTTAATTAGAATTTTGTAAAGACTTAAAACCGATCCAGATCTTTATACCATACCATTACTTGTGTACTTTATCTCTGAAATTAATTCAGCTTGCCTTTATGTTTCAGAAGGGGAGAAATACCCCCAACTCATCTGTTTTTGCTTCATATTATTGTTGTTATTCTTTCTGGTATTATCAATAACACGTACAGTCAAATCAGAAGTTTGTAACATATCTGGATTTGTCTAGTCTGTTAAAATCACAGGAGAGACAGTACTGCTTCAAGGTACTTAGTGCAGTTGTGCACTTTAAAATTAGAGATCCAGTCAATTTCTTTGAAACAGTTGTGCCACTGCAACAGCCTTCCAGTAAAAAGGCTAGAACTTCAGCCACCTGTTAAGGTATCTGTAAGTGTTTGTACTGAGAGTACAGTCAGTAGTGTCAAAATTTTTATTGACCTGCAGAATAATTCTTGGATACAAATACAATGCCTGAATTTGATGAAGTGTATTTTGAGTTTTCCGCTCTGTGCATCATCCCCTGTTGGTGGAAATGGCAACAATGTATAGGATCATAACATTGTATTTGACCTTTTGCCTGAGTATATAACAATATATGTTTCTGATTAATAATACCAAGAAAGGAACTTTTTTCCACAAAGATAGATAGATCAGTCATGTCACTCTTATTAGAAGCTGACTGCTGCATAAAAAAAGTAGACTTCAATTCCTGAAAATATTGGTTTCTGGAACATATTCATGATAATAATTTTGTATTGCAGATCTGTTTAGAAACCAAAGGCTGTTATGGGAATACAAGGAGTTCTTCGGAAATACTAAGGTAAAGATGTTTCCAAGTTTTTGGCTAGAAAAGTGTCATAAGATGTACTATGACAGTTTTTGAAGGAAAATTTGTGTAATGGTTGCATAGGCTTAACTAGCTGAATATTATTGGAAGATTTATTTGTACTGTAATATATTTCTCTGATTGTAATGCAGTAGTAAATGTTATGGTGACAGTTTAAATGTTTTCCTACTGTGATAGTGTAAACCACCAGTGAGAGTTTGCTTTTTCAGTTGCCTTATCAAAATTGTAGCTATACTCATAATTTCATAAATTAGCTATTAATATGTATAGCAAATATATTGTTAATTTAAAGAAATTAAATAAGGTTCTCAAGGAAAAAGACCCCCAAAAGATGAATACTTTTGTTTATGCACTACTGGCCCTTCCTCTTTGCTTAAGCAGATACATTCCCTAGATACTGTGTAGGATGATTTCTTAATTGTCCTGCTGCACAGCTGATGCCTGGGCCTTATGGCTGCAGTGGCCCCTGCTGGAGACTTTGTTACCTGTTTATCTATTTTATAGCCATCTATTTGTTGAAATATGTAAGACCCAACTGCAGTTTGGGTGAATATTCAGTAGTAAATTAGTTGTCTTCAAGGACTGTAGCTTCGCTTTTGCAATACAGGGCAGTACAAAATTTTTTATGTAATAATTTGTGTAGTAGGTGTCTCATGAGATTAAGGTTTAGTTATTTAATAATCTGTTATCTCTTTATATAGCCACGCTCCAGTACAGCAACTATGTTTTTCAAGGGACCAGGGAAGGTGGTAATGGTAGCTATTTGCATGTAAGTAAAAAAAATAAAAATTTCTTTTTGAAAGTATAAAGCAATTTATTTTTATTGTCCTGGAAATAGAAACAGTGTGTGTATTTAAGGTAAAGATATGTGTCTCTGTTAGTGAAATGAATAGATTTGTTTATTCAGTGTTGATAGGAGAGTTGATGTGAATACATTCATCTATATACATATATAGAGAGATCAGGTATTGAATATATGTCTGAGGAGAGAAGAGCAGATTTTTTGGAGTTTATTGGACTAACTAAGTAGTTAAGTTTATTAAAGTAAAATTTTGAAGGATGTGAATGGACAGTAAAGGTGTCCTTTTTTTTTTTTGCGCCTTCTTGAGAGAAAGCTTTGCATGCATTTTAAACAATCTTCCGTATAACCAACAGAAAAAAATTCACTTCTCTCTTTATGCTGTTAAACTCCTTTCTTCTCTAATTGAAAAGGGAATATTTTAGGACTTTTTTACCTTTCACGTGCCCTACAAGTTTAAATGAAACAAAATTATATTTAAGATCCTGATGTAAAGCAAATGATTACAGAGAGTATTTGGCATAAAATATGGAGAAGTGTGTTAAATTTCTTTCAGGAAGTGATGGCTAAAACTTATTTGCCATGAAATCATGTAGTTTTAAAATAAATTCTGTTTTATAAAAGCTATTTATTTGTTAAGATCCTATTGGTATAAGAGACTTGTGCTTCCTCTGACTTAAATATCATTTTTTGAATATGTTGTTAAAAAGGCAACTACAAGATGTTGTTAATAGTTACTTATAACAATTTATTTGGATACTTCTAAAAATTGTCAATAAGCAAAACTCATATTAAAAAAGATAGAGGAGGATATTACAATCCTCCAGTCTGATTTTCTTTGCAATATGATTGTAACAATTAACGTACTGACTCTGATGTTTGAAGTGAGAATGCAGACTTCTCTTTTAGTGCTGATGGTTTGTGCAACACAACATGATGCTTGCTCTGTAGCCTAAAAATCTTTGCAAATCACATGGGACCTCTTAATGGAAAAGTTCCATAGATAATTTTTACAGTGAACTCTTAACGACAACCTTGTCTTCCTGTCTGCAGTCTTATGTTTTTGTCCTACTGGGAATGGCCCAAGCTGAGGCTGAAGTGGGGAACTTTGCACTCCAGTATTAGGAGGGGGTGTGTAGGAGGCAGGGGATTGGAGAAAGAGAAAAGGAAATTGTTAAGACTTGTATTCTCCTGCTGGTAGAACATTAGCTGTTCTGAGTAATCAATATGATGATAGTTTTCAGGAAGTGTAACTTATTCAGGACTGCTTAGAAATGAATAATTTTTGAAAAATAAATTGTATATCCTTATCAAGTTTAGCTGAAAAGGGTTTTTTAACAGTAGCCATGCAGAAAATCTTGTTTGTGTTGTCTGTCTGTACAGGTCTCTAATGATTAAACTGATACTTGGTTTTATCACTTCCTGGCAGATAGTTCATGATTATACAGCACTTGTGGTTTTATAGAAAATATTCAACACCAAATATTCTGTTGTTCTTTAGCTTCTTTCTTCTCCTTTTTTTCAGAAATGGGTTGAATTTTTTCTTTAAGCTACTTGCTTGGGTTTACACGGGTTCTGCTAGTATGTTTTCAGAAGCCATACATTCTTTAGCAGACACATGTAACCAGGTGAGTATTTTTTCCCATTCTGCTAAAGTTAGTACTTGTAATAATTTTCAGGAATAAAGACAGATACTTAGAGTAGTTGTATTGGTCTTGAATAAAACATGAAAATTGGATGCTTTAAAATTTTTATTAAGGTAAAAATGACACAAGTCAGAATGTAGATTTTGAAGTTTTTTAGAAATATGTTGAAAGAGGAGTTACAGTAAGCAGAACTGTACTCAGTTCATGGATCGTGAATGGGACTTGAAACTAAGACGATGTACAAAGTGTATCTCTTTCTTATTTTGGTTAAATGTTAACTTGAAATACTTCTGTCAGTTATTGTAATACAATGACAGACATTGTTGCTTAGTCGTGTCTTGGTAGAACATTGATGAGAATTAGAGCGTCTTGGTTTCTTTTTCTATTCCTAGATTACCTTATCAGCCTCTCACAGCACAAGTAGCCACATACTTGGCATATTTGCTTTGATAAGTGGTGTGGCAGAATCAGAATTGGGCATGTAATATTAGTGTGTGGGGATAAAATTAATGTTGTTTTCTGTGGTATGCTTGAAGCATATGTTATGAGACCTTGAATTTCCCCTTTTCCCATTGTTGTAAGAATCTGTCTTGTTGCAGTTTTTGATATAGCAGGGCTCTGGAAACAAAAAACCCCAGCCCTTAAAGATGAGTGGCTGAAACCCTCCTGCAGCTCAAGCAAGAGGAGTCGTTGGGTAGCTTGTGACTAATAAAATGCAAGTCTTGTGCTACTCCAAATTTGAGGAATGTATGGGATCTTAGAGCAGGCTGAATATCTTGAAAATCATATTAGTGTAGTTTTGGCAACCTTTTTGCTTGAGTTGGCTGTAGTATGCTTCTCTGTCCAGAAACACTGAGTTGAGGACTCACATTTTATTTGATGTTTTCACACAACCTTTCAGCTGTTCATATGTAAAGTGAAAACAGGGATGCTACTAACTCAAGGGATAATAGTTAAATATAGGGGAAGGCCAGCCTTGAAGTGTGTGATTTTTCACTTGGCCAAATGTGTCAATTTATAGGTGAGCCAAGCCTGATAGTGGTATTATATATGTTGAAGACGCATTCTGTTTTATAAATATGAAAGTTGAATGTTCCACTAAAATGTGTGTGTGTGTGTGTGTTTTATTTGTTTGGGAGGGGGTTTTGTTGGTTTTTTTTTTTTTTGATTGTGGTTTTTTTTCAAATATTTGAGTATGTTGTTTTGGGAAAAATACAGGAGAAACCTTGCTTGCCTCAAAGCAGCTTGATGCTTCTAGTAAGACTAAAATGTCTAAACTTTAATACTTGTGCTTTTGTTCCAGTAATTCAGTCCTAAAATAAAATGTGCTTTGCAAAATTGAGGTCTAGATTTATAACTTACTGCATCAATAGCTTAATAAATGCCTAATTAAATATATTGCAGATAAGCAACATTCATAACAATACGTTTTTACGTCTTCCTTAAAAATAGACTGGAAAAAGCTGCAGTGTCAAGTAATTGCTTTAAGTGTAGTATGTTATCACCATGCTACGCCACAGTCTCAATATAATTTCTCTTCAAGAGGGATTTATTTAAATAGCTTTTTTCCCTGAGAAACTTCATTTCTTCACATTGAAGCACAGCAACAACAGTTGTAATTGCATGTAATGTTCACTTTTAGTTGCAACTCTAAAATTATAATTAACAGTAATTATATACACACACGATATAATTGCATATATATATTATATGGCTAGAACTAACAATTTCTTGGGGGTGGTAGATTTAGATAACAGATTTTGAGGATTATATTCCAGCTCTAATAAAATATCAGTAAAAAAACATACTTGCAGATCAACAAATTGCTTCTGCCTTTATCTCTCAAGTTCAGTTGATATGGAATGTTTCTAGCTTAGTTTTATTTTTAGGTTTTTTTTAATAAAGACTTTTTCCTTTTGTCCTAAATAGGCATTGCTAGCTTTGGGCATCAGTCAGTCTGCAAGGACACCTGACCCTAGTCATCCGTAAGCTTTTTGAGTAAATAAAGATTTTGGTAACTATATATAGGAGTAAGATCAGTTCTTGTTTGTGCATCACATCTTTCTTTTTAATCTGCTGCTTCATGCCATTTTGGAAATGTATTATTTCTGATTTTACAGTAGATAAAATAAGAGAAGTGCTTTCTTCCATGCTGCTGGAGTTGTAGTTGTAGCTTCAGTGGCTTGGTGCATATGTGGAGTTTGTTTTTTGTTTGTTTCCATTTTTTTGTGGTATGCTTTTGTGATGTTAATAGATCTACTTTGTTTTTAAACACTGTTTGTGTGATTCACAGGAATTTAAAAAAAAAATAAAAAATTACTGTCCTCTTCCTTTTTTCAACAAAGTGCTTTTCTGGGTGTTGACCTGGTTTACACTTCATGTGTTTGGTCAAGTCATTCATCCTGTAAGCACTAGTTCAAAAATACATCTAACTTACAGAATTAAACTTTTTTTCATTAAGAGCATCATTAAAATGTGAAAAATTTAAATCTTAAATTTCTCCACATATTCATTGTATTTCCTTCCTTTCTCTCACTTCTTTCCCTTTTTCCTGAATATAGTCAGTAGAACAAAATACTGGTCTCTTAAATGTTGCTAAAGGTGTGTACTATTTGTAGTAGCAGTTAATACCAAAAAAAGGAATAAAGGTCCACTTCTAATACTGCTTTAAGTCTTCCCACTGCTCTTAAAAGCTGCAAGTGTTGAATGTCTCTAGTTAGCTGAACTGCTGAAAGATGTATACATTTTATTCCCTTTAAGTTAGCATTATAAATTATATAGACTGGCTTCCTACAAGGCTAGAGTTCTTATTTAGAAGTAGCATTTCACTAACATGTAAAACTGACAGGAATATTAGTGGGGTTTGTTTTTGTTGTTTATTTGGTTTGGGTTTTTTCCAGTTGTAAAATCCTCAATCTCTGCACAAGACCAAATTCAGCTGTTTAAAAACAGTTTAAGAGAATATCTGTGCTTGACGTTCTTGCATGTACTAGATAGCTTTTTTCTAGTGGCTTCTTTTTCCCCTTGGATTAGTCTGGATTTAGGAGCTTTGTCATAAATAGATGCCAAGTTCATACGATGATAATTTAAGATATGTAAAAACTAGTGGGAAAATGTTGGGATATATTAGCAGAGATACAAAATCCTACAATCTTACATTCCTAAATAATTTTCTTTGTGTTCATCTAGGTATGGTTTCACAAATATGCGCTATATTGCCTCCCTGATTAGTGGAGTAGGCATTTTCATGATGGGTGCAGGACTTTCTTGGTATCATGGGATCATAGGTTTACTCCAGCCTCATCCTGTAGAATCTCTTCTCTGGGTAAGCTAATCTTGTTTGGTGTTGTATTTAACAAGTGACTTAATAAAAAATAATGGCGTAGTCTGAAATGCACTTCCTGAGTCAGTTTGAATCCCAACACAATTAACTCAAGCCATCCTTAATGAGAATGAGTTTTAAGAAAAAATCTTGTTAAACTGTAGCTGATCTTGCAGCAAAATGAGCTTTTCTTTAAACCGTGCATCTTACCTCCATACCTCCCAAGAGGTCCTCCTTTCCTATTTTACAATATGTTGTATAATTCAAATATTGTTTGTTTCCTTCTGTTTAGTGACAATTGCACAGCATGGAGGTTCTGGAATGCTATGTTTGGATAGTGTATGGCAAAGAGATCTGTACAAATATGCAAATAACATAATAATTCTTTTTTCCATACAGGCATACTGCATTTTAGCAGGGTCATTGGTATCTGAAGGAGGTATGCGGTTTCAAGAAATATTTCTATTTATGTATTTGTAATGTGTTAAAATTACCCGATGAATAATTATAGTAATAATTGATCCTTGCTTACACAGTGAAGTTTTGCACTCTGTTGCAAATACTTGTAATCAAACAAAAAAAAGTGGGAGAACTTTTTTTTCTTATCTGTTGAAGAATACAAAATTTGGAACATAGACATGGAGTGCCTTTTTGATATTAAACTATCAATGAATATAACTTCTGATTTGTATGGAGACATATAGGAAAGAAAATAACTATGCTTTGTTGTTATTCAAAGTTATCAATAATCAGAGCTTCCCTGATGATCTATTGCTATGATACAAAGAAAAGTTCCCTCTTTTCAAAATGGAAATAAGTCTTTTTGCCTTTAACCATTTTCAGCAACAATTTTGTTGTTTCAGCTACCCTTCTTGTTGCTATAAATGAAATTCGCAGGAGCGCTCGAGCCAAGGGCCTTTCATTTTATCAGTATGGTATGTGTCATTATAGCAGTAAGGTATGTGATTATTTAAAACAGAATCTGTTCGCTACTGTAACGATAGAAACAATTCTCTCTGTTTTCCTTTTCTCCTTGCTTTATTGATCTGTTTTCACAAATTAGGTGAAAACCTGTTTATTTAAGTAATACTATTTAAATAGTTGGCTGAAGTGCTTGTATTTTTCAGGACAGAAACCCTTTTTAATTTTTCAAACATTTTTGAGAAGCTTCCATAATTGGACTTGTTCTGTGTATTTATGAATGCTTTCAGAAATGTGTGTACATGCAAAAATTCAGTTTACACTTATTGACTATGGAAATTTTTTTTAAGTTGCTGTTGTTAGTCTACTTTAAGTACTGTGCATAATGTAGTAAAGCTAAGCTTTCCAATGCAGTCTTTTTTTTGATTTTATCTGCAGTTGTACAGAGTCGTGATCCTAGTACAAATGTGGTGTTACTGGAGGATGCTGCAGCAGTTTTGAGTGTGGCTGTGGCTGCTACCTGTATGGGTCTGACTTCTTTAACAGGTAAAATTCTTCACAGAGGCAAGCAGGATGTGGATTTCATCCTGTGCATGATATGAACACAGAGCGTTGTTTCTATTGGTTGACTTAAATATGTCTCTAGTTTTTTTTTCTGATGCTTGTACTCTATAAGCAGATGGGTCTAACTTCCATTTGAGCGATTTTGTCGTACAAACGAAGTTATGTTTTTATATAGAAGTAATTTTTTTCTTTCATCTCTGGCTTCCTTCATCAGCTTAAAAATACAATACTATTTCTACAGATCTGAATATGAATGAATAAGTCTTTGAAACTTATATAAGTACTGTATTCCAGAAATGGTTAATCCTTGCAAATTTTTGAGTTTCTAATAAAACAACACTGACATTTGTGCTACTTGCATATATTTAGATGTATATAACTGTGTATAAATTTACCTTTAATGTATAAACCTTCATAGCTGATGAGAGTTTACTTGTGTATTAGTCCTGCAGGAGACAGGAGGGACTTAAGACTTTATCTTAAGATAAATTATTTTTTTTCAGCTTCATCTTGTTCCTCAGCAGGAAAGAATTGCCACTGAATTAAAAAAAAACAAAACAAACAAACAAACTGTCCAACCAGCCAAAAAACCCCAAAAAAACCTCACCAACCAAAAAAAAATCACACCAAAAATCAAAACCCAAAAAATCCCTCAAAACTATATCCTCTTTTCAATGTGAAATTGGAATTCTTTGCTATGTTTCAGAAATGGTCCGTGAAACTAATTTGATGTATCTTGTTTAGGAAACCCATATTATGATAGCGTGGGTTCTCTAGGTGTTGGAACTTTGTTAGGAACTGTGTCGGCATTTCTAATCTACACTAACACTGAAGCCCTGCTGGGACGATCCATTGAACCTGAACAACTGCAGCGACTCACCGAGTTACTGGAAAGTGATCCTGTAGTAAGGTAAGAATCTTTACAGCTCAATCTCTACTAGGAACAACAAAAAGCAAGTATATAACATTTGGAAAAACTAGTTGAAGCACTTTAGATGAGAAAAATCTGTTGAGATTATTTTTAATATGGATTCTTCCATACTGAGATTTTATAATCTGTTATTGCTAATTTCTGTTTCTGTGCTAAAACATGCAATAAGTGAATATGCATACCTCTTGGATGTTCCACAGCTGAAATAATATTGCAGATATATTCCAACAGTTATATTAAATACAGGAATTGACAATGACTTAAATTAGAAAGCTATCACAAATTTAAAACTTATGAAATGCAAGCACTTAAATGACACTGTTGTGTTGCTTTTGTAGTTTATTAGCAATGAAATATTTAAATTCTCTTACCATTAATATTCAGTGTCTGGGATTCTATAGCAGTTGGCAGAAGGTGTTGTGGCAGTATTATGATGTAGTAAATTCTGCATGATAGATACTTATAAAATTAACTCAATGCTATTTTCTCTTTCTTTGCGAGTCTATAAATTGTAGTAAACTTACAGCTCGTAATTTTGAAATCTGGCTTCAGTGCTTTTCAAGGAGCTATTTTAGCTTTAACCCTACTAACCCTGAATTAGAAGCAAATCCCCTTTTGTTTTCCTTTTAGTCTTTATTCAGGAATAAAGAGCTGGCTGATGCCATCAAAAAACCTCTCTTGATGATTTTTTGAGTGGTCTTGGGAATCCAGAGAGGTCCCAGCTGTCTGGAAGCTGGTGAATGTTGTCCGAATTTTCAAGAAGGAGGACCCCAGTAACTACAGGCCTATCAGTCTCACTTCAGTGCCTGGTAAAGTTATGAAGAAGATTAGTCTGGGAGGTATTGAAAAACACCTGGAAAACAATGCAGTCATTGGTCACAGCCAGCACAGCTTCATAAGAGGAAAGTCCTGCTTATCCAACCTGATTTCCTTCTATGACAAGGGAACCCACCTAGTTGTTCAAGGGAAGCCATTTGACGTAATCTTTTTGGATTTCAATAAAGCTTTCAATCCTGTCTGTCACAGGGTCCTTCTGGACAAACTGTCCAGTGCACAGCTAAATAAACACATCATGTGGTGGATAAGCAAGTGGCTCATGGGTCGAGCACAAAAGGTAATAATGAATGGGGTGACATTAGACTGGAGACCTGTCACTAGTGAGGTTCCACAGGGCTCCACCTTAGGCCCTGTGCTCTTCAACATCTTCATAAATGACTTGGACACAGGACTGGAAGGGA
>JAWWEE010000122.1:49781462-49831447 GCA_035221455.1 Xenops minutus | reverse complement strand
GCAAGTTTGCAGATGACACAGAACTGGGAGGAGCTGTTGAGTCCCTGGAAGGCAGGGAGGCCCTGCAGAGACACCTCGATAAATTAGAGGACTGGGCAATCACCAACCATAGGAAGTTTATCAAGGGGAAATGATGGATTCTGCACTTAGGATGGGGCAGCCCTGGATGTACTTACAGACTGGGGAATGAGATGCTGGAAACCAGTGCCATGAACAGGGCCCTGGGGGTCCTGGTCAATGGCCAGTTGAATCTGAGTCAGCAGTGCCCTGGCAGTCAGGAGGGCCAACCCTGTCCTGGGGGGCATCAGGGAAAGCATTGCCAGCTGGTCAAGAGAAGGGATTGTCCAGCTCTGCTCTGCACTGGGGCAGCCTCACCTTGAGTGCTGTGGGCAGTTTTGGGCACCACAATATAGGAAAGATATTAAGCTATTAGAGAGTGTCCAAAGGAGGGCAAGGAAGGTGGTGAAGGGCCTTGAGGGAAAGCCATATGATGAGTGGCTGAGAGCACTTGGTCTGTTCAGCCTGGAGGAGACTGAGGGGAGGCCTCACTGCAGTTACAACTTCCTTGTGAGAGGAAGAAGAGGGACAAGCACTGATCTCTTCTTTGTGGTGACAACTGACAGGACCCAAGGGAATGTCAGCAGAGGTTTAGTTTGGGTATTAGAAAAAGTTTCTTCACCCAGAGGGTGGTTGGGCAGTGGAACAGACTCTCCAGGGAAGTGTTTGCAGCACCAAGTCTGACAGAGTTCAAGAAGCATTTGGATGATACTCTCAGGGACATGGTGTGACTCTCAGGGATGGTTCTGTGCAGGACCAGGAGTCGGACTTGATGATCCTTGAAGAGTCGGACTTGATGATCCTTGAGGGTCCCTTCCAACTCAGAATAATCTGTGATTCTGTATCATCTCCCAGAGCTCATTTAGGAGCTGCACAATTACCCGTTTCTGTATGCCATTTGTCATATGCATTTCCAATCCCTTAAAAACACTTGGTTTGTATTGCTCTCAAAGACTTTTTATTATGTTTTGTCTATCAGTTTGTTGGACTTCATAATTTCTCTTTTAGGCTCATGGCTATTTATTTTCTCCTTTCTTTTAAATTTTTTGTGTGTGTTTTTTTTTTTTTAACTAGTTGCAGCCCATATTTAACTCCTGATCCAGAATGGGCTGTCATAGTTGTTAGCTGGAAGATGATTTTATTTTATTTTTGGTATACAAACGTTGCATTCTTAACTCTCATTGACACTTTTGGTGCCTGAATCTTTCTTGTGTTCAGCTTAACTGAAGTGTGGGAGATTAGCCTTTCAGAACTGTGAAATACAATATGCGATGTTGTACAGGCTGTCCTGATTCTGTTTTTATGCAATGTAATCATAGATTCCTAGGCATAAACTATTCCTAGTGACGGTTTCATCTTTAATTTTAGTTCATTGTAACAGCTATTGAGTAGCTGTGCTGCTGTTATAGTGGAAAATCTGTCAGTCTAATTTGGAGAAAAAAAAACATTACAACTGATTGCTCAAACCCAGTAACTTGATGTTCTCTGACAAATTTTTCTTTAATGTGAAACTTGATTTTTTTCCCTAGTTTAAATTGATGGTGTCTACTAACTATCCAGAAGCTTCCATAAGCAAGCTTTCTAGCATAAATTTTAGCATACACATTTGTGTTTTTCAGTGATTACTGATTTTTCCCCTCTTGAGTCAGTCTAATCTTTCCTGGACAGATTATGTGCAGTAAAGTAGACATTTTCCCTTTACATTTGCAGAATATGTGTCATTTCACCGAATTTTACCCGGTTACTGCTTAATGACAGTCTCAAATATAACTTGTTATCTTCTTGCTTAGCTCTGAAAGGCACTTGGTATGTCTTCAGTGTTTTTGAATTATATGGCTTCAAATTCTCTTCAGTAGCCACATCTGTTGTCTTAAATACCATCTCTGTGATGAGGTAGTTTGATGGCAGCTAGGTTACTCCAGGAAATAATGTTTTGATTTTTGTTTACTTTCAGTAATTAACAATACATAATTGTTCCTTTCCTCAGACTTGAGGGTACTTAAAGATGGTTACACGGTGGCATGTATACACACAAAAACTTACGTGCAGTAGCAAATAAGTTGAACTTACAATTTTAACAGACAATAGGGAAGTTCTCACATTTTTAGTTTTAGGATTTTTGTTTTTTTTAAAATATACTGTTAGTCTAGTTCTAAATCTGTGATGCTTCTTGTACTCTCTTTTATTCCAGTAAGCCATTTATAGATGTGTTGGTGTTGCAGAAACCTGTGGAAGTTGTAAAACCAGTTAAATGTAAATTGGTATTTGATGGAAGCGTGTGGTGGCAAAACAAGGATATATTTTCGAAGACAGTGGCCTTTTAAAATTACAGGATCATTTTCCTGTGACAATATTGTTAACATCAGAAGTCAAAACAGCTCATGGTTTGGTTTAGGTTGTTTTACATTTTCTTTAAAAATTTATGTGTTTCAGAGCAATTCATGATGTTAAAGCCACAGACATGGGAATGAGCAAAGTGAGATTCAAGGCAGAAGTAGACTTTGATGGACGTGTTGTTACGCGGTCTTATCTGGAAAAACAAGACATTGAACAGCTGCTACAAGTATGTTTAAAAAAATTATTTTGTAAGCCCACTATTTGATACTTACTTTCCCATTTCTAGTATGTATAAATCCAAGATTTGCAAGTAGGTGAGATATATTTCACTTTTTCATTTTGAAGGGTTGCAGATGTTCTTACTTTGTGTTAGTGTTTTAAATGTCTGTGCGTGGAATCTTCTAATGTACTGCTGAAACAGTGCTATTTTTGGGCTGAGTAGGGCCTTGGTAGGAAAATGACAGATTGTTTTGGTTTTTTTTAATTCATTTCTTGTTAGAAAATGCAGATTTGTTGAAAAAAATATTGATGAGAATATAATTCTTCCAATAAATTTTTTATTGAATTACAAGATTACAGTTAAAACTAGAAGCCTGTCACCTGCAAATAAGCTACTTTTTTGGCAGAGCCTTTTGCCTTGGGTGTTGATTATGCAGTGCTGGGGTTTACAGGTCTGGCCATTCACACGTGGTTTGAATATGGATTGCTTACATGATTTAGCATTTTGAGGATATTTAACAACTAAAAATCCTTAAGTAAGTGTCAATCTCTGATTTTAATGTAGTTCAGGGTAGCTTTTCTTAATTCCCCTTTTCAATATAGAAAATAAAAGTGCTCTCAGCTGGATTCCACACAGCAAAGCTATGAAGTATAAAATAAATAATAATTTATCTAAATTAAAAGGAGTTTTAAGTGAGCAAAATGCTTTGCTTGTTATCAGTTTTCACTGATCCTTTCCTTATATACACTTGCTTGTCTACCTACAAGATTAATTTCTTTGCAACCCTTTCAAAATGAAATGTAGATGTCAGAATTTTATGTCTGTCCAACCCAACCCAGAAGTTACCCGAGTTTACCTTTAAATTTTACATTGCAATTTTTTAAACCATTAATTAGTATCCAAGTTTTTAAAACATGTTAAAGTTAAAATAGGAATGTATGTATGTGTTTATAGTGCAATAACCGATCTGTTCATATATTGGATTTCTATTTAATATGTTTTTGAGAGGAAGAGCCTTGTACCACTGAGGCACTTCAGGTTTGCTTGGTTTTATATTGCCAGTTGCTTTGCTGTTGCCATTGTTTAGTAGGCTAGTCTTTTCAAAGTCTTTGTTAGGTTTTGTTCTTTACCTGTTATTCCCTTTGATGATTGCATACAGCCTTCACTAGTTCTTCCAATTCTTCTAGTATTGTTGGGAAAGATCTTCCTGAGTGTTTCTAGGTTGGCAACTGTTTCTTACACAGGTCATTGTAATTTCATGTAGTAACCTTGTGTCAGCTATGAAACCGTTGTTGAAGGATAGCTGCCTTCAGTAGGACTCAGCCATCTGAAGGCAAAGGCAGACATTATGCTTGCTGTTTTATCTGTACTTTTTCAAATAACTAGCTCATTCAACTAGCATTGCCGCCAACATTACTCTTTTTACAGTTGTAAAATAATGTTTGAAATGCTGTCATTCAGATTATCTCCTTTCTTTTTCTTGTTAGAATTGATGTGATTGTAGTCATGGGTTGTTGTGGTTGACTTATCTTTTAAACTTGCTCAATTAGGTTATTCCTCTTCACTTTTAGAGCAGTGGGGAAGGGAAACAAATTGATGTCCTGTTTTAATTGTATACACAACAAGAGTAAGCTGTTTAGTAGTTACTGTGTCTGTTTGCAACAAACTATCATAAACATACTGCAGCTATATTGCCTAAACTATGGCTGAGATACTACAAGGCTGATGGCTTCTGGCCAGCTTAGGGTGAGATTTCTAAGAAAAGCTCATGGCTTTAAATTGAAAGATGATAGATTTAAATTAGATATAAGAAAAGAACTCTTTGCTGTGTGAGTGGTGAAACAGTAGAGCAGGTTGCCCAGAGAAGATGTGGATGCCCCATCACTGGAAGTGTTTAAGGTCAGATTGAATGGGGCCCTGAGGAATCCGGTGTAGTGGAAGGTGTTCCTGCTCATGTCAGCAGGCATGCAACTAGATGATCTTTAAGGTCCTTCCAACCCACACATTGTATGATTCTGTGGCAATACTGTAATGCCTACTTTGATGCCGCTGATGTCTGTGGTTTTTTGGAGGGTGGAATATACCATCATGTCTTCCTTAACCTCGTTCCTTCAGTTTCATATGTTGTGCGTCTCCTAGTCTGAGTTCCTGTCGACTATTTTCAAGTTTTTGATATTATGGAGGAGCTGTATTTACAGCAGCATTTGTAGTAATCCTTTTGGATTTTCAGATGAATTGATTATGTGATGCCCAGAGTAGGCAGGATAATGGAATAGGAAGAATATATGAAAATGGGAAAGAATAACACAGGGGTACCTTGCTCTGCCTTTCTGTGAGGAATGACTATCTCAGAAACTTCTAGAAAGAGAATGAAATTCTCTAAACTTATTTGGGAAGTTAAGGAGGAAATCGATTAAAGCTAGAAGAAGGTTTTATATCAAATGCAGGTGTAATGGTAGAGCCAGCTGTTTTCATTGAATAGATGCTACTCTTCTGTGTCTTTGAGACATAAGAACAGATGATGTTTTGAAACGAAATGGCAAAAGCTGAAGTGTTTTGTTTAGGTGGGTTTTTTTTCCTCCTCTTGAAATATGTCAAGACCCTCTGGAGTGTTATTCCTTTATTTTCTTTCCCTCATCTCAATCTTTTGAATTTGATTTCTTCCTAGGAAATTCAGCAAGTAAAAACCCTTGAAGAATTAGAAGCCTTCATGCTTAAGCATGGTGAGAATATAATTGACACACTGGGAGCTGAAGTAGACAGGCTTGAAAAGGACCTGAAGGTAAATTTTAACTTCTTAATAGGGAGTGCTTATTCTTTCATATATTTTAAATAATATAATTGCATCTACTTTTTGGAATTTAATTTATAAATATGGAGAGGGAAGGGGTTGATATGCCTAATGCAGATTTTCTTGCTCTATAGTATTATTAACTAAGTTCTGACCACCAGCAAACCCTCACTTTGCCACTGATCCATTTGTGTATTTTGTTCCATTTTATACCAACACAGAACAATACTTTCATTAAATAGACCTGATTGTGTCTTTCTTACTGTATTCTCAAGATATCAAAGCAAATTTCAATTTCCTTTTTTAATCTAGTGCTTAGCATTGTATCAAATATATCTGTGTGACAGGAGTGTTACTCAACATCTTGTGCTCTTGTTGAAGCAGTGCAGTATTTACTACTTTTACAAGCCTCTCAACTTCCTTATAATTACTTTTTTTCATTCTGCAATTTAATATCCTTTGGCTGATGCAACAAAGTATTGTTTCCTTTTTAATTTTACAAGTATATTGTGGCTGTCAATCTTACCTTTCTGGCGTGAATTCAGAACTACAAGTATACTGACTGCCAGACAAATAAATAGTCCTGCCATGACTACTTTTTCTGGTCATGAAACACCTCTCAAGCGCATGTTTGTCCTTGTTTATTATATTTGATAAACTAGTTTTAGTTTCTGTCCCTAGGGCTGTGCTGTTTAAAAATCAAAATATTATTTTTGAATTTAGTTGCACCAGCAGAATCAGTTCTTCATGGTTTTTGAGGAGTGGGATCATGACTAATTATTTTATAATCATGAATACTGTTTTTTTGTATAGGTAGGGATTTCAGTGATTGTGCTGGTGCTGAATATGCTTTACTAAATATGCTAGTCAGGTTCACATGCTGGATGACTTTGAAGTCAGTGACTTTCTCATGGATTATACAATCCACATAATGATGATAACATATTTCTACAATATCAGAAAATGCATATTTCTTAATAGAAACCGTATTTTGAATCTTTATAAATAGCTTCAGTGGCATGGAACAAATTATCTGAGCAATATTACCTGGTATTCAGGAAAGTATCTGTTAAAACTTTAAATGAGATAAGTATATATATATGTTTATTTGGACACTTTTTTTGGACACTTTTATATGAAAACTAACTGCTTTTTTAAAATCAAGTGCTGCTTCATACTTTATAAAGCGTAAGAACTAACTTACCTGTGATGTTGTAAAATATTTGCCAAAAAAATTGTGACTTAGCCTCAAAAAAGGGCTTGTAGTATTGGGCAACGTTTGTTCAAGGTCTTCTTCATTTTAAAATAGTACCTGTTACCCATAAAAGGGATTTGTTATCCAGTTGAGAACATTATACCAGAAATATATTATTAGTAACTGTGTGCAAAAATGTAAATATTTTCTTTTCTTTTTTTTTTTTAAATTTTATTTCAGCAACGAAATCCTGATGTTCGTCATGTGGATTTGGAGATACTATAGACTTGAACAGGAGAAATCTTCAGCTTGCTTCTCTTTTGGAAAGAAGTCATGTAAAGGGCTGAAAAGCTTCTGAAATTGCAGTGACCTCAGCACCATACCTCGCTTACTTTTACTGGAGGCTTCATGGACTGTTAGCACTGCTTCTGTTTCTGGAAGAGTGCTAGACTAGCAGACAGAAATTTCCATGGCAAAATCAGTTTTAAAAAGCTACTTGAGTTAAATTCCACAGGAGAGTCTGTCTGAGTGTATTTAGTGTGATCCAGAACTTAAGTCTCGAGGTTTAGTTAGGCGCATACAGCTGCCTGAAACTCTACAACACACTTAGTTTTTCCATTTGTGTCCCTTTGCAGTCAGTTTGCACTTCTTTAGTTTCTTTCAAGATATCATTAAAGGTTCTTGGGAGATATAAGATTAGCTAAGAAGAGTTTGTTCCAGTGGAACCTGCCAACCTCAAACTAATTGTAATATTTCAATTGTGCGATTGTTTCACAGTTTTTCTTTTCTATGAGATAAATTCTTTCAAATGAGCACTGGCCTTTTCTCAAGTACCATGACCTGGAAACCTTCTTTTTGCCACCATTATGATTACCAAGATTACCAACTGCACTTCAGAAAAATAAGGTGTTTCACTTTAGTGGAGCCAGCTGTATGGGTTTAGCCAGAGTATATTGTTACTGTGAAAAATTACTGTGTACGATTTTGATGCACTTCTTTTTAAGTTTTGTTCTTTTTTTCCCTACTTTGACATTTGTTTTCTTATTTGTAAGTATCTTCGGATGTAATCTGGGAGATATTATGGTAGTGCTTATTAAAAGTTACCTGGCATTTTTGGCTTTTAATATTTTAATAGGCTCTATTGCCAGATATGGTCTTTCCTAGAAGGTGCAAGAGATGTAGTTGGAATATACAATAGTAAAGAATGAACTATTTATAATTAAACAAGTGAATACATTGTATTTTTAATTTATTTACCTCTAGATATTGTTACCTGAAATCAAAGCCACTTACTCTGTGTTTTTTTTAAAAGTTGACCTTACTTGTTTGGGACAGTAAAGTAATTCTGTCAGTGCTCCTCAACTATCCTGAGATAAGTGCTTAGTTTATAACTTTGCAATGTGAAATTCTAGCATTGTATATAATTGGCCTCAAGGCTTTCTGTAGAAGGTACCCAAGTTGTACCAGATTCTTTGAGACCCAGTCTTTATTTATAAGGCCATGTATACTGAGCATGCAAGTTGAAATATAAGTGGAATAACTGTATATAAATAACACAGGCAAATTTTTTTATGCACTTTAATATAAAATAAGTTTTGCTCATGAGTGAGAGTTAGTAAATAAGACCATCTCAGTTGCTGAATGATGACTGACTTGCTGAAAGAAAAAATGTTGATATGAAACACAAAGCTTCAGAAATCAATTTAAGATTGAATTGTAAGCATTGCAGCAGATAATTGTGAAGACCAACATGTCCAGATTTGACTAAAACCTTGTTAGAAAGTTTTTTTTCATACTAAGTTTTGCTTACCAGTGAATTATCAGAATTTAAAATAGCATACCTTTTTGGCAACTGCAAAGCACTTTGCATGATGGTAATTTTAAGTAGAAAAACATTCCAGAATTAAGTTACAGATGGGACTTCCCATGCAATAATTGTGGGGGAAAGGATCTCTTCAATACCTTTGTCCATAATCTCTATTCACTGGTGGCTTCTTTGTAGTATAGTACCTTATTATGGCTAACTCAAAAGAAGGCTTGCTTTATCTGGTTTTCTCCTATTGTAGAACCAGTTAGTATATTTAAGCCTGATGATTTGAAATGCAGTTTAAGGGTAATTTGGAAGTCTCCTGTATCAAATAAATAAGGCATATTTTTGCACATTATAAATATTTACATTTCTCCTTGCCCTGCCATGTAAAATTCATCTCATCTCAGTATGCACTCTGCTGGTATTAGTCTTACTCATGAAGAGCGCTGGAATCTGGTAACACGTAACCTGTTTTCTTTTCCCTAGAATATTTATATGAATTTTGAATTTGAATAAACATGTCAATAAGCCAGTTATTCCAGAAATCTTAAAAACCTGAAGAGAAGTAAAACTGGGAAGATGTTGTTCCTGCGGAGGTTAGTGAAGACAGCCAATGTGATTGAAGTGGCTTGTGTGCTGGAGTTACTGATGAATGAGTAGTGTCAGTATGCACTTTGCAGGTCAGAAGTTTGCCTATGAGATTCGTAAATGTTATCTCAATAGCAAAGTGTTTCTGTATTGTTTTCAAGAGGAGGCATGAGTTTATATTTTTGCAGGACATCTGCTCCAAAAGCCTATAGAAATGTTTGGGTTTTTTGTTTTTTTTTTTTTAAAATTTATTAGAGATGTAATTCATCTGAATTCTGATCCAGATTTCCTTATTTGAGACAGAAGAATACCCATCCACAAACCTTTTGTTTATATTCCAAGATAGAATTCAGTTCCTTGTCTCCCAGTTACATTATGGATTATGGGCAACACGATATGTTAACTTTAAGAAGCCAGAACTGGAATGTTTTTGGGTACATTACAGTCGAACAGTTTGAGGATCCAGTTTCATTTTTTAAAGTGACCTGGATGATTATGTACCGCAAAAAGGCATTGCAGACAGGTTTTGGCAGTACCTTGTAAGTTTACATGCCATGCAGATGGATGGGAATGCTGATTCATAGAGCCTGTCAGGTTGGAAAGGCACAGTAATTCCAAGATGTTACATTTTAATTTATATGTTACAATTTGCAGATTGCTTTAACAGATTTGATATTTTTACTGTTTTTTTCTTTAACTGTTTATAGTAAAAAACTTGAGGTGATGTGGGTCCAGGACTTAGTTTACTTTTGTTTTAATGTTTTTTGGGAAAATGATTAGCAAATACATTTACATTATAGAATTAAAGAAAACTTACAAAGTGTGGAGGAGTGGGTTTTTTCTTTATCACAAATGCAATTACATAATGATTCTTTTGGACTGATTTTAAGCAGAAGGAGTAGGGATTTACCTAACAATAAAGTTATATTCTAGGTTTTTTCAATAAAGGTGTGGTGTTTTAAAAAAATTTATTTTCGTAGGCTGGCCTTGCAAGTTCTATCTTTTCAAACTGTGTTCAAAATAATACTGCCCTCTCTGCTTTATGGAAGATTGCTTACATGCTGTGCAGTGTCTCATAATTCTGTAAAACCTGCAATGTTTGAAAAAATTGTCTTAGTGCTCCAATATATTGAATTATCTTAATGTATTTTAAGTCCAAGTTGGCTGGATGCTAATAATGTTTTTCTGTAGAATTTGTTTTTTTCTGTAAAAGATAAAATTTTGAAGTGATTATCTTTCACCCAGGAATGGATTTTAAGTCTAAATTTTCTCCCTTATACATTGGAATTCAGTATTTGATGTGGTCTCCCTTTCCCCCTCCACTTTCTAAAGCATTTATTAAGGATATGATAACAGTAAATACTCCAGTGGACCACTGTATTACAGGGACTGTTTGCTGTTTTGTGTTCTGGTCTAGAAACAGTGGGGACTCATGGAACAGGAGAACACATTTTTTAAGGACAAATTTGCCTCTTCCTTTTTTTTTTTTTTTTTTTTTTTGGCTGTTTTTTTCTGACCTAGAATTTCCGTGCAGATTTTACTGCTTTTTTAAAATTACTCTTTTTAGAAGGATTATGAGCATTATGAGCATCTTATGTTTATAATGGCAGAGCTAATTTCTACTGGTCTCCGGATTTTGCAATGTCCTTCTTGTTCATTTATAGTTGATAATAGTGATTGCTGTTTTAAAAGCTACAAAGCATGTTAGCCAAAACTGAGTTTTCTGATTCATGGCAGGTGCAGTTTTTTCAGTTATATCTGCAGTCTGTTTTTATTGAGAGATTTTTACTGCCCCCTCTTTGATAAGGGAGAGTACAAAGAAGGTTTTTAGGTATGTTTTGTCTAGGTTGTACACTGATTGCAGTTCTGTGTTCTCTTTTTTATCATTTCAGCTGCTTTTTCTTTTTTTCTGTAACAAACAAAAAAATACACATTATGGAAGTATCTCTAATAATGATGCGTGTATCAAATACAGGCATGATGCAAAGAGTTTTTAAGCCTTTGTGTATTGAAAATGTGGTAATTTTTTAAAAATCTAAATGAAACAATCCTTTTTCTAAAGTTGATTTAGATGTGTTCCTTACAGAAGAAACCACAGAAGCATACTGTTTAAGATTTGAAAGCAAAGTGTTTCCTTTCACCGTCATATGTTCTTAAGGCATTTTGGCTTGGTAGAACAATTGATGAATATCGATTCCTGTACAAAACCTGCACTTCCTAAATGCTTACAGAAATGAATATAAAATGACAATGTGCTTTTTTACTTCTAGCTTAAGAAGTGTGCTGCTTCCATTCTTATTTCTAGCTCTGAAGAGAGGGTACCACTAACATCTCTCTTGCAGTTTACCTGCACAATGTAAATGAGAAGTTGAGAGGTACCAGAAAGATTTTTTTTTTTATAGAGGGGTTGTGTAGCTTAAATAATTTTTCCTTTTTTGTTAGTGAGACACAGATCTTTATGACATAAAAAAAAAAAAAAAAATAGGAATCCAGGCATCAAAGCACAATAGTCAGATTTTTGAAATGCATGTCCTTTGAGGAAAATAAAACGTGCCAGGAGCTCTAAGTGATTGTAAGGACTATAGAAAATGCAGCCAGCCAGGCTTTGCTGAAGCAAATGAAAATAAAGTGTGTGGTAAAAAGAACACAAGGAAGGAAAAGACACAAGAATTTAAGCACTTGGGAATGGGAAAGGATGAAAACAATCTAAAAAACTTGTCCTGAAATGATGGAGAAGAAAAGAACAGTAAGAAATGCTATTTTATTAGAATGCATAAAAATAGGTAATATGACATTCTCCTGTAGCAATATTCTGATAGTTGGGTAATTCCTCCTTCCCACCCCCAGCAAAACTCATCTTTTCCCCACCCCCCCTACTTAAAATCAGTGCCTCTATTTAACTATGTCCTAATGTGGTGTTCAGCCTTGCAGGTACAAACCAATTTGTCCTCTGAAAACTTAGTTTTGCTGCTAAGTGTGATGGTGTAATCTCAATCTGCAGCTTTGTTGGTGAGGTATGTGTTTGGTGGGTGGAGGGTGAGTAATGTTAATTGTGGAAATGGGAGCTGGAGTGAATGGAATAGAAAGTGAATTAATTGAAAATTAAATTGAAGAAAATGATTGAAGCACCATACTGAACATGTTACAGAAAAAAAAGGTGCTCTGTTCTAATGTCTACAGAATTCTTGCAGTAGACTGTAATCATTGATGAATACATTAACCCATATTTTTCAAGTTGCTTAAATGTCTGTGGATAAGCAAGACTTCAAATTAAATAACATTCTGAAAAGTACTTAAAACATTTAAAATGTAATGTGAAAAGGATGTATGCTTTTTAAATACCACAGACAAATACTATAGCAGATTATTATAGATAGGTGGAAAATATTCTGGATCGTGTTAGGTGCTTGTGGACATTATCTGTATAAGTCAGAGACACCAATTAAAATAAAGGGTCTTGGTTGCTTTTTATAAGCATTACACTAGCAGTAAGCCCAATTTTTGTGTAGCCAACATTCAAAGTACTGTTACGGGAATAAGGAGTCTGTTAAAATAACGGAATACAGGTCCACACTCTAGTGTAAGTTTGATTTTTGTAATCTAAATTTAGACTGTGTTTAAAACTTTTGAGGTTGTGATCAGCTGCTTCAAATATGAAGTCAGAAGAAAAACAATGTCATTATGTATAAATGATGTAATATAAAGGGGATTTTTAAAGTTTCTTTTAAAATTAAATATGCTGAAGGACTATGTGAGAAGCATTTGAAAAGCGCCTAAAGCTTTTGGAAAGCATTTTGGCTATTGCCAAAATTGTATTAAATTGGAAACTTAACAGGGACATTTTTTGCTGGTGAACTTTCAAAGGGCAATCTCAAAGTTGAAATATATTTTTCCATGTAGCCTTTTAATCAAATTCACCACCCTCCCTCCTGCCTGCACCCCTGCCCCCCCTTTGCTTTATCGGCTTTTTCATTCTATGTCTTGGTTACTCCATATTAGTATGGAGAAGTAATTTTGATTTGTGAGGTGTAGACATTTAAATACTTATCTGCACATGTTCCCTATTTTGTAATTATACTTGAATTTGGTACATTCTGTATCATGCCTGGAACTTGTAATTACTCATTAAAATGTTACATAGCTGGTAAAGGTGGCATTCTCTTAATTTAAGCAATTTTACATATATTGTAAAGGTAAGCAGTAACACTAGCTTTAGGCAGCTGATGATTTGCTATGTTTCTGAATTCAAAAGGCATATAACTATTTTATGGATGCAAAACAAAGGCTATATCCATTTGTACTAGTTACTCAGTTTGGCTTTATGATGCTGACAGTCCACACACTGTTAAGGAGCAACCTGCCCAGGAGAGCCAAGCTCTGTTCATTAATACTGTGTACTGGCAACTCCCGTTTTCATCCTATTCACCCACACCCTCCAAAGAGTGCAGTTTCTTTGCCAATACAGAGGAAGCTTTTTCTGCCTGGCTCAGAGGCCCCAGTGGCACTGTCTCCAGTTTGGACTACATGCCCTGATCCAGAAGTAAGGATGACAAGGAAAAAGGTAGTAATACAGATGGGTTGTATTTCTGTGTATAGTCAAAGGTATGGAGAAAATTCCTTGAAGAGGCTGGGTTTAAGTATTAGACTTGCATAGTAACTGTAGTTTCACAATCCTAGCAAAGCTGTCCAAGCCTCTTAAGAAAAAGCTTGAAATAGTCAGCTTAGAAGGGATTTAATGTGCTGTCTGAATCATTAAAGTGCCACTTTTTATCACTTATACTGATAAAACTGTTGATTTATCCAGTTATGGAAAGAACTACTTGTAATTGGGCTAAAAAATCTGTATGTGGTTGGAAAAAAAAGTCAAAAATGCCAGAAGCCTGGGTGATCAAGTGGAGAAGCTTGAAAAACTCTGGAGTTCTTGTCTGTATGGGATCAGATACCAGAAATAAGGTGGTCAAGCAAGATACTGTGGGAAAGGTTTTGGCTATGCAGCATGATGTCCTGATTGCTAAAGGTGTTCCTTCTCATAGTTGAGAGACTCAAGGAATATTGGCTTTGTTTTGTTTGTGGGGTTTTTTTGGTGTGGTTGGTGGTTTGTTGTTGTTGTTTGTTTGGTTGGTTGGTTTGGTTTTTTCCCCCCTAATGAACCAAGATTTGCCTGAGCAGAGAAGGGACAGACTTCAGGGCCTTATCTGTCTGAGGTCAAGTCCAAATATTGGACTGTCTTTTGGGCTGTCTGAATAACCAGGCAAGCAGCCTCAACCACTTCAAAAGAGGGAGAGAGCTGTCTTTCTGCATGATGTAACTTGAAATCTTCAAAATCCCTCATTTACCATTTGTGGTATTCGTTGAAAGGACATTCTTAAATAATCATGTTAAGTAGTGGATAATGGGTTGAAGTGGGACCTTGCAGTTGGCTGGTTGGAGGTGATTTTAACAATGCTGTTCAAGAATGAATTTTGTCTGTCTTTCCTAGTATTTATGAGGGACTTCAATGATCATGAAAAGTAAACCTTCCTTTACCATTTCAATTAAACTTTTTTTGAAAACCTTAGGAAAAGGGACATAATTTCTTAATTTCTGCCTTCACAGAAGTTGTGATGGGTCAGCTTCTAGTAAATTACCTATATTGATTTGCCCAAGCTTTGTTGTGAATTGTGGGGTTCTTTTTTTTTTTTTAATTAAGACTCCTTCAGTTCTGGTGCTGAATTGAGACATAGTAGGATCTTTCCTGGACTTTCCTTCCTACCAATGAGGTGGCTGCAATGTTATTCAGTGCTCTAGTTTAAACTGATATTCAATGTTTTAGAGAAGTATTTCTTTTCTTCACACAAAACACTGATTGAACAGCGGTTTACCACTGAAACAAATCAGCCCACCCTGGATACACAAAGCATTAAGTTCAGGGTCAGAATCTTGGTTGGTTTTTTTCCCCAAGGCAGTCATAAAGAAAGTCCATCTTGCATTTGAGGCACATACAAATACATTCATATATGAATTTGTGTCTTTGCATGTTATAATTGTACGTAGGTATCTTTGGCTATAGATTTGCACCTCATTGATCGTATTTCTCATGACAGAGATCTGAGATCTCAGCAAAAATAAAAATGAAATACTGTGGAAGAAGATCCTAATGAATTTGGATGATTCGGAAACCTTGATGAAAGACATTTTAGTAAGGCTGTGGCTTTAACCCATTCTGCTTATTACTCTTTATGACTTGCACTGATTTCTGTGGTTCTGACCTTCAGTGTAGAACTTCGGTCTCTGGGTGGTTCAAAACAAGGGGTTTTGGTGGAGGAGACTAATTACAAAATCTGTTCCAGCTGCTTGGTAGGCAATGGGACACTTCTGGATCATTGAGGGAGATGCATAGCAATGCTCTGTCTAGCATTTGGTGGGTTTACAAACGTGCCAAGGTTAACCTTTTTCTTGGACATTAGTCTCACCCTGGAGCAGCCTTCCTGATGCTGTGGATAGGAAAGGTACCCTGGGTGTTTTCTTCACATTCCTTTTGTCAAGAAACTGTGTTGGGACTGTTTTTTTCTCTGCTTCTCATTTTGGAATATCCTTTAAAAAATAAATTAAAAAAAAAAAATCCCTCTTCCATCAGTAAATAATTCAGTTGTTGGCTTGTTCAGGTTCACATCCTTTTGCTAGAAGACTTCAGTTTTTCACTCAGGTTACTAGGTCTTTTTAAAAGGTTTCATTAGACATTTTCTGTTATGCTATTGACCCTGTTCCTAAGTGGGAACTAAATTTAATATTAACTTTTCTAATGGGAAACTACTTTGTGTCATTAGCAAACCTGTTTCTCTCCATTTTCCTACAAAGACAGCCGAGGTTGAGGCAATTTTATCTGTCAGATGAGAGGGAAAGTTTAAAGTGTTTTTAAGGACAAAAGGGTTTTTTAGCTTTTTCCCCCAACACTGTTGTGTAAGTTCATGTCAGATTTTTTTTTCCTTCGCTCAGGTAATTAATCTGCTGGTGTGGCTTCTTTTCTCCCTTAACACCCTAAATTTGCAGTAGAAGCTGCTTTTTTACTTCAGATGTTGAAGATTCTGTGTTAAGAGGGTTATTGTTTTCAAGGGGCAGGGTTATATAGAGAGATCTGCCCAGTATTCCAAGGGACTCCCTGCTGCAGCAGGGAAACTTTATCCGTGGAGTGCTGTTCCTGTATGAACTTGCTAGGAAAAAACAAGACAGAGATGCTGATTTAAATAAGTTCCAGTAAAGGAGTGGTCAAGTCACATCAGTGGTATCGGTTTGTTCTATCAATAACTTAAGATTTATATGATTGTCACCTAGAGCTGTATTCACATTTTCCTCCTGCTGAAGCACTCAAGGGTCCATTTGTAGTTACCCATGGTGCAGATGAGCAAAAGTGTCAGGTAAGGAAAGATGAATTCTTTCTTCCCTGTTCTCTTTGAGATATCTATGTGCATGTTTACAAACAGGAGCTAAAATTTGCAGGTCTGTACTCACCAGGTATTGTTGTCCGTGCTGCATGAGCTAGTTGATCACAAAGCTGTGGTAAGAGAACATTGTGTACCCAGTGTCTAAAGGACTCAGCTGTTAGGAGAGAGCAAAATGAATGCTGTTGTGCAAATGCATCTCAGTCTTCTTGTGGCTGGGGGGTCCTTTTGTCTGCTCTACACTGCTGCTGTTGCCCTGTGCCCCAGACTTCTGCAGGAGGATGGTGTTCCTTCATCAATGATTTGGCATTTGTTTCATCCTCATTTGATCTGCCTGGTTTTATATACTGCGTGCGCCCTAACTATTCTGTAGGCTCATTGCTGTCTTCGAGGGCTTTTCTGTTGTGCTTAGCACTACAGCTCTGGTTCCTCAATAGCACTAATCTTCACAAAACCCCTATGAAAGAAGAGGGGGAACTGTCTCAATCCTGAGCACAGTGGGCTGAAGTTTGAAGTGTGCTGCCTCTTGCTGTGTTCCCTGGGACTGCTGTTTCAGTCTCCTCACTGTCATGGAAGAGCTTCCTATTCTAACAGTCCTCAGTCCACTGGCTTCAGTCATTGCCTCAATAGAGGGAAGGAGGCAGAGAAAGCAGCCATTGCCTATCTGCAGTCCTGAAGGCAAGATTTTTGCAACGTGTAAGATTACAAAGACTTCTATAGTGGGAGCTTGCATGTGACCCTATTCTAAACAAATCAGGTAAAAACTAAACTCCTTCATATGCATGAGATTCAATGTCTGGCTTGGACCTTGAATGATCTCTTCAGGAACATCTTAGCCTTCAGCAAAGATGTAACTGCCAGCAGGTGGGCAGTGCTTTTGTGGTAGAGCAGGAGCACAGTTTAATAATTACTTTAGCAGTATGTTTAACAGGTATTTAGTGGAAGAGTGAGAAAATGTGACATTACTGAATTAGAACCCCAATCTGTGCTGCCTGTTCCCCTTCAGTTATTTCCCATCCCTGGTTCTCCCCATCCCAGGTACCTCTTCCTTACCCCTTCCCTTTGGCTGCCCAGCCTCAGGTGTTGCCTCTCATGCTTACCAAGTCCTTACAGGCTCTGCTGTTAGAACCAATCTCTCTCTTGAAGCTTCAAAACTCCAGTTGCTGCCTCTGGTTCCTTACCTATGTGCTCTCCTTCCCTGCCAGCTTTCCATGCTGAGTTCCTACCTGTACTGCCCCTTCACCCTGTTGGTTTCCCCACAATTCATTCCTGTTCAATCCTGCATCTGGATCTACCCTTTGACATTTCCAGACACTGCCCAAAAGTCTGGGAAGTCAGAGCTTTTCAAAGAGGAGTTAATTATAATTTTTTTTTTTTTTCCCAGAAGGATTAAGACAGATTTTTTTTTTTACCTTCATTTCTCAGAATCACTTGAAATTTTTTTGGTGAGAGTTTTACTAATAACTGTTTTCATTAATTTCACAAACAAGTAAATATAGTAGGCTCAAGCCCCCATCTAGAAAACACCCACTCAGTCCCAGTTAATTTTGCAGCATTACAGGCACCTGAAAGTGTTGTTTTATAATGGCAATATTTCGCAACAAGTTCAAATGGCTGACACCAGCCTGTGGTCAGGCCCGTCTGGCTTCACAGCCCTGCAGAAGGGGTTTGCCAGGTGAATGTTTGTCACTGTAATTCCTCTACAAATTATCTGGACTCAGGATTCTCTAAAGCTTTTAAGAGAACAGGAGACATTACATTCAGTCATCACTGAATTTTGAATTAAAATGGGATTTAAACTTCCCTGCTTGAAAATCCAGGTCTTAGGATTGCAGACAGGTACCCACTTTGAGCGGTCTTTCTATCTAACCAGCACATAAATCTATGTGGTTGTATTTTGAGATGAAAATTATTTTATATACATACTTGAATTCCTCTATAATCTTACTGTGCTTGCTAGTGCATCATATCAAACAAGTATTTAATGCAAAAAATGCTCTAGCCTTTTATATACATCTAAGCCTAAACTTTTTAATATATATTTATAGTGAGAACCAGTTGTGATGGCTGTCACACCAACACAACAATGCCTATAGAGAAAGAGAGAGACCGGTTAACCAGAGACTAACTTTTATTGTGCATTTTTATGCAACAGAACAAATGGAACTGGAGGTATGTAGTAATAAAACCAATATTCAAATTAGAATTAACACCTGAAATATTAAACTGTAGGTAACAAATGTCTTTATAATTAAAAAATATTGACTGTTTAAAAAATTCTCTAAGATTTTATATTCTTTAAAAGAAATGTGTGTTGCCACATAGAAAACAATTCACACATCCTATAGAAATTGTCACAAAAACCTTACTAGTCTATATTACACTATGCACTTTTTTTTTTGTACAATATCTGGTAAAGGTCTATCCCTAACCTGTACTTACTCTACACAGTACAATCATCATTAGAAAGTATTCATAGAATTAACTACACCATACAATAAAAATATCAGGATTAATGTTTTTTTTTTTAATCACAGTTTCCCCACAAATATTTGTCATAGAAAATATAGCGAAGGCATGTTGGCACAGATGGGCGTGCGGTACTTAGCTACACAAAGTTTGAGAAGGCAGATACATAAATGACAGTAAGATTAAAGCATATGGAAGGATAAGACAAGAATCTCTATCCTCCTGGGACTTTCTGGAGTGACATGATAGATAGCAGTTTCCTTCTGTTGCAAGCCTGCTGTCTTCATGCAGAGCTGGGAAGGGATGTGCTGGCTTACAAAGCACACTGCTTAAATATGGATATCTCACTCTGCAAAGGCTTATGGGCTATCTATTATTTCAGGTCCCATACTATTATACCTAACATCTTGTGGCTATTTAGACTCTTCAATGTGTATGAATTTATAATACCTCATGAAAAAATTAACTGGAATAAGCTGTTGTGGGAGGTTTGGAGTTTTAAAAATGAAACAGGTGGGTCAAGTGGTCATGATGGCAATTAAAGACAGACAACTGAGAAAAGTTTTTATACTCTGTTACTTTTAAACCAAACTAAAATATGAGCTAGTGTATGTGGCTATGATTCATGTCACTAGCCAGTGCACATAAGCAATTGAGGGCAAAATTTTATTCATAAAATAAGGTCCAAACCTGCAAAGCCATTTCTACTGCCAAAGTGGCTTTCAGGATGAAATTATACTTTTGGTTATTTTGCACAATATGAGAGTAGAGGATTGTGAATGGTTTCAGGACGCTGGCTACACTTTTTACTCTAAAAATAAAGCTAGGCTTACTAGTTATTTCAGCAAATCTTCAGGTGAGAGGTCTGTCCAGTCCAGTAACTCTGTTCTGAGACTGTTAAAAATGAAATGTTTCTATCTTTAACATCATACAATTAAACATCTGAAAGGAAACTATCACAATGTTTACAAAAATACAGCATGATACATATCGCTGTGGACAAATTTACAGTATAATGTTGACTTACATGTTCTGACATGTTCTACCAAATAGTTCTGGCATGTGTCACCACATTAAACATAGACCAGCAAGACTTACACCATCTGAGCAATGTAACATCTTCTATAATAGTTCTTTTTAAAAAAGTGTAAGTTCAACACCAAAAAGCTACTATAGGATATCTGTACTGTGACATTTCTGTACACTGAGTTTCTTCTCTGGAGGCCACCATGTGCTGTTGATCACTCCAAGATAGTCACCTCCTGCCTGTAATGAGGGGATGCTGTTCCAAACCCCTTGGTCTAGTGAGGTCCTGTGTGACTAAATTGCTAATTGACTTTTAGAAAATAAATCAGTTAATTTGGGGACAGTGAGTGCCTCTGAACCCCCTTTTAAAAATTCACCAAAATTAAAATGAACCGAGAGGTATTGGACATTTAAGGGCCTAAAGCATATCCTGGCTGAGCGAGGTCCTGTCTATGGCAGTGCATGGTGGAGCCTGTGTCCTGAGGTGCCCCATGGGCCATGAGAGACCAGTCACAACCGCAGGCAAAGAGGGGGCAGATGGCAGGAAGAAACTATTGCGTGGGCGAGCTGAGCTCCTGTGGCCAGGCTGGGGCTAGAGGAGCCCTGCACTCCAGAGAGCCCTTCCTGGTCTCTGAGGAAGGGGCTGGATGCCTCCTGCCTTGCCTGGTGTGCAGGAAGAAGGTTGGGAAGGAGCGGAGATGGGTAAAAGGAACAATTAGTACCTACTCTTGTGGCTTGCACAAGGTGGTGAGGAAAGCTGGGGACTGTGAGATGCATTCAGGAGAGTCAAGGCTAATGAGGTAGCACTAAGGACGGTCAAAAGTGAAGTGAGCTTTCTTTACAAAAACCAGTTCCCTGTACCTGCCAGTGGGGAAATGCTGTCTCAAGAAGAGCTGTTTCAGGCTGTAAAGGATGCCAGCACAGGCCTGAGCAACCAGATAAGGGTAAGGAGATGCAAACACCCCAATGTGGAAAGGTTTAATTTCTTTGGCTTTACCCATTTCTGGAGTGCATCAATTTGGAGGGACAATGGAGTCCTAAACCTTTAAAATGAAAGTTAGGCTGATTTTTGTTTTTAAAGCCAGTATCTGCATCCAGTGTTGTGCACCATTGTGAATTCTGCTCCAACAGCTCTTTTCTTATAGCTCTTAGATAGTCTGGACTGTATGTTTATTGACTACAGAAGTCTAAACTAGGCTCTTCTTGCCCAACCCCCTCCCTGAATCCAGCTCTGAGCAAACCCAGCACATTGTGCCATTTCTTTCAAGGAACGGATATAAAACACAAATGAGAGCAAACCCAAAAGAAGGCAATTTGAAGCCTCTAAAGCTACACAATATGACTGCAGAACAGCAGTAGACAACGCGAAAGCTTTCTTCTGAAATGGCAATTTGTTTTTAGCAATCTTGTTTTAATGAAAACTGTCATGATCAACTCTATTTCTCTAGAAATCTAGACAAATATACTGTTTATCTGATATGCAATTTTTAGCTGTTAGAAGTGCCTGTTATTGTTCTGGGTCTTTGAAGGATTCTGCTGTTGATGAGTGCTGCTGTTTTACCCGGAAGCTTAATTTCCTGGCAGAGTTGGCTAAGGAAGTCCCTGAATCTTTTGTTTTGTGCAGTATTTTAAGGTAGCATTTATATTATTTTCTGTTAGGAAATGGGAGACCACTTCTTTTTTGTTATAAGTGTGCAGACTTGTTCTTACATCTTCTATTCAGGGAAAGCAAACAGCCCCCAGCTGTTCTGGGTCCAGGCCTGGAGTTATTATCAATAGGCAGAAGAGATAGTAGTTGCTGTTTCTTTTGACATTTTTATAGTTTTTTAATGACCTTTCCCCTATAACTAGATGAAATGAACTGCACTTTCCCTTTGAGGATGCTATGAAATATTTGGAAATAATAGGCACTGAGAAATCTTATAATGCAGGACTTAAAATGGATTTCTTTCTGTTAACTGGGATGCAGTAGGATGGAGAAGCTGAAATGTATGCAGTATGTGTTCAAATGTGCTTTGGACTCCTAAATGACAGCAGGGTTAAATATGTTTAACTAATAGTCACCTCCTAAACTAACTGGTTGCTACTGTTGTATGAGGTGGTTCTCACTTCGATCAATCGCCAGATCCATCTTGCATACCTCTGTTGAAGACTTCATCCTGTGATCCTGGATGGTCAGTCCCTTCATAATATGAGTTCCCATTGTGAAGGAAAGTCCCCACTGCACGTCCTTGACGAGCATGTCCCACTGCGTCACTGAATACCTTGTTTATTTGCTCTTCGGAGGGCATCCACCAGTCCGGGTTGGAAGTACAGTGCATCCTAATGAACTCTGCAAGAAAACATGCAAGGATAAAAAACAGCTTGCCTTTGCAGCATTTGTTATTGCTCAGGTGTAAAAAGCTCTTGTGAAATAAACGTGGGCATTACTGCTCTACTTAAGCAGAAGTAAAGCCTTATGGGGGATGCCATGATAATGCCACTTGGACCTATTTCATTGCTGTACAAGTGTGTTTCTCCACATGCAGTGTGTGTTGTTACACCTGAGCTAATTAGGTGATGTGGGACCTGGAGACAAAATCCCTTCTTGTGGAAATAAAGAGAAGTAATTCGAAGTGAAGGCTGTGATTCCACATGTGCAATACATGTCAAAATACATGAATGGGATGTATTTAGTTTGAAACCTGTTGGTGTCTATACCTCAAGGTGATTGCTGTCGTGGATCTTTATGACCTCCCTCTGCTGGCTGCTTCAGCACCTGCAGGCTGCAGGAGCCCACAACCTGCTGGAAAATGTCACTGCCATTATTTCAGTTTGATGCTCCTTTCTGCTTGGGATATCTTTTCTTTTAAGGTCTGCTCTTTTCCTCTCCCTTTATTTCGCATCTTTTTTTTCTGAGACTAAACTGGCCTTAGAAATAGCTAAATGAGATTAGAGGGCTGAGTTGGTGAGCCTTGCAATAGTTTTCAATGCAGGAGAAAATGAATTGTACTGCATGTAATTTGGCTACTTAAGTAGCTGCTGCTTCCACATGCAGCTCTTTGTATGTGATGATTACATTTTTTATAATTTAGTTTTCAGATCCTTTGACATGTAATAGTCTAGACCTTCCAGAAGGTGTCTTACCAATTCTAGAGTTGTAACTGTTAGACACAGTTCAAATAGGTTTATTTGGGCTTTAAAACATCCAAATACGATTTTAAATGTGAGGGCACCTTATTAGAGATATTGCATACACTATAACTCATATGGAAACTGAGCTTCTTATTTATTCTGTAATATTAGTTATTCCCTCATGCAGCATTGTGTGTCCCAGGATATTTTTAAATTCTATTTTCTACTGTTGACAAGCCAACAGTACAGTAAGTGGTGTAAGGTAACTTCATTACTGTCACCACATCTCAAGACAGGGACTGCTGTGCTTTTACATGAGTTCCTGTGCCTGCAAGGTATCTCATCTGTTGGACAATTAGGATGTGATTTTTGCATAGTTCCTCCAGCAGTGTCTGCAACATTGATAGTGATCTCTGTTTTAAATTCATTTTCCTGGAAATCCACACAGGCAACAGTGATTTCTTCCTAGTTATGCTCATGTGTGCCTCCACAGGCTTCCCTTTTTCTTAGAGAAATGGTTACCACGTAAAGGAGTAATGCTATAATTTAAGCATGCCAATCTGTTTTAAAGTTCCAGACACCAGTCAGTTGTAGGGATATATTAAAAATGTTTATAGATATTTAAACTACTCTGAGTGCATAGAAAGGACCAGTTTGCACTCTCTGCTCTGGGGGAATGGTGTAATTGGCCATTGCCTGAGAATTAATCAGAAACTTGTTACCTTGGCTTTGTAAATGGGCAGGGGCCAGTGGTCAAGTCTCAGCACTGGATAAAGTTGTCATGTTCCCACCCATGCATGAAAGCCCAAAGAGAGAGCTGTCTACTCTGCTCTCTTAGCTGGTCCTTACATACTGAATGTTTTGGCTTCCTCTTCAAGCTTCTGAACATTAAAGAAATTACCCTTCCCTCTTTCTCCCAAGGAGTGCTCCCCATATTGTGTATGTCCAGAGCCCCAGAAAGGAGAGTGGCCATAAACGGAAGTCCATGTACAGGTGGGTTTACTGTTAGTTTTGGAGGCAGGGGGAAGAAAGGGGAAGAAAAGGGTATCAACACTCTGTTTGTAAATTATTAGGTGAAATTTGAAGTAACTTAGTAAATATTAAAGCATTTGCATCCAGTAAAACCTATGGAACCCTGAATCTTTCTCTAGACCTCTACAGCACAGTGTGCAATGGATTTGTCCTTCAATTAGGCTCTGATAGAGCATTCAGGTCTGGTAGAGTTTCATATAGCAGGTTAAAAGATTCCTTTGTAGTACAAAAAGAGCCTCTTTGTCTAATTTGCCTGTATGCAAAATCTGAGTTCATTACCTGGTTACATCAGTGTACCCCGATCAGGAATCTTATCTACTTAGGCCTGTTGGATTCTTCTGCCCTAGATAGGAAGAGGCTCCATCTTATGTATATAACCACTTTGTGCTCCAGTTGAATGATTAAAGATATTTTTATCACTGACTGACCACAATATAGCTTTTTACATTGCATCGATTAGTAAATATTCTTGAGTTAGTTCAACCAAAATTTCATGTATGTGCTCGCAGAATACTATAAAGTTAACTAGGAGTTAATTAAAGAAATAATAAACATCTGCATTTATAAAATGCAGATGTTGATACTAAAGAGGTATTTTTAATTGGGCTTTAAAAAGTCCTGGTTTGTATGTTTTATTATAAAGCTTGGTACTGGGCCTTTCAAACAATTTTAGGAAGTGAAAACACAGAACATTCTTCTCAGTCTGTACCCTTTCTTTCTATTGTCCAATATCCTTACTCTCTGATGTTCAGAAATGCTTGCAAAACTCCCCTTCCTCTTTAAGGCTAAACATGGGGGAGAGTTGTTCCCTAACTTTTTCAGGCAATGTTGCATCAGTATGCCAAAAAAGAAGTTAAACGCTTAACACCACCTTTGTATACACCTTGTAGGTAATTAACCTGTAGATATTGTTGACCCTATAAGACATTTGAGACTCGCTTAGCTTCTAACTCCACTGTGTTCTTCTACACTCTTCTACACATTAGGCTGTAGTTATTCCTTTGGCTAGTTTTGTTCCATATCAGAGTTAAAAAGTACCATGATAGTTTACTATATAGCAGTGTAATCAGGATTATCTGGATTTTCTTCTTTGTTTAAATTGTATTAGTGACATGGTCTTGCATTTCTCCTTTCTCAAATAAGCAACATTGTTTTTTTTCCATCAAAAAACACCCAAAATACATATATAATACATACATATATGTATGTATGTATAAAAAGAAAGTGGAGGGTTTCTGACTGCTTGTCACCTGCCTGTGAAACCCCTTCTAGTTCTGCAACTGTCAGCCAAACGCTTCTACTGAGCCAGAGCCAATGTGGTGAAATGAGATCACATATGGTGGACACTGAGCGAAAAGATGCAGTACCTCTGAGACATGTTACTTTTACTGGATCCAGAGGACGTCTTTCAGGACCTGTCTCTCCTGACTGCACTGACCTTTTCCTTTTTCCAAGGCCGCATGAGTACTTAAGCTCATCGGTTGTGAAAACAAATCTGATGAGATAGCGCAGGAGCCGTCGTCCATCTTTCTTGGAAGAATTGACAGCCTCATCCCACTGTTTACTAGTGATGTAGACAGGGTAGTTGTTCAGCAGCTGCTTACTTCCCTGAAAAAGTGAAATACTTCTGTTGCTTATTTTACAAGGCAAATAAGTAAAAATGTCAGCTGCAATAAAAGATATACTTTTTAATTAGCCACAATACTGACAGTGAAACACAACCCAAAGTGAACATTGCTCTTACTGAGAATGGATACTTTTAAAATTACTTTTTCATTTTCCAGAACTCAAACTGGGTGAGGCATGAGGAATACATTTTGAAAGGTGGCTTTTGATAATTTCCATTTTAACAAGCAGGTTAAAAAGAGTTAAGAATCAGTGACTGGGTATATTATTTAACTATAATGTTCCTTCTTAATATATTAAAATGCATAAAAAGAGTCTTTGAAGAGCATGATCAAATGGATCACTTCATCACAGTTGACAGTTTACTTTGGAGGTGACTCTTTTGGTCTATTTTTATAAAAAATTTATTACTTCTGTAGAACACACCTGAAACTTGACAGCAGTTATGTTACTGTGAAAAACGTAAAGAAAATAAATAAAGGAACTATGAAAACTAAAAGCTTTATTATTATTAATGAATGCTGTAATAACTCAAATTACTGCTTTACAGAAATGCCACTCTCTCAGCTGGAATGAAATTTTGCTTTTAACTTTCATAATTTGTGTGCTACAATATTCCAACATTAAATGAATGCTGTGGGACTAATTATGGGGATTCCTGTAATCCACATAACTTTATAAGCCCTCTTAAGTCAATTGTACCTAAATTGTATTTAATTCTTGTTGCCCATAAAATGCTATGGTCCAGGATTACCCAATTAATGTAAGATGGTACTATTAATATACTTGAAATAATTGAAGTACACAAAAACCCCAAACTACACCCTCCTAGAGACTCATTCACTTTTACAGCTACACCTCTTTATCAAGATGCATAAATCTAGAAGCCCAATTAGTAAACTCTTCGTACAGCCCCAGCTTAGACAGGAGCTCGCAGTGAGACACAGAAACAAGGGTCTGATGCTCAGTGGAGCAATCAGCCACTTGCTGCCCTTGTGGGCAAAAGCTGCAAAGTTCTCCTCACTTCCAAGCCTTTGATATCTGAAAACTATTTAAAGGACTACCCTTGCCTTCTTTCATATATTTTCATATTATTTATAGCATCTTGGGAGACAGCTTGAGAGCATCTTTGAAGTTTTTCCTCAGGTACTTGCTGCTAATTTCTTTGCAAGTTTGATAAATATATGGAAGATTGAATTTAGCAAAGATGGTGCTCAGGGGGTCACTAGATGATCTAGAGTAGCACCACCTCTCAGTGGGGAGAGCATCACTGGGAGCTGAGCCTCTGTGACTGTTTGTTACTTGTTTGCCTTGCTGCAAGCTGCTGGCAAAGACAGCCACAGGCAAATCCAAAACTCTGCAAAGGAAGCCAAAATATAAAGGAAGAAACGGGTTTTGTCTCTCTGAGGGGCCACTCCCCACAAAACAACACTTTATTCCCCCTGTAGCTTGTCAATTCAAGCTTGTAATCCCTAGCAGAAAGACCCTTCACCTATAGTCTAGCTCTGCTACAATTTAGAACTTTCTCTTCACACTTCATTGTCTCCTCACACCACTGTAAAAGGGTCAGCTTTCTCCCCCTTCATTGATGACACAAGCAGCTGCTTTAACTTTTGCCAAGTACGCAAGGCCCTGGGAAGCCAACAGTAAGGCTGATGAGCTTTGCAATGAAAGAACATTACCTGCCTTCCAGTCCAGCTCCTTGTCCTCTGCCAACGTGGTGAAGGGGCTGGGGAAGGAGGAAGATCAGAGCAGCAGCATGGAAAGCTCTTTGGAGGTATTATACTCTTCCCTAAACAAATGTGACCACGCTATCCCAGGGGGAGCTGACATGACACTTCCTTAGCTTGTTCCACTCCAATAATACACAGGACCATGTGATACTCATGTTGGTACTTACTATTTTCAGCACCTAGTTCCTCAGAAGTCAATTATTTTCCTACCTTAGATTTCTGAAAACTATTTTTTTCCTATGACAAAAAACATCTAGTGAAGCAAGGACTTCTTACAGATACCAGTGCAAAGTACAAGCTGCAGCTTTCTCTGTAGGCACTGTCTTGCTTTTAAGCCCTGGCAGGCAGGGCTTATGCAGTGCAAGCCCATTGCACAGGGGAAGGCTCCAGGCTTACTCATGTGCATTAAGGATAGATGCTCATATGGGCTTTGCTAAGCTGCAAGCTATCCTAGAAGCTACATCTATATTTATATATATATTTCCTGATGGATATAAGGTGCAGAAAGGCCCAATATCTCATTTTCAAGAGAGCTCACATTCATATTAACTGAGGAGAAGGTAATAAATTTTGCGTAACTTCCTCGGCCTCAATTTTATAATGCTTCTCTCTTACTCTACCAGAAATTTAGGCTATTTTTCCTCATTCTTCCCCAAAGGCATGATATAATGTGATGCTACTCTGTTAAACAATTACTGGATTCCTGCTACAGACACACTTTCATTGCTTCCTCTGAAAGTAAAGCACTTCTGGGCAAAACATTCTTACTAAATATATGATGTGCTTTGGTGTGTCCAGCAGTCATTAAACTAAACCAAACAGAAAACCTCCTAGAAGTGAAATATGCAGACCTTAAAGGAAGAACCAAAATACAAATGTCTTCGTGCTTGTATTTGTACATGATTAAGCTCATGAATAAAAGACTAATATCTATGTATTTAATTGAATGAAAAATTATGTCAAATTATGACAAGCTATTCCTTGTGGGACATTACAGAATGGCCTCAGTTTTTTCAGTACTTGGAAATTTTGGTTAAGCAAAAGAGCATTAAAAAAAGGAAAATGAATCTTTAGAATATAGTTGAGTGATAACAACTAGTGATATATATAAATATAAATATGCATATATCAATTTGCACAGGATAAAACTGAATGGAGGAGCAAAGTGATGCACACCCTGAATTGCTGCAAAATAGCTTCAGTGAAACTATGATAAGTCAGACTATGTGAAGCTTGCACTATGTATCATTTATGTGCAAAAGGACATCAGACTAGAACTAAGTCTTCTCTCTTCTGATTTTGTTTCTGTGAATGGACAGTGACACATATACAAAAACATGCATAGCAAGAATATCAAATACAGACAGTCTAAATGAGAAAAGTTTTAACAAAATCACTTAATTTCAAGCATTTTTATGAGCCTGGATAGAAACACACTGGAGCAAAATTAAGGTGAGTTACACTAGAGCTGACATAGAGACTTATACATCTACCTTCTAGAGAAGGGGAGGACTCAAATGTCCTGCTTTTTCACTGCACGACTTTAAAAAAGATCATAATTACAAAAATGCCCAAACTCTCTATCAAGTACAAAATTGTCAGCAATCAACACTTGGTTTGGGATGCTTTCTGAAAAGCAGGAGCTCTCCACAGACTTGCAGAAGTCTGTATTTGGGTTGAGCTGCAAAACGAAGGAAACAAGTATTTAACCATGTCAGGGCTACACACGCGTGTCTGTGTCTGTACACATGACATGTTGGTAACCCCCACACATGGGCTGCAGCTCCTGGGTACCAGCAGCCACTGCCAGTTACCCAGCTACAGTTCTCACCAAGCTAGCCCTAGCCTAAATTCCTACCAAAAAAGTGGTGTTTCTGAGGAAAGGTGAGAGAAAAATTACCCGAAGCAAGGCAAGCGCAGCTGGAGCTGATGGAGGGAGTTGCATGCTGCTCAGAAAAGTCATTCTAGGTTACACTACTGATGAGTCTCCTCCATTTGGGGGATTACTGTACCTAAGAATGACAGTTTAACAATAGATTTTACATATTTTTTACTACTAAATAAATTCTTCCAGTGCCTCCTGATTTATTTGCCTATATGTTTTCAATGAATTTTCAAACATAAAAAGATGTAGCTTGTCTTCTCTGTGTACTACCTCAGTTGGATGGTCTGTTGGCTGTGGTACCATAAGCTGGTTGTGATGCTGAAGTACGGTCTTCAAATAATCCAAAACAGTCTGGCAGGGCACTGCATGAAACAAATTGCAATTATTGTATATTAGCTATATAGCATGAAATAGAACAATATTAAATCGAGCAGTGTTCTTCAGGATCTGGTCTGTACATCTGTGAGACCCATTTCAAATAGGAAATGCTTCTCATTTTGATTTGTGTGGACATTTCATTTAATAAATGTACAACAGATGTTTTATTTCCTCTTTGAGATCTCTGACATTGCTTTTATTTTCTGCCCACTAGTTTTCAAAGGGTTCTTTCCTAGTTTGAAATTATAATTATTACAAATTTAAATTAGGTCAGCAGTAATAATAAGAAAAAAAATCTGTAAATACTGTAAAAAGCCCACATTATACAAAGGAGAAAACATTTCTTGGACCTAAATAATGCATTGATTAACATGTAAATATGCTCAAATGTTTTTGAAACTACAGCCTGATTAACTATACTGAAGAGATTTAATGACTCATGTACTTAAATTTCTATTCCCTCCCTCCTCCCAAATTTGTTATAAAACTAGGTATTAGGCAAATTGCTTTATTTCTGTTTCCCTTGTCCTTCCCACTTTCCATTCCCATCACTCTCATCCATTACAGTAGTGGTACCAACATCCTATTCCCTTCTGTTGAGGTGATAGGTTAATTAGGGATGATTCAATTATGGGTCTCTCTTAAGCAGATGCTGCCACATCCCTGATTAACTCTGGAGTATTTTTGAGATACAGCTCTTTTCTCCTGAGCCTGAAACACAATAGCAGAATTAAACAGATACTAATCCAACATTACAACTGACTTGTGCAAGACTAAATAAGCACAGTTTTTAAGGTATCTTATCACCCTCAGAGTATGGGTTGTTTTAGTAAAATATTCAGACTTAATCACAGCTTCAGCTAAAAAGACAGAAAAAATATTTGTGTCGTTTTTATTATTATTATTTCTTGGCAGTCAGCCTTTACACCTGGAAAACTGTGATGTTTTGGGTTTTGTCTTAAGCTAGCAATCTGAAAGCTAGCACTGAAATAGCTAAGAATGTCTCAAAGTAGGATTTACAGGTATTTTGCACTCTTTCCTCAGCATTCACACTGCACAGCAACTATGCCCCTGTCTAGGCAGCCAGTGTACAGAACAACTTTATTCTGTCCAAAACAGACTCTTTACTGAGGGGTAAGTGGTGTTACATCCAGCAGCCTGCATATAGAAGCCATGCAAAGTGCCTGATATGCCAAATAAATTCCTATATTATTGCACCCTACACTGACTTCTCTGTAAGGTGACTCATCAGTGTATTTACTCCTGTTGATGATTTTTCACACAGTAAGTAATTTCATCGCAGGCCTATCCAAAGATGTTTACCAGTGTTCTTCCAATGAGATGGGGCACAAGTGAGATGACAGGAAATTGTTTAACCTGTTGTGTCCTCAGCAGATGAAGCACAGCATCACTTTAACTGTATGCTGCTGATAAAATGCCTTCTCATTTCCAGTGTGAAACATAAAAGTACTAAAAGCTGGACAAAGCTTATAAAAACCTCTATCCTCATAAAAACAGTAGTGTTTTGAGCACAAAATTGTGTGATTTCATTTTCATTGTAGTGGCTGGAGGATGCTGCGCACTGTTGACTTGTAAAGCCATCGCACAGCGCAGTTTGCTCTTGGTACAAATAAACGGGGCCTTTCAAACACCAGGTGGTACTTGTGAATCCAGACTTCTTGGGCTGCTGTATTAACTGAAGCCTAAAAGCCACAAAGACGGCAGCACAAGGCAGAGACTTGAAGCTTTGGTTTTGCTGCCATGTCCCTCTTATGGCTCTGCAAATATCATCTTTGCCAAGAACTGTTTCCTCCAAACTGCAGCAAACGTAACTTTGTAAGAACCTGGGATCCCCAGCTGTGAAGATGAATAATCATTTAAACCTACTAGCTTATTTATTTTATCTTTGACTTTGATGTGGTTTCTAGAGTTAACAAGATCATAATCCCAAGAGCTGATATTCTTACGCACATATCCACTTATCACCGACATCACTACCAAGGATCTGCACCTACTGTAACCAAGGGGAAAGACACCAATGTCGAAATAACACTGTATTGTTGTGATTTAGTAGAAAGCCTGTGGGGAGGCAGTAATTTTCCTGCCTATTAGGAATAAGTTTCCACAGCCTTTACTTTCTGAAAGTGCCAGTGTCTCAGAAAGAACACTGGAAGTGGTCTGGAGCAAGTGAAAGAGCAGGGCCTTTGCAGGAGCTGAAGGCTGAGGAGGAGGGGCTACAGGTGACTTGGCATGCTGGGGAAGACTAACATGCTAAGCAGGACACATGTAAGAGGTGGCAGGTATTTGCTGTTCATTGATCCAAGTTTTAAGGTTTTGTTGTTATTCTAGGCATCTGTAGGTTGTAACAAGTGCTTATTCACCATAGCTTGTCACAGCTTTCTCTGCAGAGGATCCTAATTTCTAATAAATAGTTGAACAGTGGGTGTGGTGGCCACCAACTGTGCCAATGACAAAAGCCAGGCTGTGATATTTCAGCCTGAGCTGTCGCACAGCACAGCAACGCCCTGGACTAAATACCCCTTGCACTAGACAGCATGAGCAGGTTAACACAGTGCAACTCATGCTATCATCTCCCAGGGATGCAGTTTCTACCCCTAGCTCACGGTTATAGGATGTGCTATTTCACACTCAGGAACATAAATCTTATTTCAAGTCTGCATTTTGTTTTCCTTCAACTGGGTTTTGTAAAAATTTTGGAAAATAAATGGAAAATGCTTGTCACTTGTCACAAGCTTATAGTTAGTGGTGAAGTTATTTACCCATCTTCTCTTTGTTAAGCTCAACACTGACCTTCCCAAGGTGCTGGGCTCCTGCTCAAAGCAGAATCACAACACCAACTTACATGTCTGCACAGCTGAAGGCTGTGGTGGCCCTTTTCGCCATGCTATGCATCAATACTCAGGCAGAAAGTCACTGTGTTGTCCAAACGCCTTTCTCAGTGTGCATTTCCCAGGGGCTGAAACCAAGTAGAGTGATGTTCTCTGTGCCTCAATACACGGTAATCAGCACTGTGATCGGCCAAGTCTGTCACCTCTCATCTTCCTCACTCACTGCTATCTCTGCACCACTTGCAAGCTGTGAGCAATAACTGTGTGCTTTCTTTCATGGATTAAAGTCTTAAAAGCATGGGCTGGGAACAGTTTCACAAAAAATCGCTCCAGAAATTCAATTGCATCATGACAATTTCCCAAATACAAATGCATTTGTATTTTTAAATCGCTTTTTGTAATATGATGTTATGTAACACCCTGAATATCTGCAATACCTTCATCAAAAAAACTTTTCATATCATCAAAACCATAATTTGGCAAGATGTTGCCTGGTAGTAATGCCATTATTCCCTTTTAGTACTCTATTAATTGAAGCTGGCATCAGCTGTGCAATTAGTTTGTCTGGGCTCAGTATCAGGCCAACGAACCCACAATCACAAAGGACATCTCACCTGTTCTTTAAAAAAAAGTAAAATCAGACAGTATTTGCATCTTTTCGTTTTCTGGAATGTCCCAAATACTCCAAAACATATTGTTTTAGTTCCTGAAGGGAGTTGTCCAAACCTCATGATTTTGAAAACATCACACTGTGGTAGCAGCTGCCTACTGCTTCTGGTAGTAAGTTGATGTGCACTTAAGGGATGAAAAGCTGGTGTGCCTAAGCAGCTACTGCTCCCTGCAGCCCATGCTGCAGCTCTCCTGGCAATGATCACCTCTCACTCCATTCTTGAACCACTCTGTCTTATAACCTGGGCTGGAATCAGCATCTCTTTTTAGTTTTCTAAAACGCTGGCAATTCTGGCTTTGACTAACAAGCTCCTCAGCTGTCATGACACTGGGAGGGAGTTGGGACAGAAAGCTGAGGTTGCAGTTCCAGATGAAGCTGCTGCTGAATGAGTGCTAACTTCCAGAGTTTACAATGGCAATGGAAAATATTTCTACCTGATCACCTTCATCATTATATTGGTGTGACTGCATCATTTTACTCTTCACAAGTACCAGAACAGAAATACTTAATGAGCAGTTCCATATTATTGACAAAACCTATTTCCACCTGATAATGGTCCAATACTGTTATTAGGATGCCAACATTTTTCCTTAATTTTTGGCAGGAAAAGAAAGCTTTCTTGAGACAGTGCTTCAGGTTTAATTGCAATTATTCATTTGCTGCTGATCATAACTTCTGCTTTTTACTCATCACCATCAACTTCTCCTCTGTTATATTTCTAACTGTTCCTTCACTTTCCCTCTAACCTGGTTGTTTTTGTATACAGCATGAAACTTTTCTTTCTAGATAGTCTTCTGGGGCCTTCAACAACATGCTTCTAATGTTTCCCAATTATCACCTGCTGTATTTTTTTTTAAAACCTTTAGCTCTAATAATTATTTCCAACTTTTTACGGAGTGCCAAGAACATCTCTATTATCAGTTTAGGCTGGGTTTTTGCTCATTATAAATGTTACTGTGCCACAATCACTTGCATTGGTATCTGTCAAAATGAGGGCTCTCATTTATTGCCCCCAAAATGTGGCCTCCCAGTATAAAACACTCCAGGGCTGTTTATATTGCCAAAGCACAGTGCTGTGAAGAGATACTCAGGCTCGCTGTAAACAAGGCACATCTCCAAGGTAAATAAAGTGTATCTCCAACCTCTCCTGCAGCACCAGACAGCCCTAGTGGGAAGGGATGGCTCACCCCCAGCTTGGCAGTGTGTCTGCCTGCGGTGGCCTCAGCCCCATAAACACAGCACGAAATCTGGTTTTTCTGTTCATTAATGAGATTTTGTGCTCTGCAGCTGACATGGGCTAGTATTCCTCCTGGTGTTTTGCAGAAGATGAATCCCTTAACACTCAAGACAATTTACCTCTGACTCGCCAGCGAGGAGGAGAATTTTGAAGGGTGTACATCTACATCCACCCTGCTCAGGCCAGCAGCTGTTAGTTAAGACTGGCTCAGCATTGCAATGTGTCCTCCTTCACTTGACCTTGAGCGACACTTCTCTCCGAGTTCATTGCAGGGCATGTCTAAATTGATGCTCGACTGTCAAAAAGATGTAACAAATGATAGGGAACGTGCTGACGAACGACATAGCTGTGTGAATTTCTTTTAACATTAATGGAGATGCCTTCTCTGCCTGAGATTTGGACAAGTGTGCATGGCTTGGATTATTTTAGCTCATACAGTCATTTATTTCAATAGTCAGCTGAAAGCCAGCGAAAGCTGGATGGTTCATGAAGGGAAGTTGTTGAGCTGGAAAAACAGCAAGGGGCAAGGAGAGATGAGGGTTAGGATCTGTGGAGGAACTGATCTGAGTGCTCAAGACCCTACAAATTTGGTTGTTTGCAACTGAATAGTAAAATAAAAGCAGCAATCATTTGTAGTGAGAGCATCCAGTAGAAATCAAAAGAATATGCACTATGTAGAAAGGTGTTAAAGATTTCCTAAAGTGACCTACATGACTGCCAAAAACAGGGAAGGGAGAAAAAATTCTAGCAAATAACCCATTACTTTTAAAATCCCTCTCAGTTGTGTTTTTGACATGGAGTGGAAAACCACTTAATTTCCATCAATCTGCATATGCAAAGTCATTGGACTTTTCTTTTGCAATATATTGCTTCCAGAAACAAGAATGTTTCCCTCCCATATGCCTCTGGGATATACACCTCTGCCTGAACAGTAGACAAAAAGAGATAGAGTAAGGCAGCTGTGCATCTCTAAGTGATGCTGCCACATGCTCCTGTGGCTTTTGTTTTTGTCTGTGCTCCCTCATTTTCCTTCACTCATTAGAAGGTACCTCTTGTGCTCCCTGTCAGCCATGAAGTCTTCCCTGCTGAAGGGATATCATCTGTGAAACCCTCTACTATACACTTCTATTGCTGATAACTGACAGGGAAACCAAGTAGTCCCCGGAGTGGGGACAGCAGTTTGTGTCACTAAAATGCCAAATGCTGACCTGCAAAGGGCAAACCAAAGTTGATACTGGGGAGCTCATCCTTTGCCAGGCTGAACAGCAGCTCCCCACAAAACTTCCATCAGCTCCTGCTCCCCAAGGCAGGCTAAGGCACTTGACCTCCCAAATTCTTGTGGGTTTGTACCCAGAAGGATGGAGAAAACATATAAATAAAGCCCTGGTGTGTTGCAATTACATGTTTCAGTGTTTGTTTTCAGGCTGATTTAGCAAAGTAAGTGGGCTGTCCTAAGCAGCAAAGCAAAACCGTGCTGCAAATTCAAAGGGGTTCTCATGCCAAACACTGGGTGACCGTGCTTGAGGCTCTCTCTTCTCACAGTAACTTCACACTTTGAGGCTGAACAGCAGAACGAGGCCACAGATCAGACCAAAACATCCAGAACATCAAGGGAAATCAAAGAAGTGGTTAAATCTGAACATCAAGAAAAAAGACCAAAAAAAAGGACATGAAAAAGTGTTCATCATAACCCTTGATGGCTGCTTTATCTACGTTGTGGCTGTGGTAGGTTCTTTGGAAATGCGATGCTCTGAAAGTATAAAGGAGACAGGATTTGTAGGGAAACGTAGTATCTTTTATTAGCTCATCCAATAATCAGGAAAAAGAGTCAAGCCTTGGGCACAAAAAACCTCCTGGAAAACTTGTCTGACTTTTTCAATTACATTGATATTAACTCTACCTTCAGATCCCTCTTTGCTTTGGCTACTTCCAGCCACCATGAATGCCATCTCTATAGGTGACAAGCTCTCTGCATTTGAGCAGGTTTTCCACCCCCATCCTTCTGCTGTTTCCTGGAGTATGTTTTGCTGCTGGGCTAACGAGATAATAATAATCAATGTATTTATCAAACACTGCTTCATCTTACTTATTTATATGTTTTCACTACTTTCAGACTGGTTTCTCCAAAACCATGCAGCAAAGCTGGGAGCATCAGGACGCAAACCCTCATTCATGATTTCAGGCCTTTGCCTTTTCTCCCTTTTAGGTCAAAAACTGTGAGAAAACCATGGTGACAATAAAGAAGAACTGCTTAATATTCTCATATTAGCTGGTCTAAATCCAGGTCTTACCTGCAGTTCCACATATAGGTCTTTAATTTCACTATTGGGAATGTATCACAGCCCAGTAATTTCTATACAGAAGCAAGAGATTGGGAGACACTTTTCTCCTCATATAGATGGATTAATGTGCACTGTTCTTGATGGTCTCAAAACCTTAAAGAGCCAATGATAAGTTGGCCAAACTCCTTCCAGAAATTATCTGATCATTAATTATTTTTCAAAACAAGACAAAATAACACACTGAATGAAAATGTATCTCTTCAGTTGAACTGAAAACTGAAAATGGTCTTCCCTAAAAAGAAAATACTGGGGAAACTGAACAAGTTGCAGGAAGTCACAGTGCTTCAAGACCCAAGCACTGAAATACAAATTTTTCTTCATTTATCCCACAGCTGGAATAATTAAGATTTCACAGAAATTTAAGTATTGTTTCAGTCAAATCTAATGGGTATTTTTGGAGGAAAAAAAAGGTCCACCAATCCAACAACCAAAATATATGCAATATTTTACCCAGGTAATTGTTTTTCTCCAGTGGTGATCTGCCAGAGAGTGATGCTACGCTGTAGACAAAAAAATCCTATAGAACTAGAAGGCTTCTACAGCAACAGGGCAGAGTCCTGAAAACTGAAAAATCTTATTTTCTGTGTCCAAAAGCTACAGGAGGATATGTCTTCTGTAATATTTGTTAAAAAAAGAAAAAAGTCAATGACTTTACATCTGCTAAGGAAACACTCTTCTTCTCAGTATCTCTTTGTGAGCCTTGCTTTGCAGAACTAGAGGCAGAAATGTACAGCGGTAACTATTTTTAGATCTCAAGCTCTCATGGATTTTAAAAGAGCTTTTGCATATGGAAAGTAAAAAAAAAGAAATGCAAAGTATTTCAGGAAAAGGATAAAATGATTCATATTACACAGCAGAAGGGAGGAGTTGGTGCTTTTATATTCTGTTCAGAGGGTTGCTAGTGGGAGCCTCAGAGACTGTGGGGACAGCACGATGCACACTGCCACTGTCCCACAGGGTCCCCTGCCAGCCTCATCAAGTAGCTCTGGCCCAGTTCCCCCAAGGATGAGAAAGAAAATCATTATGTAAAAAAATCCTGCTCTTTCAGTGGCTTGATGGGGACAGTATGGCAGCCTTCATGCTCATCTAGCTGCTTTCACAATTGCTTCTCCACTGCAGTCATTGTCTTCCCTGGCCCATCAGCTGCCCAACACGGGGTGGATGAATAGACAGAGAAGAAAGTTTGTGCTCTGACGTAACTTTGGTAGATCTGGCAGACAACACTGAAACCCTCTGCAGAGAGCTTTCTAGCTCCCTCCTGAGGCATGCAACATCTTGACAGGCAAAGAAAAAAGGGCTCAGAGAATGAGCATTGCTTCTGTTTACATACAGAGTTGGGCATTTCAAGTAACAAAAATTTTTGCCAGCTTTTTTGGTAGTAGAAGCTCACTGGAACAAAATCAGTACTAGAGACAAAAATAATTAGACATTGCCTTTAGTTGATTTTTTAATTAACTTTGCTCAGTGATGGCTGTGGGACTGCCTGAGGAGCTCAAACCTCTGTCCTACCACAGAGCAAAATCTGAGGCAGCTTCTGTGGCTCTTACTGCTTCTCCAAATACACAGGTCACGTCAGATCTATATGTTATCCAGACAGCAGCAGATGCATCTGATGATGACTTTTTGTTGGGAGATGAAGTCCTATGTCCTTGCACATGTACTTTATGTTTGTCTGCTTTCTTTGATACACTGTTAACAAGGCGTTTCATTACTCCTGGGGGTGTAAAATGACTGTGATTATGCATGTTGCTTTTAAAGGGAGACGATGGGTAGCTATGATGACTTAGGTAAATACCAGCTGTTTAACCCAGCATTAATTCTAGCAAAGTACTGGCAACCACAACCGGATTCAATTGACTAAGAACTAAAGAATAGGAATATAATTAATGCCAGTCAAAATGGCTTTATGGAAAGTAGATCTTATCACACTAACCTGATTGTCATTCTTTGATGAGATTACAGATTCACTTGAGAAACTTGGGTTGAACAAAGTAACACACCTAAGCTCCTGAAGGGCATTTACCTCAGTACCATGAGTTAGCTGACTGCAAAAGTACCAACACACAGTATAGTGTATATATAACACTATATATATATAACAGTATATATGACACTAGAACATATCTAAATTAGGAACCTGCTACTGGTATCTCAAGTATTTTTCATTGCAGGAATCATCATTAATAGATATGTTTCTAGAAAGGGACTAACAACACCCTCAATACCATTCAACATTTGTAACCAGAACATAAAGTTAATTTAAAAATAATTAAAAAATCTATGTGATACAGAACTTGACGAATCAGCAAACAGTGGGCAAGTAGGGCAGCCAGAGCAAACTGGAACACTTAGTACATGAACACAGCCAAATACAAAGCACGCACGTCTAGGGAGAAATGTGAACAGAATGAGAAGCTGAGCTGCACAAGCGACAGGCAAGTGACCAGGGCAACCACGGGCAGGAGCAAAGAGACTATTCACTCTTGATCAGGCAGATACGACTGTATTGCATGCATTTCCAGTGCTCAAATTTTAAAGAAATGAGCAAAAGGGGAGAAAAGAACTGCAAAGAAGTATTCAACTCATTTGAGAAGTTTCAAACGGCTCTGTTTACTTTGTTTATTTAAAATGGAAATTAAGTCAGCTTTCAGTCTGTAAGTACCTTCAATCAGAAGAAGTACCAAGACTTACAGAGCACTTCATTTAGTGAAGCAAAGTATAAAAGTCAATGGTTAGAAGCTGATTTCAGCTAGTCAGACAGAGAATAAGAATCATTTTTTCACCAGTGTAATTAAGCACTGGTACCAAGCGTCAGGGTACGAGGTAGAACTGCTGCTCACCAGTCTTCAACTCAGGACTGGAGGTCGCCTGGGATACACTTGAGCCCAATGTAATCTATGCTTCAGTCAAAATCAAAACCATTACTGCCTTCAGTACAGGTGGCTGAATGAAAGCTCTAGGTCAGATTACAGACCTTAAATGATCATTTTTGGTCTTATACACCTGAAACCAGGACACAATAGGACTTGAAGTGCACACAATTCTCTTTTTGTCATGCAGTGTTTTCAGATCACTACTGAAACCAGTGAGAGTCCATGAGTCATGGTAACTTCAGATTTTGTGAGGGGTGAGGGAATTACTCTAAATTTTAAGTTTTCTCTGCACTGAAAAATGCTTCTTATGGGATTTGCTGGTATCCCTATGGACCAATGCACAAAAGAAAAGCACAATGCAATATATATAATGCATAATACATCACTGATAGCCGGGGAGAATAATTATGAAGGCTGCCACTTGCTTTTTGCTCAGATTTTTCAACTGCCCTTACATATTGGGGTAGTAATTGGTTATTGCCTTCTTCCTTTCTGCACAGTTAGCAGCTCTGAAGTATTTTCTGCCTTGTAGCCCATGCTATATTATATATGCTTCTCTGCCATTTACAGATTAGTTCAATTAATTTTGCATGGATCTACCCTAAGCACCTCAAACTCAGGTAGCAAAGATGCAGTTCCCTGCCGTTTATATGTCAGAAGCATGTTGTATGCTTCTTTTCTTTGCCAAATTCCAATTTGGTTTTAGTAGTACAATTTGAGGTGTATTTTTGCCTGTGCTGAAAGTTTAGAAGATATAGGCCCAAGATACTTCGTTCTTATCCAATACCACTCTTCAAGTATCTTGATGCACCTTAACAGTGAGAAGTCCTAAGTTTAAAGGGCAAGAAAAACTTTTTGCTTAGGGGGTTTATATTAGACTGGGTGTTTCTGTCTTCTTTCTCCCAGTGGCTTCTAGGTATGGTTGAACTGTAAAAGTTGCTGTTAAGCTAACCACAGTTTAAGAGATACTGTTCAAGATAAAATCCAAATTTACTTCCCATAAAAATATGGATGTAACTTGGAATAGCTTCCTTAAGTAACCAAAAAAAGGAGGTCCAAAAGGGAATTAGTCTTATCAGCTGCAATGTTATTTAAAGAACAAGACATATAATGAGTTATAAAAGCATATGTTTGAAATAACTGTGACAAACCAACTGATATGTGGAATTTGGGATTACAAGTACATCCCTACCTGAACACAGCTCACTAGTCTGGGACTCAAGATTCATATGCATGAGTACCAGCAGACAATTTTCCACTGGGCACAGATAGAGCAATTTTGGGTGGAAACAAATTCTAGTGTTTGGTTACTATGACTGCAACCTTAAAAAACTACTAGAACTTTAAACAAACTATTACCCAAACAATTTTTATCACTGTCTGACAATATTATATGGCAAGGGATTATTTACCTGGGATACTCTCCAACTTTCTACGAAGTTCCTCATTTTCTTGTTGCAATGAAATTACCTCCTGCTCTAGCTCTTGACACCTAGGGCAGTAACCTTCTTCCTCTTCCTCCTCTTCCTCTTCTGGAAGTGTAGAAGATGATGGATGACCATGAGATTCCGATGTTGCTGGAGATGTCCATCCACCTAAAGTGTGTACTGGAGAGGTTGAAAGTGGATCCACATCTGCCAAATGGCTAAAATCATTTATTGATGAGGTGTTCTGAGAAGGGAAGCTCCCAGAAAGCAAATAGTTCTGAAGGGAATCGGTAAAAACTCTCAGAAAGGCCGAGGTTTGTTGTTTCTTTTGCATATACTGCATCTCTATGTCTAAAATGTCTGACGTCTGACTATGGACCATTTTCCCAAGCTGACATTGCTCTTGTCTTTCACTATAATTTGGGTTTTCCTGCTTTATACAAGAAATCATGGACTGAGAGTGATTGTTGTCCAGTAGTTTTCCGCCACAATTTAAGAGACTTAGAACGCGGCTGCATTGTTGGGCAAAGGCATCCAGAATCATTCGACTCTCTGCAACAGAAGAAAATATGAATCACAGAAACCTAATGGAAAAGGTTATGCCAGGCAGGAGCAGCTAGATGAATGTATACAACTGTTTACAGTAGCATGCATTTTATTTCTGAACACATTAGAATTATGGCTTCTGCTTTAATACTTCTGCAACACTGTGATTTAAAACAATCCTGACTTTGTTTCTATTTTGAGAGTGCCCTCGTGCCCTTGCTGTTAATCAGAAATACATTGTGATGATAGACACTGCTTACTGCCATCTTCTTTCAGAGGGATTAAGTCAGGAAAATGGGAAAGAAAATACAAATTCCATCCAATTTGCTATGAGTAAGAGTTCAGGTAAGTACGTCTCTGAAAACCTATTTCAAACTGCCAGAGGGCATTTTCTGAACATATTTGCAGGACCTTGCACCACTCTTTCATCCTATGCCCTGTTCCTCTCCAACAAGGCTTCCAAGTTTTGTTTTTATTACTTTTTGGTTTTGCTGCACTTTTTTGACATTAGGCATGGGACACTTCATGTAACCCATACCTAATTCTATGGACTCTGCTTCTGTTCCTTTTGCTTTAGGTTCCAGAAATGTCCAAGAACAACTCGAGTGATAGACACAAAACCCTCTTCTCAAATAGAGCAAAGGCATCAAATGTACAACATGAAGCTCTTGTGGTGAGAGGAGGAATTTTTTCTGTCCTGCTGACCTCCTACAAGTTTGTGGGCAGGCCAGTATCACACAGTGGAGAGCAGTGCAGAGTTCTTCAACATGCTCTGGATACAATCAGGAAACTCTACATGGGGATGTGCATCAGTTTTTGGAGACAGCAGCTCAGCTCTGGAAGTAAGATGAGGATACCATGCTGTACCTAGTCAGCCTTACCTCTAATGACAGGAGGTGTCACTTCTCAGGGAGTGATAGCAGCTACAAGCTAAACCTAGACAGTAGGAGGGTCCATTTCTGCAATATCTATGTATATAACTCAAGCTCCAGAACACTTCTTGGACTCAGATAGAAAATGACCAAGACATTTATGATATGACCTGTTAGGTTCCCCAATAAAAATAATGTCTTCTAAATTTTTTTTAGCTTATCCACAGCTGAGCTCCTCTAGGTGTCTAAACAGATGCAACTAAGATTTTGCATACGAAAAAAGATTGGTGGGTTAAAGTGCTGCCAATTTTGGAGAGCACTTCTCAGGCAGGCTTGACTTTTAGAAAGTGACAAACACATTTACTTTTGAAACAGCAACCTGCTACAGATGCATGAGACTGAGAATCCCAGACCTTCACTTATCTTAACTTCATCAGAAGAGATGAAAACATAGCCTCATCACACTGATAATACATAAAGAAAAGAAATATTCAGAATTCAGGCCTTTAAGAGGTGGCACCACTCACAGTACTTCTTCACGATCCAGAAGATACACTGTCAGGTGGAAAATCTACTTCACTATTGAGGTTAGTACAGCTGGCCTGAAGAATATTTGAAACAACACTAATTCGCATTTGTACCATCTTCCAGATCTCTGCAAAGAGGGCAGGGCTGAAGCAGCATACAAATACTTTCAGTCTCAGATGAAGTCAGAGGAGCCCTCCCCTGCACAAAACCCAAGGATGTGATCTCCTGAGGGCTTAATTGTAAGAACAGGGATATGAGGTGGACAGAGCAAGCCCAAGCCCAGTGCTGGGCCATGAGGCTGCCCAGGGCCAAGCAGGGATTGCCCAGTGGCGTGTGAAGGACTGGAGTGGCCCTAAGGCCACTTAAAACATCCTTGCAATCAGCTTCCTGTGCAAAAGTCCTGTAACACACCTCTGTAGATGGGCTCAGATGAACCAGGGCAGATTTCTCGAACACATATTTGATGCAAAACATCATGTAACACCCTCTCTACACACCACAAACTCCAAGGGGCAGAAATGCACAGGCACTGCTGACCCCTTTGCAAGTGGGTCATGGTGAGGTGCCAGGTGCTCTGTAGACTCTGTATCTGCTGTTTCTCCTTCCCTTTTTCTGCACTGATCTAAAGCCAGCTGTCTTTAACTCTTATAATGCAAATGCAAAATAACACAGCACAACAGATGCAATAAAAATTAGAAGAATGGAACCCCAGTGACATGGCAGCTTTCTAGCTGAGACCTGATAAACCAAAGGAAAATCAAGAAACTCAAGCATCACTAACAACGTCAAGTTGTTCTTTCTTTGCCTTATCTCTTCCCACATTTTCCTTTAAAATTATTACAGGATGATATTGATTGGAACTTTGCAATCCTACTACAGAGAAGTTTTTTCATTCATTTTAATCCTATAATCTGATTCCAGACCTGAAGTCATATTTCCTGTTTGTATTTTAATCATTATTGTCCCTGTTGACAAAATAGTTACTCATTCTTTGCACATCCTTGTTACAAGGGGACAAAATATGAATGAAACAATTGAAAAGGGATTAGATTATTATAAGAGATGTTATTTTAATATTATGGTTTCGCCTAAAAAACAGCAAAAAGTAACCTGACATTCAAAATACCAGTTTTGAAGAATGCTATAATACACACTGACATCAGTAAAGATGAAATTAATTATTAGTTTTGTTGTAAAATGCAATGCATTAGGTACATTGACTGTCATAATGGCTTAAAATGTAACTGAAATTTTATACTGAAATGACGGTATTGATTTAGTCTTCAGTTCAGTATCAGATCTACTACAAAGCCACAATGACAGCAATTACTGGAGCTTTTTTCTTAACTGCAATGCATACTCAAAATGAGAGTCATGATAAAGCAGGGCTAAGTCATAAATGCTTTTTCCGTGGGTACCGCTGGGCAGCAATAGTGAGGGATGCTCCCAGCGGACATTCTGGAAACATCTGGCTCTGTGCTGAAGCAGGTACCACTTTGAAGTGACTTCTACACCAGTAATGCACCCACAGCGTGAACAACACTAAATGAGAATGATAACTACAGTTATTTCTTGTGATGGAGAAAAAATAAAAACAAATGCTGCCCATTTAGCATATATTGCAGAAATTGGGATTTCAGCTTTTACAGAATGACTGTAATTAGAAATGCAAGCACTGTGCAACATCTAATCACTTAAGAAATGACAAAAAGTTGTTTTTATGTGATTACTACTGAATAAACACCAATATATAATTCTTTCTTGACTTAATGTAATATATGTATTTTCTATGAAAATTGAAACCACTGCACTGGACTAAAACAGTGTAAACAGTTTATTAAAGTCGTATTGTGATATTCCTTTTCCTTATTACTAAGCTCACCAACCATGTAATTCTAATGTCTGAGATCCCACAGTCTTTACTCTTATACAACTTCTATCGACTTTAACTAGACATTTGCCTGAAGGTGGACTTGCTGGATAAGGCCCATAAAGCACTAATAGAGCAGGATTAAATTGCTAAAAGCATAAGTATTCATAACTGGATTATTTGAGACTGCAAGCAACCAGAAGATACTATCATACAGCAAATCAGGTACCAACTCTGAGATACCGCACTCATCTTTACATCTGTTTCTCATTGATGCTGAACTATGGGAGTTTCTCAGCTATTCAACAGCCAGACTGAAGACAGGGTTTAGTAAGAGCAAACATCTGAAACTCAACCTGATGACTTACACTAATGCATCAGAAAAGATGTCTGGAAAAATTGGCAGGTATAACTTCAGCTTTTTCTACACCTAAGTATCTTTCCAATACTTAGACCAGACAGCTTTATTAATAAGGCATTGTGTTGGGTCTCAGTGGCTCTGGATTCAGGTTGTGACTTTTCCATAGTTTCCTTTGTATCCTTGGGCAGCTGGTTTAAAAAGTCATCTTTGTAACTATTGAGTGGGTCTGAATACCATACATTCTCCCCTGCAGGGAATGTATTCGCTGGTATTTAATTTTCAGCAAGATTGTTAAGTCCAGGTTCCTTAGCAGTTTCAATCATCTCCCTCTTCACCTTGCAGAGATTCAGCCCCCCCACCTGATTATTTGTATCTCCTGATTTGTTTATTATAGTATTTTCACTAATTGAGATCCTGGGGCAGCAGCCCTGTATCCCCTAAAGCAGGCTTTATCCAAGCATAGGGACTTTATCATTACGTACTGCTGTAAATACCTAGGCTTGGCTCACAAAATTGAGACCATTTGACACCTCCCATGACTAAGTGATGCTTTCTTGGGCATTCTGCAAGAAGATCACTGAGACAGTCCAGCGGATCAAGGCTACAAGTGTCTGGCCATTTCAGTACCAATCTGACAGATCTACTTCCAGATGAGGGCTCCCAACTTCTCAGTTAAGGCCAAAACAAGAATCTTCACCTTCACTGTTCACTTAACAAACCCTTTGTCTCAGCATGACAGAGCTTTATTAACTGATCATGTTAAATATGCCAGGTTGTAGGCACTGGTAACACCTCTAAGACAGCTCTGCTCTTCCTTCTCTGCTTTCCATGAAAGCCCACCTTAAAATTTAAGCTGCACTGTAAGGTCTACATACTGCTTTCCTAAGGAAGAGAAGTTTCTTTGGTGGATTATGATATTGTTTAATGTACGTGCTATCAAAGATACACATTGTCTTCATAGCAGGAAAATAATCTGAATAGACTAAAAAAGAATTAATGTTTCACACAATAGTGCTATGAATGCATCCATCTGCGTTGCTCACAGCAGCAGCAGTCAGAATAACCACTATTCACTAGAGAAGGGTTGTGTTGCAGTGCAGCTCCACATTTCTCATTGCAAGGTGACATTTCTCATGCATGATTTTTTTCCTACATGATGGGATCTTGAACTAGATTTTTCCTTACCATCACACTGGGTGCAGAACACCTGCTTTTCTTTTCCTCCTTTCCCTAACCCCTCTTCCTGCAATTCCAATGGACTCTGGAGGTGAGGATGGTCTCTTAGAGAGAGACCGAGGAAGAAAATAGCCACTCTTGGCAACAGCTGTAACCATTAGGAAAAGCTGAAAAAAATATGAAAGCATCCTTACTCATGGCTGTGTTTGATGTGCCTGCTCCTGAAAGCAAATATGGAACTCTGAATCTCACAGGGACAGAATATCACGGCTGAAGATTAAGAATCAACTACATTAAGTGTTTGAGTTGCTGGCATGGAGTTAGGCATGCCAAGAATGGTGTTTTGCTACCTGTATTGCTCACTGTTGCCTGCTCAGGCGAAGAGTATCAACAAAAAGAGAGAAATCTCTCAAGTGAAATGGCTGTTCCTACAAAACCTTGACCTACAGCACTCTACCCTTTAATTCATGTATTTACCTGACAAGTGCTAGGGATAAGCTATGTAGGAAAACTGTACAAGTCACAGATGGCGACTACCTTGTGGAGAACAGACATGCAGCTGGACATCTGCTAAGTAAAGGACCTGTCCCTCCCTACAACACTCGCCACTTGAGATGAACCTCTGGCTAAGACGTGTTCTGGGCCTGTGCCCCTTGCTGCTGTGGGGAATCCAGAGATGCTTGGCAAACTGCAGAGTGACCATGCATGGAGCACACACAAATGCTCCCACTCTCCAGGGAAAAAACCCCAGCTCTGCTTCCCCAGAGGCAGCTTGAGCTGTTAAATTGGCTCACACATTTATGAAGAGGATTTCAAGGCTCTGGTCAATGTGAGTACTTCACATACATAAAGCTCTGGGCTCCCAACTAGCTCCCTGCTGAGCTTACCAGTGCTACGGCTCCTCCAACACAAGGTGCATGGTTATTACTTCATCACCAAGCAGGAAGGATAGGTGCAGAGCTTAGCAAAGCACCCTTCCCTCCAGGATTACAGCACCCAGGAGGTCTCAATCTTGCATCTTGCTTTATAGAATCATAGCATGTTTGGGATTGGAAGGGACCTTAAAGTCCCTCTAGTCCCAAACACCCTGCCATGGCAGCAGGCACACCTCACACTAGACCAGGTTACTCAGAGCCTTATCCAACCTGGCCTTGAATAGTGCCAGAGATGGGGCATCCACAGCTCTGGGCAACCTGTTCCAGTGCCTCACCACCATCACGGTAAAGAATTTTTTTCCCACACATCTAACCTAAATTTCCCCTTTGAGCCCATTACTCCTTGTCCTATCACTACAGTTCCTCTTGAAGAATCCCTCTTGGGCTTCCTCGTGGGTCCTCCTCAAACACCAGAAGGCTGCTATGAGGTCTCCACACAGGCTTCTCTTCTCCAGCTGAACAGCCCCAGCTTTCTCAGCCTGTCTTCATAGGGCAGGTGCTCTAATTGTCTTACCAACTCCATGGGCCACCTCTGGTAACAACTATCAGCCTCTGGTAATAACTTGTACAAAATCCCACTTCTGCACACTAAGTTTTTGATTTGTTTTCTCCTGTTTTGTCTCTCTTGGTACTTAAGTCTGCGCAAAAGGTATGTTGGAACCCATACAGAAACCTAAAGTAAAAGGAAAGCCTGAATGTGCAGATGAAGGGGCAGGGGCTTCAAAGAACTTCAGTGCATGAATGGCAGTTCCTTAACTATCTCTTTCTTTAGCACAGGACTGAATCATTGACAAACTCTGAAGCCTGCCCTAGCACCTGGTTAGTATAACCTACACAAGCAGAAGAGTCCAAACTTCTGCCCATCAAAGCCCAAAGGGCTTTGCTGCGAATATGGCCTTGTATATCATCTACCAGACAGCTGAATGTTTTCCATGGCGTAATCTGCTTCTGTAAAGAAATGTAGGTGTCACATTTATCATCCGTGTTTTGATTGTGAGCCACAAGGAATACTTAACTACCACCATTTGGGCGTTTCAAATAAGAAATAGTTTCATGAAAAAAGATGACCTTCTGCCACAGATCACAGAACCACGCGTCAGAAATGTGAATTTTCAGGCTAATCTATTCAAGTATTAAACTTTTTTGGTAAATTACTGGAGTTATTTGTAACAAGACATGATAAATTCATCCAGCACACGGCTGCTTCTAAGCGAAAACAGGCATTAAAACATAGCCATATATCCTATTAACTAGCGTATCTCCCTGTTTAGTAAGGAAATGTCATCACATTTGTTACAAAGGCAAACAGCAACATACCAAAACAGGATCCAATTTTTCTAAATAAATAAATCAATGATGTGTCAAAAATTAACAGATGAGTTAATATACCCAATGTTATCAAAACCAGATGGTGCTTCATAATATTCATCCTGTTCAGTCAAATCCTGAATATATTCTGGACCATCAGTATATAAAATAGGATGCTGCTATTTGTGATGGCAAACAAAAGCAATCATGCCTGCCAAGCACATACTATAACAGGCAGCATTTCAGCTCTGCTAGACAGAAAGTAATTAGAATGCTTTTAATGTCCAAAAGAATGATGCTGATAGGCTGCCACAGATGTGTAGATTTATGAATATTTATATGGTGGTTTATAGCTGACACTTTTATCAGTTGAAGAAGATAAAATATCTGCCTGACTCAAAAGCTTGACAGTCAGGTTAATAAAATCTCATTAAAGAGAATGACCTATGCAATTATATAGGATTTATTGTAATTCATTTTTGATTGTACTCTGCTTAAAGATGCAATTTCCCATTTCCTGATGCCAAATTTAGGTTGCATATCAAGATCTACGTGGTTTTTAACTCCAAGCCATCACTAGAAGAAAGATACGCGTTCAGCATCTCAGTATCTTACACCTTTGAAGGAAAAAAAAGATAAATTTGATCTCCTGTTCCTCGCTGCATCTTACGAAAACGGTGCAGGCAAGCAGCCGATCTATTTTCTTTCTGTTAAAATCACCACCTCTCCATCAGCGGCCTCTCCATCACCAGCAGGCTCCTCCGGCTGCCGGCCCCAGCCTGCCGCCCTCCCCGGGGAGCGGAGCGGGGCTGAGCGGAGCGGAGCGGCCGGCACAGAGCTCTGTCCGTCCGTCCGTCGGTCCGCCCCCCGCCCCGCCGGCAGCGGCGGTGACAGCGGCGGTGGCAGTGACAGTGGCGGTGACGGCGACAGTGGCACCGGCGCTCGCTCCCGCAGGTGCGCTCCGGCCGCCGGGCACCCGCCCCGACGAGTGCTGCGCGGCTGTGCCACAGCCCCCGCCGCCTTCCCCGACGGCGACCCCGCCCGCCCCGGCAACTTCGGCCGCTGCCCGCCCGACGGGCGCACCGCCGCGCTCCCCGCACCCAGCCTGCCCGCCCGACGGGCGCACCGCAGCGCTCCCCGCACCCAGCCTCGGGGCGCGGCGGGGCAGCCGGCGGGAGTCGCGCCCGCCTCCAGCCGCCCGGGAGCGGGGGGAGCCCGCGGCCCCCACCCCGCTGCCCGCCCGCTGCAAAGTGCCCCGCGAAGTTGCGCGGCAGAGGAGAGGAGTTGCGGTACCTGCGCTGAGCTCCGCGCC
>JAWWEE010000122.1:49588200-49780885 GCA_035221455.1 Xenops minutus | reverse complement strand
CCCGGGGCAGGTGAGCCGCCGGGCGGGGGCCGAGGGGCTGCGGAGCCAGCACGGTCGGGCTGGGCAGGGCTGGGCTGGGGTGAGGTGAGGTGGGGTGGGGTGGGGTACGGCACCGCCCCGCGGAGCGCCGGCTGCCGCAAAAAGTTTGTGTGCCCTCGGCCAGACAGGGAGCTCCGCCGCCCGCCCGGGCAGCCCTCCATCCGTCCCTCCACCCCTCCATCCCTCCATCCCGCTCCCCGCACGGAGCGAGCAGCGGGTCCGCCTCTCCCGTTATTAGGGGTGAAATAAATAATGCCATAAATAAAAGTATTTGGGAGTCCAGGACCTGTCATAGTTGATTAGGGCACAGAGGACATTTTCTTTCTCATTATGCAAAAGCATTTCATGGCGAAATAAAAGAGGTTTCGCTGTAACTCATGCATGTCAGATTTCCAGGAATCCGGGAGATTAATCACATTTAACATTATTTGCAACGCCCTCCCCCTCATTCCACACCGCTCCCCCCCCTCTCCGCCTCCTCCCGGCCCGCTTTTTGCAAACTGCTTAAATGGGGCGGACGCGTGGAGCGCCGGCCGGTCCCGCTCCCCCCGCGCCCGCTGTCCCCGCCGCTGCCCCGGCCCTTTCAGGGACAGTTAAGAAATAATGAAACCTGGTGAAAGACAGGAGGAGAATGAGATGCCATCGAGAGACGTTTCTGAGAAATAGTGGAGATCTGGGTGAGATGGGAGACAGCTGAAACCGAATGATATGTTGAAGAAAAATAAACGATAACAAACTGCTCGCTTCCTCTCCCCATTCTTTTCTGCGAGGCAATTTTATATTTTGCATTAACATTTCCCTTCTTCTGTCCCACTTCTCGCCTGCTTCTGTTGCTATAATTTATCAGGATTACAATAAACCCTCTGGCTTGTGGAAGCAAAATTACAGAACACCTTAGTTGTATTTAAGTGACGGCACTGGAAAATCATTCCTCTGTCATCACATGGAGTTTCGGCCACTTATTGTGGTCATCGCTCTCCCATTTCGGCTTTATTTATTTAGTCAGAGTTGGGCTCACTGGAAATGAAAAGCGACCCTTCTTTACTGATATAATTAAATCCTGCGGTCTTCAGCCCATCTACTGCAGAAAAGTGGAGCTAAGTTCTACAAGCCAGGCGCTTCTTTCATGCAGGGCATATCAGGAGCTGGGCTGTTTCTGATTTTGATTTTTTAGACAAGTAGAATAAATCAATTCCTTGTAGCAGCCAAAAGCATCTAAGTAAAGGCTAGTGTAATAGAAATTGCTATTTTACCTAAGCAAAATCAATCATAAATCTTTTTGTTTTCTGACTCTGATCACTTGTTCTTTAAAGAAAAAATTGTACTGTGATGCAAAAGAGAGACTGGAAATATGTGTGAGATAAACTCTGCTTCCACTCAAAAATGAAAAATGCCCTCCACCTTTATTTTCATCTAACTGGCCTCTGTCACAGCTGTGGCCAGCAGCTCTCGGAGGTCAGTACTAAAATTGTAGAAAGTTAATATTAGACTCTTTATAATTAGATTCAAATAGACAAAAATTACCCGTTCAGGTGCCAACTGCATTCCTAGAAGCTCACTACTCGTTGGTGTAGATGCCTACCCCTCAGCTCCTGGTGGGAGGAAAGAACTCTTGCATAACATGAGTCTTGTACGAACAGAGAAAACCAAGGGTGGCACGTCATGTCCTCCAAGCTGCATTCTTTACTGGGGTCCCTGCAGCTCATGAGACATGCTGGGTCTCTATGGACATGAAGAGAGACACGGCTTTAGAGTTAATGGAGCCCAAAGCCACTGAAATGAGGCAGGAACCTCATCTGTTAGGAAGATGGAATATGCCCTGGATTTCTTTCTGCTGAGGTTTTTGACAGTGCCCATCACCACCAAAATACCCTATTGATTGTTTTAAAGAAGCCTTGCCGTTTCCTCTAGTTTGCTCCCAGTGATTCTTTTGGGTGTGTTGACTTAAAGAATGTGTTGATGCCTCTCCCTTTCTTTCTATGTCTCCCCCTGAGTTTCATACAAGGTACTGTGGTGCTGTGGCTGAAAAATTGTGTGTTGTGCCTAACCTGAGGGGCTCCTGCAGCTCAGTCCTGTGGAAATAAAGTGATTAACCTTGGTGGTTGCATCTCTTCCATTGAGGAATCCCCTTATTTTAGGGAAACACCATTTTGCTCTTAAGCTCTATATAGGTATGGAGTCACTCTTGGAGGAGGATTATGTGCCTTTGCAGCTGAGGAGCACGGCCCTAGACTGGCAAAGAGGCAGGCTGGGTGAAGCGATGGTCTCAAAGTATGAGGAGATGCCGCTGTATGTGCTGCAAGTAGTTGTGGGCTGCCCCTTTCTATGGCTGCTCCCTGCAGCACAGCCTACAGCTCCCCGGTGGTCTTGGGAGTAACAGCATGTAGTCACAAAATTATTATTAAGCAAACATTTATCTCTGAATTACACTGGATGAAAACAGTTCATACGTAGCCCTTGTCTTGATCAACTAAAAAAATTAAAAAAGCCTTAGCTGATAGCAGCAGCTCATTTTCAGAAAGCCAAACACCTTCATTTCCCTTAGACTGTGCCACCACTTGGGATGTGACCCTGAAGTGAAGGATGTGTCTTTCCCTGCCTGTTTACTGATGCAAGTTTTCACTGTTTTACTGAGGCTAAGGGCTGGAGAACTGTAACAGGATTATTGCGGAGCACTCAGAGTGGAACAATGATAGGAAGTAACTGAGCTTCGGAAGAAAACCCTAATCAAAACAAAGGGCACAACGAAAAATAAGAAACCCAACATTCCTGCAGTGTATACTCCTCTGCTCCTAGAAACCACCGTGAAGAGAATATTTGTCAGTATATAGAAAAATACCCAATCTAGACAGAGACTATCAATCACTGAACATGCCTGTGTTGAAGGCACTGTGAGGTACTCAAAGAATAAAAGTGTGATTCATCTCTATCTTCCGAGCAGAGGCTAAATCTTGCTCCACTTATTCATGGGAGCAGTGCTCCTGTGATAACTAAAGCATGCAGGATTTGGCCATGAACTGCCAATACTGCTCTGCACATTTGGAGTGCATGATGAGAGCTAAGATTGGCAACTCTCCTCTGTAATCTAAACCACTCTGCAAGCAGGCTAGCCATAATTTGCTGCCCTAAACATTTAACCCAGGCTAGTTAATTTAAGCTTAGCTCAGTTGCTCATGTTTATGGATAAAGAAACAAAAGGGAAAGCATCAAAAGGAAAAGATGACTGTGGAATTCAATATTTCAGCAGCTGTTGATAGGTAAATGTTATTGAAGTGTGGCATTCAAAACCAAAGGCCTGCATTTATGATAATGAGCCTAACAAGGAAATGAGATTGACACAGCAATTCTCTGTTTTTGTTGTCCCCTGAGGTTAGAGATTATGCAGCTCATGGTGCTGTTTTTAGCCTCTTTGGTGATTCCAACTGTGAGAGACAACGCTGTGCATATTTGTCAAGGTTGCACTTTAATCAGGTGACTCAGGAGCTTTTTGAGGGAGAACATGTACTGCTCGTCTCACTTAAACCTTAATCCACATCCTCTGTCAGATTCAGCAGCCAAGTGATGCAGCTTTTAGCCCCTTCTTTTCCCTTATGCTTACTCAGTACTCTGCGAAAATGCTTTGAAATAATTGAAATGTATCTATCATGGTTACATTGTATTTTGAGAATTACTGGCATGTTTCTCAGTGACATTAATTGGTTTTAAAATATTTTTGTCTTTCTAATTAGTGCAAGATTGATGAGCAGTGGAAAGGGCATTTATACACAGGCAGACACATATTTCCATGCTACATTTGCATCTTAATAAAATGGTTGCTCACTGGATTCTTATGCTGAGTAAACACTGGAAAGAAAGAAAATATCCTATAACTTTAGGAGAAGGAAATATCCTCTGTTTTAAATGGGATCACATTGTATTAAAAAAAAAAAAAAAAAAAAGTGTCTCCCTGAGGGCTGGAAAATGGATAAATGAATTATTTAAGTATAGTTAAAGGATACACAGGAAAAAGTAATGGCTTTGATATTCAATGTAGGGAAAATTATTAATATTTTAAGGAATCAATTGTGGACACGTGGAAAAGCTCATTTTAATTACAGATAGCTTACATAAAGCAGTTTCAAGAAGGAAGAAACAGTATAGGGTACTTGTTGCTGAGAATTTTTTAGAAATGTATCATAGATAAAACAGATGACATAACATAGTCTGAACCTCCAGCTGCCCTAAAAAAGCTTCACTGTTTATGTTGGACTGTTTTGGCATAGCCTCACCTCTCTGGAACACTAGCTCTTGTCCGTGCCCAAGCTTAGTGCTCCCATCTTGGTCATCACCATGTAATGTGAAGTTGCTCTATAATGTGTAGTTGTTCTTTGCAATGTTTAATTCTCACCTTGCAGGGCTTGGCATTTTGAGACCAGCACCTTGAAAGGTCTGCTGGTTGTGTGCTGATAGGGTGAGCTGGTGCTCCACAGGTTGGGATCCTGCTCCTTTATTGTGTGTGGTTTTGGTCACCACAATATAAGAAAGATATTAAACCCTTAGAGAGTGTCCAAAGGAGGGCAAGGAAGACGGTGAAGGGCCTTGAGGTGAAGCCGTATGAGGAGTGGCTGAGGGCACTTGTCTGTTCCACCTGGAGAAGAGGAGACTGAGGAGAGACCTCATTGCAGTTACAACTTCCTTGTGAGGGGAAGAGGAGGAGCAGGCACTGATCTCTTCTCAGTGGTGACCAGTGGCAGGATTTGAGGAAATGGCCTGAAGTTGTGTCAGGGGGTATTAGAAAGAGATTCTTCACCCAGGGGGTGGTTGGGCACTGGAAGAGGCTCCTCATGGAAGTGTTCACAGCACCAAGAGTAACAGAGTTTAAGAAGCATTTGGATGATACTCTCGGTCACATGGTATGACTCTCTGGGATGGTTCTGTGCAGTGTCAGGAGTTGGACTCAATGGTCCTTGTGGGTCCCTTCCAACTCAGCATATTCAGTGATTCCATTATTCTTTGATTCTTGGCCAAATCTCTGTGACTCTCATTGGTCCTGCTAATTCTTGCCCTTTATATACTTTCCAATCTCTAAGTTGTCCAGGCTTATAAAAAGGTAGTCCTTGCAGGTCAGAAGTCACACTGAGCTAGAACTCAATGTTACTGATATTTTGTATTGAAGTGTTAACGTTCAGGCCCAGCAACCACACAGTTTGGTGGCTGTTCAAAAATACTGTCAGATTTTGTCAAGCAAGCTGTGCACGTCAATTGCAATTAAAACACAGATGGGATGGACAGAGGAAAACAGCTGAAACTGGAATCTACCTTAAACTCATCTAGATGGGGAACCTGACTACAGCTCAAGCACAACAGGATATGTATGATCAGCCTTGTCATGTCTGCCAAGCAGAGGGCCAACTATGCTTAATCTGATGAAAAATATGGGCCTGACAGATACCTGGAGATACCAGCAGTGATGGAAGTATGAGAATGGCACTCTATTCTTTGCTGAAGAAAGGCTTCAGCCCAGATTATATGCCTTTCCCAGCTTTAAAGAGGGCCTATTAGGAACTGAAGGGTATATACCCTTCCCTATGTTTCCCTTCATCAATATCCCACTCTCAGGCAGCCCCTAACGCTTACATGAAATCATGACAACAGCTCATTCTTAAATGCAGAGTTCAACCATTTCATGGAGCTGAGATGGAGGACTTTCTCGACATTAGTAATTCCACAGAAGTACCATTATTAATCCACTGCAAAATCCCAAAGAGCAGTCCTTTGGGGGCAAAATCATTGCTTGCAGTCCATGAAAGAGGAAAGTGATGGGCAAAACCCACAGTTTCCTGAGACCTCAGTTGCATTCTGACTGATGCAGCACAGAATTGCTCACTTGTAAGAGGTGCTAAAATCTTTGAAACACAAACTCATTCCACATAAATAGAAACAAAAAAAAAAAAAAAAGGCAACAATATGTAAAGGCAAAATTGTGTGGGAGCAGGGCCATGACACTGCTGCAGTTTCAAGTGAGAAGAAATTCCATCGTCCTACAAGTCTTTATGCCTGGGAGTATGTCCACCACAAACTTCATTTGCTTAGGAAAAAAAAAAAAGGTGAAACCTTGCTTGCACAATGGTAAATGTGCTTTGTTGGCAGAGGCTGGTATTCACCTGATGCACCACCCACCTCTGTCTCTCCACACACAGATGAGTTGCACCCAAAAGACATCCAGAGGTGACCTCAGAACAGCCCTTCAAATTAATAACATTCTATAAAAATGTATGCTTTTACTTGTTTAAATGCAAAGGATCTGGAAAAAAAAATGATATGTGCATGGTTGTCTCAGATAATAATATGATAATACCCCAAGCATCTATCAGCTTTACTTTTGTGATTATCATGACAATCTGTATATTCTGACAATTTTTCATCATCCTCATTATTTTATTCTTGTTTCTTTGCTATGTCACAATAGTTTGTGACAACTACAACTACAACCGTAGAGAGACTTGCCCATTGATATCAACAGAGAGGTGAGAGTTAAGCTAATGCTCTGTCTCTGAATTTTAATTTATAATTGAGGAAATCTTGTATCCTCTACCATCCCTGGAAATATCTACTGGGTTTGATGCTGGTTCTGCCACCCTTAGGTAGGGTAAAGGAAAATTTAGATAATTTACATTATTTGAATCTGAACTAACATTTAAAATATATTAAAATCTTCCCAGCTGGTAGAAAAGTGGGTCTTCAAGGAAGCAAGGAAGACATAATTTGTTTCTGTCCCTCCACAAACAAGCATTGCACTTACACAGGACTTAGTTTGCTAAGAAAAAGGCTTCTGGGATTTTTTTTTTTGTCTTTACTTTTCCAGCCCCTTTTATTTTTTCATACTCTGATTATTGTCATTTTCTTTTGCTGGAATAAAAATCCTTTCTGATCATCCCTGTTAACGATGGATGAGACCATGATTTCCAAGGAAATTGTTGTTTTCTAACCGTGGATATGTATGAAAGCAATATACAATGGCTCCTGGAAAACGCAAGTACCAAGAAAGACAGCTGCCCAGATCTGAAAGAAAATACATTGCCCCAGTACATCTGGCCAAAACATGAGCAGAAATATAGTCTTTCTTTCTTTACACTTTCTTGCAGATAGACACATACACATCCAGAAAACTGGAAAACTAAACCTTAAAACCTGACACTTATACAGTTAACATTTTACATGTTCACTTACACAGGCATCTGATTAAAAATGCAAATGAATCTGGCTTCAATGAGATGCTGACCTGAGATCAAGCTTTCTGAAGACAGGCTCTTTCCACTTTCCTCTGAAGAAAGAAAAAAAGAGTTGAGAGTTTTTATTCACCTGGTTGAAACAAAAAAAATGTGTAAGAACTATTTATAAATATGTATGAATAAATATTTAATTATATATGTGCTGAATGGTTTAACTGTTGTTCAGCAAATACATAATTTGTTAATTTTGCCTGCTTCTACTGAATAATTTATTCATCAGATCAGCTTTTTTAATATTCACTAGATGATCGGCTGATCAAATCCTGTTAGCAGAATATGTTATTTGATTTTTTTTTTGCCCTTTTCAAAAATCACTTAGTCTATTGGAAGAACATTGCTGTGATTTATTAGTGGTATATTCCATCCAGTCCATGGTGACATTCTTCAAGAGTAACCTCCAAAGACAGTAGAATTCTTGCTCCTGCCATATGATATTAACCTTTTGTAATCCTGACACGTATTAGATGTCTTTGGCCAGGGAAATAAAACCTGATGTCCAACAGCACCCTTTTGTGTTACAAATTCATGACAATACATGTATGGTATGTTTTATTTTTCATTTGATGACTGAGTATTGAATTATTTACATTAGCTACATCAATCAGTCCTATATTCTGGTTCATCCAAGTGTCTTCCCTGCAGTTTGTTCAGTAATATGTCTCTGCAAAGGATTTCTTCTAACCTCTAAAACTGCCATGTAACTTCAGAGATACCCTGACATTACAGTGTGGAACAAGATCGAGAAAGGACAGTGTCTAATCGTTTACAAGCCTGCCTTTAAGTCAATCATCTTATAGCCCTTTATAGCTAGAAAAGGTCTTCTTACACTTACCACTTGAAAGGGGAGATGCTTAGCTTTCGATTATACTGTCTTAATACCCATGGAGGTCTGCAGAGATCAGGAAGTAAAGCCATGGTGTCATTATGTCTAGAAAACTGTTTTATGTTTTTATAGTATTCTTTCACATTTTCATAATTTTTAAATCTTCTGAGGACATACTTTTTCTCTTAAGTTGCCGAAGCCTAAATATTTGAATAAGGCTAGCTTTGTAAAAAATGAAGCTGCAAAAAAATAATTTCAATTCAGTTTAAAAAAACCCAAACCCAACTTCTCAAGCTAATAATCTATAACACTCCTGTATGAGACTTTTAGTAAATACCGAATAAACAGTAGGGCAGTGACACTCCAAAACTGTGAGACCACCATTCTGAAATGACCCGTGTAACTTTAAACCGGTGCCAGTCAAGACTCATGCTGACATCTAGTACTCAGATCTGCGTGTGTGCCACAGCCTGTTTGCTACAGCCTAATGTATTCCATATTTCAATATGCATGCATATGTAATAGGCTATATAATATTCCATACAAAAATTGCATTAAGAAAATGTTAAAGTTGCCTAGTTCGGCATTTAAAAGTCAGGAAATAAAATTAAGGTTGTACATGCAACATTAACTCTGTTCCCTAGTGCATTTGCCTATGATACAGTCTAATTACATGATCAAATATTATTTCTCAGATTATACAGTATAATATCCACACTTTTTTCATCTTGCAGAATGTGAGGTGAATTAGGCAGAATCCAGCTAGATTTCTATAAACCTCCATATAAAAGGCTGCAAATAAACATGGACTTGTCAGTTTGGAGAAGGGATAACTGAAAAGGGTTGTAACAAGGGGTTATAGAAGGATAAACGGTGTAGGAAAGGTGAATGAAGAATGATAATTCAATTGTAAAAGCTGGAGGACATTAATTCAACTAGCAAGCTTAAAACAAGTTTATTTTACATGCCACATGCATGAACTCACCACCACAGACTCTTAAGAATATCCAAAGTATAATGCATCCAAAAGATATCAGAGAAATGCGTAGAACATAGAGCTATTGCTGACTGTTACATGGGAGTTACAGATACAATGCTCATGCCAAGAAGTCACTAAAGTATTGGTGACCATGAGCTGGATCACATGTGAAGGGCTCATTTAATTTTTTTTCTGTTCTTTCTCTAAACAACCACTGCTAACCATGCTTTCAAATCATTGATGTTACAAGTATTTCCATACAAAGTAAAGATTATGATGACAGCAATAACCTATATTTGGGATCCCTGCCACAAAGAAAGGAGAGATGAGTATGACCCCTTGGTTTAACTGTTACCCTCTGAGAACCTCATCCTCAGAACTGCTCCTTTCTGGAGATGTTTCTATACACATCAATAACCCAGTGGCACAAGCCTAAAAACTTTGCAGAACTGACTCTGTAAGACTTCATTTCTGTTTACTGCTCCACACTCAAACAGGATCTTACTTTAGATCTGTAGAACTGGGTGTTTAAAACACTGTGAGGAGGACAACAGATTCCCTCTTGATATTTCTCTGCAGTTTGAGGCACATATATCTGTACCTCAGTGGCTTCTCTTGTTGACTCGAGTGCTGGAGGTACTGGTTGTGAGATTGTTGCAATACACTGCTAGCTGGGATAGGGTACCCTTGGTGGGCCAGCCAGTGGTGGCAAGCAATTCTGGGGGCTCTGGACCAGAGACACCCAAAGGGGCATAGGAGTTGACACACTCTCCAGGTACAGGCTGTGTTTCCACATGGAGTGGGAAACTTAAGTGGGGCTGTTTTCCTATGACGTTGGGAGAGTTATGTCAGACAAAAAGAAGGTGGAGATGACAGCCATGTGATAGACCATTTTCACAATAAATTCCATTTATCTTGCATATATTATCTGCCTGCTTCACCTGCACTGTGACTGCTAATTCATTTCTACCAAGAGCCTTTTTCTCATGCTAATGAGCTTCTTTAAACAATTGTTGTTAAAAACTCACTGAGTTGCTAGAGAAATGAGCCTTTCTTTTCCCAAAATGCAGAACAGTCCTTCCTTTACTCCCTGACAGGCCTGAAATGACAGTGTTTTTCCACTGGAGGTTTAAGGTCTGTTATTTCACTCTTTGTTTGGTCTAGGAGTCAGTATTTCACATCGTTAAAGATCAAGAAATATTAGTTCTGGGAATTAGATTTTGAGGAAGTCTTGACAGATAGCAAGGTATTATGTATAATTAACACTAAATAATCTGCAACTAGAAGATTATGCAAGTACAAAGGTTATTTTGGGAAATGAATGATACTTTGGAAAATATATGAGTGATGATTTTTACTCCCTCTGAAGTCTGAGGTTCTTCATGCTTTCACCGATAAACCAATATAAAAACAGTCTCAATTTTCACTTTAGAAGACCTGAATTCTTAATTTTGCATTCTGTAAAATGTCTGTAACTATCTTTAATGCAGACCTATCTGTAACATCTGAAGATTACATATGGGTGAGTTACCAAATAAAAAAACTGTTCTATCTTTATTGAGGGAAGATCTAGTTTTCTACCTGTGTGCAAAACTTGCTTGATGTTTACATCTGCTGTTCTATAGTGATTCATACAATAGGATTTTCAAGCAGAGAGGGGGAAAGTAAATGTGTGAGAAATCACAGTCTCATTTTAAGGACACAAACTTCAAGTGCTGACTGTATGCAGCTATCCCATTACTTACCAATATGCTAAAAAAAAAAAAAAAAAAAGAGGTCACTAGTAACTTGGCGGGGGTTGCTTTGCTGTTTTTGTGGGGTGTAAAATGCTGACATTGTAGAAACACTTTGCACTGAAACAAATCGCTGCACAACAATCCCAGCACTGGGGAATGTAACTCTACATCCTATCGCACATCTTTAATGCAGAGATTGTAAACAACCCTTTTGTCTTTCTCTTTAATATTTCAACAATAATTTTCTTTCCCAAATTGGACACTAACCATTCCAATAATAGATAGACAAGATGCTGCCGATCTTTTTATCTCTGTGAGAGATTCAGCTACCAGCAGCTAGTGCCTCTGGAGAGCTTGGCAGCCTTGCTCTGCTCACAGTCCGTCTATGGGGACCTGTGTGAGTTCTCTGTGGACTCTTCCCTTCTTGAACAAAGAATTTCCTTTCAAAATAAGACCCTGGAGTTATTCAATACTCAGCTCTGCTTGCTGATACTCCCTCCGGGGCCAGATCTGTGGAGGACAGCTGTCCTGGAGGGCTGACATAGTTGGAAACAGCTCTGTCTCCCAAGATGTGTCTGCAGTCCCTCTCCCCTACTCTGTTCCATTACACTTGTGCCTTGACATGTGTGAGATTTGGCACCTGCCTTGCAGATGACAAGATCAATTAAGGCAAAATATAAATAAAACATGCTCTGGTAATACATAGTACTGAGACAAAGGTATAATGCCCAAGTATGAAGTGATACGGTTTAATGGGCATGGGTGGTATTAGGTCAAAGGTTGGACTTAATCTCATGTCCAGCATGGAAAGGTTTAACATGTGGCTGTCCATGTTCAAGGCAGCTGGTGCTCTTTGCAGGTGGAATGGCACTTTGCATTGGCCATGCATGCACACTGTCTGTACAGTTTATGCACTGTTAATTTCTGTGCTATAAACTCAGTCTTGATACTAGTTAAATTCCCTACTTAGGTCAAATGAATCATCATGCCAGAATGGAGAGCTTCTCCCATATTTTCCTTTTCATCTCACATTTACTCTCTTTTTGTTTTCCTTTTGTTTTGTGATACTTGATTTACTGGTTAACGCCTCCAAACATACAGTCCGAGGTAGCAAAATTAATGGGACAAGGCTGCATCAAAGATTTTGGACTCTTTACTAAATCACACTAGCCATTTTAAGATTGATCCCAGCTCTCTGCCTGGTCCCACCACCAGGGTTTTTGTGCTTGTAGCTTGCTACAGTCAGAATAAGGAAAGAACACAGTCCCATGATACAGCTGGGCAATATCTGAGCCTGCAAGTCTGCAAGTTGGTCTGTCCATAAGCCCCAGAAAAAGAAACCATGTTCGAATGCCTGAGACCTCACAGTCTTGCACCTATAAGAGAAAGCAACCATAGACTGCTTATTTTGAATACTGGGGGCAAAACAAGGTATTTAAAGAGGCAAGAACTTATGGATTCATTTGTTCAGACCTACAGACATTAAATGTTTGCAAAGCGTTTTTTCTTCATAACATTAGACTTAATGGGAATAAATTAACTGAAAGACAAGAGTGCAAGAATGGTAACAGCAGGATTCTATATGAGTTTCAAGTTCAGAGAGTGTTTTTTCTGCTCCTCCATAAAGGAAAAAGCTTGTAATGTATAACTTCTTTGGCACTGTAGGCAAAAAAAGATGACAAAATTCTTTGCCCTTTAAATTGAATCAAGTTAGATGATGCACAGACACACATGAGATATAACTGAACTACAACATTCTTCAGGGCTGGCAAAGTGCTTGTAAACTAGGACTTCTTTGGTCAACAGGATGGAGCTGGTTATAACAAGTTAGCAGATGTTACGTGACACAGATTCTGTGTTAAATGGGTCAAATATTGGTACTGGGTGTGAAAAAATAAAAATAAGCTACAGAGAGAGTGTTAATAAGACATTCACTGGAAAAACAGGTGAAACTGTATCAAAACTTTGAAGGGAGCAGTAAGGTTGTGGGGTATTGTCAAAACCGATATCAGTAAAGAGTTTTTGCTTCACCTGACAAGACAGGCATCTCAAACCCTAAGTGTTCAAGCTATCCCCATCAGAATACACACTGACATCCAGCTGCATGCTGTGATGCAAATGAAATGGCTCTGATGCTTAGTCTTTCAATGCTGCATTTCTAAATTTGCTGTATTAAATAGACTTCTGCTATCCCTAGCATTAGACCTCAACCTTATTACGGCAAAGAAACAGCAGAGGATACATAATTTCAAAACTATTATGTGATCTTGTGTAGTCAGTATAAGTTGTGGGCTCAGCTCTTCCAAAAAGTGAGGTTTAGAGATTTGCTTCAGACCACATAATAAAGCTGGCAGAGAAGAATATGATTTAGGATCAACCACCTAACCTATGGCACTTACTTCTCCATCCTATGCTGCTTCCTGATCATGCTAAGTTAGTCACAGCTCTAGCAGCAGAAATAGGAGGAGTTGTTTATTATCCTCAGCATAGTGATGATACCTCAGGCCACAGTGATAAGTAATTGAAACAACAGGGGTCTTAGAGATGCTTAAAAGGAGAGATCTTAAAATACACAGAAACTGGTGTAGTCAAATGGAATGGGTATCTAATAAATTGTCAGCTATTTGCAGGATAATACTACAGTCCAAACCCAGTCATTTCAGAGACTTCCACAGTGCCACTTGATATTCTTCAGAATGTAAAACTCCATCAAGATGGGGATAAAATAAGAGCAACAATAGCAACAACAACAGTAATAGTAATAATAATTTATTCACACATACATTTGCTTAAAGGGATTTCCACTTCTAAATGCAGGCAGGTGACAAGTAGTTTTAACACCAAGGTGTAACAACAATCACATTCAATTAAGGACCTAGTGCTATGTGGTACTGAGTATGGTCTAAAACTGATGAGAAGTTAACCAGGTAAATAGCGGTCTTTATAAATATTGTTGACTTATTGTATCATGTTCTTCCAGCCTGAAAATATGTTGTGCCATACTGACTATAGATTTAGAAATTAAAAGAAAAACAAAGTGATTTCTCTTCAATTGTATTTGCCCTAAACATATGTCATGGAACCCTCTTCTGAGGAAGGAATGATACAATCTTCAAAGTAAGTCTTATGCCATCAGACCTACTGATAAGTATTTCTCTCTGTTTTTTATTAAATGAAATTGCATTTGATATTTTTAGTTTGCCTTTGTGATCTATTACAAATAACACTTTACCTACCCATCAGCCTGGATTTTCTGCATCATTTTATCCAGTTCTTCTTGCTTAAAGATGGTCCTAGAATTTTTAGTGCTATTCCATGTACTGTATGAATTTCGAGCATAGACTTTATGCAGCTGAGATACATCATACTTAACAGAAAGTTTTGCAAAACCATAGTCTCACATTGTAATGAGATACAGAGAGATTAAGGGTATTTGAGTACTTTGGCTACTGGATGGCAGATGAAGGGCAATATGATTAAATGCAAGATAAAACTGTGAGCTGAGTGATAAAACCAGACAAGTACATGAAAGATTCTTCTGTCAGAGGTTTTTCTTATTTTTCATGTAAATATTGCCTGAATGTGCTATTACTGAATCTAAAGTTTATAATTTTGCAGCTAGTAATTCTCCATTAAAGGTACTGTTTCATTTATCACTGTGGCATTGCCTTTGGAAGACTAGGAAACAAGACAGAGTCATATGACAGTAATCTTCCTTAACCCATTCTAACCTGGCTGTACTGTTTATTTCTAGTAGAGTGCACCATTTGCCAGGGATGGGATCTAGAAAGGTACCACAAGTCCTGCCAGCATGGCTCACAATGTAGAAAGTCAGTAGCTGGCTCCAACTAAGTGCTCAAAAGAAAAAAAAAATAAAAAGAGAAAAAAAAATCTGATTTCTAGGGCCTCTAGATCTTCAATGGGGAGAGATATATCTGCTGGGTGGTTAATGTAATGGATCCTGGTGCTGTGCTGGGGAGTGCAGTGGCTTTCCCCAGGTTTAGCCCACTGCCCCAGAGCTGCTGGGAAAATGACCCTGGTTTTGAGGATGTCATTGTGTTAAGAATGGGGATGTTAACAGTTGGACTTGTCTCTCTGGCAACAGCATTCACACCAGGAAAAACAGGAGAACCCTTGCCCAGCCATATTCCAGTTCCATTTTTATATCATACCGCAGAAACCCAGTCTGATCCAGGTTTTTGGGATGTGGCTGGGGCACCTGAGCCTTGCACCACCATTGCACTCTAGTTCCAGCAAGGACCAAGGTTTGCAGTGGTTTGGAGAAGTTGCTGGTGCCTATTACTGAAAGGCTGTGGAGGCTGCTTGCCAGCTGATGTAGCTTTGGAGGAATACAGTGCTCAGACCATTAGCTACTTGAGAAAATCATAGGCTCTGTGTAAGCTGCAAAAATTACTGGCCAATGAATACATTTGTTCTCAAGCTGTTTATGAACAGGAAAAAAACAAATCTAAAAAAAAGTGATATGTTGAATACGCTTTGTTTGTCGGGCATTAATGGATATCTGAAGGAGCTGGGTTGCATGACTCATTCAATCAAGCTGTAGAGATAATCAAAGGGGGTGAGAAATGATTCCAAAGGATCCTGTTCTGCATTCTTCAAACATCTCAAACTCCCAATGAATTCAGTACAGAAGAATTAAGATTAGGTTTCCATCCTTGCAGGTTTCCTGTTTCCCTGGTATTTTCTGTACAGCTGAACTGAGACTAAACCATTTCCCAGAGCTCATATGGGAGCTGCACAATTATCCCTTTCTGTATGCCATTTGTCACATGCATTTCCAATCCCTGGGATGGATCCATGCAGTCTGAATGTGACCTGCTGCCTCTCCCCTGCCACATCTTTCCACAAGGTCTTCCCTGTCACCTGGGGTTGGAAACGTGCTGTGCACTCCTGGGTGTCTTGGTAGCAAGCTATCTGGCTGCTCTTGGTGAAGTTCTGGGGTCCCTCATGGGTATGTGACACCCAGGAGTAAAAGGAAATTATCACTATAAAAAAATAAAATCTGATCTTTTCATGTCTATAATTTGTTCCTGTGTTTGTGTGTTATTGCACTGCATTAAGCTGCCTCTAAAAACAAAAAGCTACAGTTCATAATCAGAGGGAGAGAGACAATAATGCTGGGAATCCCAGATTACTGAAAAGGAGAGGAAAAAAACAACACAAAATTGCTGCCTGAGATGATTAAAGACACTTCAACATTTTATAGGGAACAGCCTGCAAAATTGCTACAGAAAATGGTGGGAGATAAGACGGAAAAGGAGATGGTTATCAGAGAAAGAAGTTTGGGACATTTTTTGAAAAATAGTCACTACATGAAAATATCCTCTCTTGTCTAAAAAAAAAAAAAAAAAAAAAAAGGTGCCAAGAGCAGATATAACCAAGGAACATATAGATGATCAGTGTCCCATGCTTCACTCAATCAGGCAATCAAGATAATTAGAAAGTATGGGAAAGATTGATTAATGGCCAAGACAGACATTGAGTTGACCTTTTCTTTATTACTACAGCAGTACATTTAAATAGTCTCCACTTAGTAGGGTTTAAAATAGAAAAGTGCACTGTTATAGACATAGTAAATGTGTAACTAAGAATGCAGGATCTAGCACCCCTATTCTATAGCTTGCTTCCCACCTTTAGTTTTCACACTATCTCATCTGAATATGAGTTAGTTTAATTTCTGGAATCCACACTCCATCACCTATACTAGTTATTATCTTATAGACACAAATGTATTTAATGGTAATAAAATAGTTTTAAATGTTTTTGAATTCAAAATGCTAAAACATAGATGTCAGTGTTACTTTGTGAATTAGCATCAGTTTTGTTATGCATAGAAGGACAAGGGAGGTTGAACCAGACTCCTCATGTTGGGAGTCCCTGACTCAGTGATAAGTGAGGGAACTTATCCAGGACTTTCTTCTTGATACCTGCTGCTAGGAGAGCCTGGCATGCCTGCACTTGGGTAACCTGGCCTCCTCCTTTTTCGTGTCAGAAATTTTGGCTCAGTGACCCTCAGTTGAAGCCAATGGAACTGCCAGAGCATCTGTGCCAGCAGTGTCAGTGTCAGAGCACAGAGAACAGACAAAAATCTCAAAGTGGAAGAAACTTTGCTAAGGCATCTTTAGAGGTACTAGCCAGTCTCCTGGGCATGCAGGGAGAGCTACCAAGCAGGTTAGAGGGCAGGAACAATCTTTGGTGGGAAGTGGGTGAATGCACAGCAGGAACAGAATACCATGGAGAGGCTTGCAAGGATTTGTGATACCCATAAAAAGGGATCCTGAGCCAAAATGTGTGGCTTGCAATGCTCATCTGAGAGGAAAATATAACATGGGTCACAAGTTGCAAGGACTGGCTGACTTGTGCCTCTTGGCTGATGGTGTGGAGCAGGACACCTAAGCAGTAGACTTCAGGTCATGGGAGTTCTGCTGGGTCATGCAGGAAAGCTGGGACTCAGGTGTGTCAAGGGAATATCCCCCTTAGGATATATAAAACATACTTTACTCCAGTGATAAATACAGTGAGTTGGGCTCTATAAGGTGACTCTAATAGCAAATGTAAATGAGAAGCAGAGGTAGGTACAGACACTTCTCGGCAGCAGAGCATGGGAATGAATGATGCAGGATTTTGCCTGGAGGCAACCCAGGGCAGAAGCATTGTCAGATCTCACTCAAAGACAGTGCACTGTGTAGCCTGCCATCAGCAAGGGCTGGACCACAAGCAGTGCAGGCCTGAGCATTGCAGAACCGTCTGTGGAAGGCTCAGTTTCCCACTGAGGTTCAGTGACACCTGCTAAAGAGTCATAGTGTTTTCTCAGCTGCTGAACTGAGGAACTACATGCAGTGCTCAAGGCTGTTTGCTGAACACTGCTCACAGGCAGGTCTGCAGGCAAAAGGGAGAGAAGTTAATTAGTAAAACTGGAAGACATTTAGAAAAATATGTATTTGGAAGAAAATTCACACCAACCTATTTGGTACAATGCAGGTGAAATCAAGACATTTCTACAGAGAGTGGTTTTGCAGAAGCTTATAAAATCTACTGGGAAATTATGACATTAAGCAGTGTTTACAACTACAGAGTGCTGTTCCAGTCAAAAAAATGTTATGTGTTTTTCATTTGCCGTACTCAATCCTCTTCCAACTGGAGTGTTAGCCTTTTAATTTTGTAGAGTTTAAAGCCATTGACATATTGAATGAAAAGTTTTCTTCTGTGAGTTATGTATTAAGCAGAAATAATCTTGATCACCAGCATTGGATCAGACATTCAGCTCATGTAACTCAGCAGAACTCCTCTGGTGTCAATAAAACCACCTTGATTTACAGTAGCAGGAGATCTAAGCAGTGTATTGCTTTGGAAAATTGAGGTGTACATTTATTCATTGTTTCAAAGGTAGAAGCTTGATCTGCTACACTGGGTTGCATCTTTGCTGTATCAGTGTGCTCTGCCAAGGACCCCACAGGTTCAGGAGGACCAGGGTTTTGCTTACAGACTGTAGTTTGCAGGAACAGCTCCTCACTGAATAGGAACAAGTCTAGCACTTCCCAAGGAATGCCTCTTTACCCTAGCCCATCAAAAGTGCACTTGTAATGGCAATTAATTGATTCTGGGATACCCTCCAATGCAAATGGTCAGATCCAAAGCCCTCGATTTTGCTGGCTTCAAAGGGCACCAGCTTAGTCTCAAGGGTGTCAGTTTTGAGACTGGTGCTGGTGCTTTATATGGATCTAGGTTGCATTTCATCTGTGACCAAACATGTGAGCTGATCTCAAAAAGGGTGCAAGGCCACGTGGAGGCTTTTTTAACCCCACTGCTCCACTTGCTGCAGCACCGGTATATGAGAGTGGTGTGGGGATACTGGAGCGCACGGAGGTGCTGGTGCCTGTCTGCATTTGCTGGACTGGACCGAGGCCTCACAGTCCTGTGTCTATAGCACTGGCAGGGAGGTGAGACTTCAGAACAGGTTTTACTGACAGTGTTGCTCTAATTCAAATATACACATTAAAAAAGACTAATAAGGAACACTCTTCATATTAAAATGTAGCTGCTTTTTAAGAAAGAGGGCAACAAACAACTGTTGTGAAGGCTGCAGAAGGTGCCATTGGGTTAGAGCCGAGATTGGTTTAGTGTTTATAGTGCAGTAAATGCCAGAGAGCTGGAGGTTCAATGTGGGGAGGTGCAGAATACTTCTGTCTAGTGCTGAGTATTTTCCACTCTTATTGACTTCACTGGAGTAAACTCAGGGGGCTCCATACCTTAAAAGGTGACTACAAGTTCTGACATTTGACTCATACTAATAAAATAGTTTTCCTTGACGGGATGTGCATTTCCCCTCCCCCTAAGTTTCAAATAATACTACTTCTTAAAGTAAGAACAAACATTTTACTTATGGCTAGAATGCATTTATTGGTAATTTTCACATAAATCAACTTATATGAAAATGTATTCTTAAACCAAGCCTTCTCTGTAGTGATAAAATGTTTCTGCTTCTGTGGTAGAAAATAGCTTATTATGCAAACAGCATTGCTGGTGTTACATTATGCATGGGAGTCACCTGGAGAACATCACAAAAGCTTCAACCAAAAGGAAAAAAAGAGGGGAGAAAATCGGGTGTTCCATTTTACTGCACCACTTGCCTATTATAATTAGTTGTAAATGAGCTGATATCTGTACTTTGAAATGTATTTCATATATGCCTTGGTAACACTATACAAATAAGAAAAGCAGAAAAGAAAGAAGAAACATGAAAATCACCCAGAAATGGCCTTGCAAAATGTCACCCCAATTAGAAAGAGAAAGCCAGTTCCCATTTTTAAACTGGTTAGTTGTATTTACTTTGAGAATACCTTTGTTATATTTACATACTACTTGATTTAATTCAGGATGCTGCAAGTTCCCACTGGATTGTCATTATTATGAATGACATTGTTGAAAAGTTTGATTAAATAAAATCTGCTCAGGCTAAAAACCATATTGCCTCAGATAATTTTAAAATAGTAATAATAAAAAAAAAAGAATTAGTCCCAACACAATTATTCAAGGCCCATTGTCTCATGTAACCTTTCATACTGAGGGATAAAATGGTGGTTTTAAAGAAAAGTGGGGGGATCACTGCAATAAGGGTAAGTACTCTGGAGACAGGGAGTTCTTATAGTTGTTCTTGTGATCTATCTTTTAGGAAGTTCTGGAGAGACTTCGCATATCAGAGCAGCCCTTTCCCAAAGTGGGTTTATAGTCAGGGTTGTTCAAGATGAGATCTCTGTGATTTTGTAGTCTGAGGACTAGTATTCAAATATATCTGAGTCTTTCACAAACCACTCAGTTTTGGGAACACATGTGACTCCCTGCACTAGCACTGTCACAACCACTGTCTTTATGCCTCCAGTGTTGTTACATCTCTCAAGCCTTGCCTGGAGGAATTTTTTTGGCTGCAGTCTTCTTGCAGGGGCCAGATGTTTCCATGATCTTCTCTGTATCAGCTTGTAAACAATAAGCTCTTGACTTTTTCAGTGTTCTTGGCTGTGTCTATGATCTAACTAAATAACTAGCATTTCTCTGAATTACTCAATTCTGAAAACATCTGACTAAGCCTGAGCAGTCTCTTTTATGATGTATTCATTAGATTAGCATTTTCAACAAAATCAGGACAAACATAATCAGGGCTTCACTGCCCTTCACAATCTTTTAGTCTTGCCAGTCAGCCAAGAGATGAAGTTAACCCACAGAAAAACAAGGTGACACTGAAGCAAGGAAGGGAGATACTATGAACCAAAAGTGGTGCTTGGTTTTGCTGCTCTACGACTTGCTTGTCAGCAATCACAGAGCCCTCAGTAAGGGTCTGGGGCTTGACAGCGCCCTGCTGCCTGGATGTCCCACTCTGAGGCAGCCTGAAACCTTGTGCAAACATCTTTGTCAATCAGCAGTTTGCCATGGCCGTGTTCCCCAGACAGTCCCTGGGGTTTGGACTGGGTCTGGTCAGGATGGGTTATAACTACAAGCTTCTGATTTTTCTAGCTTACAGGTAGACAAGCTGGTGCAAAGCCAGAAACACAGATATTCTAAAGGACATAACAGCCACAGGCAGTGGGAAGTGAGTTGGAAACATTGGGACTTACAGTGGAAAACTTATCTCTACTTAGGCACTGTGTGAACTAAATGTATAAGCAAATAATAAATTAAGAAAAAAGCACTTGCAGATGCGCCAAAGGTGAGAGGATCTACTTTTGACCTAAAAAACTCATGTAATAAAAAATATGGAGTTATTCCAGTGAAAAAAATGCTAAATCTATTTGATAAGAATTTGAGGGATCTTCCAGAGGGTAGGCAAGGAAGCAAAAAACCCCAGACTGAATCTAGATAAATTTATTTATCCTCCATCTAACGCTTCCAAATCAGAATTTTCTCTCATCCTAAGCCAGAAGGCAAAAGCTCAGCTAGTGCAGTTCTTTCTATTGCATCATGGAGTAAGAGAAGCATTCCTCTAGAGTGGATGCAATTTCTGGGTATTGCAGGGGAAAAGAGAACCTGTGGTTATTTATTGATATATGAAATAAAGATATGGAAGCTGCAGTTGGCTTCTCAGGGAGGAACATCTCTGGACACATGGACCTTGCCAAAGACACTCTGTGCGTGATGTGCCCATACTGGCCAGCCGTAGTGAAAAAGTGTTTGCTCACCTGACATTGTGTCTCTGCAGGGAAGAGCTGAGGAGCTGCCGTGCTAGATCATTACACTTGCAGGCATGACAAGTTATGTTCCTGGGGAGAGCTCAGCAACACCCTCACCATCCTGTACCCAGATTTTCCCTTGTCTTGGTTGAGAAATTTGTCTCCACTTTCACAGTCATTTTGTTCTTCTTCGCCTTGTTTATGATCCTACCTATGTTACAATACCAGTGAGTTGATTTTTTTTCCTCTTTATGTCCACTATTTAATGAAGTACCTAATGAAAAGAAGATAATTAATGAGAACATACTTTGAAGCTCTGATACTCTTCAAGCCTTGGGAGAGTGTAAGTCCTCCTGGTTCATCCTGCAATCTGGGTTACAGACCTCTCCCAGCTCCATGGTGCCCTTTGCTTGTCTCAGGACAGAGGTCTGTATGGCTCTCCAATGGTTATAGAGAAGCCTTACCTCAGCAGGAATTCCTTTTTTTCATTCATGAGTTCACCCCTGGCGGATTGCTTATGGGCTGCACTAGCTCTCAGTGTTAAATCTGTAGAAGAGTGATTGAGTAATATTAACTGAAAACTCACTCTGTCCCCAAATCAGTGTCAGAAGTGCCCTGACTGGCTTTATGAATTAAATGACAGACCTGTGTGAAAAGTAGCAGCAAGTCTCAGGCAGCACAGATGCAGATGGCAATAACAAACACCCAGTTACAGGATGCTGAGGATTCTGCTGCTCTCTAAGCCCAGCATAAGAAAGGTGATTTTTTTCTAGTACGCAAATGATGATGACCATTCATTGCAGAGGGCATTGGAGTAGATAACCTTTAGAGGTTCCTCCAATCCAAACTATTCTATGATTCTATGATCCCACCTGTGTGCTGCCAAGTTGAATTTGCTTCTGTGTGAAAACATGTCATGTATTAATACTCCACCATTCTTACAAACTTTGTCTCCACCTTCTCAGAAGGCTTTATCTCATAACCTATAAAAGTCAAAAGTTCTTTAACATTCAATATACTTAGCTTAGTTTAATTGGAAATGAGCAAAAATATGTTTGAGGCAAATCAGAGAGTCCGAGGTGTATGACCCTAAAGTTGTTGAATTATCAATAATTGCTTGTTCCTTGAGAGAGGCAGTAGCTGAACTGGAACAGGTAGAGTCACTGCATCCCCGCTCCTCTCAGAGAGATGCTATAGGTTGTGGTAAGCCTGACTGTAGGCCTTCAGGTCTGGCATGAAGGCCAGTGGGATCACACTTATTATGAAGCAAACTCCTTTTCCTGGTCTTTGTTAGCATGAAAATGTTAAAAGTGTTTAAAAAAATCATAGTATTTTTCTGTTTAGCTAGGAAAAAGGATAGGTGTGAAAAAGAATTGTCTTATACTGATGTGACATATGGTGAGGTAAAAGATAGACAGAGAGCAAGAGGTGGCCTCAAAAACTGGAGACTTCCTATGAAAGCTTCCCAGGGAGCAAAATGAGATTTTAAAATGGTAACTGAGAGTCAGAGAGGAGCAAGAATTACTGTGCAGGAGTGGAGGAAGGCGGAAAGAAGGCTGTTGGACCATGATATATCTTGTCCTTTCAGGCTTTTAGATGAGAGAGAACAGTGCTGTTTCAGACACAAGGCTGGGCTGATAGGGTAATAGCTTGCTATAGTCAAACTGCAGAGTGGGATTATTATGGCTTTGGATAAGAGCTATTAACTATTGTTAAGGTGATTGATCACTTTTATCATTTTGGTTATGGAAGGAGTTTCACAATCAGAGCTAATCATGGGGCATCGCGGTGCCCCTGTCTGCTTAAATGCTGAAATACTGAGAGAGACTGTGAGATGATTACAAAAATTACAAGACTGTCATTTCCATATTGAACATGGACTGGGCAAAAATCATAACAACATGTGTATTGCTGAGACACCTCATATGGGGAAAACATTTATGAAGTTTACTTTCAGCCTCCAGAGAGGGAAACAAACAAGTATCCTCAATGTTCTATTTAACTTTTTCAGTACACAAAGTTTCTATAGATTTAAGGTTGTGGCACTATGCAGTTCCTATGGTATACGGTTGTTTGGGTTCTTTGGCACTGACTTCTGATACTGCCTGTAAGATTCACTGAGGTTTCACAGGAAAGCTCAGAGACAGATTTCCCTGTACATGTGTTTAAAGTAAGGACTAATAAAAATGCATCTCACATGCAGAAGAATGGAGAGTCATATTAAATGTTACATGGCCAAAGAGATGTATTCATTTGTCTCTAGAGCAACAAGATGCTTTCCAAGAACACAGACTTCTATCTTATTCTCTTGCATGGTGTTGGTTAAGGTCTTTTGTGAAGTTTTCATCTGAGAAGCAGAAGACTAGCTGATGGGAAAAGAAAGATCTGTAGTAATTATAATTTATACAAGTTTTCAGAAAACCAGTTGGATCAAGTTCTAGGTAAATCCAGCATGGAAATCTGATTTGAAACAGAAGAACTAGTCCATGACACTCTCCAGTAACACATGACTGATCTTACATTAAGATTTGAGATGCCCACAACATATCAAATTAGTTCACATCTATACCTTCATATTCTCACTAGTGATGGATGAGAGTAAAAAGAACAGCTGTTGCCCATACACTCAGCATCAGGAAAGTGGCATGAAGGAAGCAGCTCTTTCTCTGCTTTTTCAAGGCTCACTTGCTCTTCTTGGGAACACTATGAAGATCTACTTACAAAAATAATGGATATCCACCATAAACCATGTAACAATTAGTTCCTACTGGAAAGTGCATTCTTCAGCTTGACCTTGCAGACATTTTGGTATAATAGTAATGTAGAAATAGAAATAAAAGACAAGAGATTGCATCAGGACCAGACACAATGGGAAAATACCAATGATACTGGCATGGCAAGTTAGGCTTTGATTGATTTGTACAAATAACAAATGGTGCAATTAGAATTCTGCAACTAGGCAAAGTATTGTTGTGTTCAATATTAATAACACGCCAAACCAGCAGTGCATGTATTTAGCAGTGTGATCTCTTGAAATGTTGTTCTCTGCAATGACTGACCACTACAGGAAGAAAGGCATCTCCTACTGCACCTATCTTGTGTCAGAGGCCTCATGCAAAGAAACCTTTTCTTGCCACTGCCATTCTTATTTAGACTAAGAGCTCTGACAGGTCCTACCTCACATCTTTCCTAGGAACATGAACTCTTCTGGCCCCAAACCTCAATGTTTGCACAATCTGCTTTTGTGCATAACAGGCCTAGTTCTGCTTTGAAAATACCACCTTCACAATCTATGAACTGAAAAAATGAATAAAGATGTAAACTTTGTGGAGTCTTCCTGGAGTGACGGGTTCAGCATAAGTCCCTCTACATGGAGTGCCCAAAAGACAGTTAGATAGGTTTTCTTTGTTCTCCTTTGACATGGATGACCACCAAACAGAATGTAACACATCAATTCATTGGTCATCACACGTTCATCTGTCACTGATGCAAAAGAAGTCCTGTTTAGAGATATTACACCAGCGGGTAGAGTGATATGTGCATAAGGTGAATTTGGGGATCTTTTCTATGACTACATACCTGCTTTGGGAAAAGGTGATTTTACAGAGAAGGTAGAGTTAGTGTCAGCTGGTGCGCCCGGATTTCAGACTGCTTCCTGAGTAGAGGGGAAAAACAACCCTAAAGTCTTTGAATGTAAATGCTAGCTAGATTAGATTTGTACTGATAGCTTTTGTTTCCGTTCCCTTCTCTCTTGCCTAGTTTAATATGCAAGACTATATATGGAGAAAATGTGTCTCTGTGCTGGCATAGCAAAGATAACCTTGAAGAGTATAAATGAATGTACGTATTGATGGAGCAATTTGTGTTTTTATTGATTTCTTGCTGTGTCTCGCTGAATTTCTAGTATGTAGCATAGGCTGTAACTATTTTGTTACAAAGAATGCTACAGAATGTATTTTCCCACACCAATTCTTAAGGGATACGGGCAATTTACACATGAAATTATGAAAGAAAATATACAGTATATATTGATTATTATTATTCATTGTTATAAGTAGGATTTAGGGCTCCAGCTAGAGATTCGTGAAATCAAAAAAGGGTGGCATACTTTCTTAATAGGAAGGCTGAGATGCCAAGATGAAATACCAAGATTTTAAGCCTAAAATACATAGCTTTTGCCAATGTGGAGAAAGTTGAAGGTGAAGGGGTCACAGAGGAATATGTTCCTGAAAAGAAAGGATATTGTTGTAGAGCAACGATTAATGCTGTCAAAATGCAAATAAGTGGCTAGGAAAAAAAAAAAAAAAAAGCACGGCTGGTCTGGGTTTCGTCTGTGCTGGGGAACTGGCTTGTGCTGTAGGTTTTTTTCCAAGCAGGTGAAATGGGGCAAGGTGTCACTGAGATGAGGATGTCAGCCAGTCCAGGGGCGGGTACCACCCTAGGCACTGATCCTGCACATGTTTTTGGACCTGTAATCCTTCAGTTTCTTGAAAGCAGCTATCTTATACATGCACACAAGGGCCTATAAATTAGGCATCTAGTCTGAATTGGTCATACAGTGTTTAGTAGCATTAAAATGAGGACCGGATATTTGTATGTGTAGCTTGGTTGCATTTTCTTCCATTGATCTGTGTTTTGCAATTCCTCTTTCTGTCACACACTCCACCTGCTCTGACAAGAAAAATAAGGCAAAGAAATGTGTTGAGTAGTAGCTCTGTGCAGCCTTGTGGGCTCTGAGAGCAGGCACTTCAGACCCTCCAAGGCAGATAAACAAAAAGTTTGAATCAAGTCTCCCTTCAGCTTAGGTAGTAGGAGCTGCACCTTTTTTTTGTCTGGTTGCTCATGAACAAGGGTGTCTGACCTGCTGTTTGAAAATTAGTGACATCAGAGACACCAGGCTGGGAAGAAGGCACCTGCATTTGGCCCAGTATTTGCTCTCTGACAGTGCCAGAAGTGGATGCTTAAGAGAGCACATAAATAACAGTGCATATCTACCATGACCCTTCTCTTCAGGTACTGAAGGAATTTCTAAGCTAGAGGCTGCCTCTGAACCCGAGTTTAATAGGTGGCAATGGCACCAGTGTCCATGAATGTGTCTAATATCTTCTGAGCTCATTTATGCTTGGCCTTTGTAGCAACCTCTGGTATTAAACACCACAGTTTGATTAGAATTTGTGAGAAAAAGTACTTGCTTTGATTTCTTGTGTAGATCTGAACCTCTTAATTGTAAATGAGCATACATGGCAATTAATAAGGCTTTTAAAATGGAGCTGCTTAGACAGATCAGATGTCTGAGGGTGAACACTGAAACGGGGGAATGGGCAAAGCCAAAAACCTGAGCAACTAAAGGTTGAGACTGACAAAATGAAATAGCAGTACTTTCCCAGACCCTGCAAGATTTACAGGCTTCCAATAAATAGAGAATAATAATGTCACAACATGAGAATGCGAGAACTGATTAATTTTAAGGTGTACATTATCAATGAAATTGTGAGTCATCATGCAGGTGACTGTGTATGATGAATGCCTATAAATGAAGATTGTTTTAGCTTATTTCCTTTCCATTCATCTCCTTACCAAGACTTAAATTGAACAGTCTTCAAAGTTTGTGTATACTATGGATTTGTGCTATTGTACTGTGCTAGAACATGTTCTTCTTTGTTCTCAGCCCTTTCCTTTTGATATACTACATTCTCAAGAGAAAAATAGAGCCTTATTTTTGAAGAGTGACAGTCTAAACCTAGGCCAGCTTAATGGATTAATAGCGAAATATGTAGATTTAACAACAATGGCTGAAAACTGTGCAGTTTTTCTGTATAGGTGAGCTGCAGGCATGTCAAGGCAGCTCATCCTGAAGGCTGAGGACAAACCTGGTGATCCTTATTGCAACCTGGTGAGCAAAACATGTTGGCACAGACTTGTGGGAGGGCAGCAATGCTGCTCATGTTCCCTGAGCAAGTGCCAGGGGGACTTCTGCTTAGACTTGGCACTTCTCAGCTTAATCTTTAACACTGTTTTTGTTGGTTAAGAAGTCTGATGGTGTCTAAATACTGTTCATTTTGGCTTTTAGGGGTGTATAAGACCCCAGGTTAAAGCTATGAGCCCATTGAAAGTGTTTTACTTAAAAAATATACAAGGCTCCCAAAATCCGCACCGAACCTATTAAAGGGGCCTTCAGTTCTTTTAGTACCTCGAGAGAGTGCAAAGAAGAGGACACAGCATATGTTTCTTAGGAGGTCAAATAACATACTTTTACTGGTAAACTTTAGAAAATAAGGGAATTTGGCAAAAGTTTAAAGGGCAGCATTCAACCAAGATCAAGCATTTCACAAAGCAATGACTTGACACAGGCTGACCCATATAACTTAGCAAAATCCAACCCATCCAGCTTTAAGTTACCCAAACATCAAGAAAGGAGATTAGGAGAAGAAGTAAAGAGAGAGAAAAAGAGAGAATTATAGCTACCACCCCAGATTCAGCATAGATCTAGCTACTAGGAGTCCAGGAAATGGCAGGGCCACAGCCACATGATGGCCACGTGGTGCTGGTTTTATCTGCTCCGGCCCCCTGTGGCCACCCTGCCCAGGTGGGACTCCTGGTGTGCCAGCCATGCAGGGGCTGGGTTAGGGGCTCCAGAGGGTGTGGTGCGGGGCAGCACTCCAGGTGTCCAGTGACTGACACCTGCTCCAGGGCTGACCAAGGAGGTTCCAAAGGGCTGGGGTATGCACCAGGACACCACTCCACCTTCGTGAAATTCAGCCTGTCCACTCCTCCCCACACACATTTGAATTGGTCCAAGACAATAGTTAATATAATAATCCAGTGTCTCACAGGGTGACATCAATCTTGCAGAGTAAATTGTTTCCACTTGGTGACAGGGGCTGGGAAGGACCCAAGGGCTGGTTACACTGACTGTGCCTATGGCCACGCCGTGGATCCCACCTCTGTGCTTTGAGCACTTTAGAAATGTAGATTTTCCTTCATGGTGCTCCTGTGGAGACAAATTGAAAAGAGGCAAAGGGACCCACAGCTAATTTGATTTAATGCAAGAGCCTCATTTTCAGAATTCTGTTTCGGTAAAGAGGTTGTGGATCTCGATCCAAAGGAGAGGAGGCCACCCTCCTGACAGACTTCCTGAGGACTGGTCTAAATGCTTCCTCATCTCCATTGACACAGACTCAGCTGAAGCAGAATCTGTGGAGTCCTCCTGCATTTGCTCACAGGATGGGCTGATTTCCAGCTGAGTTGGCATACAAAGACATCTTCCTTCAGGTTTCTCTCTGTGGAGGGCAGGAGCCAACCTCCCTTGAAGCCAACCCTGTCCTGAAGCTCTGAAATCCAGTAACCTTTTGATGAACTGCTGCCCTAAGTTCAAATCTATCAACCTTCAAGACACCACATCATTAATACTACTACTGAAGGGAGCAAAGAGGTGATGCGAAGGAGCTGGGAACAAGAAGTTCCTGTAGAACTGACAGTAGGGCTGTTGTCTTCAGTGAGACCTGTGCACAGACTCCTGTTTCTGTAGGAAATTCTAGTGGAATTCCCATTCTATGGAAGACAGAGAAAAAAAATTCCTGTGAGGCAAGATAGCTGAATGTTCTGTTTGGCATGAATTACATTTACAATTTTATATTTAATTTAAAATTTCTGAACTAACTAACTGGAGGATAAAATCAAATTAAATGTTACAACAGATGCTGTAACTTTCTGAAAATGTTTTATTAACTGAAGCAAAATGTTATTGAATATCTTCCTGCCATATATTTTAATATCGAGTTGTGCCATTTTTCTAATCAAAACATATTTTGACAGGATATTTTAAGTACATTCTATATTTGTTTTGATTGTCATTTTTAAGTGGTTTTAATTCATATTTATAACTTCAAATCAAATAAAAAAAAGAATAATAAAGGCAAAATAAACTCTTTCTGGAGTTGAAAACATTTAGCAATAATGGGCAGTACAAATTCAGAAAGTATGTTTACAATGGCCTATATGCTCCTAGTGTTTCACACTGAAAAGTAATTGCTCTTGTAAGCTACCAGCCTTATTTATACAATGCTTAGATGTTACAGTGCTTCCATTAATTTATGCTGACAATATTGTCAAATTAACCCTCCAGAAGTACACAGGAGGGAGAAACTTCCCAGGAAAGTTTCACGTCTCATGGACCAATTGTACCATCTGCTTGCAACCATAGAAGAGTTTTCTGTTTTCATATATTTCTCTTTGGAAGTAGAGTAGTTTGGTGGCACAGAAGCACTCAAAGTACATCAGCGTTGCCAAGGCAGAAATAAAAAGCAATAATTTGAGGATCTTGAGGGCACTGTGCAGACTATTAAACTAATGGAACAGCTGTTGCTGACAGAGGGGTAAGGTTTTCAGGGATTTGGGAAACTCTTGTAATTACTTTTAGTCTTGGTGATATTGTTGCAGATGTTGGAAATTCAGACACTAACTGCTGAGCAACTAAATATAGTGAATATTTGTGTTGAGTTTGTGTGGCCAGGTTTTGTTAACAGGGGTGCCTTCTATGAGAAACTGCTAGAAGCTTCCTCCATGTCCAGCAGGGCCAGTGCCAGCCAGCTCCAAAAGAGACACACTGCTGGCCAAGGCTGAGCCCACCAGCAATTAAGTAAAGCCTCTGAGATAACATACTTAAGAAGGTAAAAAGTTATTGTGTAGATGTAATTGTAGCCAGAGAAGAGTCGAATAAGAATATGTGAGAGGAACAACTCTGCAGACACCAAGGTCAGTGCAGAAGGAGGGGAGGAGGTGCTCCAGGCACTGGAGCTGTGGTGCAGACCATGGTGAAGCAGCTGTCCCCCTGCAGCCCATGGTGAAGCAGCTGTCCCCCTGCAGCCCATGATGGACCAGAGTGGTGCAGAGATCCACCTGCAGCCCATTGAGGAGACCCATGCCAGAGCTGGTGGATGCCTGAAAGAGGGCTGGGAACCCGTGGGAAACCTGTGCTGGAGCAGGCTTCTGGCAGGAACCTGTGAACCTGTGGAGAGAGGAGCCCAGGCTGAAGCAGGTTTCTTGGCAGGACTTGTGACCCTGTGGGTGTCTATGGATTTTAGCAGACTTGTGGTATTTGAGACCATATTTTGTCATAATGACAAATTTGGAGTGACTTGCAAAAACCAAGACCTCAAAGTCTCTTTGATCATCAAGGCAAGTGCAAAATTGAACGAAGTGATGTGAAGAGTTTGTGACTTTTTCCTTCTTTCTACATGTCTTTAAAGAAACTTCCTTCTGCTATGAAATATGAATTTTTCAAGTACTTCCTGGATAACTGCTGGGTGAGAATCTCATCCAAACTTGTACAAGTTTGGATCTTGTGCAAATTTTGATCTTGTACAAGTCCACAGAATGAACAGCAGTTTGTGTTTTTCACAGTTTTGTGGCTGGAAATGAAGCTCCTGAAACAAAAGTCTGTTTTTCTTCTGTAAATGCCTAGTACCCTCCCTACTGAACTTAACAGAAATTTCTGGAATAGTGGGATTGGACTTTCTCCTTTTTTTTTCCCTTTCTTTCTTTTTTTTTCTTTTCTTCTTTTCATTTTTTCCTTTTTTTTTCTCTTCTTTAATAATAACAGAATTTTTAACAAAAATGACTACAAAATCAATGCACAATGAGTATAAATAACACAGAAAATTAAGAACTGAAGGGCTGTATTTATATTGATTCTGGGGTTTTTTTTGCTAATAATTAGATGGTAACAAAATGCTGAACTAATAGTACCAAATAAAAGAGAAAGAGAAAAAAAAAGTCAATACTCACTATATTCAGACTCAGAGTGGTCAGATAGCTATGACCGGTTTTTGACACATTTGCCAATATTTGCTTCTGCCCTCGTGTTAGCAGCTGTCTGGTGAAACCTGATGAGTGGATAGAAAGGAATAAATCCATCCAGGGTATAATTTCAGAGAAATGACTCTGGGGGCTTGCTCAGTCCATTATGGTGAACTGGGCATGCAAGCTGATTGGCATCTCTCTAACATTACAGGATTGTATCTAAAGATGGAGGAAATACATTTAGCACATACTCTATTCCCCTCCACACACATGTAATTGCAGCAGTGCATATTGTGTTTTCAAGAATATGATTATCTTTAAAGGATAAGCTGTTTGGTTATGTTTTTTATTCTTCTTGTTTGTTGATGGATTTGTAAGTTGAGGGAGCTTCCTCTTAGTTTGGGATTTTTTTTTATCTGTTCTAAGAAGCAGCCTTTCTTGTTTATAGTAAGACAAACAGTCTGCATGTGTTCAATTACCCTAAAATAAAATATGAAATTTGGTGCCATTCAAAGATCAGGACAATCTCTTGAGGCTTCACCTTGCCTTGAGAAACAATTTAGAAATGTCAGTAGATCTGTTGGTGACACTGTTAAGATCAAATATAGAAGAAATCGTCTTGCTTGGAATCAAATATGCTTATTGATAAATGAACTTCCCAAGGTTTCTAAACTTTAATTCTTTTAAAATTGCCTCCCTGGAAGGCCAATGAGCCAGAGCGGGAGCCACCCTTTTGCTCTGTGCTTGTGCTGTGACTTGTTTAGGGGGATCCACATCATGACCAATCCACTGAAGTGCTACAACTATGAAGAGCAATGCCCTGTTCCTTGCTCTTGCTTTGCTCTTATTATTTAAAAATTAGTCCCTCCAAATAACAGCTATGGGCTTCGAGGGACTGACAAACTGCCAAACGCTACAATGGAATTGCTATACGATAGAATTGCTAAGATGTGTGAGGGGAGGGCAGAGTAGAGGGACTGCTGCCCACGCTGCTTTTGGTGCAGCCCAAGACACAACTGGCTTTCAGAGCTGCAAGTGTGCATTGCTGGGTCATGTCCAGCCCCTCATCCACCAGCACCCCCAAGTCCTTCTTGGCAGGGCTGCTCTCTTTCTCGTCATACCCAGCCTGTGTTTATACTGGGGTTTGCCCTGATGCAAGTGCAGGACCCTGCACTCGGCTTTGTTGAACATTCTGAGGTTCAGATGGGCCTTCCTGAACTTGTTCTGATCCGTCCGGATGGCCTCATCTTTCGGGCGTGCCAACAGCACCGCTCAGCTTGGCGTCACCTGTGAACTTGCCGAGAGTGCCCTCAGCCAGTGCCCCTTGTGGGTGAGTAGATGCGCCCGTGCCGCGGGATGCTCAGCCGGGGGATGCTCAGCCGGGGGATGCGGCGGAGCAGACCAAGGTGCGATGCCGAGCAGGACTCGGTCCAGCACACGGGAGGTCCCGCGGTGCCCGCAGGGCCCGGCAGCGCCCCCAGAGGGCGCTCCCAGCCCCCCTTTGGAGGCGGCCCCGCAGCCCCGCCCGGGAATGGGTCTGGGGGAGCGGAACTCGCAAGGCGCTTGCTAATGAAACACAGGCAACAGACTTTCCGGAAACAGAGCAGTAAGGTGTATAGAAAAAGTGGGGTTTCTTCTTCATTATGGACTATTGTTTTGATAAATTGCGCTGGGTTTGGCTGGGGTAGGGTTAATTTTCTTCGTAGTGGTTAGTATGGGGATTTACCCTCCCGATTGTCTCCCCCGAGGGGGGTGAGTGAGAGGCTGCGTTGGGCTGAGCTGCCGGCTGGGCTTAAACCACGGCATTAATACACAACGCTTTTGGAATAGTTGTAGGGTCCCTACTGCAAACACTGCACACATGGAAAAAAATGGGTTGCATGTATTTCCGTAAGTTCTTCATTTCAAAAAGTAACCAGCAACAAAGGAAGGAGAAAAGTGTTCAGAGCTCCTGTGGGATGCCCGTGGGTGGGACTCGGGATGGATTTGACATGCTGCCTCCTGGTCTCCTCTCTCCCCGTGGTGCTTTCACTATAACTAGTTAAAACGACTTTCATATGCTTGGAATAGTTTTGATGGTGGCTGAAAATGCAGATGCTGAGTGCGCTCAGCTTTGTTTCAAATAAAAGGAGCTGTGGGTGAAATAAAGTCTCAAAGAAGACTCAGTAATTTGTGAAATCTTCTGAAAAGTACAATTTTTTTGAATTAATACATCAAATGAGATAACTTAGATTTCAAATAGGATTTTTTTTTTTTATCATGATTCTCTATGCCAGATAATTTTGGATGATATGATAGGATGGTAGGGTATGCTGTACTTTCCAATTCCAATACTTTTTAATTGCATGAATACTATTGGGATGGTTCTCACTGAAAAGTTGTATGTCTTTCAGCTAATATAGAGTTTGCATCAAATAAATATGGATACTCCTGTCCTAATGGTGAATTCAAATCTGCCAAAGTACTAATCTGTTTTTCTGAAAGGAAAATAATATAAAGAAAAACTCAGTGGCTTTAATATTTTTTTTTTTTTTTTACTATAAACAATGTGGTAAACTCCTGTAAATGTTTGGAATGGGTCAATGCTTTCCTGTATCTGCCATTTATGGTTTTTCAGGGCACAACTCATATTTGTTTGCAGACACTGGAAGGGCAGGACGTGTGCTCTGACAAGCTGCTGGCATAGGCTGCTTCACCAGATTCTGGGGATTTGTTCTCACTGTTTATTCCAAAAATAAGCACATCTCCTCCTAATAAATGTTGTATGCAAATGTAGCTCAGTCATTTCTACACGAGATTCTAATTCATTCATTTAGAGCTGTTCATTTTGTAGTGTATGCAAATTTGCATATGTAATTCAGCAAAGGCAGGAGCAATCTTTTATTCTCATCACTTCTGACATTTTAATCAATGATTTATGTCTTATTCTTACATTTATTAGCCCTCCCTTGGAATGCTAAGGCAGATTATTATGCACTGATATTTCTATACATATATAAAGCTCATTAAGACTCTTTGACAGAAGAATGGTCAAAGTGCAGGAACAGGGGGAAGGCATCTGGGGGCTTATGCTCTACCTTCTCTTCAGGCTGGTTTTGCTCATTTGATAAACAGCTTCCCTGTGTCACTGTTATTCCATCTGTGCAATAGAGATAGCACTGCCTGAACTCAGAGGTGCAACTAATTGGAGTTTTTAAAGCTTCTTGAGCTCCCTGGCTGGAAACTGTTATATAAATATTCTTCTGGTCACAAAGAAAATGAGTGAGGTATAGTCCTATGTAATAAAGATATCATCCATTATTTCTAGTTTTTGTCTGTGTCTAAAGGTGGCTGCAGAAATGATATCTTCTTCTAGAGACTACCCCTTGCAGGTATTCACAGTCACACACCCACTGACTTTTCGACAAAACACAGCTTTTACTGCTATTTCCTTCTTCTGACTTCATTGGCTTTCCAGATCTGAGGGACTAAAGTGGATTTTATTACCTCCTAGGCACCATCAACAGAATAATTTATCTAGTCTCAATGCCAGTCAGTCACTCCTCTGTGAATCCTTGGAGGGCAGTTGAGTTACAAAGATGATTGGGAAAGGCCGAATTGTAAGACACAGCATTACAGAGGAGTCATTTTAAAGGCCTGATTTAACCAACAGACCTGTGCAGCTGGGATGAATATGTGAACAGAAAGAAATCAGCTGGGATCTTGAGTCCCATTTTGAGTCTGAACCAGGTCTCCATATTTACAAGAGTTATTTGTGATGAAAGAAAACAAGGGATTTTTCAAAAGTATAATTTCAACTTAAAGGGTGGAAACATAGTCTGCAATTTTTTCAGAGTTAGAGCTTTTCCTACATAATTTTTGGAAATACATTTGTATTCCTATGTGCAATAAAGGCAGACTTGCATCCTGCAGGAATTCAGTTCCAATTTCCACAAGTGTAAATCCATCAATGGTGCTTGTCAAAAGCAAAATCCCAAGCATATTTACATTTAGAAGTGGGAAATACAAACTTACACTTTGTGCATAGGAGTGTATGTTTGGTAAATGCCACACCATACTTCTGGAGAACACAGAAATCTGTTCTTTATTCTGTATGATTGCTGGAACTGAATTTCACAGTATCCCTGTAAAGGCAAAATTTTGGAAGGACATTTGAAGTCTCAGTTGAAATTCTTTTCATCATAGTAGTTTTTGTATTGCTGCTGCTACACAGTCTGTATCCCATGTTTGAGTAAATCCATGTGACTGCAGTTCCTGAATAGTTGGGCCAAAGTGAGGATGACAGCAACAAGACATGCAGATTATACAACTGGATATTTTCATTATAAGGAAGTCCAACCTGACATTCTACACAGGTATTGTTAAGAGTCCTATGATCCTCAAACATACCCAGATAATTTTGATGTCGTGCTCTAGAGCCCAGGATAATGAGAATAAACAAGATAATCAACTAGCATTGAATTTCTTTCTAAGAACAACAAGTGACTATAGTGATACTTAACAAAAGTAAACATTTTTGACATTTTTGTAAGGCTAAACAACCTAAAGAGAGATGCATGTGTATCCCTTTGATCTTGGACATGTAGTTTGGAAAAGTTCCTGTTGCTACTAGTGAAGAAAAGTATTAATTCTTAGGGAGGTGCTCAGGAGTCAAAGAAAAGTGGGGAGAATAGGCACTGGAGTATCTTACCTGTCTCACCTCTTCTGAAATAATTAGTCAGACTCTTGTTTTGTCTCCTGAGCTATTGTAAGGGTTGCCTAGTTCCACAGGGTTAGACATCTATCTTGAAAATAAAAGAAAAAAATACTATTTTCAAAATGCATGGATTCCAGGGGCTGGAATTGTAAAAAAATCATTGTCCATACTCTTCCTCCTCTTCTCTCTCCTGATAGGTGGGAAAAAAAAAAACACTCCAGTGTTTCATATTCTCAGGAAATACACTGTATTCTCACATTGCCTAAACATTTCCTGTTATAAAGACATTCCAAACATTTTAAATTTTTTTTTAAATTTTATTTTACTTTAGTTTAGTTTATATCAAATGCAAAAAAAGACAATAGGGATTGAAGTTCTTGTTTTTTCTGGTTTGTGTTGTTACTCAGGCCAGATCTCAGCGCCACAGAGAGCTAACAAAGTGGAATGAAGGTAAGAAACTTGATTGTAACTGGAATGGTTTATTATTTTTAAATCTTTATGCTACAGCACCCTCCTGCCTTTGATTTTTTTGAAAGACAGTAGAACACTGGCTCCCTGAAATGGGGAAACAGACAAAGGAAAGAGATTTGGACTATGCAAAGTGATTGATGCTTCTGTATCAGACACCAACAAACTAGGAACATTTTCAGCTAGGTACCTCTGTTTTGAGTTTTTAATTGCATGATATATGGTTTCACAGAAAGGTCAGCCTGGAGCAGCAGGTTCTGCACTGCGGCTCCCTCAGCTGCTCTTACTGTGTAGAGCTGCTTGCCCGGCTCCCCAACCTCTCGGGGTGTTTGAATGTTTCACAGAAAGCTGCACTTCTGAAAGGTTTGATATGTTTGCCAGTATCCACATAGGCCCTAGCAATTTATTTTTTGGTAGTAAATCCTACTCATTCATTGAACTTCAGAGTTTTCCTGTGTGGTTTTAAAAGTAATTTGGCCGGGGCTAAGCACTGTAGACCCCATGGGCTGTAGCCAGGATTTGTTTCACATAAATCATAGCTTGCTTTAGGTTACATTTTCTTTGGAATGGAAAGCTAATTTGTTTAGTTACGTTGGTCTGAGGGCATCAAACTGGACTCTACTGACACTGGTAACAAAAACAAGCTCATAGACTGCTCAGGACATCAGTAAAGGTAATTGGTCAAATTACTTCATCCAGCCATAACTCTAAAGGTAGTCGTCTGATAAGTTAGTCAAGTCTTCACCTTTCATGAGCTATCAGTTCATACATCACTCTTGACATGAAAAGGGCCTCATTCCCACAGCTTTAGCACCAGAAGGGTTTTTTTATCCTTAAAAATAACATTTGTGCACAAGATAGCATTGAAAATTTTATACGAGCAACTAGTATCTTACTGAATCATAGCTTAAAAATAGTGCTCCTCAGATATTTGAGTGTGTTTTGTAATTGTACTACTCATTCACTGAAGCAGCACCTTTCAAATCAAACCTTCATACTAACTCCAAGGATAAGAAGCAATTGTACTTCTGGCTGCTAACAGTAAAATGAAATAAGCTTAATTATTAAGTAAAATTGTTTATGGACAAGTGGATTCTTCATAGCCCCTGTCATCATTATGTCTCAGACTAACAGAATAATTTTCTTAAAGAGTATTTTTTAATTTATTCATTATATGACCTCTCTTTTTAGAATTTTAATGCTGCACTTCACAGCAATGTAAAAGTATTATAAGGAGAAAGACAGTGGTCTCATTCATGAATGCCATGAGGATGTTCCCTCTGTTCCTACAGCAGGTATTACCAAAGCCTCTCTGGTGAACAGTGCTGGTGGCTCCCAGGTCTGGAGTCACAAGACTTTCCTCCTTTGCTTTAAGATATGAGTAGCCCTGTGACAGAAAGCTATCCCTAAGAGACAATACTGTATGTGGATCGAGCTATTGTGCTCTTCTCTTTATATTGACTTTGCTGAAGAATTAAAGTTTAGAAAGAATAAAGACATCTCTGCCATCAAACCTTAGTTTTCTTCCCAGAGGAAAAGGTTGTACCACCATGTTACAATGCATTTACCTCCTGATGTGGCGATTTTTGCTTTAATAGCTCTGGCCTTGATGGAATTAATGACTCCAGAGGATCAAAGGTGTTAATGTGACCCTGGCTTTGTACAGCATTAAATGATAAACCAATGTACGAGATTTCAGACGTAGGAACTTCAGCCTCTTTACTCTGATGATCTTTTAATGTTATTATGCAGGAAATATTCTGCAAAGCATTTGAGATGTGACTCCTTAAACTTTTTGTTCCAACATCATTTCTTATAAATGTTTTTTTACAATTGAAAAGAAATAAGTAAATTCTGTTTCTCATTATCTTGTCATTCCTTCATTGATAGAAATAAGGGGAGGGGTGCGGAGGGAAGGGGGAAGGGGAGACGAGACGAGGCGAGGTGAGGAGAGGACAAATCAGCAATCTCAAATAGATCTCAGCATTCAAGCCTTGATTATACAGAGCTTAATGCATATGGCTACACGGGAAATCAGGCTGTTTCTTCTTGAAAGTCTACAATGTAAAGTTGAATTCCAGCAACTACATAAGAATATGTTCAGACAGAAGACATAAGCTTTGTTGCTGTCTTCATTCAAACTTGGGTGCAAGCTGAAAAACCAGACAATTACTATGCTTTTAGCCCTTCCCATTAGCGGCTTATTTCACTTTTCTACTTGTTTCCACATTACAACAAGTCATTACAATACATGATCAGAAAAAGAAAATGGAGGCATTACGATATTGTAAAACTGCTCATCTGAGTTTAATAGCTCTATTTTTATAATTATTGATTTAAAATTGCTCTCTCTGAGAGCTGTTGAAATTTGTTTTCATAATACATTTTGCATCAAAAATGCCAATCTTCCTGCTCAATAGTCCTGCCTTTAGTTTGCCTAGTCCTTCATCTGCTAAAAAGAGGCTCCTTTGTGTGACACTCCTTTGTGCAGCACACAAATACACCTCATTGCAGCAATCCTTTGTAGTAGGGCTGTCTCACAGTGTGACAGAGATGAGGCAGATTAGAGGAAATGCTAGCTTTAAGTGAACAACAGATGATCCAAGGGGATGCACAAGTACCAACCACTTGATATTTGCGGAATGATAGGATTGTTGGGCTTGACTTCATGTAAAGGCTTGTGCCCTGGCGCATCCTGAAAGGCACCAGGAATGATCTTATATGGAGATCTGTGGGAAAAATATTTGCTGAATCGATGGATAGTTTCTATCTTTTGGATTATCGGAGCTGTAGTGTATTGCACAAAATGCAACAGTAATCCTTTGCTTGAGCCTGGCAAGCTGGGAATTGACATCTTCTCATCATATTGTGTTTCTTGGAAGCCAGGTTCTGCTTAGCTTTAGTACAAGAAAGGAGGGCTAAAGGGCTCTTTGCCACCCAGGGCCTTGAACCACTCACCATTGCTTTCTTCAGTATCAGCAGGCTCCAACCTGGGGAATGTAACTATAAACACTCCAGGTGAAATATTATGCATGACTACAGATCTGACAGAAACAGGGACTGTCACATTGATACAGGTGTGACAACAAGAGAGCAAGCAGCAGGGAACTGTGAGGAAGCACCATTCCCAGGGTCAGGCTGCAGACTGGCTGACAAAGAAGTATCAGCTTCTGGCCGGGATAGGGCTTTGGGCTGCCTCCCATGTAGGGAGCAGAGATAACATTCCCATCCAGCTGCTAGCAGGCTAAAATTGGTCCATTGAGATGTTGCTTCCTGGGATTGCTGTTTCTTCCTTTATGCTTCATAGAATATTTGTAGATGCCTTTCCCATTACTGTTATGTGCATCTGATAATGCTGAAGCTTGTCATGGTTTCAGAGCCGAATCCTATGGAACTACGAAACTGGTGAGTCTGAAAAGGCTTTTTGCTGTTTGAGATTGTCAGGCATTTTTAAATTGTGCAGTCATCAGAAGTTTCAGTACATTGCTGAGAATTTTTTTTTTTTATGTTTGCCTTGAAAAGTTTTACTCCCAAAGGATGTTGATGAAAAATTTTAATAGGGGTAGCCAAGCTACTTGAAAATGATCAGCCTTTAAGTACTGTCCCAACCATGAATTAAATTAGTGGGAATACACTCTGCATATGTGTAACAATTATCCCCCAGTTTCTATTTTGTTCCTCTAGATCATCTTCCTTTCTTCAAGTATCCTGTCTCCATGATTTATTGCTAGATCTGTTTTGTCACCATCTGCTCTGCTGTTGCTCAAGAAAGAACAAATCCCCAGAAAATAGTACTGTCCAGACTAAGCACCACATAAGCATCCTTTGCACATTCAGCCAAACATTGACTAATGGCGAGCTAAGCTATAATCACAAATTCCCTCCTTTCCTGTTCACCACAGTTCAAATTCATATAAAAAACTTGGTGGAATTCAGCTATCCTCCTTGGGGATATAGGTTACCATCTGTCTGGTTTCCAGTGGTACATTTAAAAAACATTTGTCCTATTTTCATAAAACATCCTGCTGCACAGCAACCACTTTAATATCTAATTACACAGCATTATGTATCACATATGTCACAACCAGAATAATTTGACCTGTTTCTCTTATCTAGACTAGTCTGTTTTCTCTCTTAAATTAAGTTATCCAAACACCTACAAATTCAAAAGTATGCCTCTAGCTAAAGTAATTAAAAAATAAAATAAGTAAATACTGAACTGCCTGAAGAATAATTTGGATTTAATTTGGCAATTTATATAAGATTTTAATTTCAAAAGGAAGCAAGATTTTAAGCTGAAGGTTAATGTACTTACCATTGCATAAAAAAATCTAAAAAAAAAATCCAAATTAGTAAAAGCAGGCAAGAGAATGGCAAAAGACATCAGTTATTACAGTGCCCACAGTAACATATAGCAAAATAAAATATTCTTTCCCACTCCTCAGATCTTTCTGACTGTCCCCAGAGAACAGTCACTGTATGGTCAGTCAGGGGACAGCATCTTCCCAAGCCATACCTACTCAGGATGCTTGATGAGAAGCCTACTCAAGCCTGTGGGGAGCTTCCCATTGACTTCACCAAGCCATGGTGCTGCTGGGGACCTTTGGAAAAGGGCTGGGGAGAGGCAGCCAGGCCGTACGACAGCTGTGGGGCAGTCACACCCCTGGCAAACCTTGTGCCATCTCCAATCGAAGTTCTGAGCACCCTCACAATGCAGTCAATGATGATGAGGGCAAAGATATTCTGGGAGCAGAGTGATTTCAAGTGTACATTATACAAAAAATGACAAAGTCCCATGAGGTGGCAATACTCTCTGTCCTAGGCTAGTAGCTTGCCTTGCACCACTTTGCCCAGCTGTATTTCTGCCCTGCTCATGCAGGGGTGATGCTCCAGCAGTGCAAGGATGACGCCTAGAGCTCCCTGCTTCCCCTTGCCCTGGCTAGGATCTGTCTTCTTCCCTCTCAGAAAAATGCTGAATCATAGCAGAGTTGCCATGAACAAGGACTTGGTTTGGTAATGGTCTGTAGGTCCTCAGGGGCTTGTTGAGGGCGGGGGATAGGGAAAGTCAGGGAGACTTCACTCAGTGCTTCTGGGAGAGCTCCAGCCTGAGTGGGATGAGAGTGTCTCAGGAGCTGGAGATGAATGAGAAGAGACAGATGCAAGTAAGCCAAAAAAACCCCCAAACTAATCAAGTAGACCCCTTGGCCAAAAATGTTGGTACCCAGCACCAAGTTGTGTCGTGATACTTTTTTGTGTTATCAGGTCCTGGTAGAATTCCCATGGCTACCCCAGTGAGAACAGTTGCAGCAGACCACTCTTGAGACAAGAAACAGATGATGGATTGCAGCAATTATTTTTTTTGAGCACAAATTTTTTTTTCCGTCTGTATCTAGCCAGAATGCAGCTATCTTGTTCACAGCTATTTGTCTAAGAGAAGCTATAAATTTAACTGAAGTTCACAGGGAGCACTTGAGGGTGGCAGGATACTTCCCTGTAATCACATTGGTTCTGTCTGCACTGAGACTGAGCAAATTACTCAGAAGTCTCCCTAGGTCTCTCTGAGACTTCCACATTGATATGACATAGTTGGTCCAAAGAACATTGTTAATGATGGACTCTGTAGAGTATGATTTTTCCCCCAAAATCAGTATCACCTCAGAAGAACACACTACATCAAGAAGCTCAACCTGAAAGCAGCCAAGCTTGATCAACGAGCCTGTCTCCCCTGAAGTGCCTCTGTGGTCTTCCACATGAGAAGGACTCTGGCTGCTTTGCAAAGGAAAGCTCTGTTCTAAGGAAGCTATATTGTTGGAGCAAGGGAGACATGGGGTGGCAGGCTAACTTTGTCATTCCTACAGCATGAATGTACTTTACTTAAGGTGTATGATCAGGGAAAGGAGACTCACATGCCCTGGGACCAGTTATGGTTTGGTTGCAAATTAGCAAACATCAATTGACTGGTAGCAATATCCTAAACACACTGCAGACACTTGGCCAGGCTCCCCAGGACACAGAGGGGGAGGCAGGATTGTCAGCAGAGCAGGGCTGGAGGTGCACATGGGGTCAGAGCTACCCATCTTTTGCAAATGATGATTATTTTCATTATGTTACTGGTGTTTAACTGAATTCACAGTAGTAAATATCAGATTTTATTAGACAGAGAATGATGTAATTTAAAAACTGGACATTGAATCCTCAGGAAGAGCTGCAGCAAAGAAAAGGGAAAGTTTGTAAATCACTTCGATTTTAGAGAGCTTGTTCTATTCTAAAGACATCCCAGTAGGACAGAAAAAAGCTCTTTGTAGGAAAAACTGCACAGGCATCAGATATTTCATTATACTGCTGAGCTAGTCAATGAGATTTAGAAAATATTCAGAAATCAATACCAAAGCTTATTTGCTAACTACCCCCAGTGGTATTATTATCGTATCAGGTGCAGCTATCTGGGAAAAAAATAATCTGACACCCATTAAAATTTATCTGCTGTTTCAGGACAGATTATCTGACCAAGAACAGTATGACTCTGAAGTTATCTCAGAGGAGACCTCCAGAGCTCTATGATATTCAAACTGACATATGAGTGATTAAAAAAGAACACAGGTAAGGACCATAACTTATGAGATATTTCATTATAAGTCTATCATCTATAACTCTTACCTCTTCAACTAACCAATAAACAAATACATAAATACAGAAGGAAAATGACCTCTAAATTTCCCCTGGTGTAACTTTGCACTTTTTGCTGAGTGACAGAATTTTTAACTTCTTGCCCAGAGCTTCATTTACACATCTGCTTTTGAGCACATTCGCTCATACTACAACTGTGATTGCCAGAGGAATCGTGCTTACAGCCAGAGTACAAATAATCCTCCATTTATGACTTGCCTATGCAAGGTTTATGTAAGAGGTCTAAGCACTCCAGTAAAGGCAGGATTTAACAGTTATCCCGCTTCTTACCGTGGAATTAATCAGGACAACTGATGGTAAGGCAGGCTTCCCATTTAATAAGCAGATAACAGTCATGAATTTTGCACACATAAAGAGATAGCATCTGATGTCCTTGACCTGTGCAGTGGGACAAGTCAAAGGTTTGTATAAACTTATTAGAAATGAGAGTAGAAAAAACAAATAAATTATCTGTATGATTAAGCTGCCTTGTGAATGAGAGTGGTCACAATAGGCCATTGGTTTAAAGAAGTCCTGTCTCTAGCATGGCAAGGAAGCTGCTGCTCTGGGCATCTTCACATTTTCCATAGATACTTTTGTGTCACCAATTCCCTGCTGCTGATGTGCTGTTAATTCACCAGTGGGATGTACAGTTTCAATCACATGAATGCTTCTGTTTTATTTAACTTAAGGGTTCAAACAGGTCTCAGGATATTTACAAATCCTTTTTGTATCTGTGTTGAGTCTCCACAATGCTGTGCAAGGAACTGAGCAGACATGTTCACTTCTTGTGCTTTCAACAGTTGTAAGCGCCATGTTTTTTTGGGTCAGCTGATAACTAGACTACCTGTTATACTATTTCTTTAGAGACAGATATGAAGAAATCTTCACCATAAAAAAATGAACATATTTAATCTTTCATCCTGAAGCAATGGGAATACTCTGCAGCATTCTTTGGGTTTATAAACTTCAGGTTTATATACCTGAAGTATGCACTAAGACAAGATGTTAATTCCCTTTTATGGTTACTGGCAAATGCAAGACAGAGAATACACATATATTTGTACAGGAATATATATTAATAAAGTTAATGAGTGTTTTAAGAATCTCAAATGACCAAAACAAAAAAATAATATGAAGTACTTCTCATGACTTTCAAGACTGATAATTGTTTTAGTGTCTTGATCTCAATTCGACTTCTCTGACTAAATAAAACGCCCTGCCTGGTGCAATGAACTTGACAATATGAAAAGTGTCTTCAATTTGAAATATATCTCATGTTTACCATAAGTGAACCAAATACCGTTTTAGGAAAAATGGATAAAATCTGCTTGGTTAGTTAGTAAGAAGGTACTAAAGTGAATCTTTAGTACTAAAGGTACTAAATGCATCTTCGATTACAAACCAATACAATAAAATGAGCTGTGTTAGTAAAAGTGAACCTGAGCATTTCTATTCTTACTTTGCTAGAGACTGTGATTTCCCAAAGCATGTTTTTAAAACCTAAGGGATATTTAATGGAGGGTGAGGGAAAAAGATGTTATGAAATCTGTGAATGGTCTAGCATTCATGCTGAGAATGCCTGATGACTGGGTACTGATGGGAGAACTTCCAGTGTTTAATGTAAAGGTGTGAGTTTTTATCCTGTCTGAACTCTTAGGGGTAAAGACCTGCAATTTGCCAGCAGAGAGTTTTGCAGAATACTTAAATTGAACTCTTAAGTGCTTGTGTTATAATGTTTCACCATACAGAATGTGAGTTGCAGAACAAAAGTTTAGGCACAGAAAAAGACAAATAGCTGACTGCAGAGAAGGACAATAATTCATAATCTACATGGTGCTTGTCTGTTTCACTCATTGGTACTCTAAAGCATATGATTTGTAATAGGTCTCTTAATCAAAGTCACAGAAGAATAAAATCTTCACACTCAGCCAGGAAGGCATCAAGTCAATATCAAAATCATAACATTTTAAGTTAAAGCTGTCTATCTGGACTTTGGAAATGTTTAGACTATGCAATCCAAAGTTAGAAACCAAACATTTGAACTAAGCTGATAAAAAGTGATCATTAATTGAGACTGAAGTCAACAATCTGGCACTGAAGAGATTTCTAGGCTGCCGAGCCAAAAGTCTGAAGTAAGACGTCCAAAGCAAGTTCATAATAATTCATCATCAATTCAAGATGAGATAAGCTCATTGAAGGAAGCCAAATGTGAGTAATATAGGGAACTACAGGCAGTCTGTATGATAAATATTAACTTCTCTTCTGAGAGCAGGGCTAATGGGGACTCATGATTCAGCTAATTTAGGACTGGTTTTTATAATTGGATAAATAGTAATTTAGGCTGAAGCTATTGACTTTTATTGATGTTGTCAAAGATTTATGTTGAGAGGCCAAACCACCAAACCCAGCTGTTGAACCCAGTTGTGCTAAACAGTGTACTTACACATATTAGTGCCAGCAGTTTCTCCACTTACCTCTAAGTCTAAACCCCTGTGGTTTATTACTGCAGGAGATGTTCAAACAGCCTCAGTAATAAAGCAATAAACACAAGTGGGATGCTCTCAGTTCAGAGCCATCCAGTAGCAAAGGTCTCAGCAACCAGGTTATGGGCAGGGTATGCTCTGCTGAGCACTGAGGATTTTCAAAGGACATTACTTGGGCTGCTGGTGGTTTGCATGGCCACAGAATTGGTTAGTAAGAGCAGAAACTGCACGTATCACTGGTTCTTCCTCTATGACTACTTTTGCCCTGCACAATGGTTCCCAGATTCTTTTAGCCAGCTAGTGTCCTTCAACAGCTTCTTGAAAAGGACAGTTTTGCATAGCATAGAAAATAAAGGAGGGCAGCTGAAGGAAGACTCTACTGCGATGTATTTTCTCTTGATTTTCTTCACTTGCAAGAAGTAGCCTGGGAGAGAGAGAGAGAGAGTAAAATGTTGCCCTTGTGTTACTAATATAAGATGTGTGTAGTACACTGGACACAAAGAGGGACTCTGTGGCTTCTCTTCCCAGGGACTGTGTGACACATCCCTATGAAGCTGCTGCCTGTGCCTAAGCAGATGCTTGCAGCTTTGCTGTAGGGATGATTTGAACTAGGAAGGGCAGGTGGGCAGGCCCAAGACTGTCCTGCAAACAGTAACCATCATTCCAGCTCTTGGAAAATACAAGCACTGGGCAGGAGCAGTGCCTGGCAGGGAGGACCAAGGTGAGAGGCAACTGGAAAGAGACAGACACAAGTCAGGAGTGGGGAAGGGGAGACTGCTGGTGGATGAACTGTCATCTTCCACCAGCAGCCAGGATCTGACGTGGTGCTCTCTCAAGACGCTGCACAAACTAGGCTGCTTTGTTGTCTGCAACCTGGCATTCCCACAGGAGCTCTCCCACAGGGTGTGTGCTCCTCCTGCTCTCCTGCATGGTTTTATTTCACCTGGCCATTCTGAGCATGTCCTTGATAATATAAACATCATTCAGAGAAATAATTACTCTCCACACTCTGTGTGAATTATCATTCCTCACACAACAGTCATGCACAGTCGGTACCATAATGGCCTTTTTGCAACACGTGCTCTGCACGAGCAGAAACTGCTGCCAGAAGAGGAAAATCCGTGACATTTTTTGGCTATGAGCATTCTCTCTCCTTTCTCCAGGCAATAATCCTCTCCTGCCATATCCCCGGCCTGCTCTGTAGATGGCAGTGTGCAATTACTTTCCGTGGCATGTTTACCTGTTAGCTGCTTCCTTGACATTTACTTGAAAACTACTTCACTCAGTAAACAGCAAAAAGTGATAACATCGCAGAATATATTTAAACACTATAAATTTCATATATGAAATAGGAGTATTTGTTAAGTGTTTGCAGTAAACTTTAGAGTATCATAAATCCAGTTGTTTTTATAGGTCAGATCCCAGAAGAAATTTAAGCAAAGAGACTGAAATGTAGATAAGCAAATGAAAAAAATTTCCTCAGGCTGTTGTATATAAGAATAATACGTCATACTTACAAGTAAAGTTATTAATTCCCCAAACACAAAACTACATTCAGTCTGTGTGAATACTTTAAGTCAAATTCAAAAGCTAAATATTTTAAGTCAACATTACTGCTCTCCAAAATAACTAATGTGTTCACCAAAACATTTTATGAATCTACTCATAGTTTTTTAAAGACTGAGTCCTTTTAAGGTTTCCTGTGCTGGTTCTGCCTTCAAAAATGTCTTCCTACACAATTTTCCTTTGAGTAACAATCAGGCTTCACAACTGCATTGATTCGTACGTGGTGGTAATGCTCTAAACTGCAAAGGGTGAAATGGGTTCGTGCAGACACTGCAGTTTGTATCAGAGAATCACAGAATTGTAGAATGCCTTGGGCTGGAAGGGACCTTAGAGATCATCTAGTTCCAAACCCTGTGCCATGTGCAGGGACACCTTTCACTACACCAGGTTGCTCAAAGCCCCATCCAACCTGGCCTTGAACACCTCCAGAGATGGGGCATCCACAACTTCTCTGGGTGATCTGTTCCAGTGTCTCATCACTCTCACGGTAAAGAGTTTCTTTAAAATATCTTCTCTAAATCTCTCCTCCTTTAGTTTAAAACTGTTCCCCCTTGTCCTATCACTATTTTCTTGTGTAAAACATCCATCTCTAGCCTTCTCATAGGCCCCCTTTTGGTACTGGAAGGCTGCTATAAGGCCTTCCCAGAGCCTTCTCTTCTACAGGCTGAACAACCCCAACTCTCTCAGCCTGTCCTAGGTGCTTCACTGCTCTGGCAATCTTTGTGGCCTGCCTCTGAACTTGCTCCTGTAAGTCCACATCTTTCTTGGGCTGGGGGCTCCAGAGCTGGACACAGTACTCCAGGTACTCCAAGTGGGGACTCATGAGGGCAGAGTAGATGGGCAGAATCACCTCCCTTGACCTGCTGGCCTTGCTGCTTTTGATGCAACCCAGGATGTTGTTGGTGTTCTGGGCTGCAAGACCATATTGCCATCTCACATCCACCTTTTTCTCAGTGTCACTGAAGTACAGATGATGCCAGCTGGGAGGATTTGGAAGCTGGGCTTCAGAACTGGCATCTGATGACTATAACTAACCATGCAGGTGAGCATGAGATATGGCTTTGTTCCTTTTCTCGAAGGTTCTACCTCCCAAGAAGAAAAATAGACATGGAGACCAAGATAAGAAAGGACAGGGTTCATGGAGCTATCTGGCTTGAGCTGAAGTCACTCCCAGGCTGACCCAGGAGCCCCCAACAAGCCAAGTAAGTCCACTGCTGCTGTGCAAGCCTTTTGCTCTCCATTCCAGCATAGACAGGCAGAGGGGATATTAGGTGAGATGGCACACTACATCACACCACATCACACTAGTGGCTGCCTGCTAGAAGTTCTCCAGCGAAAATCTACTCTGGATGGTTAACCACTGTATACCAACCCAATCCTTCTCAAGCTGAGGCCTGAGCAGCAGCAAGTGTGTGTTAATGACCCTGAGTTACCACTGAACTCACAGCTATTCCACTTGCTTACAAAGATGGAGGTGCAAGAGGTCCAGACCCCTCAGGGAGCAGACACTACTTGCTGAATAAAACTGACAGAAGAATTGCTCACAGACTGTGCCAGGGGACACAGCCCACCTTGCAGTCACCTTCATCTGAAGTAAGGCTCACTCCTGGCAGCTGTTCTCATGAAGGAAGGTGCCATAGGAAGCAAACACAGAAGTCTGTCATGACATCTGTCCAGCTAAGGCAGGGGAGATAAAGGGGTTGCTACATGGATGGGAAGTGGTGAATGAATTCCTTGTTTTACTTTGCTGTGTGTGTGGCTTTTGCTTTACCTATTAAACTGTCTTTATCTCAACCCACAAGTTTTCTCACTTTTAATCTTCTGATTCCCTTCCCTGTCTCACTGGTGGGGAGTGAGCAAGTGGCTGCAAGGGCTGAACTACTACTGGAGTTAAACTGTGACAGCAACACAAAGGTAAATGAAATGCAGTGCCTGCAAATACAGAGTAATACCATTTAGAGAACACATTCAGATTTCTATTTAGTCAGTTCACTTTATTATTTCAGAAAAAAAGGACAGCCTAATGAAGACAGCTGCTCAATGTTCAGCTGGCATCAAAAAAATTACCAGCAAAATATTTGGAAAGAGTATTAGTGTGCCTGCTCTAGGGCTTGAGTTAAAGCCAGTCCCCAGTTATTACTGATCCAAGTTTTAAAACTATTATATACTGGGCTCACTGGGTAAGACCTCTTTCTTGCACATAAATCTTGTTTGGGTTAACTTTAGGAATGTGAACTTCAGAACAGAATCCCCAAATATTTCCTCTGCATGCACCTTGACCAGCCAGACAGCCTGTGCCTCACAGCCTGCTCACTGCACAGGGAGGGGGAGGTGGCATTGCTGCAGGGCTTCTTACCTCTCCTGAAGCAATTATTGATGGCCATAGAGATGAGACTGAATTAGGTAAATGGCAGACCCATCTTTCTTGAGATCTGAAAGTGCAGCATTATCAGAAGCAACAAGCATAGCAACTCTGCAGCTACTCAAAATGGTGCCAAGGTTTTCCAATCCCTGACTTGCTCTTGACTGCAGAAGCCAAGGTAGAGTTCTTCCCTAAATCCTACCTACTTGTAGCCAGAACAAAGAATACAGGTCTCAGTCTTCAATCTCACCGAATCTTTCATTCACAGATTAGATTATCATAAATGTGCAACTAATTTATGTCACCAAATGCTAATTTCTTCAGACCCGAAATGTCTTGAGTACTTTGGGAAATCTGCTGTCTATAGGAAGTGTAAAGAGGCCATACCAAAGAGAGGACAAATACGAGTGAACAAAACACAGCTATCTTTTATGAACTTGCAATAACATAAATTGATACACTAATATAACTGTAGCCTGAGGAAGCAGGTTTAGAGGACCTGACCCAGAGGAACTGAAGAAATGGTCCCATGTTCAAAAAATGCAGAATTTGGCCTTGTTTTTAGCATTGGAGGGCTGCTATTTAATGCCCAGAATAAATACATAACAGCAGTAATGTAAGCATTTTTTAAAAAAATCCTGTTTGCATTATTAAAATTATATAATTTGTTGATGACTAAAGTGTAAAGGACCAGTTTAGTTTACCAGGATTAGTGCTACAAAGAAATTATTCTCTTAGATCCAGAGGCTGCATTGCAAAAGAGTTATTTGTGTACAACTTTCATGTGTGATAAGCAATCTACTAGTGGTAGACATTAATACATCCTACAGAACTAGCTCTTCCTTAGTTCTGTAAAGGATGCATCTTAAAGCTAAAGGCACTCTAGAACCAGTCCATCTGGAAATTTCTTTGTGTGAGTGAAAAATTTTCTCAGTGTGAGTGAAAAAAACCCCCGAGCTGTCTTCATTCCCTGGTAAGCATGTTTTATTTCCACACTTTTCTACACTCAAATGTCATGTTCTCTCACAGTTCTCTCACATACTTTCACTTTTTTTTTTTTTTGGTCATTAATTCTGTTGTAAGGAAAAATAAATGCATACTCTTCTGCAGAGCAAAGCAGGTCTTACTGATGCTATCTCTCTCCTCTGACCTTTCTGTTGCACTATTCATTAATATGACTGTTTGGGGGATTAGGGAATTGCCTGGCAATAGTATATTGAGCTTCCCAGCTCTAGCTGGTAAGCTTGGCACTGTTTAAAAACTGTTACAGCAGTAAAGATTATTAGAAAAGGTAGTTATTTAATAGTAAAAACTCATTTTTTTTCTCTCCAAGTTACAGAGAAGGAGCTATGTACCAAATTACAACTGATTAACAGTTTTCAGGTGAAATAGTCATCAAAATGTGACCATTTTTCAATTTGTTTTGGCTGTCAAAACATTTCCCCATGTTCAGTATTTTGAAAACAGCTGTTAGAAATGCAACAGAATGGTCACTCTTACATTTTATTGTTTACTTTTTCTTTAGGGTTTGCATTGGCTCTTTGTCTATTTGTGGTTGGTGTAATTACATACTGTACTTGATTTTAGAATCAAGGATTGTTGCCTGGACAATTTGTTTCTGAATTCACAAGCACAAGAACTACTGGTTTAAAAGCAAATTAAATACCTCTTCAGAAAACCTTGTTTGGTAACCATAAGACAGGCTAATTTTAGGCACAGCTGGAGTGAAGCAAGGGGATTGCACATCCTGTCAGATCACCAATTTCTATCTCTTCTAGACATCTGTCCTTGCTCTTCTACTCCTAACAGCATTGTGCGTGGCTCAATGTGGAGCTGTGGTTGTATAGAAGAGATACATTCAGTGCACGTAAGTTACTGTATGTAAGCAAATCTCCTCATCTTTCATGGCATGGTCTCTATAGAGCTCATGATTAAGGCAAGAGTGATCTTCTAAAGGATAGATGGAGTAGGCTGGGATAATATGTTCCTTGAATAGAGATGGCTGCATTTCTGGCTTGAAAATATCGTCTGCTCTTTATGTTTTAGGAGGAGAATGATGATTTCTGAAGTCTGAGCCTAACTCCTCCACCTAGCACTGCTACAGATTTCAGATAAGGAACCATTACTGTGATATGTGTATACATGGATTAAGATACTAGTAATCAAATATTCTGCTTCTTGAGTGAACCCTAAGGCAATTAAAGCATGATTAATCTCACTTTGACAGTAATTAGGTTGAGATACCCTGACCTCTACATTTTTCTCCAAAAGGTGCAACCAGCCTTGTCAATGTGGGCAAGCATCTCCCTTTAACAGATGGCCCACATAACCTTAGCACTCAAGTATTCCTTGAGAGACTTCAGAAAACATGGTGATATTCCCGGCTGTTGTAGAAAACCACACAGTGCTGGTCAAATCCCAGAAAAAAACCCCATAAAAATTGACTGTCAGAAATGCAACTTCCCACCCCAAAACAGACTAGAATGATCTCTGCCTCACGAATATGAAATAATCCTGAAACAGAAGCAAGGCAAAAGAAAGAAGAAAAGCATCACATTTGCCCTTGATTTAGTTAAGCAAAACATGCTTTATAGGCTTCATGAGCCTGAATTAATTTGCTGATGTAGGCAATGGGATGAGGCTCTGCAGTCAGAGGAGGAACAGAGATGCAGCTGGAGTCTCCTTGGGACGTGGGGCTGAGTCTGGGGCACATCCCAGCACTCCTGCCAGCCCTTTCAGTCTGGGAGATGTGTGTGGCCTGGCAGGTGACATGGATGCCTGTGGCCTGGCAGGTGACTCTCTCAGCAAGGCAACTGCAGGAAGGGTGTTTTCACAACCAGCCAAGAATAAGAGTATCATTTTAGAGAGCAGCATATAGGATTTTATTCAACACAGGCCTTGTGTGCTTAATGAAGCAACTCTTGTAGCTAAAGGGTTGGCAGTTTAGATGGTAAATTATTTTGGTTTTACTTTTAAAGGAAAATCTGCTTGCACCAGGCTGTTTTTAGAAGCTGGTACCTCAATTTGGCCTTCTTGTTCTTTGAAATTCAAAGCAAAATTTAATGAAGAGACAGGGTGAAATGACCAATCCTGCAAGACATGGCCAACAAGCTTGCCCTAGCAAAGAAAGAAGTGTGACATTGTTTAGAGATGATAGAGATCAGGTCTCTACTCAGACTCCAGTAGCCAAGCCAAAATTCCAGGGCTTTACTAACATCAGTAATGCCTGCCTGAAATGATACTATGATTTACTTTCATGCTAGAGTTTTCGCTTGCTTTATACTCTAAAAGAACCCCTAAAGTATAACAGTGAAAACAGGAAAAAAAAAAAAAAGACCAAACCCAGAGAACTGAATGTAGCCAAGTTATTATTAAGAACTTTGAATCCATTTAAGGAGATTTTAATATCTGTATTTGCAATTGATCTGTTTGGCAGTAGTGAGGTAATTACCCTGTGCAGGGATGCAATGATTTCAGAAGTTATTTAAGAAAAATCGCTTGATCTTACACAGAGACAGATGAGAAGTACTATAATGTGAACTCCCCATAGATTTGCTGTTGAGACAGCAAAAGACTGGTAAAAAAAAAACACCTTAAACTACAATGAAATTATCTTCTCTGCCTGTTATATGACTGATATCAACTTCATTAGTTCTAATACTAAGCTTTGTAAACAGCAACAATCAGAAAAAAAATATCTAGATGAGCTTTTAAACCCAGTATTTCCCATTCAAAATTAATGCAATGTAATTTAGTTGATGACATATCACCTGGAAGCTGGAAGACTTCAACTAAGAATAAGCAAAGTCAGCACTGGTACTTTGCAGGAACATTACCCAGTCCAAAAGCGAGTTGTTTTGAGCCACCCCATGTCCTCCAACTGCAGATGAAGGATGCTCACCAACAGTCTGCTTGATGTTTTTCTTCTGTATTCTTAATTACATGTGGGTTTAGTTTAAAGCAAATGACATAAATCGATGCAAATGAATCTGCTAGCATATCAAACTGCTTAAGGATGTGTTTGCCCAGATGCAACTTTTACAAAAGGGGAGCAGAGCAAAGGTTTTTGTCTAGGTCAGAACAATCCAGTTCATCTCCACCAGGGTCACATCACGCTCTGTAAACTTTGTCAGTATTTCAAAGAAAGCAAAAGGTAAGATCAAAGAAGTCAGTTAAGATCTCAGGAGTTCATAGGAAAACTCCTAATGTATCTTCAAGCTTTCCAGGTTGGCAGTATTTTCAGGAGCAGTACTAAAATATGCCTCTGACTTTTAGTTGGCACAAGTGAGATAGATCAACTTGAGTGACTGAAATGCCGTTTATCCACACAAAAATAAACCACACTCACACACACACACTTGCAAGTCAATACTTAAGAAACTCTTACAGGACTTTTCTTGCAGGATGGAGCAATTTCGGATTCAAGTAAAGAGAATGTTAATTGTACCTGTTTGCAGGAGATGCGGTACAGCTGCCATCAGCATATCCAAAGGGGTGCAGAGAGTAGCTTCTGCCAAATGATCCAAGAACCAGAGATGAAACAAATGAGAAATAAAACCAGGTCAAAAATCTTCCTAATGTCTGTGGGCTCGGAGCCCCCTTAGTTCCCTCCATCCCCGGCTCCAGAACAATATCTCTGTAGTTCCTATAGTAGCTTAAGATCTGAAGTGTGTGTATATATATATATATATATATATGTATGTATGTATATATCTATATATCTCAGAGGGTGTTTTTCAGACCACTTTTTTTTTTTTTTAAGGTGATGAATTAATTAACAAAATCAACATATGAGTTGTGACATATTTACTCAGCGATTCCTACCAAATGTGGCAGATTTAAGAGGACGGCTCTGTTGTCTCTCTGTTCTCTGCACCTGAGACAGCTAAATGCACCATGAAGACCTTACTGAGCTCTTGTTCCAAGCCTCATCCTGGTCAACATAGAGATTCCTTTTGACCTTCCTGGAAATTGGATTAGGGCCTTAAAAGCCATACATTTTAAAACATTCCATGAAGGTTATGTTTGCTTTAAAACCACAGTGAAGTAAATGCAAAACTATATTAATATTTAACATTGGCTTATAAAAACTAGGAACATGTAGTCAGGACAGCTGGTAAAAGTTTAATTCACATCACCATTTCAAAATGAAAATGCAGAAGAGAACAGAGTATCACATTTTCATGTTCAATATATATATATTTTTTCTTTAATATCCAGTTTTGTCATTTCTAAAGCTATATCTGTTAAATAGCCATGAAAAATATTTTTCATTTCTACAAATTTTTTGTTTACTTTTCTGATCTGGTGGTACTGGTTATACTAAAAGAAATCAGAATAGGGGAAAAAAGGGTCAGAAGGGAAAAAAAAAGAAGGCAAAAGATTAGTTAAAAGAAAAACAAACACTAATATTGTGCTTGTGGACTGTATTTAGGGGTTGGCCAGAAGTCTAATGTCTTGATAGATGGTTCTGAGTGCACAGTTTTATTGCTGGTACACAGCACACTTTGTTTCTTTTGTTTCACTAAACTTGCCAACTTTGGAAATTAGTGACATGGGCATTCAAAATATTGGACAAGTGGTCAAGCTCTGATATACATATTCATACCCCAGCGGCAAATGTGATGGCAGGAAGTTTCAGATACAGGAAAAATGAATTCTTTTGTTCAGCACAGCTTTAGTATAATGCTTGTTTCCTAAGCACTTTCACTGTTAGGGGAAGGGGTGCCTCTTAGCACACAGGGGAGGCATCATTTAAAGAAATATTTCTTTGCTTTAACCAGAAGTCCAAATCTGTTCAGTTCATTTAAAATATTTTTTCCTTCAGGATAAATGAATAAGCAGTTCCTTTTGTGGTTTTTGCTTGGTGACTTGCTATTATTCTTCCAGCAGAAGAAGGATCAGACGGTCCTATGAACAGATGTGTCCCTCCTCCCCAGCCCCACACTCACTCTCTCCCTTCGGAAAACAGAGGTGACGGGCCTGCTGTTTGACTAAAAGTGGCTATAAATCTTCTGAGGATATGCTACTTTGTCTTTGTGCATAAAAAGTATCGAGGAAGGGAAACAGGTTAAAAAGCAGAGTCCTTGCAATAAATCCTAGGCTGTGCTTGGTTTTTTAACCCTTGGAGGCGCTGGGCTGCTTTAATAAAGTGCCGGTGCGAGAGACCCTTGTGCTTGGCGGCGTCAGGCTGGCGGGGAGGCAGGGGCGCCTTTGGCTGTGCGGGACGGGGGATTCCCGCACTCCGGCTCAGCTGGTGTCGCGCAGAGGCCGCACACAGAGACTGCCGAGAGGGAGCAGCCCCGGGACGCAAAGGCTGACCTGGCCGCAGCCCCGCTCCCTCCGTGCCCGGCCCCGGCCGGCCGGCAGGTACGGAGCGGTGCGGGGGATGCCGCGGGGGCAGCGCGGTGCGGGGGATGCCGCGGGGGCGGAGGGCGGCAGGTGAGCGCGGGGCGGCCCCCGGGGGCGCGGCTGCGGGGCCGTGTGTGCGTGTGTGTATATGTGCGTGTGTGTGGGGAGCTGCCCCCAGCCCCCGGGCGCGGCGCAGGAGGCCCCGCACGGCACCCGGGGCCGCCCCCTGCTCGCCCCGTCGGGGCGGGCGGCAGCGGGAGGGACGATGGCGGGGCGGCGGGCGCTGCTGCTGCTGCTGCTGCGCTGCCTCCTGCTGGGGCTGCTGGGCGGCGGCGGCGGCGGCCAGCCCGGCGGCGGCGAGTACTGCCACGGCTGGGTGGACGGGCAGGGCGGCTACCACGAGGGCTTCCAGTGCCCCGAGGGCTTCGACACGGCGGCCGCCACCATCTGCTGCGGGTCGTGCGCGCTGCGGTACTGCTGCGCCGCCGCCGAGGCCCGGCTGGAGCAGGGCGGCTGCACCAACCACCGGGAGCCCCCGGAGCCGGGAGTCACCGCCCGTGAGTGCCCGGCCGCGGGGCCCCAGGCGGGCGGGAGCCGGTCCCCACGGAGCATCCCCCGCTCCCGGCCCCGTCCCGGAGGGTGGGCAGGAGGCGGGCGCGGCTCCAGGTGCGCCGGGGCGGCAGCGGGAGAGCGGCTGCGGAGCCACAGCGGGGGCCCGGGGCTGCAGCTCCGCGGCCCGAGGGCACCGGCTGCTGCATCCCGCCCGACTGGAAGGCACACTTTATTTTAAGTTCGCATCGGCAGACTTTGCTGTGTGTGTTTCACTGTGTTGCTGCCGGAGGTGAGAGGGGTGCTCTGCAGTGCACTGCGGGCACAGCCCGACCGTGCGAGGGGCCGTCGGTTTCCCAAACAAAAGAAATCCGGCAGCGCGCACGGAGACTGGTTTCCCAGGTCAAACGTTCTGCGCTTATCTTCCACCTTACGAATGGAAGCGATTTGACAGAATCTGCAGCATTTGAGGTTCGCCTGCAGATTCAAGGTGTTGCATTGGACAGCCCCGACGGTTTGGGGAATGAGGGAGGAGGAGAGGAGTGTTACTCTTGAGCGATGCTCAAGAACCAGCGAACGGACACGGCATAAACAGCTTTTACGTTTGGTAACTAGTAAAACTGTGGAAAGAAAGAAATGTTGATTTAAACCTACGGGGCTTAAATTTCAATTTTGTTTCAGTGATAATGGTTCAAGGTTCTGTCTTCTGAGAAGCTCAGTGTGCTAGTGGGACTGAAGTCATGTGGGGCTTTGTAAAGGCTGTGGAGTTTATTTCTATACAGCAGACTTGTAATTTCAGTAGGCTAATTGGCACGGCTTTTCTTCTTCTTTCTTCTCCCAGAACCAATCTATGTTCCATTCCTCATTGTTGGATCAATATTTATTGCCTTCATTATCGTGGGCTCGCTGGTAGCTGTTTATTGTTGCACATGTTTAAGACCTAAACAACCGTCGCAGCCACTACGATTTTCCCTGCGGAGCTATCAGACCGAGACTCTTCCCATGATCCTGGCCTCCACGAGCGTCAGGACGCCATCCAGGCAGTCCAGTACTGCGACAAGTTCCAGTTCCACCGGTGGCTCGGTTCGCAGGTTCTCCTTCCCCCGGGCAGAGCCAGGCTGCCTTGTGGCGTCACCACCTCCACCATACACATCTGGCTGCTTCCAGACAGCCCATACAGTCCACCTGACCCAGCCAACCGGATTTCTGGTGTCGCCGCCGTACTTTGGGTATCCTCTCCAGCCAGAGCCTGCCCTGGCTGGGAAGAGCTGCTCTGATTTTGGTCAGAGCTGAAAAGAATTGTGGAGAAGTAACACAGCCTTTGGAAGCACGGGGACTGCTGCCGGTGGGTGTCACACTGATGTGCTCTGTGGCTGCAGAAGTCAGAACTGTTCCCGTGGGTGAGTTGCCCTTGAAAAGTGCAGGGTCTCGCTTGGGATTGCATTTCCCAAACTTGGATCATGCTTAGAAATGAACTGTAACACATTCCAAACAGTTGCTCTAAAAACGGACTGCTCTGATCGTTCAGCCTAATCTGTGCCGAATGTGTTCAGAGACAAGTAAAAGAACCATTTTGGGATACAGCTACTCATTTCACAGTGTTATAAATGGTATTTTACCCTAATACAGTTAATTTAGTTAACAAACATTGACTGTGTTCTGCTGATAATAATCAGACTAATTCTATAAAGCAGCAATAAGCTTGAGAAGTAAGGAGTAAATACTTACTAAAGAGCATCCTTGAAACAGCTAACTGTTTACCACTTCAATGAGCAATGAAGAGGAAGAATTTTATTAGATATCAAAATGCACAGATTTTTTAAAAATACACATACCTGACCTGACACTGCATATTTGTATTAATGAACTTTAACTATGATAGATAAAACTAATACTAATTAGGCTAGTTGAAAATGAGCCAGTCCCAAGTAGCTAAATTATCTGTGAGGAAAACAATGTATTCAGCAATATCACCAATAACTTCTCCACATAAAATTCTAAAAATGGTATTCTACATAAAGCATTTTTCAGAAGGAAGTATTTATTGTCAGCTTTTTGCTCGGCAACGTGTAAGTTGGATAAACTGATCATGACATTCTATTTGTAAAATTAACCGTGTATAAAATGTAAAGACAAGCTTGTAATTTAAAATGTATTTACAGCATTGACAACACTAATTATTTAGTAGTCACACACACAAAGAAATTACCAATAAACTGTGTGGTTGAAACGTTGTGTCATCTGTATGACTGTAAAGATAGTGTTTGATGAATTTACTTGGTGTAACTATTCTGTATTTTTTCCTGCTAAACTCGTTTATTTTGCTTTTTTAAAAAGGATTTACATCTTTAACTGCACCTATTTTGCAGATTTAATACAATATAAAATTCTGACTATATAGCAAACGAATAGATTAATTAATGTCTTTTACATGCAGCTGTGCTGAAAAAGTGGTGAAAATGACACTGATTAGTTGGGTATTTTATGTTAAACATCCCGCACTAAGAATAAATCTTCTTTGCCCTTCTACATTCCTTCACCCAAGTAAACCAACAAATGAAATGGAAGAAGAAATACCCAAAAACATCTAAACCAAACACATGCAGTAAGCAAATGGAAAACACACAAGAAAAAACCGCAGTCATTAAAGGGCTGCTCTGTATACTTATTTTTGTGAACAAACAAAGTCATTCTGTGGGTCAGAATTTACAGTACCAGAGGCTGAGCTATCCTATTTTATCAAACTCCCTGCGTATAGGAACTGTTGAAGTGCATTACAGCTGACCTGTCTTACAAGTGTTTTGGAAAAGCCTCATTGTTTTTTCCTCAAGGGTTTAGCAATTTTTCATTCTTAGCAAATATCTAGCAATGACTAGAGATGATGATGATATTTTTAAATAATCCTTTTAATATGTTTTTTACAATCCAACAGACAGTACTGGTGGAAATGCAATTTCTAAGTATAAAGATAAGTTGTATACAACGTTTTAAGAAATAGGCTTTAGCTTGAATGCTGTAATTGTTAATTACAACCTAAATCATGATACACAGTCTTGTATACGTTTTACAAAATACTAAAAATTAGATTTTGAGTACTTGGGAAATTAATTGAAGGGTAAATGTTGTCTGGCCTGCAATTTTGTTTTAGAAACAATCTTCAGGGAAGGGGGCAAGTAAATTTTTGCTCACTTTTGATGATGTTTCATAGGACTATTCAATGTGTATTTTGAATAGCTACTAAATACGGGACTGTTCATCAAGTAACTTTTTGGAAAAATCATTGAATATTGCAATAGGTATATCTCTGTTGTTTGGAAGCATACCATGAGATCTGCTGACCATTCCTGTATACAGCAGAAACAGTAAAACAATCAAAATTGAATTTTTTGCAAATTATAGTAAGTCTCCAATTAGTAGAAATCTTTATCTACTAAACCAAGGCAACACAGGCCCCTTCTGGAAGCAGAAACTTCATCAGTTTTAACTAAGAAGGTGCAATTTATATACCTTTAAAGAGTAATTAGGTCATCATCAGATACACTGACACAGTGAGTGGCTGAAATTCAGTGTTTTCCTCAAAGATAGGCTGTACACAGCAAAGTCAGTCGTGAGTTAGGCTCATCACTGCCCATTACCATTTGGTGCTGGACACCAAACAGGCCAGGCTGCTTCACTATGACGGTCTCAGTGGGCTCTGCAATCAGAGTTTTAACTTAGGGATAGTTTTCACTACACTGGCATACAGCTTTAGATTTTAATAATCATTCAGCCTAAGAAGAGGCTGTGAAGTCTGCCATTTACCATAAAACTCAGCCTACAAGGGAAGACACCTCTGAACCACTTCTGTTCTTCCACTGATGCTGCATAAAGGGTTTGTCCTCATAAAATGCTTGAAGAACTTGACACACAGAAATATTTCATCGAATCAGACTTATCTAAGTCTGTAAGTTTATAGTGCTAAGTACTTCACAGATCAGTATCCAGAATGCAACAAATCCCACAGACAGTGTTCTAAGGATGGGAAAGATCAGGTGTAGTTAAAATAGCTGTGATGCAGATGAGGTGGGGATTATGCACCATCTCCAAATAGACAGACAAAAAATATATCTGTAAACTAAAAAGCATCTGTTATTGTTCATGTAGCTACTGTTGCTGTATAGCTAAAGACCTATATAGCTAAAGGGAGAGGAAAGCAGGTGGTTGGAATACAAGCCCAAGGATGGAAATGCCTACTGCTTGTGCCAGTAGTTTCCAGCCCAGATGGATTGGGTGTGCAGGTGAGAATGCTGAATTGCCTTCCTAATGAAAATGACCTTTTGGCACTAGATACTCCTATGATTTATAGAAACTAGGAAGTTTTCCTCAAACTTGCAGACAGAACAAAAATTACATTCTGATAAGAGATTTAATGACTAATGAAACAGTTTGAAGGACTGGATCTATGCTTGAACCAAAAGCAATTGTTTGCCATCAGAAGTAACATTTACAGGCAGTACTTGCTTTACTGCCATGTTAATAAAGTAGGTTTAACTATTTCTTTTGTAATTCTGGAGTTAGTTCATACTCCTTTTACTAGAGTGGCACCACTCTAAAATCAAAATGAAAAAATATTCACAATAAATTACTGTCATTCACGCACAATGCAATAAATGCTTTGCTTGTCATTAGCTGGTAATTGCTTAGATGAAACCCAGGTCTTCTGTGGATAACGAATAATAGTGACATGCCATTTGTTTTGTGTTCCTACACTTTGGGATTCCTGAGTGTGTATCTAAAAATGCATCAACACTCTTCAGTGATAGGAAAAACATTGCAAGTACTTGCAAGAATGCCTGAAGGATTTTTGAAACTAGGTAAGCAGTACAGTATATGGCTATGTAAATTTATGGATTATTTGTAATACTAATCCTGCTGGAATTAAAGAAAAAAAAGGTGACAATTTCAAAAGTATTTTGCCATTACTGTTCAGTGACAGCTTGACAGCATCACTAAGGAGATAAAATCTGTTTTCAGTGCTGTTTTGCTGCCTATTGTGATGTGCTGTGTGGACTTGAACTACACTGAACGGTGTGTCTGCTTTTGAGGTGACTACTGCTCCACAATACTTGTGTAAACAGCTTTTGACTCACGTTGAGGTTATAATTCCATGCTATTCTATTTTCATTACGAAGGCAGAAGAAATGCCTTTCTGTTCTTTTTCTTTCCATCTATGACTTGTGCAAATTCAGGGGGCTGTAGTATAAATCAGGTTAGTGAAATGCTTTTAGCTTAATGTTTGCCACAAGAGGGAAAGGATTTGAAACAGAGTCTGGATCATTATAAACTGGATTATAAACTGAATAATTTCAATGGCCTCACGACTGCCAGTGTAATAGAGGCAGTGACATACCATGAGGTGGAATATCCTTAAACCAGCTATGCCACTAGAGACTGGGTCTCATGAAACAGCGAGCATCTAAGATGCATCTATTATCAAACCTGCTTGGACAGAATACAAAATAAATTCATTGTCTAGTGCATATATAAAGAATCAGTCACATATCTACAACCAAAACTCAGTATACGTTCGGATATACTGATTTTTATTCAGTGGTGGGCACTGTTACAGGAAAGAAATACACACTATTACAGCCAGAGGAGACAATATTTATCACCATTGCCTGAAAAGGGAGGGGATGTTTCCTTATTCGCTGTTACCTTTCTTGTACTGCATACTTCTCTTTCAAAATATGGCATCACCACTGCAGTATGTCATGGCTCAGCTGGAAGTCACTAAATTGCAGACTCCAGCGCTCCTTGTTTTTTTTTTAAACCTTTTCTGGACTTTGCATGAAAACTAAAAAAGACATCTCAGATGTCTAAAAAAACCCCACCATAAAAACCCTTAAAACAAAATTCTACTTTTTCACTTTACATTAAGAAAGATAAGAACTCCTTGGTACTTGTGAAATACTATTTCTGGTATGTCCCATTTTATAACATTCAAACCCAAGAGTGACAAGATATGTTTTCTTGTGAAAGTAATTGCTAGCATTTCCAATTAATCAAGTCAACAAAGCTTCTTAATTTAATGGCAAAGTTTATTCATTTTTTTAACAATTAAAAGACAAAACATTTAAAATTTGCAGTTCAAAACATGCACATTCACCAAATGCCAAATGACATTTAACACTGCATAGAACTGAATGTGTTACTAAAAGAACTATTTAAAAAACACAGTGCATTTAACATCCAGTTAAAACTAAACCTGAGAAACTACCATAAACACTGAGTCAAAAGATCTTCATTCATGCAGCTTCATAATTTCCACAACAGTTTCAGCAGTAATGGCTTAGTGGAGCTGTAAAACCTCACTTCACCTTGAATGCAAGTTCTGCTGTTTCAGACTGACCGCTTTCTGCAGCGGTTCATACATATCAAACACTGAAAATCGTAATGAAAAATTACGTTGAAGTAGAAAAACAATATTAATGCATTTATGGCTTCTATTCTACATTAAAGAAACACCATAAAATATGATTTAAAAAAACTCCAACTTGTTCTGGTCACAGCTTTGCGATTACAAATCAAACTCTACATGGAAATGCTTTTATTTCAGTATCAACCCTCCAAAGTTTGCACACCACTGCTCTGATGAGTAGTCCTCACTCTCACAGGCAGTCCAGTTGAAGCCTATGTAACGGTTTGCATAAGCAGGAACCAGGTTTGGAATGCTAAAATATTCCTTTGTTTAATAAAGATCTATTGGTTAACAGCAAGGAAACTGGGGGAGCGAGGGCAGAGGGGGGAAGGAGAAACTCATTTGTTGAGTTTTGTTACCAGTGAAAACATCCAGTACCGAGGAAGCCGAACCGACAAACTCATTTGCTTAAATAGCGCAAGCTTCTCGGTATATTATGAGCAGACTTTTAACGAAGGCATTAAAAAACAGGAATCAACAACCACCATGCATTGCCTCAGAACACTTAGATATAGTGCCTCATGCAGACAGAATGATAAATTCATCAGAACTACAAGTGCTTTTACACAACACACAAGAAAAAGAGGGAAAAAACTTCTCTCCTTGAATTTAACACATATGCCAAATTACTCATCACTCAAGATGGGTTCAAATGTCATGACAGAAGTCTTAAGACACTTAATGTTCATCTTTGTAACACGGTGAGTTTTATGAATGCATGGGTGGACATATAGGAATCTTCAGCTATCTCTTAGTGTTTCAAAATATTTATCATTTTATACAAATAGAATGATGACTAAGTATAAATCTGTTGAAACTGCTTTGCAAAAATATGTGTAAAATTAGGAAATGGCACAAAAAAATTCCAAATACAAATTATCCATAGATTTGTCAAAATTTGTTTTCAATTACTTCTCTTTTGAATAATTTTTATATATATATATGTATATATTTAAAAATAATCAAGCAACAGTATTTATATAAGATACCCGATTTTTAAGTGGCACTGGTTCAAATTTCAGATGCAAATTTTTAATACTAACTTACAGTGCACATGAAACAAATGGAAATGTCCAGGTGAGTTCTGTATTTAATGCACATTTGAATTTTCAAACAATAATAACAGAGGCATTGTTCTGAGCATTTTTGCCTAAACTGTTTTTTTTTCCTTTTAACAAACATCAGCAGAATCCCCTTGTTTTGACAGAGATATGATGTACTAACAGTATGGTAATCGATTATGTTACTGTGTACTTAACATGAAAATAAAGTGCATATTGTATACTTGACCTGATTTAAAATTGGGCACACATAGCTAAGATAATCTTGTATTTTAAAATGGAATTTTATGAGCAATCAAACCCCACTATTTTTGCCACATCTGTCTCTTTTGCTATTTTTAAGAAGTGGTATCTTCAAACCACTACTTATCAGAAGAAGTATAGAGACAGGATAAAAACTGATCATACATAATAAAAATGAAAAATTCACTTTGTGAAATACTACTTCAAATTCTGCAAAGATGTAAGGATGAGCTGCTGTGATAAGACTATCTTAAAAATCTTAAATTACATTCTAAATTTAGGATGTTACAGCTGTTTCAGTCACTTTCTTAATTTTTAAGGTAGTTAAACTGGGGACATATCATGTACTATTTTTCTCAAACTGTATCACAATGGTGAGACAATTTTAATTCATAGGAAGAATAAGAGATGATGTAAATATCTCACTGTTAATATTTTGCAATATTAAAAATCAGCAATTAAACCATTTAGAATAGAAAAAAAAATTACTCATAAAGAGAGTACATATGGATTGAGTCATTTTGTGTGAGTTAAGTACATTGAAAGATTATAAAGGAGCAACAGTGTTATGCTTAATTTCAGAAATGTTTTTAAGTTGGTCACTGTCCCTTGGATGACAGAAAATAGAGACCCCCATTTTAAGAAAGGGGCATGCCCCCAAATTTTTTCCTGCCTTAGGTCAAGTGATTTGGCCCTCCCATATTGATCCATCCATTTATCTATGCCTGAAATGGCTTTTCTGAAGGCAGTTCTTGTCTGCATGACTGACTGGCAGTACTGTTTCTAGTGGGATACGTTCCCTTTGTCCCTGTGTCTTCTGTTTTCTGTTTCAAGATCACTCTGGCAAAGTGAGAGGAAGACATTGCACAACATGCATATGAAATGCAGACTGCCTTCCCATTGATACACCTTCCTAAATATGTACTTTCATACAGTGCCTTTTGTTGGGCTTTCCATGCGTATTTTTAAGTTTCTCTTAGAATGGAGCATAAGAAACTTGGATAGTGCAATAAATGATATGTTATGTGTTTAGCTAGATAAAAGGCAAGGAGGTAGAGTCACCTTTAGTAAGTATACGATGAATGAAGGAGGGCAGAGAAAAGATTGGACTGGATGACTTGCTATTTCTAACTCGAAAGTGAATGATTTGGAGAGCAAAGAGGAAATTCTTAATTTAACAGATCACTGGGGATATCATTATTCTGCTTTTCCATCTAGCTGACCTCTATTGAAAGAAAAAAAGAGATCATTCTTATGTAATGCACAGAAGTTTAATTAAAAACAAAATCAACTGCTACTCTGGAAAATTGTATTTTAAATGTAATTGTGGTGGCCTTTAAACCCATGATTAAACATGGACTGAAAACTTGCAAGAATTAACTAAACTTTGAAGTTCAAGTAGCTTTTCGTAGTTTGAAACCTGATGGTTTTTGAGTGTTAAGCTGAGAAATACCAACGTATCACAATGTTCTCATTTAACACTTCCCTCTTTTTTTTCCTTATTCCAGGTGTATATTTTTCTGCAGTCACTTCCACTCTATTTTTGATTAAAGATGAGAGCATATAGGTATTCTGCATGACCAAAAAGTTGTAAAGAGACTGCTGCAATGTATTTCACACCTTTAGAAGAAGTGACTTTAGTGCAAATAAACCAGTACATATCACAGACTAGTGAAGGACATGCTTTGCTCTGGATTTCAATGTATGCATTTCAAATAATCTTAGTATAAAAATGTTGAAAATTTGATTAATTTTAAAAAATAAGTTAAAACAAATTTTCTTTTGAACCTACAGTATAAGCAGATACAACTAAGCATCACAAAAATAATTGTTCGCTAAAGGGAAGTAAGGCAGAGCAATTCTTAAAAATTGAACAAAATAATACGTGTACAAGTTGGCAGCCATATTCAACATATGCAATACTAAATGAAAATAAGGGGAAAGCTTGTATAAGGCCAAAGGTGCAAAGACTTGCAGTTTTGAAACAAATGCCATGAAGGCCACTCAAATTAGACTCACTGTACTTTCTCCTCAAGTGCGGAGACTCAAGCATGCAGTTCTGAGAACAGGACTGAAGATAATTTCCTTTCAAATTATTTCTAACAACATAAAACATTTATGGAACTTCTTTGGCAAATGTTTTTAGCTTAGTTTGACACAAACATCTATGAACATCTCAAAATATTTCTTAAAGAAGGTGAATTAACACCATAAAGATACTGTTTTTTTTCAGCACTTGTTGAAATCAAAGGCTTGTTATCAACTATATTTAAATAATTAACACTTAAAAATCTTCATAGATGTTAATTGGTCTGTCAATGTACAGTATGTTTAGCCATTTGACCATTGCCTTTCTAATATATGACCAGTATTGATTCAACTTCATTGTAAAATAAGCAAGCTGGCAAGATACAAGGTAAATTCCAATCTGTTTACAAAGACTAAGCAAGTATTTGTTAAAAAATTTAGAGATGGTGTTTTACAGTATAGTTGCACAGTGCTTATGTCTACCGAATACACAAATCCAAACTTTATGGAACAAGACCATCATAGATCTTTCAATCTCTGATAACTGGGCCATGGTCACAGCTCCCAGCAAAGATCTAGTAGCCTGTCTCACAAAACTAACTACTAAGGCTTAAATCTCAAGCTGTGTTCCTTCACCACTCCTCAGGCCTTTGCTTTGTGGTATCGTAAGCTCTTATTACTTCAGACTGGGAAACTATTCCATTTTCATCTTGGGAGAAGGCGTAGCCATCTGCAGATACAAAGCAAAATAGAAACCAATTAAGTTTTTATAAGTTTTTCTTTTATGCTTTAATAAAAACAATTTAAAAAAGGTCAACGGAAGGGGATAAAGCTCTTTTCAGCAATTAGTAAAAACCATTTCTGACGTAATTCTGCACTTACAAAATAGCAGAAAGAACTCTGCACAGTATCTTAGGAATGAAGAAAAATTAACAAACAATATCGTCTAATAGGTTTAGGATACTGCATCTTTACTATAAATAAATGGAGCAAAAGGTAGAATTTTACTTCAATGTTATTGGATATTAATTTTTGTCAGTGAACACTTACGAAGCAAGTTTTGCTGCAAAGAATCAGAGCGATACAAGTTCACATGGTTCTTCTTAAAAACATTCTTCAGTAGTTGTGCTCTTTCAGTTAAGCTGGAAATAAAGGAGACATGGGAAAAATACTTACTAATTACACTATCCCTTTATTTTTGAGTCTGTTCAATGGGAATGAATTATTAAGTGAAAAGTGTCCGTTCTTTTTCTTTTTAAATTGTGCCTGTTGAATTATTAAAAAGATGATTAAGAGCATGTGTTAGAACAGATTATTAAGTCCAGATCCCTGGTAATGATTTTATTAGTCCCCATACAGGCAAAATATCTGTTTGAAACACTGCTGTGCACTGACAACACAAATAAATGAAAAATATTGGAAACCTTTCAGCATGTCTCCTTTAGAAACACACAGTGTGAAGGGAAGGCACTGTTTTCCGTGATGTGGTATGGCTTGATTAATGCCAGGCTGAGTTAGTGTTTCTTTTTCTAACATAGAGTGCTCCCAGTATCCACTGACACAATACCACAAAGGGATGGGAAATGAAGATGGAGAGAAAGTCCCATTCATGGTCATCACTGTGTGTAGAGAAACATATTATTTCCATGAAAAGTGTTCTAGCAAGATGCATTCCCCAGGAGACTCCAGAAGGCGTTTTTCTGGAGATGATACCCAAATAAAAGAGTACTATTACTGCTAAGGTTGACCACCTCAGCCCATCTCTTTCCTACTGAATTTGTTGTGTTGTGTTTATTGTGTTTTGGTGTGACCCAAGTGACTCTGCATTTCAAACCAAATGGAAAACAGGAGTATTAAACATCTTTTAAATTGAGACTCATGCAACAGCTGCAACCTGTAGCGAAAGAAGAAGCAAAGATACTGGGTTTTCTTACTCTCTATCTTCCTTACATTTAAAGTTCTCTCAAATAGGAACCTACATTACTAAATAAATAAGAGGTGGGCTAGCCATGGCTCAGAAAGCTTTCAAAATCTACAATTTTGATAACATTAAATATGTCCAAGGGACTATATTAAAAAATATATGACCTCACACAAACCCTTCAATGTCTTCCTCTAGATTTGATATTCACTGTGAATTAGAGCTTGTGTTTCAGAGAAATACCAATCTACTATTTAAACATTTCAAATGATGAAAAATCCAGCCCCTCTGGTCTACAAATTAGTTCCATTAAAAAAAGGAAGTATCTTATGTTTATTCTGAGTATATAGTGATTTGATTTTGTTACAGTTTTGTTAGATTACAAAGGTTGTCTCTTGTGTAAGGATGTAGTAAACAAAACAAATTTCACATACTTTATGTTACCAAGTTTTGATTACTTGTATTACATTTTGATATTATTGCTAATTAGCTGAACAGATTTCCCAGGCTATCAACCAGACTAAGCGGTGCAAGGAATGGAACTAGATTGTTTTCCTTACTAGATTACCATTCAAACCGTTAAATTAGAAATGCTCATTCTTTCTTAGTGAGTATATACTTCTTATATATGAAGGTGAATCACTGGTTAAGCTGCAGGGACCAATGGTTTATCTCCCCTTTCTCTTCCCCACCAGCCTGGTGGTTCAAGCATATACCAGGAGGTGAAAGCATGGCTTTCCTAAGCTGGAAAAGGAAAACAAATCTACTATTTCTACACTCAGAGGAGTTCTAACTGCACAATCTACAGGGTAAGGCGAGAGGCAGGGGAAAGTGCTTCTGTAGCCATGTTGTGAATGAAAAGATGTAAACAATGAATTAGGCACCAATTCCCGGAAAGTAGTTGGCATCTGCTAACTGAAGCAACAACAGAGAGGTTGAAGTGCTGAGACACATCTTACTCTCAGTGTTTTCCTAAGCTAGCTCTCTGGGGATTTTTTTTTCCCATTCTCATTGCTCCTCTAGGCTGCGTAGGAGCCTTCTTTTTTAGTTCAGAGCTGCTGTTAAAGTGACAACATTAATAAAAAATTAAGGACTGAAATTTAAACCACAAGGATAAAGAGAGTGAATAAATAAATCAGTATCTGTGTAAGATTGGAGGTCAAAGAGGTGGAAGACCATGTGTATACTTGGATACAGTTATCAGCTGTATCTCCTTTGCAAAATCTGTGAAACCCTTATGAATTAAAATCAGCAAATTTCTATGAAATGTTTGACAGGTGTTATTTTATAATAAAAATATATTTTTATTAAAAACATAGCAGGCCTACTATAGCATTTTTGGTACTATCATTCTTTCCTTGCGTTTCAGAGTGAAATGTTCAGATTGCTTAAATGCTAAGCAGTGAAAATTCTACTTTAAGTTTTGCAAGAACAAGAAGTATACACGTCTTAGTTTACGTATAATGAAGTTTCCACTGCACAGATCTGACTGCTGCTAGAGAAAATACAAAATAAGCAGGAAATACACTTGGAAAAAGAAAAGTGCTTCCAGCTATTCAAGTATTAAATTCTGCTTTTTTTCTGTACTTGTAATACTGTGTAATATTATGAATCACCCTGTTGCCATTCAAAAGCATATTTAAGCATCTACATGTGAAGCCAAGAAAACATGGGTTTCATAATTAACCAATGATAGATCATAGTAACTAAATGATCATTATCTGTACCTATATGGATGAGCAGAATATTAACTATATTTGAACATGAAATGTATGCCTTCACAGTTAATTAATCACATTTACAGAAAAAAAATTACTACTTTATGTATTCCTGACCAATCACTTATCAGGTCTAAAAATAATTTCCAAGTGAACTGAGTTAAAAACAATGATTCTATGAAGCAGCATTTGCAGTATATATCTTTAAAGATGTTTCCACAATTTTGAACCATTATTCATGTTATCGTTAGTCCATGTAGTATTTGACACAATACGAATATTTTTGAAATAAAAATATTTTTGTATTAAGTATTAATACTGTTGTTTCTGCTTACGCATTATATATAAGTTATCGGCAAAACCCCTTTGTGAACAATGGCTCATATACAAAGTATCCTTTTACCTTAGTCATTTCAATTCAGTTACAATCATTCAATCATTTCAATTCAGTTACAATGCCTTCAATGATAGAAATTATACTTGTTGCAGCACAAATTTGTTAATACTCTGAAGCTGCTCTATTATTTATGATATCAAGGCACCCTCAAATCAACAGTGTTCCAACATGAAAGTTTACTTTCAGTTGGAAAAGTAGCCATGCAAAATTTGCACCTTCTTGCTCAAGATACATTCTTACTTAACTGAAAAATACATGGGATAAACCAAATTTTAATGTGTTGTCTACAGAAGAAATGAATGAAATATTTTTGGACAGTTTTGGGGGAAAGTCTTATTAAACATCCACACACACAGAGCAAGATACAATAGCAATGCTCTTCCTGAGCCTTTGATGAATAGTTTAAAAACCTTTTAAAATCATCACTGTAAAAATACAAGGGATGACAGTTTTAAGATTGTATTATCATGTCCTACTTTTAAAGCACACTCTAAAATACAATAAAAATATTTGAAGAGTAGTATTTCAAACTATTTCAATGTAAATGTCAATTTTTATCCTAATTTTCATAAAACAGCTGAAAGCACAAATTTGCAATTAAAATAGAAAATTCCTATCCTAATATTCTCTGATAGGAAAACACCAAAAGGTAAAGCCTTACAATTTAACTTTTATTTAAATGCGTGTAATATGAGGCCAACTCAGTTCTAAAAAATGTGCAACAAATATATTCTAGCTGAAAAAAAAGCAATGAAAATTAGCAATAATATACTTCATAGAATCAAAGAATAGTTGGGGGTGAAAGGGACCTTAAAGATATCTATTTCCAACTCCACTTCTACTACACCAGGTTGCTCAGAGCGCCACCCATACTGGTCTTGAACACTTCCAGGGATAGGGCATCCATGACTTCTCTAGGCAACCTCTTCCAGTGTCTCATCATCCTCACGGTAAAGAGTTTCTTTCAAGTACCTAATATAAACCTACTCTCTTTCAGTTGGAAGCCATTCCTCATTGTCCTATCACTACATGCCCTTATAAAATGTCTGTCTCCAGCTTTCTTGTAGGCCCCCTTCTAAGTATAACATTCAGATTCTGATTGATTACAGCGTGTAGCCAAGAATGCTGGCCTGTTATCTGTGGAAGCTGAGCCTCTTATTTTGTGTTATAGTATTTTTAAGATGAGAATGGACAGGGTGGAAAAGTTTCTGAGTTATCTTTCTCGCTATTTCCCAATTACCTCTTATTCAAGCAGTGATTTGTATCTTCTTAGGTTATTTTGACATTTCATGAGAACAAATCCCTTCTGCTACAGCAGAAAAAGGTACTTCCAGAGGTATGCACACTAGAAAAATATGTGGTGCTGACACAGTTAAGTTTTTTTTAAAAAAAATTACTATTTGTTCTTGCATGAAAAGCACTACAACTCAAGAATAAAAGAAGTCTCATGTACATATTTAAAACAGATGTAGAGGACATTCCTTACCAATTTAACTACTTACTCTGCACTAGTAATTAATTAAGCCAAGCTTCTGCAATTTAGAAGACTCAAAAATGTTTACAAAATTTACAAAATTCTTGGAAGATGCAAGCAAGTCAGTTCATCAGACCATTTACCAAAAAATACTTTCTCCATAAAAAGTGAAGTTTTGGCTCTATTACCTGAATTTAGCTATAATTTTTAAAAATGGAGGGAATAAAACTTTAAGAGATATTAAAGCTGTGTAACATCCACTGATTTGCATCCATAGGGTGGATGCTTGTATCCTTCAAAAATACAGGTCTAAAAATAACTTTCTGGAGAAGGAATAGATCTAAGAAAGACACTTTGGCAGGTAACTAAAAAACCTTCATGGAGCCCTCATAACTACTTAATTGTGGGATAAAAACCTAATTATAAAACCAGTGGTGAAAACACCAAGTTCATTTCACCTTTATAAGAAAGAATTTGGAAAACATGCTGCATGTAGAATGAAGGAAAAGCATACTGCCTAGACAACTGAAGTTAAAGTAGCGAATTTGGGACTACAAGAGAAGTTTTGGGAATGCAAATGTGGAATACTAAAAGAGATAGCATATAGAACCTGATGAGAGACTGTGGAGGTATATCCTCTTATGTAGCTCACCACACTGGACTAGGTGTTCCATGGGTGGTGGGATAAGCATCCAGGCCTCTCACACCTCCCCTGGAACTTGTATATGTTACCAGGGAAGATGAACCCAACTATAGACAAAACATTCTTGTGAAAGCACTCACACAAACTGGATATTCCCCCATTAGAAATGGTGGTTATCACCTTGGTAGTTGATGTAATTTGACCTCAACCTGGTAAATCCTAGTAAGCTGATTCCCAGTGAACTGGAGGAGGGATGCAGTAAGACTGAAGGAGAAAGGGAACTAAAGTATCTTTATGAGCAAAAGGTACTTTCTGAAAGTTGAACCTATAATAAAAGAAATGGCTCTTTGCATTTCTTCTGGTCTCTTTCTGTGCATAGCTTGGTAGGAAAAAAGCCTCTTTTGGCTAAGCCTTTGCCATGAAGATACTGAAAGAACAGCAGTCCAAAGGAAAGAAAGAACAGGAAAATCAAGTATCAGCCGTTTTGGCTTTTTTTAGACTTCACAAAACTCATGAAAATGAAGAAAAGGAAAGAAAGCTCTAGTTCAGCCAAATGGCACTAATGAATTGGAAGGGGGAGGAAGGGGGATTTTGTCATCTCATACTCCATTCAGCAAGTGCCTGCTACGAGTTCAGCTAGGGTTAAAAAGTCTGAAGTATTTCAGTGAGCGCACACCTTTATGCTGAGTTTGCACATAGAAAATGTCCAGTTGTTCAGTTTTACCTTCTCCCTTTTCAGATTACCTGCTTGGCCCATGAAGCAGGGTGTAACAAGGCAATTCTTGTGGAGTCTGAAGTTAAAAATCTTACCTCATATATGTTAGTCAAATTAGTTTGCTCTGGACTGGCATTGGCTACAAAGCGATGTTGTTACATTCAATTTCAGAAAATCCTAGACAGATTTGCTGTTTGTCCCTATTCTACTAAGCAGGTTTTTAAAGAACTTGCGTTTTTTGTTCTTAGGCCCAATTTATGACTATCCTAGCGCATGATACAGATTTAAACTCATTTTGTATTAACTGTTAACACAGTCAAAAGAGATACAATTAAAATTGTACCTCAAGTTTGTTCTATACATAATAACTAGAAACCAGTCAGCTACAAAAAAACCCACATCAGTTAAAACTTTTGCTAAAAACCTACATGCAAGCATATGAAAAAACATATAGGCTCAGTAGACCTGAAGCCCCTTCACAAATGCCTTTTGTCTGTATGGATTTTGAAAAATAACCTTTTGTCTTTGATAGATATAGACGGCTTAAAAAATTTCTGTTTTTTTTTAAAAAAAAAAAAAAAAAAAAAAAAGACAACATTCTCCAGATTTTTACAGTACCTCTTGCCATGCACAACTGCCCCAGGATCCTCAGACTTGGCTTCCAACTCCTGAACTTCATCTACCAGTGTCTTGTAAGTAGCTCTCTTTACTCTGTAAGTATATACAAAATACTGTCAGATTCTTGAAAGTAGAGCAGATAGTATTAACAGTTACAAAAATATTCAATTTATAAATCCATTTTCCCAGACTTAAAACTAAGCTTTAGAAGAAGAAATATCAAGAAACTAATCTAAAGAATGTATTTTATCAGCTGTTTTTGCAAATCAAAACCAAAAAATATTTATTAATAACTACTATTATGAAAACATGTAAAATACTAACACTTGTAATAAAGTTTTTCAAAAGCAAAAAAGGTGAAAAATAATTTTATATAATCACCAGAATTATCTTTTTTATTTTATTAGTAATTAGAACACATATTTAAAAGTCAGTACTTTCTTCCGTAAACCTCAGCAGTTCTGTACTCACACTTTGTATACAATATCAAGAAGCAAAGCTGTCATAGGAATACACAGAAGTCCCATCCAAAACACCCCAGAGCTGAACATCATTGCTGCCTGAAGGGAAAATGCACAAAAAGTGATGATGTCATGACAAGAAGTAGGGAAAAAATCTTAGAAATATCAGTTACTTAGTTAAGGCTATCAAAAGTAAAATTAATTGAACCATTCTAGTCTGTCTAATGTGAAATAAAACTTGAACTCCTTTCTAAAATCCCCTGAGTCACAAGAAAAATCCAGTAGATTGTAAACACTAATTGATATTAATAAGCTGGTAGAAAGATACACTGCTTAGGTCTTTGCATGGGGAAATCTATCCTCCCCCAGTGCTGCTCTATACGACTATGCTGATTGTAGGCATTTCCATTAAAATCAGATTTATCAAAAATCTGCCCCCCTCAAATTTGTCAAGACATTATAAGCACAGTTTCCTATTTGCAATTGACCTCAACAGGATGTAATGATTCCTGACCCTTCATATGGATACTGGACACCGTTACAATCATTCTGTGCAATGTAACTTGTATTAAAGTTATCTCCCACAGAACTCGCTGTACCACAGTTCCCACACTGCCACAGACTCCAGTTAAACAGATCACAACTATTTACGTTAATTATGAAAGTATGCAACATATTGTTAAATGAAGATCTAACACATTAATACATGGTGAAATATTTGAAAACAATATAACTCTTTAGCTGCGCATTTGTTTTTTTTACATACTTCTTTATATAATACATAGGAATTTCTTCTGTTCATAATTTGGTCTGTAGACATACTAAAAACTGAAATACACCAAAAAGACAAAACAAACATCACAATGCATAGACATCAAAAAAAGTATTTATGCTTGTAATTTATGCTCAAGTGTCTACATCAATAACATGGATGCAAGGCGTATAATAAATACTTAACAAAGCATATTACTGGAAGTTTGTTTTGCAGTCAGTATTAAAAATACCTTTATAATGTAATTAGATTGTACAGAAGTTGAAAATAACAATGCTACACAACAATACCCTTTCAAATTTTTTGTTTCATTACTTGGAGATTAATTTCTTTCAAAGGTTAAGCCTCAGTATGAACTAAAATAAAAAAGCTGAAAATTGTTTTAATTAGCAGACAAATGCAGGTAGCTTACAGTAGCTAAAGTCTAATTTCTTAACATGCATATATGAACATTTTAGAATTATACTTAATATGTTGATCTGCAAAAACAGAAGTGATTCAGAAAAAAACCCTAATTCTCATATAAGTGAACAGTTCTATTTACCTTTTTTTTTGTATCCAAATTCCTACTGACACTGCTTATTTGGAAAGCATTAAAATGTTTTTTAACCAAAACTTTGGTAAACTTTTCATGGCAATGTCAAAAGGGCATAGATATTGCCCTGAGATTCTAATATTTTTTTCTGCCAACAGCTGCCACCAAAGATGTAAACACTGAGGAGTGGCTGGATTAAAATGAAATGATTCACATTTTCAATGGAGAAAAAAATATTTGTATCAGGAAGTGGAAAAAATATTTTAGCACAGTCACTTTATAAACAAAACATGACTTTGACATACTTATGAAATACTCATTTTCTAAAACAAAAGCTAACAGGAAATGTCTATTACAACTACATTTTGCAAGACATTTTATAATTAAGTAGCAATTAGAGAGTTTTCTTAAAAACAAGAAAAAAACATTACAACTCTTACTTCCTGTTATTAATAACGTTTTTTAATTTATAAGAACATAGCAAAGAGCTGTCCTTGCGTTCAGCCACCCGCTATTAAATGTTTGCTGGTGAAACAGCAAAAGTGATAATGTAGGTCTTAGGATGTTAATTCTGACCATTGTAATGCTAACTATGAATGAAGGAACAACTGGTGCCTACTATTCAGTCCATCCAGCCTTTGGCTTTACAAATGAACAACATGAATTGAGGTAAAAAAAAAAGTTTTTCTGCGTCATATTTGAAAGCCTGTCAGATTTTTTTTCTTTTACAGAGTTAATCCAAACCTAAAAGATTTAAAGCCGACATTCGCATTAAAGACAGAGGGCCTCTTTGTATTTTTTGGATGAAGAGGGGAAAAAATAAAATCCCACAGAGGTATTTCCTTCCTTTCTGTACAAGAAAGCTCCCCCCTCACTCTGTAGAAAACATTTTTGTCTCTAACTTTTCACATCTCTCTACACATAGGCAGGTCATCTGGGAAATGGCAAACCAATCCTTTTCAGACAATGGCACTAACAGGAGCAGCCTGTTCTGGGGACGGACTCTGGCTGCCTCTGTTTGTGGTTTACAAATTGTTCCTAATGTGAAAGATTTGTGGTCTATGCCAAGTCTTCCCCCTTTAGGCCTTGTGAAACGAAATGGAATCTGCCACAAAAGTGGCTCCCAGGGGAATTCAGAAGTAATCCAAAATGAGAGCTGGGAAGCCCAATTTATTGTAGGACTTACAAATCCTGCTGGAAGAATAAATAATTTGTTCTATGTGTAGCTCATACTCAATATTATTACTTTCTGAAATAAATTAACATTGTTTATGAAGTGTGATACAGATTTTTATATATAATCTTACTTTTTAAAAAAGAAAAAAATGCTGGAAAATACTCCTTTTCGTGGCTTAGTGGCAGATTAGAAATCCTGGCTACAAAACATTTTTGATGCACTGATGAAGATGTACTGTTAGGAAATTACATGTCAGGATGAACAGAGAATATTGCCTTTTTCTTCATTATGAAATGATCTGCCAAAACTGCTAGCTCAGATTTTAAAACCCCTTCTGAAAATAAGGAGAGAAAGATGAAACCGGTAAAATTCTTGCTGCAGAAAAGCTTACCCTTTTCAGTTATCATCTAGGTATATGTTTTCTTCCTATAAACTACAGAGCTATTAAAATAACATCTCCTCAACACCACGAAACCAGCAAAAATTCCCCTTCTCAACCTACAGAAACAACGTCATTAGTTTTAGTTATCTTCATGCGTTTGCCTCCATATATGCCAAAGTACTTACTGCTGTAATATTAAAACAGACCTCTGTTAACTTCCAATGCAGTGAAGTTCCTACAAGTGAGTTCGTGTATTGCCTTTGATCTTTCTTTGCTATTTACAATTTCAAAAACATCTCTTAGTTCCTATTAATTAAGAACTATTTTCCTTACAATTCCAAAGAATTAAGTTCCTACCTATTAGGAGGTCTGGTTATTAGGTATATTAAAAAGGAAATCTCTCCATTTTCTGAAAACACAAAACAAAGTCTTACTCATACACAGCATATAGTAAGAGTACTGAAACAGAGGGAGTACCCAGGCAGTGAGGAAGCAAATAACTGTGGATATGTGCAGGCAGAATCTATAAACTCTTACTGGAACAAATCTATGAACAGGAAAAATTACTGAGGACAGAGTAAGGAACATGCTTTTACTGTTTCCCTATTTCCTCTCATTTTCTTCAGCTGGGACTATAAACAGTCCATTGCAAGATCACCAATTTCTGCACTGCAGGCAGGTATAGAGGGTGCACTTTATCCCACAGAATGATGAATAGATAATAGTCTTAATTATATAAACACAAATAATAAATAATGAAGTAAATACAAAGCAAACACACAAAACTCACAAGCACAGATGTACTATAAATTCTAAAGCTTCAAGAAGCACTTCTAGACTTATGTCTCTCTTCTACAGATGTGTCTTTAGTTCAGTCACTTTTTTTCATTAATATTTTAATATTCTAAGTATTCACTGGAACATACATTGTGTTTGTTCCTAGAGAGGACCTTAATCATTTAGGCTGAGCAAAAGCCAGCACATTTTCTCTCGTTATCCAGTAAATTATGATTACTCCATACAAAGTGGAACAGCAGATGACACAATCCTCTTTTCAATCACCCTTTCAGCAGAAAGTATTACTCTAAAAGTTGCAAAGTCAAGAGAAACTTAAATCTGGCTTTTGGGTTAAAACATTCACTTGGGGTGAATGTTGTAGGATGTAAATGATGGATACATGGGTATTTTAAATAAACATAGGTGATAAGGATCTAACTGCTGGAGGTAGTTCAGCTTTGTGAATCATCAGATTAGCATATTTGAGCCCAGAGAGGGATGAAATGGAAAACTGCACCTTATTATGTGTTCTTGTGAGAGGCTGCACAGTTTCATTTTGTGAATTAAGTTCATTGGCATTTAATGCCTTCCTTGCACTTTATGGAAGGCTAGGTTACCTCAGTAGATGTTTCCCATTTGGAAAAAAACAAACAAACAAACCAGCAATAAATTATGAGGCCAGAAACAAATTATCAGTTGCTATCTTTGTTGACTTCAGACAGACAGTGATGGAAGTGCTTTCGAAGATAAAAAGCAAGCAAAGAGTAAAGAAAAAAGGCTTCACAATAAGCTTGAATACCCAGAAATTTCCTAAAAAAGCTGGAGAGGAGAACGACACACAAACAATAAAGCTTCCCTGAGAATTAGGAATGAAAGAAGGTTCTGTTGGAAAAAGTTTGGCTAAAAAGGTTACGCTACGGCTTGAAGTAACAGACATGAAAAATAATCTTTAGAAAACTAGAGAGAATTAGTCACCTGGATATGAAATTAGATAAGCTAGAAGGTGCTGTCAAGTTGATATTTACCACACTTCTAATCATGCCTGTGATCAGAGAACATTAGCTTTCTAATGAAAAAGGTAGATTGTCCTCTTTTGCCTCAAAGGAAAAGACTCACAGGGAAACCTATCTGAGCTGTTCCAAGCCGACATGAAAGAGTATCTGGCAAAGGAGATGTTAAAGCTTGAAGGAGCAGATGAGTTCTGGTGGTTCTATAGAGTTTGTTACCATGATGGGTGCCATCTGCACCATAATAAATGTAATAGAAAGGAGGACAGTAAATGCTGAATTTCAATAGAAATTGTGAACAACAGAAGTCACCCCTCACAACTGCACATCAGATGAGGAAGCTGCTTTGGAGAAACATGGTGGCTGAGTATCATTGAAGTATAGTTGTGTGCATAACTACACCAGGGATTTGTACAGTTTGATTTGTAACATTTTAAACTAATAAAACCCACCTTGTAACTTTTGTTTATAAAGACGATTGGCAAGAATACGCTGATGGAAAGAATTCAGTTAAATGCTGATAGCAGGAAAAGACTAACCAATAAAAGAGAAGAATGGTAGAGACAGACCATTGTAAGGAGAGAAGGTAGATTTGGTAGTTCAAAGATCAGTTCTGCTGTTTCTATTTGTACCTGTACAGTCAGAGAATGAGAATGTAACTACTGAATATGGAAAAGGATCTTTGAACTGTATCTGGGAAAAGCAGACTCTGACTAACAAACATCTACTACTAGACCAAGTACAATTAAACCATGAAGGTTTGAGGACTCAAAACAGAAACTATCTATTGGGAATTAAACAGAAAAAGAAAAATCCCTGATACAAATGTTTTGCATTCCTGATGAAAGACTAAGAGCAAACTTTAAATATAAACAAAGAACAAAAATATGCTAGTATCAGAATGGTAACATAATTTTAGGCTCTCAGGTGAGGATAGATGACTAAAATCAGTATGTGTTATGGGATGAATTCCGATTCACTTAAAAAAAAAATCCATAAATTATTGAACTTTTATGAAGTAATAATATTCTTCACAAATGTACACTGAAACATTTTATTTCTCTAAAGAAGAGGTTCATATAGGTACAGGGGAGAAGACATATATAGATTACTGAGTATTGTTTTGTAAAGACTCAGAGGTTTGTAAAATTCAAGCTCAGAAAAAACTTAGATAGGGGATGAAAATATGCTAAAAATGTAGGATAATGCCTGTACGGACCTTTTACTGAGAATGGGCTTGCGAAATAATTTTTACTATGAATGAAGATCTTAGCTTTTGTTGCGGAATTATTTCAATGTTCTTTGAAACTGTACTTCCAACATGCTCTGTAAATAAGCAATAGTCCCTTGCTGAAAATTTAGTACAGCACTTACTCCCTCTGAAATGAAGAAACAGAATTTTCAATAATATTTCAACCCAGACTGGTAACAAACAGTGCAACAGGAAAAAAAAAATAACCGGCTACCTCAGCACAGCTACCCCACCTATTAGCCATTAAAGAATTAATATTTTCCAGAAGTTCTGTGATAATGAAGTGAGAATTGAAAGACTTTGGTATTTGTTTACCATACAGAGCTCAAGGAAATTTTTAGAAATAGAGATTGCCAACTCAGTTATCTGCCAGGTTCCCTTAAAAGCATGGCACAGTAATTCTCTTGTTTTGAAGAACTTAGAGAATCATTACTTTTCAAATTTTAGGGGTGTTATTTATAACTCCCCTGCTAACATTGAGCAATTTTCTTAAAAATACAACCATTTATTTATTTTGCTGCATTCTGCAGAAGTTTGTCAAATAACGTTCATCGCTTTTTAAAAATGCAAGAGACAAGAATGCATTAACAGAACCATTTACAGCCGGTGGGACAACACAGCAGGGTGTAAAAGCCGTAAGATCCTCCTACTGTTGATGGATGGGCAGGATGAACTGTGACGTGTACGAAAACAGGCTGAACGGCCAGAGGGTAGTGGTCTGTGGCAGTCTAGCTGGAGGCCAGTAACTAAAAGTGTACCCCAGGAGTCAATACTGGGCCCACTTCTGTTTAATATCTTCAATAAAGACATGGATGAGAGGTAAAGTGTACCCTCGGGATGTTTGCTAATGACACAGGCGAGGAGAGGAGTGGCAGATGCACTACAGGGTGCATCAGATACACTGCTGCCATTCAAAGAAACCTCAGCAGGCTGGAGAAATGGGCCAACAGGAATCTCATGCACTTGAACAAGGGGAAATGCAAAGTCCTGCACATGGGGAGGAAGAACCCCAGGTACCAGTATATGTTTAAGGACACCCAGCTGGAAAGCAGCTTGGCAGAAAGGGACTTGGTTCTGATGGACACCAGGTTGCACGGGAGCCAGCAATGAGCCCTTGTGACAAAGAACGTGCATGGCATCTTTGGCTTCATTAGACAAAGTACTGCCAGCAGAGGTCAAGACAGGTCCCCCCTGCTCAGCACTGATGAAGTCACATCTAGAGAAGTATCCAGTTTTGGGCTCCCAAGTGCAAAGAATACAGACATTCCGGAGACAGTTCACAGAAGGGCCACAAAGATGATGAAGGGCCTAGAGCATCTCTTATACAAGAAGGAAGCCTGAGACAATTGGAACTATACGCCAGAGAAGGATTTGGGGGACCCAATCAATGGAGAGAGATTCCTGAATGGAGGGTGCAAGGAAGACACAACCAGACTATTTCCAGTGATGCCCTGTCACAGCACAAGAAGCAATGAGCACAAACTGAAACACAAATCTGAACATCAAGAAAAACTTTCTTACTGTGAGGGTGACCTAACAGCGACACAGGTTGTCCAGAAATGTTGTAAAGTCTCCATCCTTAGCAATATTCAAAAGCTGTTTGGACATGATCCTGGCCAATTTGGTGTAGTGTCAGGAGCATTAGACCAGATGACCTTCAGAGACCTGTTCCAGCCTCAACCATTCTATGATTGTACACTAGTCTGAATACTGGCTTTGCTCTCCATTAGAGTAGAACAAATTGCCCCTTTTGGATCAGACTTTGGACAAATCTCTCACTAGAGAAGAGCTGTTCATTAGAGAACGAAGTATCTTGAAAACTAAATTTTAAAAAAAAGTTGTTTGATATTTTTGTGTTAAAAAATGCAGTAAAGGGCTTAAATGCTGCATATCTAGTATTTCAATAAGCACAATTCCATATAAGCAGGATAGCTGGCATAATAGAGAGAGAAGCAATATTTAAGAAACTAATACTGTTAATATAGCATATTCTAATACATTTTTCCTATTTGGTGCAGATAAATCATCCAACAAGGAATATTATTGTTTTTTCATAAGGATTCTGCAAACCTGAATCAAATGATCCAAAATTCTGTAAAATATTTGCTTATTCCTTAACTTCAGTTTCTGTCAGGAGTTTTATAGATCTCCTGGGTCAGACAGAGCAGAAACAGATGGTGCTCTGGAGAACTTTATAGTGCATTATCTACAGTACCACAATAAATTAAAAAGTTTTACAGATACTTAACTTTTGCTTTTAATCTTTATGTCATACTTCTTATTCAAGCAAGTATTATGTAATTCTAAGCTAACTTATTAATCAGAGAGGTGGATAAAACGAGACCTAAAAATTCAGAACACATAGCAGTAACAAGGGGATTACTAGAATGAAATATACAACAGGTTGGTTTGTTTATCCATCCCTCCTCAATAACTGGTTTTCAACTCAGACAACAACAGTATTTTTTTCAAGACAAGAGAAAACCATACAATTTATAATTTCAAAAATAAGTCTGCTTTTTTTAAGTGCCATTAAAAAGAAAAGTAGTCCTTTTAGCTGCATGAATAGAAGCATTAATGGAAGTTTCTAGCAGCTTTACAGCCTACTGACACATGAATGGAGCCTGCTCTTATTAGGTAATGTAAATTACAGAGACTTCATTAGTTAATGCAATTATTGCAAAAGGATTACATAGAGAAGAATTTAATCACAACATCATTTATTTGTGCATTTACAATGCACAATATGACAAAACACGGACAACAGGAAACTTCTGGCAATCCACTGAATCACAGATTAAAAATGCACACAGAACAGTTTTCTGTGGATTGAAGAGTTTCAAAGAAAAAAAGAATTACACTTAAAAGCAAATAACTTGACAAACACGAAGAAACTTGGCATTTACTTTTAGAAATTTATGCAAACTACATCTGGTTTAAGCTGAGAAAATAGTGTAGGTAGTTTAAAACATATGGAAAGTATATTTCAATTATCTATTTGTTAATGTTATACATAAAATGAACAATTTATACCAATGTAGTAGAGATCCATACACTGACTTATTCAAATCTGCGATGAAAATGTCCTTGTAGTCTGTAGTGACATCTTTTTTGAAATTAAATACATCTTATTTAATGCAGTTGGTCTAAACATATGGTGTTAAATCTAAACACAAAACTACAAAGAATGCTGGGGTTTTTTTCCCCCTTTCTTTCTTGTGCATCTCTATTTAAAAACACAGTCTTCACAAGTAAAATATTAAGAAAATAACCTGTAAAGCTGTTGTTCACATGCTTCCATACTAGACAGTACTAACAGACACATGAGTAAATAGACATTACTGCAGATGTAATAAAGATTTTAATGTAATAAAGACTATATTAGAGGCTAAAAAGTTATTATAAAATCAATGAAAACTGTTCCTTCTCATGCACTATGCAAGCCTGTTCCCTCCAACAGAAATAATGTTTTTCTACTACTACCGAAATCCTTCTTGTAGAAAAGGTATTTTAACACTTTACTGTAAGTAGACAAAATTTGAATTCCTAGTCTTTTAGGATCTAAGACTAGAAGAATATAGTCCCTAATTCTTAAACTCAAGAAGAGTAATTTTTAAATGCATGAGTCTAAAGTACAAAAAAAGTAATATGAAAGTAAATAATCAGTTCAGCTTAATTAATGATAAAACACTTAGATCTTGTTTCAGACTACTGAGACTCGAAGCTGATCTGCTACAGCATCTGAACTAGCCATGGATAGTACATAATTAATTACTAAGGCTATCATCCCCTTTTATTGAATATCTTTCTTCAATTTTACAGCCTATTTTTCCATTTCTTTCTGCTTCATAAAGCTCATTGCTCCTCTCATAGCTTTCATCCATTTTTCCTTCTAGACTGTGTCTGCTGAAAGACAATGGTGAACTGACAGTTTTCATCTGAACATCATCAATCAGGGAAAATGAATGAAGTTTTCTTCACCTGGAACTTTTTTCAAAGAAAAAACCCCCACACCTGGAATAGAAACTGTCTTACAGTTGACAAGATGTAATTGATTTTGGAATTTTAATATGGAAGCATGTTTCAGCTGCTCTAACCCAGATTATTAACCTCTAACAGATAATCAGCTATAGAACTACCAGTTATTTGGATCAAGAGAATGTTTGTGCCAGGATACCTGGGTTATGTGAGTCAGAAGACAACTTTCAACTCTTCTGGTGCACTACCTATTTATTTGGCAACCTAGTTACCACTAGTTATAGGATTTAGGATTACTGTACCAGGGAGAGCCATCTGGTTTCCACACTCTGAGAAACAGTACTGTACAGTTGGATGAGCTGGTCCAGTGTGGGACTAGCAATCTTGAAAGACCAGAAAATAAAGGCCTTGATGGAGAACTACCTCAGCATTCCAGATCAACAGAGCATTTGGGATCAAGGGGGTTCTTGTTTTTTTTTGTTTTGGGAAAATTCAGAGCAAAAGAGAGCGAAAGAAAAACACACTTGATTATGCTATTAGGAACATGTCAGGGAAAGGGGGATAGTGGCCTAGACAGTGGAAAAAAGTGCTGGCAGCACCATAATTTTTCATTTCACTAAATTTTCTTTTAGAACACAGCATTCAACAATCTTTCCTTATGTACTACTAACATACAGCAACGTGTATGTAAAGCCAACTTTACTTATCTTGTGTACAATTGGAATGACACACCAGATGATGGAAACAAAATTAGTGCAAAAAGTCAAAAAAACTTGTAAAAACAGGTGACACATTTGTGTCTTTGTTCAGTAAGTGATTGGGTGATGCTTTGATATTAAAAGATGAACCCAAACCAACAACTCTTATGCTTTAACTTTGGGCTGCTAGCTTCAGTGCTCAAACATAAAAGTGTTTTTGTAGTATGAACTGACTTTTCTTCTATTACAACTCTGGACATTACCTTGTAGTGTTCTCCATTTAAACACATTTACCAGAGCTGAATGAGTATTTTATAATGAATGGATGGGAAAAAAAAAAAGAGATCAAATATATTTAAATGAAAACTTTCCTCTGCATCTAATGATTAAGTTTTCTACCACCTCCATAGGCTTCTGCTCTCCCCTTCAAGAACATTAGAATTTTATTTTCTTGGAACAGAATCAGGAATAAGCAGCCAGAATCTTATTATTTTCATGACATCAGTATGAAGAAATTAGACTAAATTCTTATTAGGGTGTTTCATTAGGTTCTTTTCTATCCCAAAGCCATGAAAAAGGTTTGTAGAAGACATATCATCTAGTTGGGACTGAATTGTTGTGTGAGTATTGTGTCAAGAATACTGACTGATAAGACTATGAATCTTTTTGTTACCAGCTCAAAGAAGCTAAAAGAGACTACATTTAAACTTTCCAAGGACTACAGTTATATAACTATATACATATATTTATCCTTATAAATCTAAAGTTTATTAAAAGGGAGGCACTTTTAATGAACACATTTGGGGAAAAAAAGGCATGAAGATCCCCTTCATAATTTATCAGATCAGACCAAGACAAAAAGCTAAGAAGTAAAGGTCAACATTTGATGCATTCATTTAACTTTCACCTAATGCAGTTAAATGAATTTTTCAAGTCTGACTCACACATTTGAAGAAATTAGACAAACAGTGTATGCACAGGCAAGCAGAGTCACCTGTGTGGATTTGTTTCTATCACACCACAGTCTTTTCCACAGTTAAATTTGTGAATCTTTTAGTTTGAATATTTATGGAAGGCCTGGACTTGCTTCAGAGAAACTCAGTGAATTCTGCCCTGCCAGAGGCCACCCAGTCAGTAAGGGGGGTTCCAGGAGAGCATACAAAACTCCTGCTTCCAATCTGCACTGCAGTATGCATCAACAGGACTTTTAGCCACACAGAGTGGAGCTCGAAAAGCCAGACCAGAGGTTTTAACATAAGCTCTCATGCTTTATGATACTTGTAGGAGACTTTATTCTGATGTTACAGACATCTAACGTTATTCTTAGAAAGAAAGCAAAACCAACCCCAGCCAACAACATACCCCTTCAAACAACTGCATGCAAATACAAATCAAAAGCTACCATATACATATACATGCATAAGCAAACACTAAATTAACACTACCAATTTCAAGTACAGATAAAGTTTTATCACAACAAAAAAAGATTTTTAGGTTCATAAGTCAGACTACTTTGGTGCAATGTTGAATTCAAACCCCAAGAGTACTATTTTTATTGACAGCTACATCTCTTTATGAAGAACTGTTTTTCCAAGTTCATAGGAATGACACTCCTTTCAAAAACATTTTTTTTTTCACGATAACTTCAGAGTCTGAACAGGTAGTAAGTAAAACACTGTTATCTCAACAGTGAAGTAACCACCCTTATGTCATACCAAGGGTAACACGCCCTTCTGTTCCCACTGTGCTTATCACAATGAAAGTTCTTCTGTCTTAGACACCATAAAGTTTTTATAAAATCTCTAAAAATACCAAATTCCAAGCCCATTCTGTTTCTTCTACAAAATACAGTGTATATGAATAAAAATGCTGAAGTATGATGGCTTCAATTACTTCAATTTAGAATAATACACAGAATTTTGAGTAGTAAAGGCAACATGGTAATGTACAGGTCTACATATATACATAGGTAAGAGATTATAATAGAGATGAAAAACAGTAAGAAATTGTGTAATTTCAATTTTTTTTCCTAAGGTGTCCAAGTACTTAGCTAAATAATAGCTTTCCATTAAAATGTAGTAGTAGTTACAGAAATGCCTATACACTATTTTTTCGTGTAACTGCTTATGTAAGAGGTTGGATTTGTGGGTCTTAATTACCTTCAAGTAAGAGAGAGATATGCACCTATATTTCCCACATCCTGCATGATTTTTTAAATTGCTGAATTATATCACAGTGGTGGTGGAGTTAAAGGCACTCACTCTTTTACTGGTCTAAGACTCAATTTAGTTGATATACTTTGATAAACATTAGAAGAACATCTTCCTGAAACAAGCAGGTATTCAGTTTCTGATTCCCACTGAGAATGCACACTGACCTTCTCAGCTCAGGAGGTACTGGTCATGCCCAGAAGCAGACATTAGTGTCTAAGAAATTGATACTAAACTTCAGATGTTTCTGGAGCTGAATGGTATTAAGAATTTGGGACTGCAGTTCCAATTATATCAGTACTGGCAGCAAATAAGCATCTTTTATGGATTCAGTCCAATTTGCAATATTCAGAGCAGGTTTACATAAATGGGATAATAAATGAAAGAGAAACCAGTAATTACTGTCAAAAGGTTAAAGATGCCGTACAATAATGCATTCCAAGCAGCTCATTAATAGAAAAGGAAATGTGTGCATGACAAGCAGCTCATGGCACCTCAATTTTTTTGAGGCATTTTACAGTCTCAAATACTTGGCAAATTTGTAAAACTGAAGATGAAAAAACAGCCTTAACCAGGGCACTACTTGTGCACCTCATTATAAAAAAAATGCTTCAGACAAATAAGATCTGTAATTCTGAGTTCTGGATTTGGTAAGACTTTTCTTTAGAAAATGAAAGCTTACCTAAGAACTGCAAAGCAGCTTACCTGTCTATTTTTCCTCATTAGGACTACATACTCACAGCCTGCTAGCTGAGGTCCATTTTCACATGAGTAAAAATTCATTATATTTTAAATGAACATGGCTACCATATTGAAGGTATAAAAGATGGAATGACATAAGCACCTCTAGTTAGCAGAAGGACCCAATGAAGATTAGGCCTATACTAAAGACTGAAACAATATTTCTTTCACACATTTAGATACAAGTTAAAATATACTTTTACCTCTCCTGACATATCAGGTGCCATAGGAATAACTGGCCACAAAGAAGAGTAGATTCCAAAAAACACTACCCAAAGTGCTATGCTTCCCCAGATAGCTATATGGCTGAACTGTTAAAACAAAAAAAGAGAACAATAATCACAGATACACTGTAACATAAAATAACATATTTGCTACTTAGTATTTACAATATGATTTTGATGTATTGGATGAAATTTCCATGCCTTGTATTAATTTAACTCTCATACTTCAGTAGCTATTTCTTAAAGGAAAATGATACTATCATCAGCAATATTACTGCATTTTAAGCCAATTTTAATTCAGTTACAATCAGTTCAGAGCACTCCGATTTTTCTAGTTTAAGCATTACATTAAACCTTATCCCAATATCCACATTTTCAATATTAAGCATTATTTTTTTTATTTGGATATTCTCTTATTTCCACACAGTAACCACAGTTTAGTTTGCTACTGTGTGAAGGGCTGACAAACTGTTAGAGGGCATAATGTAATCAGTAAGAGGAAAACAATACAATTATTAATTCATCATATTTTACAGAACATTTGAGAATATAGCAAAGATGTTTGCTTACCAAAGTCCAATATGAGGTCTCTAATCCAGCCTTCAAACACACAGTCAGAACCACAAACTTAAAGAAAGACAGAGAGAGGTTTTTAAATTAACATGGGAATCATAACATAGTGAATTTATTAGTTTTGTTAAACTTTCAGGTGAACTAAAGAAAAAGTAAATTGCCAATAGAAGATTTAAAGATACACATCAGTAATGAGCTAGTAATAGAGCACTAAGAATTATTAGTTTCCATTAATAATGGCTACTCATTTGATTTGAAAAACTTCTTTTGTATTAGAAATCTTATCCTTGCCTCTTAGAACTCTGTAAATCTGGCTCTTACTAAGTTGTTAGCATCTTTATTGATGGTATTTTTGTTACATAGAAAGGTCTGTGAAAAGTGTAGTCCACTTGACTGAAGAAGCCCTAGTTATGGAGAGGATGACTACTACTTTCTACACAAAGACAGATTTAGAAGATACAGATGCTGGACTGAAAGCTTGCAATTGTTCAAGCTTACATTAGTCTAAACTAAAAAAACCCACCAAACTGAAAGTTTTGTTTACTTCATCAGTAAATGAGTCACCTGACCCAAACTGTGAAAAGCTAAAGAGTTAAATATTGGCAGCCTAAGACCTATGTTCCGCATACAAATAACCTGTTGAGTAAGTCTGTTATGTAATTTTCATTATTCCTTCCCATCTTTACTCTTTTCCTTATGATTTTATGGAACAGCCTCTAAAAACATCACATTATTGTCCTGTAGGACATGCTCCATTTTAGTTTACAGATTAGCAGTAGTAGACAGTTTATAATCCCATAGCTAAGAGTAGTTGATCCAGGAAAATTGCTCATCTACTTTCTTTGAAATTTACTCCAACAAGTTTTCTGTTTAGAAAAGAAATAGTTATTACATTTTGTAACTCACTTGTGAATGTGTATCACAAGTTTTACTTTACGTGCAATCTGAAAAACATGTGGCTGAAAAAACAAGTCACAAAGACCAAGCTCCAAACATAACAGCTATAGTTTAAATTCTAGTTTGTTGGCCAGGTTGGCAGCACTGATGTCAGCAGGTTTGTCTGTGGTTGAACTTTAAGTAGCCCCGGAAATTCTGATGAAATGTATTTCAATCAGAAGCTATACAGAAAATAACTGGTTAAATATGTGTGACAGATCTTTCACTATGTCTGGTACACAGAAGGACACAAATTCTGATAGAAAACTCTGCCCTCTAAGTTTATACCTTTGATTCTGAACTCTCCTATTTCAACAATTTCTGTGTTATTAAGGACAAAAAAAATAAAAAATAAATAAAATCACAGCACTACAATTACATTATATAAAACACAGAAGTTAATCAGAAGAAAATTAAGGACAAGTGTGGTAATTTACTTAAGTCTATCCAGTTCTGGTGCTATATTTGGATGAGTGAAAAAAATGAATTATGGGAAAAAAAACCCAGACAAACTCATCAGGTATACTTGGTTGTTACTTGGGCCAGTTGTAAGAAATCCTTCTTTAGGATGAGATCAAGAATTCTCATTGCATAACAAAATGTATACACAAAGCACTGCAGGTCTCTATAAAAAGAGAGACACACTGTGTAAATATATACCCCTTGACTGATCTCTGAAGGGATCCTAACTGATACCCCTAAAAAACCCACTAACTACGCAGAGCAACTCCCTTGAGAATGAGTTTTATTGCTTCTTCCTCTCCTTGATCCAAACTAACAATAGCTCACTGAGTCCTACACAGGAAAAAAGAAATCAAACTGGTATTCTGTATAAAGACTGAGCTTTTTTAAAAAAAGACCTCTCAAAAATGATCATACAAGTATTTTCACAGCTCTCTACTTCTATCTGAAATCTGTTTTTGCAGAAATAATTCCAGGACATGATATGAATCAGTGCATATTCCTGACTTTCTTTTTGGATCCAAAGAAACTAAGCTGTATTGATTTCTGAATGCCTTTCTTATGATTTTTGCAGAACTGATGAATGTTGGCCTCTTAAAACTTCATACATGAAAAGCAGTATGAAGAATGAGAAGTACATTACCCTCATGATTTCAAGACAACGCCTGACTGACAACTGTCATTGCACATACACTTCACATGCCAAAAAAAAAAAAAAAAAATCCTCCACCCCCATTTTGAAAGTCTCTCAAATCTTTATGTATGCTCCAGACTTCCTTGAATGCCTGTGCAAGAGCAAGAATACATCAATTGCAACTTTCATCTGTCCCCAGACTTTTAATCTGAAGCGAAGGAAGCAGAGTTGTCTTGGGAAGTTCTCTGCCACTCTGCAGGTTAGTCCCAAGAAATTAACATCTCAAGCTGGTGAAATTTCAGCTCTCCTAAGTTGAAAACCAATTGCAGAAGGTGACAGATCAACTCACTGTGACCTCTGTTTTAGTGTTTATGGATTCAGCTTGACAAACAGTAATGAGTACCTCCAGGTTACTGTATTGAAAATATCAGAAGTTAAGCAATCTCTGAAGGCACTTGGAAAATGTTGTTCCAAATCTGAAACTGCAGTCTTTGGTGTTTGTGAACCAGCTGATGCCACAGATGATACTCACATGTTCTGTAGTACTCTAAAATTTCAAGACTTATCCATTAACTGATGGGTGACAACCTTAACAGCAGTAGGTTTTGAACGCTCAGTTACACAGGGCTTCATGTAATACAGTAAACTCTTAGGACAGCATATGTAACTTGGTTTCCCCTGGTGCCAAGGTTAGCTTTGGAAAGAAGCCCAAATCAGGGTGCCTGGGTAAGATAAACTTCTGAGATCCCTTCAAAAAAGAACCACAGCTATGACTGCAGCTGTAGGTTGACTAATTGAGTTTAAAAAGCGTACAGGGCTAACTCATAAAAATGCTTGCTTACACCTAGGATACTTGTAAAGCTGTCAAAGAAAAGGAGATGCTACCAGAAACCTGGTTTAAGTGCTGGACAGATGAAGTTATGTTACTCATGTATACATACATTCGATTAATAAAATAAACTTCTGCTGAACTGAGCAAAGTTGCAACTTCTAGGAACAGTAAACAATGAAACATTTGTAGACAGGGTGACAACCCAGAGCAGAACGCCAAGAAGAATCTGTTTCACTTTAAACAACAGGTGGTTCTGGTAGATACTCTTATCAAGGATTTATCAATATCGAGGAAAGCAGTGACATTCAGATAAATGACTGACTTCTAAACACTGCCTGGTGTTACGAGATCATAATACAAATAGATCTGTGTCAGTTGAGCTACTTCTGTCAGGACTGAGCTATGACAATGACTGTGACCTTACATCCTAATTTTACTAAGACTTGCACAGAAAACACTTGCCCAGGATACTCCATCCACCCCTAATGCAAAACAGGTCATCATACAATAAACTGCACGATCATGTGCAACTACTGCTGACAAAATAATCTGTGCCTGACTTTTAGAACAGGGAGAGGGAATCGTAGAGCAATTAAACTTTTAAGACAATGCGTGAACAATTTTTCTATATGCTTGAAAGAAACAGTTTACTGACTGACAAAAGACATTTTAACTGCCACACCAGTAGGAAATACTGAGAATGGGCTGTGGTTACTTTAGATCTTTAACCTTTCTTGTAAGCTAACTAGAAAACACTATTCAAAACACTCTTGTACATATGAGATGTCAACAGCAGCTACATTCTCAAAGGACTATAATGTATCTAGAATACTTTGCTTTTATTTTAGTTATGATGTTTCCCTATTCCCTGAGGAAGTTGGTTTTGATGTGAATTTGTATTACAACCCCCTTACTTTGATGAAAGAATTAATTTCTTTTTTGTACCTGCCAACAGCAGGAACTTGAAAAGCTGATTAAACTCTTAACATTGAAGAACAGAGGAGAGCAAGCCTAATTTTGCTCCTAAGAGAGATCTTGGGTAACATTCATATCTAGTAAGTCAAAACCAGGTATTTAGCTTTACTAATTTATTCTAGTAGATAAAAGATTAAGAGAAAAAAATGCAACCAATAATGACTAGTATCTGTGAGAGTAGCAGAAGATTACTGTTAGGTATGGGCCAGGTGTAATTCTGGCAGTCTGACTGCCTCTGAAAAGCATCCCACAAACATTTGTTCCATGTGGCTCTATGCCTCATTAAGAGAGAGAGAGAACAGAATTGTGTCTTCACAAACCAGAGATTTCACAAACACAGAAACTTACCTTAAATTAATAAGCATGGTAATTCGGGAATTATAAATCTCATTATTTAAAAAAATACACTTTCCAGTAAAGGACAGATGTATCTTCTGCATCTTTATTAAACTGCTCTGTTTTAAAAACTGGAATTAGAATGCAAAACGCACTTCAAAGCTCTTCAAAGAGTTATTCAAGAGCCATTTCTTAAGGGACTTCTTAAGGCACTACACTAAATCAAATCTTCTATGAAGAGAATTATAAATAATAATAAATCCACACCCTTTAAAGAGTTAAAGATGGCACCAATATTGACTTACAGTGTACACAGTGTTCCCCAGGAGCAGGTAATCTGAAGTCTTACCATTGCCGAATACAGTACCTGGAGAAGGAAAGTGATAAAAATAAAAGCATTTAAACATCCACAATAGCACTATATACAATCCTATTTTTGGTACAAAAGAGATGATAGCACTTTCTATAGGGTACGAACAGCAGATTTCACCTTAAACTGTGCTGAACACTAGAGATCTATAACTTTTATAACTTGAAGTGCTTTAAAACTTTCAATGACTTCAGGGATTACACTAGAAACAAGAACTTTTTGTAACATCATATACCAATAAGACAAATATTGCATTCAGTAATAATTAATAGAATTACTTTTAGTATCAGGGATACAGTATCTTACCCTTCAGAAAAATATTAAGTAAAATAGTTATAGTGTATATTGAATGTAACATATAGGTAAACTGAAAGCTTAGAAAGTCAAATTTTTACAGATTCTGGTATTTTTTGTATAGAAACTAATCTTTGCTCTTACCCATATTTCTGAGATTGAACTTTACTAAAATTCAGTTTTAGTAAAAATACAAAACGCCCACAGTTTAAATTCTTGAGATGCTTGTCATTCATAAAATTTTCAAAATTTAGCCAACTTAAATATGTGGATTCATGTAAGTACATATCCATTTTGCACACACATGGAAACACACACATCAGTTATGCGAAGAGTCAGAGCTCTAAAGAGATGCATTTTCATAAAAATCGTATCTAATGTGTTTCTTAAGTTCAGGATTCTGAAACAGTGCATTTACAATTATTTATCGGAATTTATGACTACTGCTACAGTACAGGATTTTCTGATCCCAGTTCTGTGAAAGTTCTTGGCAGACATGGGACAACTGAACTATTCTGAGAAAATTCCCTATTCTCAATAAAATGTACTGAGGTGGCTACATTTTCACATGTTCAGTTCAGAAATGCTTTTAGTGCTCAAGATTGTTCACATATTGCAACTAAACTAACTAAACCATAGCACTTACCACTTACTCTGCTCTAGAGGTTCTAACCAATGGGATATTGCTTTTTCCTGCCATTATACAGAAATATCAAAATGCTGTGCATGTAGTAAGTAGGGATTAAAAAAAAAAAAAAAAAGCTTTACTGGGGGAAAGAGAAGAATAAAGACATTTCTTTGGGTTTTTTGAGGAGCTGGGAATGGACTTAGAACTCCTCTGATTGGGCTGGCCAGAGAGAGGTGACAAAAATGGTGATAAATGCTGATAAAAATGGCCTGCAGTTGAAGACACTTATTTTTACACTATCCTCAGCTAGCACACAGTACATTAAATACTGCTAATTAAGTATGTTTTCATATTTGTGCTGTTTTTTCAGTCTTCATATCACCCTTATATGTCCTTGATATGAAATTCGTTTCAGTCATGGATGAAGTGTGCTCCTTTCTAAAAGCTTTTTAGGACCTATGAAGCCAGTTGGTCAGAGAAAAAAAGGATCTATTTATTGATATTCTGGAAGAGACGGCAAAGGACAAGGTCACACAAAAAATTAGAATAAAAATGCTTACAAATAGCCCTCCTTAACCTAGCTGTCTCCCATTCCATGATGAGTAGCTCACAATGGCTGCATACTTAGCTCTAGTGATACTGATTACATTTCTGACACTTCCCTGATTTGACTTTCTCCATGGACAGACTAGCTCACCAAAAAGGACTACAAGAGCTGAAGCCTAAAAAAGAAAAGCTGAGACCATGACTCATTTCAAAGGTTATAAAAAAGACAGCACCTGGTGATTTACTAGTACATATAAGTTTGGCTTCTGCCATTTACTGTTGTGCTGACAAAGTTGCATCAGAAGAAGCTTCTCTGAAGATTTATGTCCTTGTCACTTTTCCTATCCACATGACAGTATATGGAGTGTAAGTTTTGTGTCCTGTATAACAGTTAGGTCCCGTAGAACAAATTCTGGTAAACAATTCTTACAAATCCATACTTATTCTCTCACCATATATTTCTTGATAGACTCTACTAATTCAGCTTACAGATAAGAAACAGGTGGACACACAAGACTAAAGACTAAACAGGAAAATTTGATCAAGAGAAGGGCTCCAGGAGATTTTAATAATCTTCAAGATTTGATTTTCAACATTTTAATAAATACCTGCTAAAACATGCTTTGCGGGCCAAGAAGGCCTGTGCTCTGCTGCCCTCACAAGTGATTGTGTAAGAATCTCAGCTCTGACATTCATACAAGAACTCCATTCTGCATCACCACATACACTCATTAAACATTTCTCCATCATATAATGCATAAATCTCTTGCATGGATTGGCTACAGCTTTGAACAGGGATTTTGGTTTGCATTTGAGATTAGGGTTTTAGACCTGCACTGACATTTTGGGACCTCATTCCTCCTGGGCTGCCTAAAGCTCTGCAATGCAAACACATTCAGTGTGATGGGAGTGGCCTTTCAGAGAAAACAGGCTGCCACATACCTCCCTTTACCCATTAGGAGTCACTGAGTGTAAAATACTCTGCAGGAAGTTTTTCCCTTAACCTTTTTAGGCACAAGCAGCTCCGACTGTCTCGCTATCTAGTCTCAATTGTTCCAAAATGTCCATGCGAACATTTCAGTTCCCTATGCCAGGACAGACTGCCTGGCTGTATCACTAAAACCAAGCAGAACAATTTTCAGGAAAGCTGCAAGGTACCCACTTGTTTTTTACTCCCCATGAATCAGAAGCAAAACAAAACCCCACTCCTATGAGAGCTTCCCCAGCTCCAAATATTCCCACCCTGGAAGCAGTTCTTTCAAGTTTCCTTTAATTAACACCACTTTCCTCTCAACTGCCCCATTTCCTTCTGCAGCTCAGGAGCATATGCAACAGTTGGACTGGAAGATGGACAGGACTGAGCAGTCCAAGATGTCACCGCTCCTCTGCCACAATCCTACTCACAGAAATGTAAACTAGCAGGTTAGTATGCCCTTGAAGTAACAGAAGAGAAAGTATACACAACAACAAGAAAAGCTGGCAAAATGTAAGAGACAGCACAAGGGATAACAGAGGTTTAGGATCTCATAGGTATTTTCTATAGTAGTGCATTATATAAAAATCAGCATAATTAAATATCAATATATTTTTCTCAATCTTGTTTTAGTTTGCATAAACCCTATTTAGTTTAATCTACATACACAAAATATTACTCCTACTTATAAACAGATTTTAAATAAAACATTTTAAATATACATCTGGTCTAGTTCTAAAAATGGTATCTTGAAATTTAATCACACTAAACTGTTAGTATTTATAAAGCTTCCCTAAAAAAAAAAAAAGATAATATTTAGATATTTTGTACTTTCCAACCCTTATATTTTTATTTTTCATAATACTTACCATGCTGGAGGGCTTTTAGTGGAAACCAAAACAGAATGAATGAGTGGAAGAGGCCATTTAAACAATGAACCCAGAAAACCTCAGAAAGAGAAAACAGAAAATCCATGAGAACCATTTGCAATAAACTAGCTCTGTGAACCCTGACCTTTCTTTTTATGTGTGTGTTAGATTCACAAAAAGGTGTTTTTGTCAGGCCACCACTGTGAAGTAATATAACTGACAGGCACTTTCTGCTTCTTAGCTCTTCATGGGTCATTTGTTTATTTTTATGCTTTGAAAAAAGTGTGTATTATCTCCTCCTTTTAATTTCAAATCAGAAGGGAAATTAAAGTATAAACATATGGGAATATCCTCAGAAAAATTAAACTAAACCATACAACCAGAACAATTGCTATATTCTATGTAGGGAATTAAAAAGGACCATAATTTTTATAATTTTCATTTTGTGTAAGAATAAGTTTAGATGGTCAAAAAATCAAAACCTCTTTTACATACTCCTATCTACAGATCCACACATACATAAGAATTAAAAAAGGAAAAATAAAAGTATCTTCCTTAAATATGTCCTAACATGCCCCATTCTTGAAGAGCTTAGTTTGATTTTATTAAAATTCCTTTAAGGTATTTGCTAAACAATTGACGTTTTACTTTCAAACTTATTTTCATTTATAAAAGATGCCTTCTGCAAAGAACTCTAATGAGTTTAAGGATAATATAATATATTTCCATAATATATTGTTTAATGACATAAAATGACTTAATAAAAATATGTAACTAATTTCCTTCAGTATAGCAATCATGTTTTTTCCACTAACACTTTTGACCACCATGGTCTGTAACTAACTGATGTGTATTTTGAATGTTAAGGTGTTCAAAAAATTGAAATTAAGTTGCCTGTCTCACATTTTCCACAATGTCTCAAAGTCTTTTGTTAGATTATACAACTACACTAGGTTGCATGATCCAATTTACACTCCAATACTTTGCAAATTTAACTTGTGCTACTCATTAACCTTTGTCTCTCCTTCTTGCTATGTCATTACCAGAAGTTTTTATTTGACAGAAAGCACAGGTGGGTGCAAGAAAAATTAGTTCTACTTTTCCATTTTCCTGACCAATTCTTTTTGTCACATGCTAATCCTTTAACCTCTGTCATGACCTCATAACCTTTGATCCCTTTTACCATAACAAATATCTGCATCAACATTCAAGGCAGTAATGTTTCCAAATCTTTAACACCAACTATTCAATTTATATAGGTGGGAATTTTGTAGCTGGCAAGTTTGTAGACATTTACTCAAAGCAACTATTGTATGGGAACAGCCACAGAATTTCCAAGGAAGTCAACATTACATCTGTGCAAAAATAGAAATACTAAAGTTTTCTTTTAAAATAGAAAAATCCAGCAGTTGTAACTCATGACTTACACTAATTATTAAAACTATTACAACACGAAAGTGTTTGTATTAATGGGACCATGGGAAGTGTCATATTTGTAAAGCATTCACAGTGATGCAAGAGACTGTGTTCCCTAGTCTCCTCATAACTTTCAGGTTTGTTTTTGTAAGTGAAGGGATGAAATGAGGAAGAAGGAGAGGAATCTCATCTGCTTCAGTGAACAAAGATTGTTCAGACAAATAATTCTATATATATATTGGGATAACTCCAGTTATACAGCATAAGTGGCACAGATACAAGAGCTAAGCATGCTATATCAGCTCTGCACATCTATTACAGACCATCACATGTAGACATTGTTAATTCAATGACATACTGAAAATGTCCCCAAGTTCAACATGACACTACTTGAAATGCGTTTTTTTTGTAAATAATTGTATTTACGAAATATAAAATCAGAAGGAACTCTTACAAACATCAAATACTCATGAAATCACAGATTCAGGAACAAGTTTAATTTAGTTTTTTTAAGAGATTATTTATGGGCAATAGAAATTTTGTATATTTTATGTGTTAAAGAGTTCTACATTATTTTACTTCTTGTGCTAGTCTCTCGAAGATGAATGTCACCCATTTCCCACCAAAAGTAGCCTCAGATTTCTTTTGATCCATCCTGTTCCATTCTTGACTCTGAGTATTTTTTCCCAAAACTCAAAATTCAACCATAAAATCACAACTCCAAATTGACAAAGAATACTACCATGTCACTCCCTCTACAAATCTAATGACAGTTCTTATTGTCCTCTGCACGACTTCTCCACAGGCTTCCGTAATCCATTTCTATATAACAGTACAAATATATACAGCCAAGTGACAGTGAGGTCTAATCACTTCTGCCTATAGAAGACAGCTTTATTACCAGCACAGAAAAAAAAAAGAGGCTGAAAAAAGTAATGTGCTTCTTGCCCATTTCCATGCTTGCTAAAAAGGATCTGCACCATTCACAGACAAATAGACACCTGGAAATAGTAGTCATAAAAATCCCCTCCATTTTTAATTATGAGTAGGATAGAACAAAAAGTATAACTATATTGAATTCCTATGAATTTTACCTTTATTATAATTTGATTTTTTTTAAAAAAAAATCTACCTTAGTATTAAAGTCCAGTGCATTTTGAGAAGTCTTGTACAACTCAGGATATTTCAGCATGTTTTCTTTTCGGCAGGATCTCTCAAATATTCCAAGAGTCAGAGGAGGCATTGCTGTAAACATCTAGTAGATGGATTACAAAAAAAAATAATTGCAAAACTTTAGGGGCAAGGAGTTACTTAAGGATTGCTTACTCAAGAAACTTTCATGGTTAAAAATAACTAGAAACACACGCATCATCTTACCACATTGTAAAGACCTATACACCATCTTTCAAAAAGAATTTGTCCAGAAAAGCCATTGACAAATGCAAACCAGATCTGAAAAAGATTAGAACCGTGTATTACTCAAATGTTTTGCAAGGCACAATAAACAGACTTGTCCTCAGCTTTGCAAAAATGGATATCCCTAGAACACACTTACAGTACAGTTGAAAATGTTTTGGTTTAAACCCATATGAAAAAAAAATCAGTAATAAAAAAAACTTGCAATCAAGAACAGATAATGGGCAATCTACTCAGGTATGTGACCAATTCCATGTAAAATTCAAAGAAGGTTTGTTCAGAACATTAAGAAGAAATGTCAGGTTCTTTAAGAGTGATAAAAGCTCACAAGTCTTAATGAAATAAAAATGCTCAAAAATATGGGGTGGTGGAGGGGAGCCTACAGATTAGTAATCATCTTCTTCTCATTATTAGCAAACTTCTTAACTAATGGAATTCATAGAGTAAGCTGCTGTTTGGAACTGAAAACTGTGTCAATATGCCTTAGTCATGAGAGAATTAGGCTTTACCAGAGCTCTAAATCAAGTATAACTACTTAGTTAACAAGCACTAAGTCAACTACAGGGTACTTTAGAGAGGCAATCAGATATCTTTTATTGCATAATTTTTATCATCTTTTGCTAAAGGTTGAAAGAATTCAAATTAAATTTGAATGGCTTGATAACATATTTTCTATTTTTTTTCTGTTTTTCAGCACAGCATGTAGCTTATCTGCTTTCTCCTACTTCTTCATGCTTATATTAGCTCAATGACAAAGTAGAGAAGCAGCATGTCGGATGAATCTTTATTAACAAGTTACACTGAAACACTATTGTCTAGGACAAACGTAAGCTCCCGGGTGATAGAAGTTAAAATCATCTAAACAGCAGTCTACTCAATTTAAGATTCATATTTTTCAAGTGAGTTTTTAGATGCTGTTTTCCTACAGCTCACATTTTATTTGACTTTATTATGGAAGAATGAATTGCTACAATCAATATGTATGTTTATCAATATGTGCTCAGGCTGGCCTCCAGGTGACTGGATTCTATGACCAAACTCACATTTTCTTTGAAATCATGTGGTAGAATGTTTGTGACTACTTTGAGATGGAAAACCCCCTGAAAGCAGCAACTGTTAACACCAAAACCAGGAGGTAAAATCCAGACAAAATTGCTATTTGTTCAGCCAGTAAATGAGGAGGAAATAGTTTTGGGTTTTTTTATGTAGCCAATTACTAGATCAAGAATCCATACAAATTCATGAATTTAAGAGGCTGCAATACCAAAATAGAGAATACCCTGAATTTTCGGAAGTCTTAGAATGCTAACTTTCTTTACTTTGGTTGATTTAACAGTAACAAGCACTATTTTCTAACCTTTCACACTATACATGGAAAAGACAATGGAATTACTTCATTTTAGTTGACTCAGATTTTTATCAACACTTTTGGATTTTGATTTTTGACTTTCAAAACAAGATTTAATTGTGATGAATTTAGCAGACATTTATTGGCAGCAGTCTCTGAGTATAAACAAGCAAGATGAGTACATAATCAATTATTCATTACGGAACAATTAATTATGAACTCAATATCAGCAGAATTTTTGTTTTATCAAATACTGAGGTAAATTTTAGAATTCTTAATTTAAAAGGGTTAGGGTGATAGAAAATGACAGTTTTAATAGAGAATATGTGGCGGCATAAATATGCATGCATCACATTGCTAGTAATTTCAGGCAGAGTTTAACAAAAGTATTACTCTTTAGAAAAAAAAGACCACAGGCAGACATATACTTGGCCCTTCATAATCAAGCAGTATATGGAAAGATCATTAGCTTTCTGTTGTGATTTAACTAGAAGGCAAAATGTTAAAAAACTTTAATTTTAAATTAAAGGCCTAAATACATATACTGAATCTATTCCACATGGTGACTGCTCTTACACAGGTAACTGATGTTAAGAAATACTTGAAAATGTTTTGGAGTGATTTTTTTAAAGAAATGCAAGTATTTAAGATAAATTTTTAATTTACAATGAAATGGCATGTATTAAGTCACTACCAAGCCTTTTCAGAAATGCTATGCATCATTTTATTCCTTAACACCCATGTTGCTTTCTGCTTATTTTGTAAAGAATTTAAGCTAAAATTTTCAAGGTATTTAAACTGAAAACAGTTTTAGTGTAGAATTGCAAAGAAATCCTTTAGGGCACAATATTAAATTCTTGAAATTGTAGCATTTACTTTCTTCCAGAGAAAGCATGCAAGTTATAGGCATTTCAATTCAGTTTAGTGTCATAAAGGATTGAAATGCATCTTGGTCAGAGGTCTAGACACAACCTCTAGGTTCTGAAGCTGTTATTGAATCTATCAAAAAAAGTCTGTGAAGAAGAAATCTTTTAATGTGGCTAAGACCAGTGCCCTCTAGTAGAAACATTACTATTTAGTGGAATACCAGATACCCCATGTTAAGAGACAAAGCATGTTCAATATCTAAGTAGAAACATTAATTTTCTATTGTTTACAAGGTAGTATTTGAATGTTCACACTGAGAACATCTATGGCTCAAAAATAATTACAAGATCTAGGGAGGAAAAAAAGACAGAAAGGACAAATATAGCCCTCATCTCAAACTGTAATACGGGAAGAAAATAAGCCACCTATTAGCCCTAATTGCTGAACCTTATGACCTAGAAAATCACATTCTTAACCATATATGAAAAAACTAATATGGAGTTTACTACATGCTTAATAGTGAGAATGACAAGAAATGCTTCAGAGCAGGTTATTTTTTCATGGACAAGTGTGTTGTATCCTAGTTATGAAAGACAATGAAGGCAGCTGTACCTGCAAAATAAGTTGTTAGGATGTTGTACATGATTATTTAGAAGCAGATTCAAACACTTCTCTCTTAGGGTATAGGTCCTACTGTAACAACCTACATTAGTAATCCAGCACCCCTATACAGAAGAACAGTGATTGGTGTTCCTAAGAAGTATTTTAGACCACGTAAGTGAACGGGTACTGAAAACCCAGACCATTCTGTAATTCAACAGCTACAAAATTGAAAAGGAAAGATGTGGGTTCCCAGCCCACCTAAAAGGAGATAGGCCTCAACAGAGATCCTTGCCTTTCCAAGTTTTCAAACCATACAATGCAAAAACATGGGCATGAGCACAATCACTTTCTGCTTTCCATGTCTCAAACTGAACTCGGTGCAGTTTGCATTCATTAAGCCAGCCATGGCATATGGAACAACAGCACCTGAAATCTGCAGCTCAGAAGCACTGTGAGTAAGCACAGAAAGCCTGCTCATATTTGGGGTTATGCATGATATGGGTCTCAGTATGACCACAGACATTCATCTGATATGTCAGGCAAAGGAAATTAGGAAAAAAATGGCAAACTCCATTATGGAGATGAGCAGCAGAAAGTGGGTAAGTCAGCACTGGGATGAAAAGAGTTTGGGGGGGAAAAAGTAAACCCCTTCCACCATCCAAAGTTTATGGAACAAAAAAAAAAGCTGTTACAGCTCTACTTAGTATAATTGAACTGTTTACATAGTATCACTTAAATTGCTACAAACAGCCACCTTTAAAGATCTGTGACAACTTAAAAGCTGAACTCCATACATCTGTTTCTTCTGCTTGTCTCAGTCTTTTACTTTTATTTGAATTTTCCCCTACATGAAACATGAATGGCCTATGCAGATCTTCAAAATTACTATTATTTTTAAAATTGTAAACCTTTTTTATTTAATATGAACCAGTCATGTCATTAGTAAGTAGCAGAATGAAAAGTAGGAATAGGAAAATTTTATCCCTCTGATGCTGAAGGGTGATTTGCATAACTTCTCTAGTGAGTAGTTTAAAAGAGTGTATGAGGTAATGGTAATTATAAAACCAAAACCAATCCACAAAGATGTTCTCAATCACTAGATCAATATCAACCCCAACCATCATTATAAGGTAATGACAGTCTCTACAAAATAAGTACGAGACTCTGCATAGGCTTTTTCAGTTTTCATTTGTAATTTAGACTGATACGTCAGAATATAGCCTCTAAAGTCACTGGGACTAGTCCCATACAAAAGATGAGACCAAAACTTAAAGAGCTATCGTATCAAGACAAAGAGTAGAAAAAAAATAGTATAGACCACTTCTAGTTTCTCATAAATAGGAGTTTAAATGTCAGTAAGCACTAATCACTGTGTCTGGGTATTATTGTAGACCTCTACCATTTTCTGAACAAAGAAATCAGTGACACTAATTTCATATCAGCTCATGAATGCCTAGAATAAAGGCTGTATTTTAGATTAAATGGAATATTTTACATTACTTGCTTGATTAGTACTGCACAGACATTTAAAAATATAATAGGCATCTATGAAGCAAAGGTAGGTATTTTTAGTTATTGTCAGCTAATAAAAGGAAACTTGTTTAAAGCAACTTCCAGACATGCTTTTCACAGTACTATTTTCTAAACTCCAAGACAGAGGAGGCGTGGCCACAAAAGCCTCACAGACGTTTTCCTGATGTAGCATTTCTGCATATTAAGCAGCAGCTTACAAATACGCATTGAGCTCTCTGCTCCCACGCCTGATCTGTACAAAAAAACTGAAAAGAGAGACCCAAGACTGGCAGTTGTCCTTTCTGGAGACATTCAATGATGAATTTCTGCCCATTCACTCACAGTATTGACATGAGCTATTAACATCTCTGAAAGTTTTCTGAGCTGACAAACGTTGGGTATACAGGAATTCAAGCAGAAGTCAACTTGTCTTCCAGAGAAGGTGTATATGGCAAAATGCTTGCACGTTTTATATATAAAGGGTAATAACCCATATCAGAAGATCTCTTTGCCTTATCTGCTCATGAGGCAGTGACTACCTGTTCTAGCCTTTTGTTTTTTCAGACTATGATCTCTGTACCTTGCATCTGACTTTTTCTCAAAGAATACAAACAATGGGATACTAACTAATACCTGATTTAAGTTATACATGTACAATGTGTTTGCAGGTGATAACAACAGAAAACTAAGAAAAATAAGGTACTGTGTTCTAAAGACCACATTGTATGTTTTCTGTAAGCACGAAATATACATTAGTAGTTTTCTTCAAGCACTTCTAGAGCTACTGCTAATCAGGACTTCTGGAAGTCTGATTGTGTAAGTAGATATTTAGCTTTTGAAATACAGGATCTAAAATATGCCATCACTTCTAAACAAAAAAAAAAGGATCTTTAGTGAATTTGCTTTTTCTATAGTTTTCTACAAACTTTCTGTCTCTTAGATTGAAATCTATTTGCATTAATAACGCAACAAGGAGAAAAAAGAACATTTAGAAAACCGAAAAATATGGTAAGAAAAATGCACTCTTTTGGCTACAACATGTACATAAAAAGATGACTAATGTATTTTCAAATATTGCAACAGTGTAAGGTCATTAGAACTAGACATAATCTAATGTTTACATCAGGTCTAACAGAAATAAGGCATTTTCTTTCAGTAAAACTGAAAACTTACTATGCAGGGTTAAGACCCTAATTTGAAAATATATTCAAAAAAGCTATGAGAGTTTTAAGAGGATCTGTTAACCTTTTAAATATAAAAATACATAAGACTGACCTATAAGACTTATTTTGCAATCAAACTTCACAAAATATTAATTTTCCCCCCCACCATTTTTAACCCAAAGTATTGTTGTGAATATAAAGTTTGAATTAGTTCTAAGCATAATTACGAGATACATATTTGGTTATAAAAAGGAAGCAGCTGCTGAAAGACAATGGAGGGAGGGGCAGAAGGAAATTTAAAAATAATTTAAAAAATCCATTCAAAATTTTAAGGTTGCCAGGTGGTCATGAAGCTAATGAAAACTATAACTATACATGCTGTTTTAACCATACCTACCAATAAACATACGCTTATTACAACACAGTCCTCTCATACTGTATTTTTCACAGGATTCCAACTTCCTTAAAATCCCAAGTGAAAAATATAGGTCAGCTACTTTCAGGAAAGTATCCCTGTTCAAACGTAGAGCCTAAGGAGGCACAGCTACCCCATCTGCAATAGTGCAACTAAACACATAGGTAAAAACCCTCGGCACTATTCTGAACAGCCCCGAAGTTTACCAGAGTCCCTAAAAAAGGGCTTCAGATTGTGAACTGGACAGTTACTGACACCAGCTCAAAGAGTTTAAGAACATACATCTCTTGATATATTTAAGACAACTTGTACCTGCATTCCTTAATTACAGTAAAGATGTTACAGGTACAGAACTTTAATAAACTAGCTATATGCAACATAAACATTTGGTACTAATATTTATGCCTTTTAAGACTTTTTTTTTAAAGAAAAAATCATTAATCAGTTTATTAAAAAGGAAGAATCAGTACTAATAAGTTTATCGACAGTTAAAATCCTTCTTTAAAATCACATATAGTAATCAAAACCCCAACATAATAAAGTTCTTACTCTTAAGAAGTAACACTTAATGCACTGTAAAATTACCTCTATAATATAAAGGACTATATTCTTGTAGAAACAATACAAGATGCATTTAGCTACTCTGTTATAATTCCAGGCTCCATGAACCAACAGCAAGTTCTTCAAATACTTGAACTGCAAAAACATGAAAAATGAACAAACATACAATCAAAACATGCATACATCAATATTAATCTCTATATTAAAATACTTTATTGTAGTATTTTGCAATGTAATGACTTACCTGAGCAATTGAGTAGTCTGAAGAATTAGCAGCCTGTAGACCTTCATTGCCGCTGATACCAACACCAACATGTGCTGTTTGTATCATACTAACATCATTCGCTCCATCACCAATCGCTAGAGTTACTACCTTAACTTGTTTTTTAACCATTTCTACAACTTCAGATTTTTGAAGTGGTGACACCCTAAGGGGTAACACAAAGAAACAGGTTTAATACAGAGTTTCAAATGAATACACTTTCAAAACTTACTTTATATTCTGTGAAAACGTCATAAAAATAGGCCAATTAACAGCCTGGTCAGCGACATGGTCTGGTTATTGCCTTTCAGGCTATAGTAAAAGCACATTCCCAGTAAAATTCATGGAAAACTTGGAATTGTTGAAGCAAGATGTTAACAGGACTGAAGAAACAAAGGTCAAACAGCAACGGGCTCCTAAAACAGAATAATGGAAGGAACCCCAAATGCTGCCACTACCAATATTAACTTACAACAATTGCAGATTTTGCCATATTTTATTGTTATGCTTTTTATTTTCCTCTCTGTTTAAATACACAAATAACAAGATATTAAAGAAACAGATGTCTAAGCAAACAGTCACAGAGTGGACTGCCAGTTTCTTAACATAGCCTACATTGATAAATCAGAGAAAGTAACCTTGAATATTGAATCTTGATCCTCTACTTGGTTTATCTGCTGGTACCCTTGTTCTTTTTAGAACTGTTCCAATTATCTGTCATTAAGAGAATGCCTGTCCACAGTTAAGGGGACAAATTATTCCAGGAATGACAGCTCTGCTGACAAAATTGTATCAGTTTTGCGCATATCTACTATTGTAGGTGTCACAGGTGTACCTTCCATTTTGTATTGTAAAAGTTCTACTTTTGAAGTTCATACTCAAGTATGCTGAAATTCAGTCCCTGTAGTATTTGCAACATTATAACTAAAAATAATATGCAGAAATTATGTGCTAGGACTGCTGTGTTTCACAGGGTGGGGAAGGCGAGGAGCAAACCTTAAGCTGTGCGGCAATGCACTCTCGTGAATCCTGGCATTGGAGTTGAGGATCAAACCCTACCGCTCTCGTTTTATGGTATAAAGAGAAACAAGATGACATGCAAAAAGCTCTGTGAGTCTGTCTCCCAAACCACCACTGTTCACTGCTTCCTACAAAGAGAGTAATTCTGGTACCAAAGCATGACTCCTGTGTGGAGATGGCTATATACTAATACTGAAAACTGCGGTAAAAACATGTATTTATAATTAATTTCCTATAAGTCTTCTATATGCTCACTTAAAGCAATAAACTTGCTGGAACTTGGCAATTCGGGTTGTGAAAGATTTCCCTAGCAGTGACAAAGTTTCTGCGTTAATGCTTATATGTAGGGATGCTCATAACCTGGACTTAACTCTCCCAGGTCAAAAAAATTAAATAAACCCACAGAAATACACAAAAAATTAATATTAGTTTTGGGGAATAATTTGCAAAGGAAAATATGAAAAACCATTTCTATGATCTTTTGCTACATGTTTTATTTGAACACTGCCATTGAGAACTGTATCAAGACTTGCTACAGCCAACTTCTACAGAAGATTCCTGACCTAAGTACTTCATCTTTTTAACTTTACAGGAACAATGACTTATTTCTCTTTCAATGTTATAGGGGCAATTGGAAGACAACACTCTCATTGCCTCAAGTTCACAGTGAAACCAGTAAAAAATATTTTTCATTGTGCTCACTCTTAGCTGTACAGTTTTTTCTACAGAATAATTCACTTAACATTCTTCCTGAACACATTACTCTGAAACCAATATAGAGTTGGAATTCAGTTAGTCAAAGTCTTTAAGCCAAACATCTGCTTGGAATTACAAACAGATTTTTTTTTAAGAGAAATATCTACTGAATATTTGTCACCCTCATCTGTATTACCAATGGATCATACCAACAGAAGATCTATTGGTAATAAATGCTCCTGAACAAGTGAATGCAGTCTGAAAACTTAAAAGAAAGAATTTACCCTAATTAAAGATTGCTGGTTTTTAACTTTTTGTTTTCAAGCTCACAAACAAGGAAGTTTTTGTCACTAAAGATGGAGCATTTAACAGAATAAATATTTTGACAGAATTTTGACTTTTGGGAAGCACGTCATATTAAAAAAGCACACATTAAAACAGGGAGTGTTACAAGCAAGTATTTTAGTTTTAAACCTATAGCCAATTTTTAAACAATCACAAAATATGTCGAATGATATATTTAGATATGTATTGAAATCAACTGACCCAAGTATATTATGAAAGGGTTATGTGTAGAAATGCCAGAGAGAACGCTACCAGACCAGAAACTTTCATTTTGCACTTAGTTGTTTCATTACAAAAATGCAAACACTAAAAGACAGCTTTATATACAGAATATCCTTCAAAGGTTCCACAGTTCAAGAAAAAAAGCAATGTTATCTCTTCAAATGACATAAAATGTATTTTGAAATCAAGAAAGAAAAGAAAAAGAACTATGGTTTTGAAAGAGCAGTTCTACATGCATCTCCTGCTTGTTACTATACTGAGCAAAATTAGACCTGGTAGAACAAGCAAAAAGCTCAAACTTGCCTGTCAGAAAGACTATTGCCACTAGGAAAATGTTTATACACAGTGTAAACTGTGTATCAGTAACAGATCTCAGTTTAAAAGACAGTAAAACCTTTGTTTGAAATTCAGTGTTTCAGGCTGAAGCCCAGCTACCAAAACTATAAGAAATTAATTAAAAAATCTCTTGGTGGCATAACATATTGCTTCACAGAAAGGATGGAAAGACTATAAATCAGGTAATTATTTGGATACTATGACCTTACTCGCTTTTCCTTATCCTTTTGCAAGGCAGAAAAATAGCTTCATTTTGAACAGATTTTTCAGATGAATCTGATTTATTTTGATGGAAAAATTGAAGCTATAATAATTGATGTTTCCAGAAAAGGATGAAAGGTTTCATTGTATAAAGGAACCCCATAACAACCAGGCATAATAATGATTAAAAAAAGGTGTTTCCATCACCTTCAGGCAATAAAAAGCATCCAGAGTAGTACCTTTAACATTTCTGTGTGCCTCTTACACAGTATAATCCACAGTTTACGGAAGAGTAGGCTGTGGAGGAAGATCTACAAAATACTCCAGATGTGCTAAATCTGCAGTTAACTGCAGTATCAATACAAAGTGGAAGATTAGTGCCTCAACCTTGCCGAGACTATCCTTGATGGGTTACAAAATATTTTTCTGGAAATAAGCAATCTGAATGACTTTGATGGGTATGCTCCATTGTAGATTGTTCTACAGAGATATTTTGCTTGAGTGACTGCATTTCATAACTTCAGTTTCTTAATTTTTATACATCAATACAAATAATGTAGAGAGAGAATAATGTAAACCTTACCTACAACAAATAACAGCTTTACATGACAAAGCCAAATCCAGGAAATACTGCCTCACTCCAAATGTCAAAGCGTACTTCAGAGATTTACCATCAATGATGAGAGCAAAATCATTTTCCTTCCTTAAAGCATCACCAAGAGTACTGCAATGATGGCTTAGTGTCTCTCTTGTTCCCTGTCGCACAAAAAAAAATTTGTGTCCATTATTTTTAATTCCTACTATTCTAAAGTCCAACTTTTTTTTTTTTCTGTGTAATCAGAAACACTGGCATTTTGGTTTTTGAGGAAATTGCCTTTTGATTGATTGTGCTATCAAATAGAATAAAACAAAATGAATATTTGCACCAGCTGTACTGTTAGAAACCACAGTAGAAATGGTGCACAGGATTGCTCTAGCACTCTGCCAAAAAAAAGAGTATAAGCCATGGTGGAACTTTTAATGCTCCTTAAATGGGAAAAATAGCTGCATAAATATTTGCCAAAAGACATTATTAAATAAGTTTTCTATATACCCATGCAAAAGACGATTCACATATATATATAGATATCAGAAGAAACAATTTCTATTCACTATTACAGAAAAAGATTCTTAATGTTTACAAAAAAGGAAACACAGATAATTCATGATATAAGTACATGCAGCATCACTGATAATTCTATTACATTAAATTTATATTTTAACATAACAATTATAACATTAAGTACATGCTATACAAATGAACATATTTTGTATTTTTCAGTTGCTAATGACAGTTTGAATCACACGTACACAAGTCACTATTTTGTGATCCAGTACCTAGAACTTCAGATTACATTCAGTAAACAATACATTCAGCTGTTATTTATGCAGTAATATGCTTTGGGAAGGTCACTGACACCTAGTTAGCTACAGCACAGCTCTACGGTGGAGTGTTATGAAGCAGAAAAAAGATATTGCTTGTTGCATTTCTTTCTTTTTTAAAGGCCTTCACAGAGCTACAACATACTCTTCTACTGTTTCCTGCCTCACAGCCCAGAAGTAAGAAGTATTTTAGAGGAGAAAGAAAGATGAAAAAACCCTTTTCTGCTTAAAAAGCAGTAAATTTGGAAGCCAGTAACATCCTATGGCAACAATATTGCTAAGTTTTTCTACAAGTTCATCAATCAAATAATTGTGCTACTTCAGTGATGTCAGGTCTTTGTAAACAAAATTTGGTGTAAGCACCTAAAATAAAACACTGAACTAATTAAATATCTCAAAACCCTCTGAAAGATACTGCTTTGCCTTTTCAACCCAACGTACTCCTCCCAGTTCCACACACTGTTGTCCATGGTTTTTGACTTCTTTGGCTTCTACTGCCTTTCTAAAGATTCATTAGTTTATCTAGAAGGAGATTAGGTTGTTGGGGAATTCTGAACTTCAGGTGTCCTGGCTCTCTCCCACTAGAAACTGTAATGGAAATGAAGTTACACTATTTAAAATTACACATTAGAAGTCTTTAGAATTACAGTAACTTCCATTAACTATTTTCCAGAGCATTTAGAAATCTTGCAATGTAAAGCAAGTATAATTTTTTCCCATCTCTGTGGACTATTTAGTTTCTAATGAAGTTTAAGCAATAGATAAAAATCATATTCCTCCCATCTGTTGTTTCTTCAAAGTAATGAAATCCCCATAATCCCGGACTAAATGATCAGTGACATGCTATACCATTTAGATATGCAAGTCTATAGATCCCAGTGGAACCCACCAAAGGATACTGAGGGAGCTAACTGGAGCGCTTCCCAAACCACTCTCCATCATTTATCATCAGTCCTGGTTAACTGGGGAGGTCCCTGGTGACTGGAGGTTGGTCAGTGTGACACCCACCTACAAGAAGGGTCAGAAGAAGGTTCTTGGAAACTACAGGACTGACAGCCTGACTTCAGTGCCAGGTAAGGTCATGGAAGATCATCTTGAGTGCCATTACATGGTACATGAGGTACAGGTCAATGAGGTGCTCAGGCCCAGCCAGCATGGGTTTAGGAAAGGCAGGTTGTGCTTCATCAGCCTGATCTCCTTCTATGACAGGGAGACCTACTTTGTGGATGAGGGAAAAGCTGTGGGTGTTGTCTGCTTGGACTTTGATGTTGTCTTCCACAGCATTCTCGTGAAGAAACTGCTCACGGCTTGAATGGGTGTACTCTTTACTGAGTTAAAAACTGGACCACCAGGTGCAGAGTGGTGGTGAATGGAGTTATATCCAGCTGGGAGCTGGTCATGAGTGGTATTCCCTGGGGCTCAGTACTGGGGCTAGTTCTGTTTCATATCTTTATTGATGATCTGGACAAGGGGTTCAAGGGCACTCAGTCAGTTTGCAGATGACGCCAGGATGGGTGAGAGCGTTGATCTGCTGGAGGGCAGCAAGGCTCTGTAGAGGGATCTGGACAGGCTGGAATGATTGGCTGAGGCCAACTGGATGAGGAACAATGAGGCCAAGTGCTGGGTCCTGCTCTTGGGTCACAACCCCGTGCAAAACTACAGGCTGGGTAAGACTGGCTGGAAAGCTGTCTGGCAGAAAAGGACAAGGCAGTACTGGTCGACAGCAGCTGAACGTGAGCCAGCAGTGTGCCAAGGTGGTCAAGAAAGCTAATGGCATCCTGGCCTATATCAGCAATAGTGTGGCCAGCAGAATGAGGGGAAGTGATCGCCTCCCCACACTCAGCACTGGTGAGGCTGCATCTTGAATTCTGTGTTCAGTTTTGGGATGCCCACTATAGGAAAGACATTGAGGTGCTGCAGAGAGTTCAGAGAAGGGCAATGTAGCTGGCAAAGGATCCAGAACACAAAAAGGATCCAGTGTTGTTTAGCCTGGAGAAAGGGACTCTCAGAGACCTTATAGCTCTCTACAACTGCCTGAAAGGAGGTTGATCTCTTCTCCCATGTTTTCTTCTCCAGGAAATGGCCTTATGTTTCACCAAGGGAAGTTTAGATTGGATATTAGGAAATATTTTTTCACTGAATGGATGGTCAGGCATTGAAATAGGCTGCCCTGGAAAGTGGTGGAGTCACTGTTTCTGGAAGTATTCAAAGAGTTTGTGTGGATGTGGCACTTGGGGATACTGTTTAGTGGTGAACTGTTCTGTTTAAACTGATCTTGCTTTTTTATCACAAGCAGACATGCCATCAGTTCCAAGCATGCTACACATTACAAAAAACAAAACCCTGCCCCAACCCCAAGACAAAGCAAAACACCCCAACTGTAAAACTGTTGTATTTAAAATTCCTTTGTGAGCTTGCTCCCTATGCTGAAATTGCATGCCTTAAATTAAAAGCAGCATAAAAATGTCCCTTACTCACTTGACACCATTTCCATGAAATATTTTTCAATGAAATTGAATGGTAATCAAACTATTTTTTAGTTCCAGTTTAAGTTCACAATTAAAAGAATAAGGTTATGTTATGACTTCTGTCTATGATTAACAGTACTATACTGAAATTTAGCAGTCCATTAGGTTACTATGAAGGTAAATAATATTCAATGCTCTTTTATACCACTATAAGAGCTTACTAACAAAAACTATATTTTGTTTGTGAAACTAAGCAGATGTTCATTGGAGTAGAGCCTTGAAACAAATAATGATGTAAACCTCCGAGATATCTAAATGTTTTCAATTTTTTACCAGCCAGTGTCTGGTGGGGAGTGGGGAGGTGGGTGGGTTTGGGTTATTTTTAATTCCTTAAATAGGAGTGTTGGTTCATATAAAAGAGGATCTTCTACTTCAGCATATTCTTTGCAAATTCAGTTCACAGAGCTGGGATACAGTCTGGACAAATATTTTTTTTTACCCTAACTTCCTCTGTCTTGCTTGCTAAGGTCATAACATGGCCAGATTGAGGAGGTATTTGTTTTGTTAAATCTGTTTTCTCATGTCTTAGGGACAGGGGCTCTGCCTGTCCATAAAGGGATTAGAGCTGAGGTAGCTACTTTTTTGGAGAAGCCCCTGGTATGCAGGGGACATATACTATTATTTGAACAGCAATGGCAAGAAGCATCCACTTACTGCCACTGTTCTCAGTATTCCACTGTTTTGCAGAAGAGTATGCAGACCAAGGAAAGCTGACCTTCCTAACTCCTATGAAACTATCAACATCTTTATATAGCCAAGAGGCTATATTTTACAGAGCCAAGGAGGAAAGGACTGCAACAGAACAAGTCTCCAAGACCCTAAATACACAACTCTCATTACACAGCAATTATTTTCTTCAAGGTTTCATGGCTGCTCAGTTCCTCCTGTGCTGAGAGAACTGGGTTGTCAAGGAGCCCTCATGGGTGCACAGAGCCGCAGTACAAGAGGTGGACCTATGCTATACAACAGCTGAAGTTTCATTCTATATGAATTCCTTACCAGATAATATTCCAACAAAGTATTACAGCCTCTTTCCAACTGTTGCTGATATGCAGAATGGAAAGAGGAATTGCATCCACCCTTGCAGCTGCACTGACAATGTTCTACAATCACAGTCCATCCCTCTTCCCATTTCCTGAGACCGGATCCACATCTCCATCAGAACTTCCAAGGTAATTTTTGACTCAACCAGTCACACTAGAAATAGAGACTGACACATGATTCCAACCACATCAGCCAGCAAAGGACAGGACACAAGACATACATTAGTCTAACAGTCTAACACCATCAAATGAGGCAGAAAACTTTATAAATAGAGTCTCTTGTTAAAATATTTGCATAGAGCTAGTTTATTCTCATTTATTTTAACTGCCCCTTGCCCTCAAACTACATTTACCTGTTGCTGAAAAAAACCATGATATATATAATCACCAAACCCAGATTTGCAAGTGACCAGTTCACATATATAAATTCAGCTGACACAAGATATTTGCATCCCCATGACTTCTGAGTGTACTTTGGGCATGTAGGGAAAGGATCTATCAATGTCTATACAATTTAGATACTCCAGTTTGAATTATGGATTACAGTGCAGTTGTCATATCAGCTACTATCTTTTAAACTATATTTATATAAATTTATTTTAAAAATATATTGCTTAATAGATCTTTATAGAACTTTTGAATCATCACACTAGAAGTGGTTAACGTGTAATGCTTGCTTCACGAGTTTTTATTGCTCTCCTTTTAGTAGTTAAAGTACCTCAGTTTATCTCATTACATATGAAGAAGTATAAAAAGTAGTGAATCTTTTGCACTTCAGATCTATGAAGTCTTGCAGCAGTTCTGAAATGCAGTAATCTGTGTAAATAACCTAAATATAGGAATATCTCAAGCGTATTGGTTCATTTTTACTCAGAAATTTGTTGGGTAGTGAAAAAATCAAAAGCAAAGTTAAGGACTTAATCCAAAAACTTTTCCTGTTTTTTCAACAAACAGTGATCACAATCTTTCAAAAGCTATCCAATGAACTAAACTAAGAAAAGAAAAATCGCCTCTCTTCAGTAATACCTCAGGCTAGGCGTTACTAGAACATATGAAGGTCCTGACTTTGTGCCTGCATGGATGAAATTTACTACATGGAATTTGTTTGCCCATCCTTCTGAAGTTCATTTGTGCAGTAACTACACTGTGATTTTGGAAGGTGTAGACTGCTTCCAATTATTCAGTAACATTTTTTCACAAAGACTATACAGTCTTCCAAACATGGAATATTGAAACTAACTGAGAAGATTATAAAAAAGAACAAAAAAGCAACTCCCCAAACCAAACATAAACAACACCTTCCCAAACTATGGTTTTGGTAGAATTTTCTGTTTGTCCAAATAAATAGATGTTCCGAGTTATTTTTCAGGAAATCTCCACCATGATGTCTGGATATTTTAAGCCGTAAAATTACATTTGATTAACTGAGAACTTTGCAGATTTTACTTACATCAAGAGAGCCTTCATTTATGACGATTAGTCCCATGTTCTTTCTCAAAAGTTTACAGGAGTGACCTGATAAAAAATATTTGGTTTTCAAAAACTGCTTCCACAAAATCCATTATGATATAAAAAGGCATTTTTTTCTCCAAGAGAACTACATACAAAATTAAATATAAGATTTCCCCAGCTGAAATCAATGGTAAAAAAATCATGTGCATACAGAAAGTTCTTTAAGATTTGAAATAATAACAGCAGTAAGAAGGATCCATATGACTAAAGTAAGGCTTTATTTTGGGCATATATCTAGGCTACTGCAAAAGTGCTGGTTTAATCACATGCAAAGAATATTAAATCTTAAATGCAATGTTACTGTATTACTGTTTAAAAATACCAATTTAAGATTGTTGAAATTAGTCTTTTTCTCTCCCTCCTTCAAAATAAAAAATAAAAGGAAACCTTCAATTAATTATAAAATTTATAATACTTTAATGTACCATCCATCTACATTGTTTTGCTTTAGTTAAGCTAGTCTCTACTAGCTTTCTTGGAAAGAAGGAAAAATAGAGAATGGAAACAATGAATACTTATATTTTCTTAATATTATTCCCTCTCACTTTCAAAAGCCAAACAGTGTACACTTTTTAATTCATTTCATATGCTATAAAAAAGTACAAATGCCTATTTTTTTGCTTCATGTCTAATATGCCTTTTTCTTGCTCTCACTATTTTAACAGAGGCAGAATCCACCACTCCCTATTCTCCCCATACCAGTGACTGAAAAATAAGCTAGCATTCAAGTTCTGTAATGCCATATGATATTATTAGCTTTACAAGGTAACTTTCCATTCCGAAAGAAATTTTATTCCCTCAACTTCTATTAGTTCTAAACCTCTAACAAAGCCATCAAATAAATGCAAATATAATACCGATGTTAATGGCAGTCTCTTGTTTGTCCCCAGTAAGTATCCAAATTTTTATGTCTGCTTTCATGAGTGTCTCTATGGTTTCAGGCACTTTGTCTTGTAGTTTATCTTCAATTGCTGTTGCTCCAAGCAGCTGAAGATTCTGTGAATGTAAAATATTCCATATGTGCAGAGTTTTTTTGTTTAAATTCAGTTTTAATCTTCCATTTATTTAACTTTTCATATTTATGACAAGGTTAAAATGCTCTATAAACTCATTAATCAGAGTTGGTATCAACAAATAAGAACTTCCAGTTTATTCCTATGAGTTTTAACTTAGATATTTATGTGGCTTGACAAACTGCATAGTGTGACCACTCAAACTTCAACCAGTTATTCACAAGCTCAGTAGCTTGTTCAGCAACAGCTACCTTTTCCTGAGGAGCACCTCTCTGACTTAAAGATTTCAGGAGTGCTATTACTATGCCTTAACTCTTGTGACAATTTACCTTCATTTTGAAAAAAAACAAAAATCACCCATCAAATCATCTTAATCTTAAAACTATAGCGTTGATCGTGTTTGGTTTTAACTTTCTATGCAGCAAATCTATACAGTTTTTGTGAACACAGCCATTTTTACATTTCACATTTCTATACCTTTAAAACTAGCTAAATGCTAATGACACCGTTATAAACCTACTATTGTGCAATCCTTATTGCAGCATAGCCTGCATAGTACATACTGAGAAAGTACTTGTGCAGCTAATACAAAAATTTTTAGTGGTAGCAGGGTTGACATGGCATTAAAACATTACATAGTTTTAAGACTGTTTTGTCATGTCTAGATAAACTGCTCATTTACGTAAACTGAAGTCCCACAACCAACTGAAGCTATATACCCTCACTCTCTTTCATGAACTAAACACTGCAGGTTCTTGAGGCTCTTCATTTTATATAGTAATCTCTTATGTAATCTCTTATACTTTCCAAGGAAAGAAACCAAAGATAGTTCCCGCAAATTTAAGCACCAAAACTTCAAACACTATTGCTCTCATGCACTCTTCTTTTTTACAAATTTAAGAGTCACAGGAGCCTGTTTTGTTGAGGTGGTGAAGTTGTAATTGCCTGCTTCGCTACTCCAGCAGCAGCGCTGCCAGAAACTTCAGGGGAACTCCAGGCTCTGCTCTTGTGATGTAGGATCTGAGTATCACCTCTATTTGCAGGGCTCCAATACAAGACACATTGATAAAGTGGAGCAAGTCCAACAGAGGGACACAAAAATAGCTTAGGGCCCAGAGTACCTAAGAACCCCTAGAACACTATATTAAGAGTGCCTGAAGAAGCAGGACAAGTTTTACATGTGGAAAAAAATACAGTTAAGGGGGATTTCATGGCTTCCTTCTGCTAACTGAAGAGGGCTTGTGGAGCAGCCATCTTCCTCCAAGATGCATGGTCGTGGTGAAAGAGCATAAGGAAACAGTCACATTCTGATGAAATAAAAATTTTAACTCAGAAAAAGGGAAAAAGACTAGTTGAGCATCCAAAAAGTTACTTGCTGCAGGTGGGAAAATTCCCTCCTTGCAGATACTCAAACTTCATCAAAATGCTGGGCAAGCAAAACTAGCCTTGCTTTGAGCAGGGATTTGTGTCTAGACGACCTCAGAAGTCCCTTCCAATCTTGACTACTCCATGGTTCCAGGCTCATTATATAATGAAGAAGATGCTGTTTGTCTGTTATTACACCTTTTTTAATAACAGAGCAACTCTGAAAAAAAACTTTCTAGTAGTTAACTCAAAGTTGACACTTTCTAGCAAGATAGCTACTTGCAGCAAAGACTTTGTCAAATTAATTTTTCCTTCATTTTGATTATCTAAACTGGAAGGACTACATGACACAACTGTCAGTATATTGCTAGGTATTTTTTCTGTCTAAGCATTATTTCTCAATAATAATTCACTTTTCATGGTAGAGAAATCAAGAGTAATAATTATGAGCCCATTCTTCTGCTCATTCCTCTGCCCGCCCTCCTTCTTCCCCTGCAAATAAACCAAATCCCAGAAAGCTACATAAGCAGCACATACTTTTTCAATTAGTTCATAGCTCTCCTCAAGTTTGAGTGTTCTGTTTTGTATAGCCGTAGAAGCACGGTGATACACGTCTAACCACTCTTGATAATCACTTTCTGAAATCTCAGCCACGGCAAAACACAGAGTTCTTAAGCCTAAAGAGAAAGCAGATAATAAGTATGATTCAGTATTCGTTAATCCCTTTCTTGACATGACTGCAATGAGTACCTACTAAAACCTGAGTTTATGCTGAATTTTATGTATGCTTATGCCTGATTTTCAACTTACTGTTGCACACCTTGAAGAATTTTTTAAATATATATAAAGGAAAAATATTCTATAAATAGAAATTTATAGAACAGAGTAACCATTTCAAAGTAGCTGAATGTAATACAGGTAGATGTACTTCAGGGGAAAAAAATAATAAAATTTTACATATGAGTCGACTTAGTTTAAACTGTAAACAAAACATGAAACAAACCCAACACTTGCTGAACAGGTGTGCACATTTGATTTTTAGGAACATTAACACTATAAGATTGAATTTTATTTCTGAGCAAAAATTTTATAAACTGAAATGTTGCTATGCTGGAAAGCAGTAAAGTTACAATATATCAGCATAACATAACAACTCCACTCTTCACCCCTCCTCAATATCCTTAGTAAATTCTCAGTTGAAGTTTGAAATTTATTACCTAGAAGCCAACACTGAATCTCTTAATCTTCCCATCTTATAGATTCATTCAGCCTTCCAAATTTTTAAAATAAAGTCTTTCCATACAGGCACCACTTGGAGATTTTACTTTACAATCTTTGAGCTGATTACTACTTAAAGAATTTTTCCTCCGGCAGGAGTCTGAATTAAGCACTGCAGTGAGAATTTGCGACTGTATGATTTTAAGAAATATCTATTTTTTGACAACACACTTTTACATTCAGTTGAAGTAGCTAGGTGTGAATGTTCTAACAGTTTATTTTCACATATTGTCAGATTTTTAGAGTGTGAGGTTTCCAGAATTCTTTATATACTGAAAAGTGCATTACTCTAGCCAAATGATCTTCCATGAAGACACAGCTTGCAGGCTGGTAGATTTAGAAAGGGGCAGGCAGGACTGATGTAGTTACTCTTTGGTCCTTTGCCCACTCTGCTCTAGGAGATGAACAGCACCATAACCAGAGTTGGCTAAATGCAATCTTTATTTGTTCACAGGTTTCTATTGCGCACAGCTCAGCCCAAGTGGCGATTTTGCAATCATCAAGAGGTTGGACATAAAATAATACAAGTGCCTTAGATGAAAGAGTAATTTAGCATCTTCAGGATGAAAGTCATGTGTAATTCTAGTATCTTGACAATTAAACAGCATTAGGAAGACAGCATCTCACCATCCTGACTTAAGAGAACAAACTTAAGGCTGACAACTCAACCGATTCTTTTACCCTATGTAATAAGGATATACTAACAAAGTCCAAAGCAATGAATATAGGTGAAGGGGAGGAAAGAAATCTATGTCTGACTAATAGTGATACTATTTCCAGAATTCTTTCAACATATTTTCTGCAGACAAAAGAAAAGAAATCCAAGTGTATGAAATGTCAGCAATCAATTTTTTCAAGACATTTGCTTTCTCTTTTTAAATCAGTCTGATTAGTTTTTCTATTTTTAATAAGACTCTCTTAATTGTGATTTAAAAGAATCTTTCAAACAAAAAGTCAGAAAGAAAGTATCTTTAAGTCTGCTTTTTAACATACTGGAACAACAGGCAAACTACACACTTTTTCTATTTATCCAAGCAGGCATTAACACTCAAGCTTAATAAATGCTTACATATAAATGCCAGCCATGCTAACCACTTCATTTTTGAACAACACACCAAGAGCATGCAGCAAATGCCAAGGACATACTGTACTACCACATGAAAGGATACTCATGAGAAACTTTGCAACTTCACTGGCTGCAATTTAAATCTGATGTAAAAATAAATACCAATTTTTTAACTGATTCCAGAGACACGTAATTTTTTTAAAAAGGTTTAATTCTATGCTTTTGGAAGGTCAGCAATTCACTCTTCTGTTGAAAAGAAGGATACAAAAAGTACTTGAGCAAACTTTTTAACACTAATACACGGTTCTAAAGATGGGTGGAATTTTTCACTTTTCATGTTGATTTGTTTGGTCCAACCTGACTGCTAAGGAGCTGTACCCCTGATTTAATGAGAACACCAACTAAGAAGTGGATTGAAATTTTTTCATCAGTTCACACAGAATGGCAGATATTGATCTAACGTTATCTTTTCTGTAACCTAATATACAGCCTTATGACCCAATCTAACTTTACACCTAAGTAACTTTTCCCTGACCAATTCTGGTTAAGCACTCACTTAATTCCAGTGTGTATCTGAGGCTTGGGGTTTACCATCAGTCAAATTTGTTTGGTTTTAGTTCTGCTTTCAAATTTATTGTATCATTTTTTATAACTTTATTGCTTTGAGATTATTTAAGACTAACCAAAGTTTTTTGCAGAGATCTTGATATGAAAAATTAACAAAAGGAAAAAATCAGTGACTTGCTTCTGCTGTTACTGACAGAACCAAAGAGACTGAAGCTGCTGACTACACTAATCAAAACTAAATTCCACTATAAATAAAAAGACAAAAACCACAGAAGTCATATGTATGACAGCAAAATAATCTTTCATGATATAAGAGTATTTGGTCAGACATCATTTAACAAAAGGCAAGGATATTTTAGTAGGAAAGTATTTTAATAAAGTTTGCTTTCCAGTGTAAGCTTATTTCTTATGACACATTAAAGATAATTTTAATGTTCCAGTAACAGTGTATTAAAGAAATGAAGAATTAAAAACACCGCAGGTCAGATTTCCGTAACTATAATTCTGCTTCCAGCTACTCTATACTAACTCACTGATAAAGTAAAGGACTATGATACTGTACAGTAAAACACTATAATCCTTTACTAGGATATCTGAAAGAGGGATGTCATGAAGATCTAGGAACTGGGCTAGAACAACTTACATGAATGGAGAAACCTTTCTACAGTCTGCTTTTCTACTCACATCTGTACTGTGGAATCTGCTCTAATTAACTAACTGGCTTTCTGTATCAATCATCTTCATTGCACAGTCTTTTAAATTTTACTTACTATTCCTACTTCACAAACCTGCACAGATGGATTCTCCACCTTCGGCAACTGTTTTGTAGAAGTGATTATTAAAACAGAAGAGATACCAAAACACACCATTTTAGAATGCTGGCAATTCTCTTACTGGGAATGGTGACAGAAACAATGCAGCAAAAAGCACCTTAGAAGCACTATGCTAACCATTTCCAAGTATCTTTGGCTACTTCTTCCTCTGTGCCACCCCTACAGCGTTCCCTGTGTGTGGGACTTAAATGCCACCATGGGAAAGGAAATGTTCAGAGAAACAATGTGCAACATGTTTGCTCTCTGAAAACACGTATTTTGGTTAAAAGGCTCCACTGTGTACTCAGTAGGTGTGGTTTGTTTTTTTTTTTTTTTTAAGCATAAAGTTATTACTAAAACTTCTCAGGAAGAAGACCTTTTTTAAGGAGGCATTAATAACATAATTTTCAAACTTAACATGAGTAAAACACTACAGCAAAGTAAAATTGAACAACTGAGAAGTTGAGCAGTAACTAAATTTCATACTTATTTTTATATTGAATAATATCACCCACCTTCTGTAGCAAACTGCTCTAGATGTTTTAAGGTGATTTCTTTGTATTTTGAACTTTCGGCAAGACGGTCATAGATTACAGTATCCTACAAAAAAAATTAGCACGGAACAATTTAATAATTATTTTTTTTGCATAAAGAATACAAATAATGTAAGAAAATGACAGAAAAATACATAACAATGTATTATTTAAACATTAAAAATTAATAGACATAATTTTATTTCAGAAGTTAAAAAAGGGCATTCCAATCCTCAGATTTTCTAAATTTACAAATTCTGTTACAATGCAGTTTTCCACATTTTTTGCTGTTACTTCCAATTAATTTGAAAAGTGCCAAAATGTTGTCTTTCTCTTTTAATATTAAGCCCATAAAATAAAATTAGTGCTTCATATCTGCTATCCTCAGTTTTTTGTAGCCAGCCTAATATACAGAATATTAACAACAGTTTCTTCTTTTCACTTGAGATGATACTGAATGGACATTTTTATTAAATCAGCTTCCTTTTTTAACTCATTCACGAACTGGATTTCATCTCACTCCCCTCAAACTTGATTTACAGAACAAGTGACTTTGCCATTCCCATATGCATTACCATTAGGGTACCTTTCCTGCTTTTGGAAAAATTTATTTCTGGCATAATGTCAATGGCAGGTTAAAATTCCCATCTAGTCAGTAAGGCTAGATTACTATTTCTACCTAGTGATCCATGCACGCTTAGTTACTCCAGCAAGTAACTAATACATTCACCTACACATTCATACACTTTCTTAGGAGTATAGAAGGAAACAACAGGAAGAATAAAGGTATTAGTACAGTAACAAGGAATAGGATGAACAGGTCTGTCACACCTTCATAGGTGGTTAGTAAAAAGACATTATCTAGCTCAACACATTAAACTGCTACACAGAAAAATGATGCAAATTGGAAGAGGCATCAACATTCCTTCCCTGACATTTTCAAGTTTTGACTGCAGTTATAACAATGTTTTGCCTTTGTATTTGTATTGGTAGCACATATTCTTTCTTACAGTGAAAACAGATTAAAACTCACAGCTCCTTTGCAGTAGAGTCTTAACTTTCCTGATGGTGTCCGAACTATCACTGACATTCTCTTCCTAGTGCTGAAAGAGAAGTAAATGCTCTATATAAGGTGGTTCATAAATATAAACATTTATGAATATTTTACCTAAGAATATCAATATATTAGACAAAAGATAAGAAGTCACAGCTATCTATTCTGAATTATGTGCTCAGGTGACTTGGATGGAAAAAGTTTTACTGTAAAATAATTAAAGTGAATACTATTTTTCTGTGCATACTTCTGTAGACCTTTTTTCCACAAAAATAAATTTGAGAATTTTTACCTTCATCTGAGTACTGTTTACTGGTCACAAAGAAGCATCTTAAAGCACAAAGCACTTGTGACCAATATCATAAAGAGGTAGTGCATCATGGACCATTTCCATTTTTTATTCCTTCCCAGCCAGTCTCTGTACTGTGCTGCAATTCTGTTACTATCATCCCAAAGTTTCATTTATCATGCAAAGTTTTCAGTATGCTAAGAACTAGAAAAGGGCTTGACTAATTTTTACTCTCTGGCTCTCAGTTGTTAATAAGATCTGAGTAGTTTTTCTTTTTGTCCTTAGAACTGAAGTAGAATTTGGAGGAAAGCATGGAGAAGACTGTCAGCGTCTGTTTTCTGTCTTCCCTTTGAGGTTCACCAGCAAGCGTTCTTTAGATTCAAGATCATGTCCTGTCAAAATATGGATTTCTTTCAAACTTCAACTTTATAAATAAATCTACAGAAACTATACAGGGAACAAAATGTTTCTCACACAACAGTTCACAGTAAAATACACAACCAAGATGGAAATAAATGGTCCTTTTACAATTTTGGTTCCTGTTGGAACTGGATCGCATTTGTAAATCATCAAAGAGGATTATTGCATGAATGGTTCCTGAAGTTCAGACTGCCATGGAAAACATCCTGTAAAGGGAATGTATGGACATAGGTGGAGGAAAGAATTTTATAATTACTGGTGAAGTAACTGACTGAATAGTATCTTCAGGAAAATACTTTCCTATTCCACCTGCATGCACACTTTGCTTCAAGTAAAGACATCTGAACAGCAATATTAAGTTACCTTGTTACTGTGAATATTGCACAAATGAGCATACAAAGCCATTAACTGCTGCAACTCCTTTTCCATTTCACCACTAAACCAAAAAACCTTTAGACAGTGGCCAGTTGGCGATCTAATTAAACAACAGTGGAGAAATTAAGATCATCTGAACTGCAATTAAGTTGCCTAAAATAAAACCAAGTCTCAGATCCGCATTAATTCCTTGAAGATTATCTAGCCTACTGCTACTTAAATTCATTACACTTGCTGAATGTCAGTTCAGAAATTGTGGAGGAATTACAGTAATTTAGGTTTTGTATAAACAATAATTTGATATACTTGCCTTTGACAGGTAAAAACTCAGCAGTTTTGTACTTGTCTTGCAATACAAGACTGCAATCTTGAAGTCCTGTATACAGCTGCCTATTATTCTACTGAAGATGTATCAGAATAACCAATGTTTTCCTGCAGCATTCTGGAACTTTAGATATGAAGACAGATATTCTGACTGACATACACTTTCTTAGTAAAACTGCCATGAAGCTAATGATTAAGAGTTACTGTCAAGGACTTCTAACATTTTATGAGTCTTTTCATTGCAGTGACAGTTTCATTTCCTTTTCTTGGTGAATGATAGTAAACCACAAAACTGCACTACTACAAATAATTGTTTGTGTAAGACCATTGTTCTGTTTTGCTTCTTCACCACAGAAGTGATGTGACCTGGTTATAAGGGGAAAAATATTGAAAAGAAGATGTCTGCTGAAATAGTGACAGAGAAAATGCCTAACAGCCTAGAAATTGGGAGACATCCTGAGATACCATCAATATGCACAAAGCAAGAAACTAACTATAACTTCATGTCTGCAAAAGGGAGAAAGCATTATGACAAAGCAGGAATTGACAACAATCCGGAAAAATAAAAATTGGTCTCAGAAAAAGAAACACACCATCATTTATTGGCTGCTCCAGGTGAAAACAGAAATTAGAAGCATCTATTGACTGATGCATGTAGTGGTGTCTTGCATCCCCTTTATGTCTGTGCCCCACACAAATTACTTATACCCAACAGGGAGCCTCTCTCTCTAAGAGCCACCCCTGTGCAAATCACTCTCAGTTTGTGTGTGTATACATTTGTTTACTAACAGCAACTTTTAGTAATCTGTAATTAAAAAAAAAGGTAGAAAATAAAGCTCCGGTGCCCTCATGTGCTATGGAATCCTGCAAACCCATTGCTGTGATCTCTATTACCTGCAGGCCAAGCAACCCTTTGGGTTGTGATAAGAAGGCAAAATAGCTGGTCATTCCCATGGAGTTGCCATGGGACAAATGGACAGAAGCATCTTGAAGGGACAGAAATACTTCCCCAAGTCGTAAGATTTGCCACTTTAGGAAGTAGCTCTTGATGGGCCTCCTGTTATTATAAAATCCGACTTGGTTTAAGATGAAACAATCACAGAAAACAAACACTGCTACGGAGGGTTTAGTACCTCCTCTGTAAACCACTCATTCTTTTTTAAACATTTAGAAGTATCAGTCTTCAGTCACAAAACAGGATCAGAGTACTCTGGACCTCTTTGAAGGATAGAGAGGAGGTAAGGTCTCAAATGCTCTATGAAGCCTTTTGTCTGAGCAGTACAATGGCCAAGGCATCAAGGATTATTCATAAAACTGATCAGACAGGAGAGACTAGTCAAGGTATGTATTTCAGGTAAATACAATGGCATTCTAAATAAAAAATACAGAAATTTAGGCAAGAATCTTTAAACTGTAACTATCACAGACAATTTCTGCTAGGATATGGAAGTATGCCCCAGGGATACAGATGAAAATGAGCTATTAAAAGAATAGATAGCACATATGCCAGATACTGAAATATTATTACTACATATATACTGAATACTTGCCAGTGAAGTTAATTCTAGTGCTGAAAATGTAATTAATTTCTCTAAGAAAACAAGCAGATACAAATCAAAACCTCATTCAGTAGCACTGCTGGTAATGACATGCTGATGCAAGGACGGATGTGCAATTTGTGCACTGATAGTGGACATCGCTTATGCTTAATGACACAAGGAATCACACACTCAAAATCTAATTCATTTTCGCTCTGGCCCAGGTAAAAAGACAGTGCACACAGTTGGCAGAGGGATGACACCAAACATAAGACATGCTATGCTTCTGGATCTTTGACATGATGCCTTCTTTCCCCTGCCCTGCAGACACACACCTTAAGAGCTGGTTTTGGCTGCCAAGAGACAGCTACAGTTTTTCTGTTTGTTACAGTTCCAGGTGACAGAAAACAAGAACAGACACAACACTGCACAAATCCTTCCCTAAAAGTCTGGGAGCCCTGAACAGCAGAGAATCTGAAAAACTCCTCACTTCCTCCAAATTAAGGTACCATAGCACTCGAGGCACCTGTGCAAACTTTAGGAGCCAACCTAAACTCAGTACAAGTCATTAAGACACTATTATCTGCACGGAGATTAGCACTACGTGTTAGAAATAATTGTCAACTGGTTAAGGATTACCAGGATAATACTTTCAGTATGCTTTCAGTATGCTCACCTGCCAGTTAGACTGACAGCTACCTCCTTGCTATGAACAAAGTGTAATTAGCATGTTGTATTAGTGTCTCTTTTCACAGGCACAACTATAATCACTGTAAAGAAGAGAATACCGTAAGCGACAACTCTACCAAGCATTCCTGCAAGTTTTACTTCTGTAACATACTTCTCTGAAAGACTACCCTACCAAATGTTGGCACTGTTGTAGAAAAGTCCGATCTGAGTGGTACTGGAAAGCTGCAAGGAATTAATTTGAATATTTTTCTGGGAAAAACTTGGAACACCTGTAAACTCTTAACAGTTTATTCAATACAGATTACTTCTCTGAAGATACATGCTTCTACCCACACAGATGGCGTTTTGAAGACAAAATTTCTCTTGCTGTGGAACACGGGCGACCTCTAGTGCTTCTAACAAGTCAGTTCCAAGCAAAGCTAGTATTACAGAGTAAGAAAACCAGCTATAAAAACTATGTACTTAATAAAGCCGTGTGATTGGCATCCACCAAAAAAATTAATCCTCGAAAGGTTAAGATTTAAAAGCAATTTTCATGTCTTCATAAAGTAACAGTTTCAATCACAATTTTAGACTGATACATACGTTTAAAAGAAATCTATGAAATCACAACCAGAAACAAAATAGGAATCCTTCACTGCTAGTTCAGCAATGTAGTACGAACTTTCACCGATGTCCAGTTAGCAACAATGCACTTTGCACTACATACTTGTTAACTTTCCAGAAAAGAAAGTGCAAGCAATGCCTGCAAAAAATTGAAAACATGGTGCAAATCTCAAAAAATTCAAGTATGTCCTCAAAGATAGATAAAACCAATACTAATTGCAAACAGACAATAGGACATTCAAAACTATAAAAATTACTTTCTGTTGCATTATTTTTTTTTCACTGTGGTGATCTTTCATTATTGTTCATATTATTGCTATTATTATAACTTCTCTGATTTCACCCAACCTACATATCTTCAGCCTATCTCTCCAATATTGCCTTGGATTGTTTTATTTTTTGATCTTTTCACTTTAGCTAAGCTCAAGGGAAACATAATAGGACAGGAAGGAAAACAACAACCAGTTTTCAAAGGCACAATTACAAGTAATCAGTATCAGAAAAAAAGGAGCTTCCTCTATGTGCAAATCCCTTCCCTATCCTGTGCCAAAGTAAGGAATGGGCGTAAACAAACACAGAACACAGACAGCATACATGGCTACAATTTAAACAGCTTTACATTAGACGTGAAACTTCATCCATATTTCTCATGGGTACCTTTATAACTCCAAGACCTTAAGCATAAATTTTTTACTGAAAGCAAAGTTTGTGAAAAACTCATTTTCCAAGAAAACCAGCTGGTCAACACTGCAGTGATGCTTCTCAGAAAATAATGAGTTTCAGTCTTGAGTATTTATTCAAGTCATAATTATGCAAGTGTATTTAAGGTCAAATGCAAAATTTAATTTTATCAGTCAAGACTTACTTTTTAAAAAATCAGAGGGCTTTCAGAAATACATTTAGAAGTTTGAGTACTTTCCTATATGGTCTTTTCACAGAATTTTTTAAAGTTTTGAGACCAAAGATTTTTATCAATCTTTGAGCAAAAGCAGAAGTGAAAAATATTAGTCACAAAGTAGACAACAGGAAAAAGTCTCTTAAAATGTTTTACAATAAAATCAGAAGTGTAATTTTAATCGCGTACACTGCTTTGTCTATAGCATGTTCATGTTACAGAGAAAAAAGCTACACAAACTTTGTACTTTGCCTGTAAAAATATAAAAAATGCAAACATTTTTATCCATGTGAGAAGTTCATAAATTATTTTCACAAAAAGATACTAAGTACAAAACATGATGTTTACCTAGTAAATTCCAGGACGTTTAGCAGTTCATATCTCTCTTCCTGTCCCAACTGAAGAATTATAAAAAAAAAAAAAAATCCCAAAATTAAAAAAGGAGAGAATTAATAAAAAAACCCCTCAAGCAAAAGAACCAAAACCAGCCAAACAAAATGGCAATACATATGTATCATGATGCAGTTATTTACAGGCCATAATTTACTGTATTTACTTCTGCTGAATTTAAGTAATGTTACTCCAGTGTACTTACAGACTCTATGATTACTGAGTCAGGTGTCCTTCCAGTGAATACAAAACGAAGATTCCTGGCTGCTCTGACCAATGCTCCTTCATCTGTGGCAAGTTAAATAGTTATTTACAAATGCACCAGAAAATTATTAGTTCATTCCATGACTGAATCGACACAGTCCAAGCTTTTCTATTTTTGACTTCCTTTTTCCCTTCTGGATTTTAAGATTAGATGTGGTGCTGGAAAGAACCCTTTGTTTCTCCTGCTAAACGTGATGAAAGTTTATTACAATTCAGAGAGAATAAACCCTGAAAGGAACAAGCCTCTCAGCTCAGTAATGAGAGCATCCTCTTCAAACCTTTCTCAGTAGGGCCCTGAACAAGGTATATTGCTTTTTGTTTAAGTCCTGTTTTTGAAGAGTGGTTAAGTCATTCTTGTAAATAATAGATAGCTTCAATGTCTACAGTCAGGAAATGTTACAACCAGCAACCTTGTCTCCAATAGTCATCAGTTCTCTCCAAGTGGCTCAGAATGCCAGAATGGAATTTGCTTACAATGCCCAATAAAACATTGCCATAACCTAGTTAGCTTTATTTACGGCCTTACCCCTGCCCTTGTCTTCCAGTTGTTAAAGGACAGAATTTAGAGAGAAAGTCACCTGGAGCTGGAGCAGACAGAGAAGACGCTCTGCGCTTTGTGTAATTTCTCCCATCATAACTTGCAATACATTTGCACAGCAGAGTTGAGCATATTATAATAATTTTGCCTTGCTTTGTCAATTTCTGAATTCCAAAATTGTCTATGAACCACAGCAGACTTGAAACAGACCTTTTGCATCATAATCTTTTCTTACTCTCTAATAGAACTTATCACAACTTTTATCCTATTAAAACATCTCTGTTTTGATTACATAGTCTCTGTTCTAAATCAATATCATGGTTACCAAGTAAAGAATAAGTTCACAAGCAAGGATATCAATTTATGTCCTGATTTGTTTCTTATTTACATCTGAGCAGTTTCTTTATAATCCCACAGCAATCTGGCAACACCTTAGTAGTGCTGTATGGCTAATAATTCTTCACCCTTACATAATCTATGGGACATTCATATATATTTTCTGAAGAAAATCTAAAAAGTCTAAATTGCTTTTTGACAAAACAGATTTTAGATTATACCGATTCTTTCTTGAGGATAGGTCTATTTTAATTTTGGATGATATGTCAAAAACCAATAAACTGAACAAAATTTGCATGTTGAGTTGATAGAATATTTTACTGTATGTTCACTTGGTTATTTGAGTCTCACCTGGAGATGCTGCTTGATATATAATTTTATCACCTTCTCTTTCTGGAACTGCTGTATGACACACTGCCATCATAGTCAAAAACTCGCATATTATAGGTGCAGTTGGCTAAAAAAAATAAAAATACAGATGTCAGAGTATGAGTAATCATTTAAGCAATAAACAACCAAAATAATAGATAAGGACAAATAACAAAAATTTAAAGAAAGATTCTTCCTTTATTCTGTAAAAACTATCTGTACACTAAGCTCAGCATGCAGAATAACTTCTTGCTGCTGTATTTAAACACTGGCTATATAAATAGAATTTAGTGGCATTTGCTATTGTAACAATCAAAACCAGGTAACAAGAAATATAGAATAATTCAAAAAAAGCATGTTTTAGGGAAGATAAGTCTGAATGATGTATTGAAAGAATTTTACTTCATTCACAAAAATTTCTTTGGATGTTACTTTTTTCTTGCTAAAAAATGACCTCTTTTACTTTTGTCTAATACTCTGTCAATACTTCTTAAGAATCTCTAGCAAGACATAGGAACTGAAAATCATACAGAAAATGTTGCAAGATCAGACTGCTTTTAAAGGAAGACATTTAGATGAATGTATCAGGCACTTCAAAGTGTACAAAGCTGAAAAAATTTAAAATTATTTAGTCAAAAGAGGGGAAGATAACATATAAAAGCAAAACAGTTGATTTGATTTGACAAATATAGCTAAGAACCTTATTAGTACAGCTGACATTTGCAAAAGGAATGGGCAGACTCCTGAATGGTTGTCGAAAAGAAACACATTCATTCCCTTAAGTGAGCTCAAAGGAGCTGCCATCTCAGCTGAGAGCTTCTTGTAGCATATTTATAGTATTTCAGATTAATAGCAGACTAAGAATAACATTACAATTACTCTATAAAATACAATAATCTCTGAAAATGTAACTTAATTCCATAGTGCAAAAACACTACTGGGAGCTGGTTCCTGTTCTCTTCCACTGAGGTCCTCCAGATCCTCTAAGATGTATTCAGAAGGTTGAATTACAAATTTCTTTCCAAAGCACTTCAGAACACATTTAAAATACAGTGGTGAAACCTCTCTTTGAATGTGTGCCTGAATTTTTAAGATGTACATATATGCATTTTTACAGCTTGCATGCTCATATTATATATACTTAATACTACATATCTACCACAAAAGTTGCAAGATTCAACACTTGCACACCAAGGACACTTCGACAACAGCAGTAACAGACAATGCCTCTTTCAAACTATGCTACTATCTACATTACCAGCACAATACAAATGGCCTTTACAGGTTTGTAGCAAAAAAATGCTTCACAGTCTGCCAGTTAAACTGGAACTAGCCTCCTGGGAAGAAAAACTCTACAGAAAGAGAAGAGTAATTTATTTACACTCTTCAAAAAGAGAATAGGTATACTATTTAAAGTAGGTGTTCTTGGTTATGACTAGGTAAAAACATTTCTTGTACAAACAACAAACACAAAATGGTAATGATGATACTGTTTCTTAGTCAGATCACAAACTAAGCTGTTAACTTCCTGAGAAACATGTTGTCTCCTCAGGGCAAATGACAGCCTCCAAAATGCCTGTTTCATTTCATCATCTGAACTGAAGATCTAACCTCATGGAAGCATGTACACAAATCCAATGAATATGGTTAACTCCGTGACTCCTCTCTAAGCCTAAGTAAGTCATGTCAGGATGGTACATTAACTGGACTCACCCTGAAAGTTTTAATGGATGTCATGACATCATATGAACAGCATGACTACCGTTAAAACATCCAGAGAATGAATAACACAAGACTACTTCAGACTTAAAATATCTGAATCACAGCACCAAAAAAAAGGGGGGAAAAAAAAGAGCTGGATTTAATTAGCATATATCAACAACAATATAGAAGTATTCATGAGGTCATGCTGATTTTGTGTAAATACAGTTTATTTAGCTTCCTTCAAAACACATTATCTTTTGACTTACTGATAGCAATGGTTTGATTGTTTCTATATGGTAGTTGTTTCTATATAACTTACATGATTATTTTGAAGATTCTCCAGTAATGATGAGTCACTAAATATTTTTTCTTCTCCATTTTGTGGACCCTGCCTAGAAATAATTAAATAAAAGAGAGATAATCCTTAGCATCATTTTAACAATTTATACACAAATCACCCAAACAAATTTTGGGTTGTAGCTGTTACAGTAAAGGCTGCAATCACAGACTGGGAGAAAAGGAATTTAAAAGGTACTTGCTTCACATCTCCAAAGTTTATCTAATTTAAAGAAACTGTGATTTATATAAATACACTTAAATTCAGGAAAGTCTGCTGACTTCAGGTAATGAAGAATGAAGTAAAAATACATCTACAGTGTTTGACTGTGGCTTGTCTTCTGATTTCTAGAATGAGATTGTAAAAGGGACTCAGAAAAATATATGCCCAAAAAGATCACATTTTTTCAAGACATTAGCAGTTTTGGAATAGGTTTCAAAATGTTTGCAGAAAAGGAAGTCTGACAGCTGAATGAGGTAAACAAATGAGTTCAGACAGCAGAGAAACCTGAGTGGAGAAGTTTTGTTTTCTATTACTTACAACCAAAAAGGAACATTTTAAACTGATAAGGAAGACACAGCAACAATGGTGAAGCAGGGACTGAAGAGATGCAAGGAGATGGTTCTGGAGAAGTCATACACTAACATTTTTCAAATTGCACAAATATTCAGGCTGAAGCTGAGAGCTCACAAATGTAGATACTTTTACGAAGACTTGTTACTGCAGCTTACTGTTGAGTACTAACAATCTAGTTGAGTTTGAGTGAAACAAAACAGTGCTGAGAAGCAAACCCGTGAACCCAGCTAGAGGAAAGGGGTTTTTTTTCCATTTACTTTGGGTCTTTCTTTGGATCACATAATCTTGCAAAAGAGTAAACATATTTGCTGATTTAAGTTGAAGGATAAGCCACATCCACCAAAGGCAGTCTAAAGATTCTCTATGAAAACCAAGTGAGCTGTTTTAGTCCTGCACTACCATGGAGGAATAGAAACCCAGAACCTCCTCTATACAGCCACTCAAGGACTGCTTTTTCTAACTAAAATTAAAGTGAGAAATTTGAAGTGTTCTCATTAACCAAGACTTCTTTTTTAAACACAAAAAAATAGACCTTGAAGTGCCAAAAGGTTAACATCTTTAGACACACAGATTCTCAGTGCTAAAATAAGGAAAAACACTTGGAGGTATATGTAGTGTCAAACTGGAAAACAATTCTTTCTAATACAAAAAAAATAAAGATTCAAATTTGCTGCTACATCAAATGAGGATTTTCAGGTCCGGTGGGATATTGGGGTGTGCATGTGTGCCACATTTTATGTGTTGTGGGGGGGCTTTTTCTTCTTTTTTTTTTTTTTTCCTTTCTTTTTTTATCTAAAGAAAGGATTATTAACACTAATTCAGCAAAGATTTTTTTTTCCTTCAAATGTTTTAAACAAAAGATGACAATACATTACAGTTTTGTCTGACATACTCTGTTGTTACTTTCAAGCTGTAAATGACATTTCTTCCTTGATGTATCTTAGCTTATTTTGAATGGTATTGCAGATATTTAGTTTAAGAAAGTATGATGAAGAGGTACAAGGGATCATGCAGATGGCAGCAGAAAGGAAGCCAGGATTTCTTCTTTCCTGAGGTCCCCATTAAGAGATTAATGTTGGTCCCCAGTGTATTCGAGTGCTCTAATCTCAGTTTCAGTTAGGAACTAGGTAGTACTGATACTCTAAAACTATCTGTAAGAAGTAAAATGTTAACAATAATGTTAATATTTTTCACCCTCAAATACATTTTTTTTCCCCCAAACGTGTTAGTGATTATTACTAGCCCATTACTAACAGCAGAACAGTGTAATTCAAGTTACCATAACACCAAATGCCTTAATAAGTGACAAAACTTTCTCTCCAATAAGCATTGCTGAATTGTACAGGACTGTCAGTAGAATAACTGTGCTCCCTTTAGTGCCCCTATTAGTGATTCTATTCCAGAGCACACAACGTAATGCCAAAGAATTTGGATGGCATAAATTTGAGAAAGATTGTCAGTCTGCACCAATTCAAAGCTAAAACTTCTGATTAGTAAAATATCTCACATTTCGCTCTGTTTCTAAAAATATTGCTCATTGGTTTTAAACTTCAATCTTCAACAAACACCACAATCTAAGTGATTTTTAGAGCTTACCAATCATCTGAAGGAACACTAAAATCCTCAGGCTCAGGGCAATGGCTGCACAAGAAGCAAGGGGAAAATAGAAATAGGGAGAGGAAAAAGAATCACAAATGCTAAAATAATTGATCAAATATATAAAAAAAGTAGTTAATGCAATTAAATTACTTAGAAAAAGCTTTTCAACAGACTATTTTGCTAGTGCCTAGATTGCAATGAAAATTACAAAAATATGGTGTTTCTCTTGAGGCTTCATAAACTATAAACCTCCAAATTTTTGCAAGTCTTCCCTCAGACTTTTATTTTGTAACAACATTAAACAGACTATATGACAGCAAAAACATTCATATTGACGTTGCCTTACAACAAAAAGCCTTTGGTATCTCAACTTTATTTTTGTTCCTCTTTGCAAAAGGAGATGTCTTGACAGAAGTGATGAGTGACATTTCATAGTCACAAACAAACTGACTGCTAGTTGTCAAGTGTAAGTTTTTTTTAACTGTAGTATTAATGCATGGATACATATGGACAGGCAGAGGCACACAGATCAAGAAAAGTCTGTAAAAATACCCACCCATATGCAACTCCTGCTACAGTACACTTCTTAAATTGCATGACGTTGCATGTCAGGGTACCCGTTTTGTCAGAAAATATGTATTTGACCTAAGGAATGAAAAAATTCATTATACATTAACATTCATCAGTTAGTGACACATCTAGTACAGTTCATGACTATCAACATGCTAAATACTTTTACTGGGTCTGCAATTTTCAGTTTATAGAAAAAGCCCAACAACAAAACCAGTATACAAACATGGCAATTGCAGCCTTCATACCCATTTCCAAACAGATCAGTCACCTGAGATGTCAGGAAAAGTAATCCTGCTTCAGTGCATGGCAATATACTTAACTATCCTTCACTCTATGTTTTGCTGAAGTGCAAGAAACTAGTGAAGACCAATGACTTTGTCAGTAAAACACTGAGTTTCTGACAGAAAACAATATGGTAAGAAAAGTATCTACATGCATTTCTAAACCCATCTTTTTGACATAGAAATACCTACTCAAAACCAAATCGGGAGTAAAAAAGCAAGAGTTCAGAAATGTCAAATTACAGGAATAGAAGAAATACATTCCTTTTACCTACTCCAGGTCTCCTATTTGCCTTTCATTACAAAACTTTCTGTTCCAGAAACTACTAAAGCATTTTGAAATTCAAAGCTTAAGTAAATGAATGTGTGATATATTTAAATTTACTTTAAACCAAATCTTAAGAAAAAAGTTAATATATGAGGGAATGAAGGCATCAGTGATATTAGTTAAAGGTAAAATTCAACTTTAATTTATTAAAATTTATTTATAATTACAAAACCTTCAGGATTCTTAATTAGGAATTAACAACATTACTCTGAAGGAAATAATGCTATGTATTAGCAAAAATGCTTCTGAGGGATTATGACTTAGCCAAATCAGCAATAAGAAGAAATCTGTGCCAGGTTTACGTCTCAAATTGTATTTTTTTTTGTGTGGGCAGAATGGGAAAGCAGGAATTGCAGCTAAGAAAACTCAACCTTTTTTCCAACACCAAAGTTTTGCTTTTCTTAAAACTTGAAGATCTCTCAGGGGAAATCTCTTCATTATTACATGTAGCCCTCACGTACTTTAAAGAGGAAACCTGCTCTTTTTTTGTTAGTAGAGTACTCTGGCTTCCCTACAAAAATCTACTCAAATTAAGAATCTGTCAAAAAAAGTGAAAGTGGAGATCCCAAGAAGTCTGACTAGTTCTTGGTGGTGATGGAGAATTTGATGAGTAATCTAAAGAAATGAAGAACATAAACTACTCAAGTTAAAAAGAAGGGATATGTCTGGGAATGTGAATAACAAACTAACTGCAGAGATAGAAAAAAGAGATTGTTTAAAATGAAACAGAAGGAAAGCTAAGATTCAAGAGAGTCTCTTACCCAGCAGAGGAGCTTGTAACTCCCTTTTAAGGCCAGGAAAGGAAAAAAAAATTCTGTACATACATCTTAAACCCAGCAGGCAAAGGCCCTGTTCTCTTCTATGCAGACCAGTCATAGAACATGTTAACTTTCAGCTAGTTTCCCCAAAAGGCACATTTCCTAAGTATTAGTCCCTAAGACTTGACTATATGGCTAAAATTATGTTATAATTTATTGGTTTTGGAAAGCTAGAAACAACTTTTATATGCAATAAAGTAAAGAATTAGTTATGACAACTTCTAGGCTAGGAAATGCAAGAATGTGCATACTTGTGTTTATAACACAATTCAATTAAATGAGCATGTAATTTTTTTCCACAGAAACAGTTTCCCATCACTAGTGTACCAGAAAACCCAGCATGTTTTTAAAGCAAGACTACAAATACAATTGTTTTCCATTTAATACTGGTTTCAAAAGTATAATTCACTCATATTGCAAAGTGTTTTCAAAAATATCTGACAAAATGAAGGGAACAGAAATAAGCAAACACTAAGGCAAGAATATACTTTTTGAAATAAATCTTCACATGAATACTTTCAATACAGAGGGTTAGAACCAGTCGGTTTTTTTCTACCTGTCCAAGTTCTTCATTGAGATTGGAAGTACGAGCCATTGCAGCAGTGTCTGTAGGTTCATAGTGCATGTCTATGTCCTACAGATGAAAAAAAGGTATATGTATTTAAAAATTAATCCTCCACAATTTACAAAAAATCTAGGACATAAATAGAAAAGACAAGTGTAGAAGAAAAGACCAAATATAAATCTAGATCTACTTAAGATTATTTCAACATGGAAAGCCATGGACACAATGAGACTACTTCCAAGAGTCCCCAGAAAATGCAAGATTTTCTCATGAGAGATTTTACGCCGATTATTTCTAGTGATACACATTATTGAAAAACTGTTGTACCCATGTATCTACAACGAATTTAGCAACAGAAATAATACACTAATTCTTAAAAAGAAGTCAGTCTTATCTATTTCTATTGTATGCACAAGCAGTCATTTCTAAGTATGAAGATAAATATATCTTAAGATGAAAACATGAAGATAAATTTAAGACTACACGATACACGTAAGATACATTGCAAGTGGTGTTGGTTTTTCCTTTTTACTTGATCAAAAAATAAACATTGGAGTTTACTTTTAAACACCCTAAAATACTAAAACCTTGTGAAGTATGGCAATGTAGTGCAAAAGAGTGCAGGTGACCAGCTTCTCCATACCAATATGATCTACATAAACACATAGATAATGTTTAAGATAAATGTCCAGAGTCCTAGAATAAGATAAAGGCAACTAATCCCTCAGAATGTGAAACTGGGGTGGGAAGAGAAGTTAAAATTGCCTTTCATATTTTTTGCATAAACAGCTGCAATCTACACATTCAAAATGGGCAGGTCTTGTTGAATATTTATTTTAAAATACAGAACATAAAGGAAGAATTTAATTGCATTCTCCTACTTGTCAACAACTTGTTTTATAGCACAAAAAATTAAGAAATCAAATCCAGCTGACTGCTTACAAAAGTATGTAACTTTTAAAATAAAAAATTATTTAACTTTTAAAACAAAGCATATGCTTCACCTGCTGCTCCACATACATTCTTATCCATATCTGCATGGCATATCTCACACACAATAATCTATTTCACACGTTTGATCAAGGAATCAGATTAAAGTGTTCAGAATGGTGTGGTTAATTTGCATTTTGAAAAAAATGGAAAAAATGGAAGGCATGCCTACATGACTTTAAAGAGAATATCTGACTCCTATGCCAAACAGAGCAAATAAAGTAAATCCTTCTTTCTCTCCATTACTCATGAAGAAAAAAAAATTAAAGGATGCCAAAATGAGCTTTATATATTTCCTAAGTGATAATACTAACAGACATTGTCTTTGTACAAAAAACCCCACTTCAATAAACTATGGTGGTGCTGGGAAAAAAAATCAGTAAAATGCCAAAAAAACACCAAAACATGGGATAAATTTGGAAAGAAGAAATGAAACTGGACAAAACAGCCCAGGACTGCAAACCAGTTTCTTCTGATCATTCTGAATGAAACTGATACCCGAATATCAATAATGAGAAAGTAAAAAAGCACAAAAACGTGCTCCAAAAATCAGTCTGGTGCAGGTATAAGAGTAATAAATAAAATAATATATTATTACCTTCTCAGAGTCCAGTAATAATAAATAAACAGTATATTTTAACATGTAAGTTTAAAAAAAGTATGAAAAAAAAGGTATACATAGACAAGCAATCCATCATTTCACTTACTTGTAAACCACTTGATTTTAGAAGTCAATACGTATTATAAAAATAATATTTACCCAATTTATGAAATAGGCCTGGATAAATTTAACAACTTCAAGCGTAACCAACAAGCTGATTGGAATAAGATTATTGAAGAGAATGATAAAAGTCAAGAAATTCAATCCAAAGTTGCTTGCTCCACCATCTGCCAAAAACCAAAGCAAATCAAATGAATATTTGAGACTGTACTTGGAAGTATATATACACATTGTATTCAGAATATTGCATTAACTGCTGATTTTTAAAATGTTCTAAGAGGAAACTGTAAAATTAATTACAGTATCACCTGCCTAAATATATGACCTTTCTAAGAGTTAAGGATCTCTATCATAATAGCAGAATTCGAATTTAGAGATCTTTGTCATCTACTCCAAGTCCTAAAAAGTAAACTTACCAGTCATTCCCCTTTTGCTACATTTTATTATCATAATCTGGGAATATCTGTATACACAACCGAATTCTAGACTCACAATTCTACAGTTTTATATTTTGAAAGGGGGAAATATGCAGTGGAATGAACTTTTTCTCTATCCACTGTCACACCACTGTATAATCTCCCTCAGCCCAGCAAATACTATGAAAAAGGTAAATTCACACCCCATGAATGTAAGAGATCAAATTAGAGACTTTAATGAAAATTTAAAAACAACTGGAAATATGAATATTAACATATATAACAAGCAGTTTAATACTACTTCTTCTTTTTAAAGTTTTACATAACCCTAACAATAGCACCTCAGAGAGACTGTGAATGGGAAAGTCTGGTCTGCAGTACAGCAAAACAGGAAAAGATGGAGCCTGCCTGTCTGTATTCCAAGATATCTCAAAGAAAATACAGTCTCAGACAGGTTTCCACTGCCTATGCAGTGCAGATCTGGCTGTTACTCCAAGACCCAGGAGCGAAGGTTAAAGAAGTCTGATACCTATTGTTACCTGTAAATAAAATAATATTCAGATACTGTTGAAGCTGTCACTCTTTTATCATCTGCAGGCAACAGATCGTTCTGACTAAATATTAACAGCATTCAGAAAGATGGCGCCCTGCTGGGAACCTGTTTCACCACCACATAAAAAATTTTAAAAATAAATATTTAAAAAATCAAAATTAAAAAACCTCAGAATTAAAAATAAAAATTTTTGAAAAATAAATCGAAAGGGGAATAAATTGCTTCCTACATATTAAAAGCACCTGGTACCAGAACAACTGTAAGTTGAATGTAGCCTTAAAGGGCATCCTTTACAAAACCCAACACAATTTCATTTAATCATGTGGCATATATCAGAAAATAAACTGACAAGGATAAACGCTTGAAGAACACAAAATATCAATGGCCACTACTTCACTTTTCTTTTCTCAGGAATAACAGCAACCATTTCTGAATTGCTTCCCTACTGTGCTAACCATATAATAACCACCGTATTCTTAAAACTTTTACATTTCCCAGAAGCGAAACAAAATATATTGAAAAGAAGAATCAGATGAAGCATATCTAATGCCATCCTTTGATATTACTGGAAATTGTCAGTACTCCATCAGTGATTTCCCTTTTTTCCATCTCATGATGAGAACATGAAAGTTAAGTTTCTTAATTAAAAAAAGAAAGGTTTGTTCCCCAGCATCAAAAAGAAGTAAAGTTCTGAATAAACAAAAGTTCATCATAAAGGCAGACACAGAAGTTTCAGAAGAGTGCCTTCATATCAGAACTCCAAGATTTTTCTTGTAAAACTGACCAAACCCCCATAATTCCTACATTCAGAAGCTCTCTACTCAAGACTGTTGTTTCAGAAGCAGAAAGTCTAGTTCTGGTTCTACTGCCTAAGAAAAGAAAGCTCTAGGCCCACCATAAGACATTCTGAAAAAAAGAATAACTGACCACAATGTATATTCATGAAAACTTTCTTTAAATCTAGTGTCCTCACAGAGGGTCAAACTATATCTATAGGTTGCATACTGCTGTGAAGGCCTGCATAACATCACGCTGCCTTGCATTCACCTTAAGCACAGCTGCCCAGTATAATATATTAGATGCAATCTTTTGTGCCTCTTTTACCTTTCTTTAGGAAAAGTCTGTTAAGATCTGAGGTTTGCAGACAATAATTATTTAAATACCTGTATAGTAAAAATTAAAAAGCCACAGAATCACTTCCTGGGATAAATGAGTTTAAAAATTCAGAAAAGTCACTTCAGCTTTAAATGTCATCTATTGCTAAAAGGTCAAAGTGGCTTTAGTCTGATGTTTAGGAAGCTGACTGTTTATGCCAGTGGAATGCTGACAGACTTTGCTGAGCTGCAGAGATATAGTGCCTGAAAGATGTAGAGACAAACAACAAATTTCACCCTTCCTGAAGTCAGCAAGAGCTTAGGTGGCACAGCCAGGCCAATTTTATACTTGCTGTGATGTACCTAGCCTAATGACTTTAGTCAACAACCACAAACAAGAGACTGACAAAAAACTCCCACTATGATGATAATCATCCTCTTTTCCAAATATGAAAGGCAATTCAATACTCAAATAGTAATATATTATTTTACATCTTACAGTTTAGGTCAAGATACCAGTCTCTTCCAGTATGCCTTCGGTTCCATACAGCTGAACCAATAGAGCAGATCAAAGACATGGCAATAAGGATGCAGAACAGAATCAAAATCTGAATATTTGTAATACGTTCCACATTAGACATTTTAAGAGGTGGACTTGTTGAATTCTGCAAAAGACAAAAACCAACAATGGCTATTAAATACTAGATGTGGCAAAACAGTTCTTGCTTTTCAAATGACATGTTACTGCATCCTTTTCTAAATATTCTCTCCAATATATCACCATATAAATGCCCTGTTTTACTTTAAAAAAAAAGCTAATAAATCTATGAATTAGACCTTTAGATTTGTGTCACAAGCAGTCTGAACGATCATGCAGAACACTTGTAACAGCAACAGCTATCAGTAAACATAAAAAATTAACGTGTGTATACTGTATCAGTTCTGTAGAAGACAACTGCTATTACACTTTTCCAAGGAACTATTTTACAAATTGAGAAAGCAATAAATAAGACACATATGACCAATCTGAAAGCATTCTTTATTTTCAACAAATGCATCTCAACGTTGGTATTTCAAAACACACCAGGCAAAGTAATTTCAGTCTCTTCGCTCCTCATTTTGTTTTCTGACAAGAACACTTACCTTTATACTTGAACAAAAGCTCCACAAGAGTACAGTTTTAGAAGCAGTCAAAAATAAAGATGAACAAGCAAACTACGAAGAACCAACTTGCTAATAAAACAGTTTTCAAAACACAAGCTACAAAATAAAATCAATGAATATACTTACTAGTAGAAAAAACTACTTTGTGATTAAATGACTAAAAATAACGAGAAATTACTTTATTTTTAACAGTGTTAGTTCTTATGAAAGATGCTCTATTACTGACATTTTACTACTACATTGAATCAAGTCATGTTTTCTGAAAGGATTTTCTCTACTGCAGAATGGTAAATTAAGGTAACAAAAAAGATAGTTTAGAGAAAATCCAAGTGACAAACCTGCATAAGTTTTGTGTCATGTCCAGTATATACAACTATCCCATGAACCCACTGAGTATTTCTCAACTGAGCTCCTCGGAGAAGAATCTGATCAGATCCCAATGGAACAGTACTAGAAGGAAGAAGTTTTACATTTTAACATTAGAACAATCAATGTCAATAAATAAACATAATTAGCAGTTGTTAAAACGAATTTCTCAAAATTTAGATGACTATTGTAAGTATGTTAGGAACCTAATTTTCATAGTTAACTTTCTGGGAGTGTTGACAGAAAAAACTTGACAGTTAAAAACAGGTCATTTCAAATTAATTCAGGATAAAGAATTTTTCTCCTTTCTCTAGCTAATTGTCTTCATGGACTAAAACCAAGTTGATGTGCTTCTGTATATTCATGAGCACAATAAAGAACTGCACACTTTGGATTTAAGAGGTAGCTCACTCAAAAGCTAAGGACACCAAGAGAAGTTTTGTCTCCTTTAGTCCACAGATTTATTTAAAAGGCAAAATAACTAGTAGTAGAGTTCTACCTCCTTGAATACTGAGTATCTAAAAGGAAAAAAAAAGAACCTTTTTTATTTTGAGTTGCTCTCCCATGAAGGGAAAACTGAAAGACTGAAAAGGTCAATCGGATGCAGCATTTATGGCACTCTAATGACTTATATAAAGAGAACGAAGAGAGAGAGATACATTTTCAGTGCCCTCTATTACTTTTGAAAATATGGTAAGATAGTAGTGAATAAAGTATAAATCACAACTGCTGAATCTACATAATCTGGTAGGAAGGTCTTAAAGACTTGGATAACTAAATACCAATTTGATGAACTCGTGCTACCTCTAGTATGGGCAGAAAAAGAACTCATCCCTGATTTTTCTGGTTGAAGTAAGGTCAGGATCCAAAAAGAGTTACTTACCTGCAATTCTTTTTCACTGAAGGTAAATATTATATTAGAGCCACACTTTTGGAACTATCCTACTGCACAGGAACTATAGACAAAATATTCCAAAACTGGATTTCTCAAATGAAAAATTGCTTGACCAGCAGATGGAGTGCTCCTACACATTCTTCAGGCATAACAGCCATCAGCACATTCAATATTTATTTTTTAAATCAATTTTTTAAAATTAAATCATTAGATTAAAAAGAAGAGTGGGATTTTTCCCTCTAGATAGGAAGGAAGAATGAATGTGTGGACCTGTTATAACTATTACCTTCAGAGAAGAATTACAGGTAAATGTTTTTCTCTTCTTAATGACAAGTACAGTGGAATTATAATAGATCCACACTCTTGCGACTGAAAACTCCTGGAATGCATCTGTAAGAAATCAGTAAATAAAAAATGGAATATTAAGGGGAAAAAAAGAGGTATTTAATTATTTGTTAGTACTATATGTATCAGTCTAAAACCACAAACATGAATAACACTGGATATGGAAAAATAAGTACCTACAAAATAAATAAGAAATACTGTAAATCTTTGGGAATGAAGGACTCAAAAGTTCTGGATCTAGCAGACTCTTCAGTGAACCTACAGAAGACTCTGAATATCACTATCTGGTATGCACTTAAGTATTTTCAGAATTCTGAAGCAGTTTTACAAATGTGTGTTGTAAATGCATATGGTCTATTTCTAAAGAAGCATACTTTCAGGAAACTAAGGTACTAAATATCTTTCAGCTACAAAATTAGAAGAATTTGACATATACAGTGATGAATTTCACTCCACTCCAAATTTAAACAGAAGAAAACAACAATGAAAAAAACAGACATGAAACTATTTCTAATCATCTTCTATAACAGACTTGTTGCTTAAGTGGGGAGTTACTATGTACATATTCCAGAACTTCTATCTATTAATAGATACTGCTTTCTGAAGGACAACTACTAGAACAACTTAAGTTGCAGACATTAGAAATAAGGTTTTATCCCTTTAATTTTTTAAAAGCATAAAGTCTAGCAAGGAATATATATAAAAAAAATTACTATTCGTATCTTAACTTCAGTAGTTTAACATATAGCTATCTACTGATAGACTGAATCTTCTGAAATTTTATTCCTTGTATTTACATACCCATGCCCATCCAGTCTGATGTTTCCAACAAAGTCATAGAGATGTCGGTTTGGGCTCTCACATTCGATTCTGCCTGAAAGTCTCATCAAGCTTTCTGTGTCCTTAATTTCTGATGTTAGTGACAAACCCTGTGAACAAAATCCATTTGTCATGACATTAAAAATCACTATCCAATAATAAATCTTTGTATTATAAATCTGTTAGTGCAAAACCAGAAAACAAGTATCCCTGTGGGAGCAAAATAGCCAGCTATACTTTGCTGTCACACTGCTGGATGCTCCAGTGAAAAGGTCATCTTGGCATCTGAAAATACCATGATCACCACAGGGTCATAATCCAACACATAGATCAGCAAGACTGTCCCTCTGTAGATGCAGCACACACACTAAAAAAAATTGCTCTTCTCCACCTACCCCTGACGGACAGTATTGGCCCAATCAGCTGCTGTCTGCCGGGCATCTGCCTCATCTACTCTCTAGAAACTTAAACTACTTATGTTTCTACCTATTTTCCCAAAGAAAAACCCTAAACAAAGCAGAAGGAATGACTTCAGAGTAACTATTCATTCCTCCGCTTTTATGATGCCAATAACCTGTGCTTTTTATTCAAACCACTAAAATTTCACAGTCTTCTAAAGTGGCTATTAATGTAATTAAATGTTTTTACAAGCAATAATAGACAAAAATAACATTAACAATATTCTCAAAAGTGGAATTCCTACCTGTCGAATTTTTAAGTTTGTCTCACCATCTAAGTTAGATGTTTCGATGTAGCACATGGCCTGTGGTTCACTATTAAGAAAAAAAATTCCTGAATTTAAAATTATAATGTCAAGATCCATAAACTTCCTGTAATCTTGTAATACCTATATGCAAACAGGTTTGTCTCATCAAATCTTCAGAACTAGAATAATTTATGGTCAAATCTGTAAAAAACAACAGTACTTTACATTTTCAGAAAAGTTTGCCAAAACCTATTTCCTTAGATGAAACATTGATAAAAGTCCTGTATAAAGCAAAAAGTCTTCTTTCCTTATACGTGAGATTAGGATACTGGAACAAGCACAGTGCATTTGTAGTACCTACTACAGTAGGCACAGCAGTTTAGACACAAAAGGTTTCTTGCAAAAGGTTCTCTTACAAAAAAAGGCTAAATTATGGGTAACATAATACAGTTTTTAAAATGTATCATCCTTGTGCAATTTCAAAAGCTTTTTTATAAGGTAAAAGTTTGAAGTTCATGCAGAACATTACTAACTTGAATATTTCGTCTATTTAACACATCCTGATAAAAGGCTAATTCCCTGGATTTGACTTTTCCAATACAGTTTTTTTGATGCGTAACATAACAATTATTTTAGATTTTGCAAAACACTTTTAAGTTTTTAAATCATATTATAATACTTTTAAATTTTTAAATCATATTATAATCATGACGGAATTGTTAACTAGGAAAGTAGAGATACAGAAGGAGAAAACTACTTTTCTGCAAGTAGATAGTAAAAAAGAACAGCCCTAACAGGTCAGGATTTCTGAATTACTTCAGTCAGTTCGCATTTTCTGGGCATGAGGACAGAACACCTACTACTTAAATCTATGTCAGAAAGAAGTTTTGTTTCTGAAAAGGACCAAATATGTCATAAAACTTTAAAGGTTTATTCTCTACACCACTTTGAAGCTTCTAACATGAAATTCAAGCATCAAGTGTTTTTAAAATTTTCTTTATTAATGCAACAGTAGCTACGGATAAGTGACTTAATTTTAGATTGTTTGCAGGATAATGTTAAGGGGGTTATTCTAACAAAATTTTGTAAAGTACAAGCATTAAAATGTGAAAAATCATTATCATTAACTGCTTTCATGCTAGTGTTTTCTTCTTGGCAAACTTTTCTAAAGATATAACAAACTTTTATTTAGATTGCTTGGAAGGAATAACCTATATCAGATATTAACACGATTTTAGCATTTTTATTAATTAACAGTAAAAAAATATTTTTCTGAAGCACTTTTAAAACAGACTAAGGCAGCAAAGACATTTCAAGTAAGACACATGCTTAATTGTAATAACTGTAGCAGATTGCAGTGACCTCCAAAGTAAGTGACAGTTAGATCAAGGCAGGCCCATTGATTTGTTAGGGAAAAACAAAGTGTGCTAACAGTGCAGACAATAGCACAAAGCTGACATGTCTAAGAAACATGCATTTGTCACGAATACACAAGACCAACGCTGCTTTTGCCATCGCATGCAGCAGATTGTGCAACATCCAAGTTTGTGCAGAGGGTCCTCTACCAGTCCTACCAACATTAAAATATATTCTTTGCTGAGAACAGTGTGTTTGCAGAAATGTATATTCCTCTTAATTTGCCCTAAGGAATTAAACATATATTTATCCTGATGTTTAACTGTGTTTATTCAACGACATCAAAATTTCATGGGGATAGTATAAAAGAAAGAGGACTGAAACAAATTCTCAATTCTTGGAGTGTTATCATGCACTTATGCTTAAATGATCCGTACTTTTATCAACTGAACCCTTACTAATTTTAAAAATGTGTAGGTTTTGTTGAAGAAAAGTGAACAGCAAAGCAAAGATTATCAATATGGCAGTGTTGTTTGTATTTGGTATATGAGGACCCACATACACTTATCCTGTGCAACTGGTTTATTCTAACCTTGAAGACAGACTGATGAGATCAGCTGGGAGATGTTCCCCATTGGTCACTTTCACTACTTCCCCTACTGCCACCTACACATCCCAGTTTGAAATGATTAGAACAGAAAAATAAATGACAGAAAAAAACAACAAACAAAACAAAACAAATGAACAAAGACAAAAAGGCAGAGTTTGAAATTATTATTCAAAAAATACATGTTAATTAAAATGTCTGATGACCATTTTTTCAAAATCTATTTTAATCAGGTCAGAAAAAAAGAGCTAGAACACTTTCATTTTTACTCAAGAGAATTGGTTTACTGTAAGGCATCAATTTTAAGCTGTAAACCACAATGACATTGTACAGTAAAAATAAAAAGCTGTTATGCTTATTTCTCAACTGACAAAGTTTCTAGTCGCTTCATACATCAGTTGAAAATATAAAAGCCGCAACAAAAGATTTTCCATCACCTTTTCTGAAGAGCCAGGTGACAAGCACCTTTTCTATGTAGACATGCTGATAATTATTTTGTATTTTGTTTCAGCTCAGATATTTCTGTGAACACTGACCTAGCAAGAACCATATGGAATTAAATCTCAGCAGTTTGTGTCCTTTCACTGTAAGAGATTATAATTTCCTAAAATAATTATGATCCCTTTGTTTTCCAAAAACTGATATTGCTGGTAAAAAGAACCAAATATTAGTATGAATTAAAATCAGGCACACAGACTTAGAATGCTTTGGAAATGTAAAATGTAATTGGGTATCAATAAACACCTGAAAAGCAAAATTGAGACTGTCTTCTTGGAGAATACATGGCCACATGGAGATGAGAGATGAAGGAGAGTATATGCTGATATGCAGACAGAATTAGAGGTAATGCAGTAGTACAGGGCTCTCTCCTGAGAGGAGAGCTGCAACAGATAGTAATGTAACTAAGGAGCATGTTTTAGCTGGAAGAAATGCCTGAACCAAGCCCAGAAAAGCAATCATGATTCAAAGAGCCCCCATTGCAAACTGGATCCTGGAAGAAAACCTGACAGGAAAATTCAAGGTGAGTAATGGTCATAGTTAGACACATATAATGTGTTATGGGCAATAAAATGAGGTTAAATAAAGCAGTAACAGTCCTGACCAAGTCCAGTAGCAGCGAACTATTATTTCAGTTTATCAACATGATATACAATTGTTTTGGGGGAACAAGGCTTGTGAAGGAGGCTCTTCAGGCAGTTGGAACTTTCCTGCATGTAAACCACAACTGAAGAACATTGCGATGGAAGCATCCTTCAAATCCAAAAGGGTAAAATTGTGAAGACACCTAGGCATAGACTCAAATTTAGAAGATTACTCTGGAAGATTATGAAGAAGCTGCTCTGAGAGGATATAATCTGTTCCATCTGCAAGACCAGGGTTAGCGTGACAGAAGCTATTATCAGGCCAACAGAACAAGTGTTCTTTCTGCATGGTGTATTGCCCATGAAGATCTTAGCGGAGAAGCACCAATAATATTTATCAATGCGTCTCAAAGTACAGAAGTAAAAGGTTTATAGAGGACACAATACAAACACAGCTAAGTTACGACAAACAGTAACATTGAAGACAGACTGTGGGGAAAATTTACAATATTATCTGGCAATTACTTTATACATAATAATAATTTAATAGAAGTGTTTTAGAAAGAGCTACACTTAATTTTGAGATATACTGGAAGACAGAATAAACAATGTACTAGTCTATATTACAGTCTGTCAACAGAAACACATCAGATCCTGACTTTATTAATTGTAGGTATGAGTGGCTTCATTAATTTCCATGGGATCATAGGGGATTTACACCTAAATCATAGTCATACACATAGCAATAATGCTTCTGATTGTGCCAGAACAAAAAATTAAAACACAACTGATCACATTTAAATAATATTCATTAAAAAGTGTTCTTAGAATATGTTGTCTGTTGACCTGATCAAATAGATGTTGAAAAATGTGCATCTTCCACATAAGATGTGGATTTTTAAAATAAAACTGTCCAAGGAAATGATGATAAACAATCTCTGATTGTCCATGTAAAAATAGTCACAGGATAACATGCTATAAATTAAGTCTTGCGTTCAGTGCTGAAATCATCATAGTATATATATTAGATAATAAAGTGAGTGTTCAGCTTATAAAGACAGTGCTAATTTGATGCCTCGCATCTCACATTCACTTTTTTCCTGATTCAACCATCAATCTGGTGACTATATCCATTAAAAAACAGGTTTGTTCCCCGTAATTTATTCATTTTGATTTACTTATGGGACGCAATTTGTTGGGTACATTTCAAAAAGCCAACCTAGTTAAAAATGGCAGTTAAGGTCCAATTTTTAGACAGAAAATCAGTATTTTTTGTGTTATATTTGTATTACATCCAACAACAAAAATAACATAATAAATTTTTCTTAAGGGTAAATTGAATGACAGTGTAACTTCAAAACTGCAAAATAAACTGTCACAGTTTAAAGAAACATTGCCTTAAATGTCACATGACCAAATGAACAAAAGACTACACTTCAAACAGCAGTATTTTTGTTTATTCTTTATTTCCTTGGAGCAATCACAAATAAATAAATAAATAAATGCAGGGTAGAGAAACCAGCCTCTACACTATAAGCATCAGTGGGCATCTCTACCTTGATGAGAGCAGTACAGTGTCAGCAGGTATATACTCTTTGCCTTTTATTATAACTATATCTCCAACATCTACCTGAAAGAAAACTGGGAATTGGTTAATGGTCTCAAACAAAATATGCTTTGCTTGTTTTAAACACAGTAAATATTTACCTGTTGAATTTGCTAAAAAGACTGTTAGACACTCACATTCTTAGAGAAGTTAGATTGCACAACTAGAATTGTACTCAAAAGTCACTGGCATTCTTTGGAAATCTAATCTTTAATAGGCCTAACCCTGAGCTTCTGTATGCAGTTCTTTACTTTTGCTAGTTTTGTAAAATACTTTATTGGAAGACTGAAGTTGAGCTAAAGAAGTTAATCTCACTTAAGATTTCTGTTTCATTGTCTCATACTCTATACCTTACTCTTGCTTCTTCAAAGTTTTAAGAAAATTTCATTTGAACCTTTCTTCCAAATTACTGTGGGCTAAATTTTCTTCAAGCTTTCAGGTATGGAAATCAATAAGACTAAATGACTATATACATAGCATAACACTTAGTCCTTGAAAGTTACCTCTATGAGTCCTTTCCTAAGTACTGCATAATAGTCCTTGAAGTTCTGATGACTTAAGCCAAGGAAATTCAACAAATACACAAAGTAATTAGATTCCAGAAAGATGTTTCTGCCTTGGCAAACCAAATAATACCAAGGAAGTGTGTAATTTTGCCATAGGCTATCATATTGTTCAAGTTATTTTCACTGAACTTAAAGCCCACCAGTATTGCCATGCCATCAAAACTAACCTGACTTCAAATTACATTTTGACAGACAGATCACAGAATCACAGAATATTCTGAGTTGGAAGGGACCCACAAGGATTATCAAGTCCCACTTTTAAGTGAATGGCCCATACAGGGATCAAACCCACAACCTTGGCATTATCAGCAAACAGACAAAAAAATAAAATACAAAAGATTATAAATTTCACATAATACCAGTTAATTTTTATAATGTACAACTATTTGGAGAAATTAAACAAATATTAAGTATGCATTATGCTCTAAAAGTCACTAATAAAGGCACACACCTTTTCCCAGTGGACAATCTCCCATGCACCATTTCGTAGTACTAAAAAAAAGGAAAAAAAAAAGAAAGAATTTTCCAGTCAAACACTCTTAACTGCAGTATACAGGTATGTACTAGATTCCTTAATAAAAGACATACAAACATCTCATTTACATAATATTTTACAGCATGCCTTGTTTCTATGAATTCAGGTCAAGCATTTCAATTGTGCAGCGCATATTCTTTGCAACAGTTTTTGTATCACAGAATCTTACTAAAACATCAATCAGAACATTTTCCAGGGTCTGAGAATCAAACAAACCTGTTTTCCAAAATAGATTAGTAATTAGAAGAATAAGTTCCAAAGTTAAAAACTTATGAAATTATTGGGGGATAGGAGCTAAATTCAAGATGTTTTTTTCTCAGTTCAAGTATTGATGAGATTCATATAAAAAAGATTTGTAAAAAGGCGTCAGGAAGCTTATTATTGTTCATCTATTCTACTGTTATTGGCATATCAGAGAACTTCAGGATCACTGCAGCCATCTCCTTCATAAACATACTGGAAATCCTTCAAACCAATACATGCTATTTTAGCTTACCATTTAGCATAGTTTTCCCCAGTAGTTGCAATCAATATTGGATCCACAGTCCACTATCCTAGTTTTAAGTGTTAATATTATGAAACAAAACCCATGCCTTGTTTGCTAGTTAACTGTCAAGACTGTGTTTTCAGTAGAATAACAAAGGCAACAGTTTTTTAGCCCCAGTTACAAGCTATTGGAAATTGATATGCATGAGGAAAATGAAAACAATGCTATGCATCAATATTCAGATAGCTTCAACAGATAGCTTCAAGAGACACCCTTTCACTGTGTCTCCCAGCTTTCAAACTGTCAGGAAGCTTATCTTAAGTACCTGATCAGGACCAAGTTCTTACGTAAGCATGTGTTGAGTTAAAAAAAAAGAGGATCCAGACTAACTCCTCTTCTTGTTTACCTCAGTGATTTCTGCCATCATTATTTAACCTGCTTAATAATTCTTTAGGAAGAGATAAATTCTCTTTCCCTTCCTTCCCCAAAATTTATTAGTGCTCATATGGTCAAGGGCAATGGTAAATGGAAGTCTCCCTTTTTGACAGTAAGCAAGATATTTTAATGACTGTCTCACCAATCAGCTGATCATTATACAAAATCTATTTTGACAAACCATTTCCCTTCACTGGGAAAACAATATATTCAGCATGATTGTAACAGTGCTTGTAACACTGTCTTAAGGAACCCAAGACATTTCATAATTCTGTCCCTAACTACTTACTTCCATCCTCTTGTCTCAGCCATACTGTTCATGGGGCCATGCCACCAAGCAGATGAAACAACTGATGAGAATTAAAAATACATTCTGCAGCAATCCAGACAACTAAGTTGCACAAATAGCTACGGTAGAGTAACTGCCACTGGAGTTCCGCAGGTCTGAAATGTATGTCACCAGATGTGGCCAAGAGCTCCTTAAGAAGAGACTTCTGGCTGTTAAGGGAAGGTCCTGTCCTGCCATCCCCCCATGCAAAGTTTTGTGCCCTCGCTGCTTTACGCATGCTGCCTCCAGTGTTTGTTGGACCCTTTGATGAGCCAGTTGAACCCACTATGTGGAAGGACATAATTTTTAGTATCAGGATTTGTTTCCTGCTGGTTTAACTAGTTAGTATCAGCTCTCCAATGGATGAATCAGACTCATGAAAACATGCTGAGCCACCTGAAAGCTCAGGAGTACTCTAACCCTAGCATGATCTGATAAGCTTTTAAGCCCAATTAACATACACCGCTACTCAGTTACATCCATTTATTTATGAGAACAAAAAAACGAAGAGGTGTTCCTAGGTATCTTATATAATGGTTAGAGAACTTGTGCCATGAAGTCTTCTGCAGCCTTTCACATTTGTATCTCCCACTTTTCATCTGTCTCTAACAACCAATTTTCAAAAGCATGTTCCATCTGCCCTACTATTTCACTAGTGTCTGATGGTGTCCTGCTGTATTGTATATGTATGCAACCTGAGGTAAGAGAAATCATCCCTAATGCAGCCTAATAAATCAAAATCCTCTTCAAAAAGTTTTTTGTAGTAATGGAAATTTATAGTTAGTTACTTAAGTTTAACTGAGATATAAATAGTCATTAAGGAAAAGAAAGATGACGGGAAACCCACATACAGAATCTATACAATGCATATGTTGCTTCATTAACAATTTTGTATGTTTAAAAGCCAAAGGTGGAGCTGGATATACAATGTACGATGTATAACACTGCTTTTCAGGGTTACAGAACTGCTTAATTCATGAAAACAAAGTAAGAGAATACCATATTGATTAAACTTTATTTATTGCTTTGACAATAGACTATATTTGACAATACATTCAAAAATTGCTTTGACAGTACACTAGGATCAATGCTGTACTTATGTGAATCCTGCACCAGCTTAAGAAACATGTTTCTCAGCGCTATATATTTTATGTATCCTCATTACACCTTTAACTTCCAACATGCTCTTTTGCATGCATGGAACATTCAGGAATTTTAGGAACATTTACCACAGGCTCTAAGGAGAGGTAAGCAAGGAGAACAGTCAGGAAAGAGAGTAAAACAAAACTTGTATTAAAATTTTGTACTCTCTGGAGAAAAATTAAAACTGAACAGGCATTTCAAGATTCACTGCCACCAAAACTGTTGGTTGTAATCTCAAAAGCTATGAATGACTGATGAAAGAATTTTGGATGTCTACATGAAGTTTTCCTTTGCTTTTTATGTATAGCTAAGAGGCTGCTTATCTGTTTCTCCAGGCCTGTTCTCTGGAGATTTCTGTTCCCAGTGCTTTCACTCAATAGTTTTGTCTCCCTGTCCTCATCTCTGGGTACCTTCTATTGAGCTACGTGCTCAGTAGTTTCATACATTATCTTGCCATCCCATACCCCATACATTTTACAGTAAAGATTTATGTACAATTTATGTAGGCTTTAAAATTTATGTTTCTGGTGTTCAGCACTGCTATACAATTGTTTACCTTTAACCAATGACTAAATTACTTCCTAAAAACCTTAAGTTTATTATTTATTTAAAAAGGATTCCATGTAAGATTCTTCACTTTGTGGTATTTTTCGTACTTTCTGCAATCAAATTCACATGACACTCATTCATCTTCCTGTTCATAAAAACAGGACCATTTCTATCAAGAGAGGCCTACCTCAGAACAAATAACATGAAAAGGTGAAGGCCGCAAAGCAGGAACCTAAATGTTGACTTCCTACCTGACAAGCCTGTTTAGGACACACTAGTTAAGGTTTCTTTCACTTCTGAGCTAAAGTAATCCCCTGATTTAAAACTACTTTTCTTTATCAAAATCTATTAAAAAAAAGTACATGCCAAAATTTTGCTTTGAATACACTGGCAAAATATCATATCTCATCAAACTGTTATATTTATTTCGTAAAAAAACCCAAAAACCTGAAACAAATTAATTCATCTTTATCTATAGTTTTGAAGCAGCATAGAAAGACAGTTCTACTTTTTGACTCTTCCTTCCTATTGCATAGTTCTCCAAAATCAAAGTGTTAGTCGTGTATTCAGAAATTTATAGACTTTTAGTTATAATGTAGGCCCACTAAATATACTGGTAATTATGATCTTTTAACAGCTACGGTGTCACCTGTGCTAAATGAGTAAATGTTCAAATTTCTTAGGAAGCTCCCAACCTAACCTGTTTTGTGGGGCTAATATCACTGGAAATTATTATTTCAACTGTTTACATTCCAAATTTTGAAGTAATCTACATATGCAATTTCTCACTCTACCTGTCAGCAGTTCAAATTACATTGCTATCACTTGCAAAAATTCAACAGCCCCCTCTTTAAAAAGGTCAAAAAAATTTCTTACCTTGCGTTTGTTTCTTGTTCACTGCATTATCAGCTTTATGCCTTTTCTAAATTAAAAATGCACAGTGGTTAAAGACTTTGGTTAATAAAATAAAGCTTTCACACTTTTCTAATAAAAATCAGATCTATTACCCCCTCCCACTCATCTATTCAATAAACCAACTAAACACTTAAACAGAACTATTAATTGCTTGCATAGTTATAATCAACAGGAAAGTTATACCCAGTGACTTCACTTCCGCAAACAAACAAAAATTGACGGCACACCCCCCTAAAGAGGCCTTGATGTCCTTCAGTTTTAATACAGCTGTAGGAAATCTTTTGACAGTAATCTTTTGATGCAGCTATTAACAACCAGCATTTTCGAGGTATGATCAATCTCAAATACAAGAAGTTTAGGAGCGCACTCGTTTAAATACAGTATTTAATGAAACCAGTTTTTTCTGAGCAGGAATGTGTTTTAGAAAATAAATTTTAATAGAATTAATTAGTTTAGGTAAGCTTTTAGAACAGACATACAGAATGCATGCCTTTGAAATACAAACAAATCAGAAGCAATCTTGTAAATTGAAAAAAAAAATCAAGCAACTTGAGCAATTTATTGCTAATAAAATGCTGATATGACTCTGACCTATCAGCCCTTAAAAGGCCACCTTATCACTGCAAACTTGACATATTATTCTTTTACTAGATTTTCTCAGATTATCAACAGATTCTCCTTTCAAAAGCATGGCTAACTGTACAGATAAATCACGCTTGATCAGTGGGAAAGTATAACTTGACCAAAGCAGATGTCTATTTGCCCACAGGGTGAATTTCCTTCAGTTTGAAAAGTAAGAGTTTAATATCAGTTGCTTTCTAAGCTATGATGGGTGAAAATCACTGGAAACAGCTGACAATCTAGCACTGCATGTAACAAATTTTGCTAGTGCTTTTGAAGCATGTATGGAAAACACATGTCCATGAATAATGTCTTCTGCTAACATCTTTTTCTTGGGATTTTATTCCAGAAAAAGAAACATTTTTTTCTTGAGCTAAAAATATTATTTTGATAAGTATATTTATTGATATTGATAGAGAGGGTTTCTATCCAAAAGCTTTAATATTAGATGAAGATTATCATTCCTGGAGATCCTAGATATCTCGCTGTGTAAAGAAACTGAGACATAATGAAAATTTAAGATAAAGGGAAAAAACTCTCAATAGTTTTCTATGCAGCAAGTAGTCAGTTTTCCCAGGAAAAAACAGTACAGCTGTATTGATTTAGGTATCTCTACAGGATTTGGTAATGAGAACCTTATTGGTTTAGTTAGTATATGTGAAACTCACTAATCTTAAACCCTGTCTCTCCCCCCACCCTGCCAAACCATACAGTTCAAGTTGCAAATAGCAAATGGTAGAAATAAATTACAAAAGAAATGCGACTGGATAATTTTAAAAAGGACACTTTGTACAGTAGCAGCAACCTTATTTTTATATTTGCCTAGACACTGACAGATGGTGTAAGTCTGTAAGCACTAACAGCAGAATGGTTAAAAATATCTGAAAGAACATGAATTGATTTTATGGCTTTTTTTCAAAAGGGGTTTTGTTTATATAAAGAGAAAGCAACAAATGTATTTAAGGAGAAGATGACTATAGGATAGTAAAAACTAGAAACACCAAATAGAAGAAAAATATTTGATGGAAACGTCATTGTGTCTTGCAGGACCACTCAAGTTTGTGACCCAGGAGTTTCATAGAACTTATAGGCCTCTATCTTGCCTACTCTCAATTCACAGAGGTAACTGAGGAGAATACCGAGTGGACTGTATCATCAGGGCACGTGACCAAGTCACCCTCCATTCCAAACCTCCTTTGCTGCTCAGTGCTCTTCCTCCTGATCATGTTTCTGCACATATATTGTAATTCTGCTCAGACACAATAAATATGATGCTCCCAGGGAACTTACTATTTGTGTGCAGGGAAAGACTATGCTACCTGCAACCCTTTCCAAAACTCAAGAGAACTGCCCACCAACAGGAACACTGCTCCTCCAGTGGACAAGGCACTCTGCCATATTGCAATGTATCTAATCTCTTGTCCTCCTCATAACATACCTACAGAACTAAAACAGAACAAAACCGGATAAATTTCTTTGCATCTGGAGATAGGTTACATCATATGCTTTAGTGGAGAGAGAGCAGGAAGGTACTCAAAAAACCCCAACATCTTTTGTACAAAATGAAACAAGAGACTGAAATTCCTTTCTCTCCCCTCAAAATAAGTCAGAATGGACACTTCCATGTTGACAATGTCCCAGCTCTTTTAAAGTTTTCATTCAGTGCAAGAAAGCAAAACAACCACTACCACACTGACTGGAAAAAGTCTAGGAAAGCCTGGCATGGGTGGGAGCACCTGTCTAAGAGGGACCACCCATTCCTGACCATTAGGAGTCAGCAGATCACACTTAGGACTAAGACATGAAAGGCTAACAGTAAGATGCACTGGACTGGAGAAAAGGGAAAAACTGAAAAGGCCTATTCCCCTTGCTGTCTACAAAACCCTGCAAAGTCACAACAGTGAAACTAAGGATTTTATGCATGTGACTTTAAAAATAAAGAGATGTATCAAATGCTTGGACCTAGATTTCACAACTTGGGAAAATCCATTTTTAAAACTTCAAAAATCACAAATGACCTAGATTTCACAACTTGGGAAAATCCATTTTTAAAACTTCAAAAATCACAAATGACCTCTACTCATTCATCTAAATATATTTAACCAAATAAATTACTATTTATTCTTAACATAATAAAGAGAAACATTGTAATTTTAGTAGCAAGTTAAAGGACACTTTTTAGAAAGGTCCAGGAATTATTTTGTTGGGAAATAAAAAGCCATCCAGTTTCAGGTAGAGAGGTGTATTGAGTTTCTGTGGCAAGGTTCTGGTAGTGGTGGAAAGGGAGCATTTTGTGAAGAACTGCAGCCTGTGGGAAGGACTCACATTGGAGAAGTTTGTGGAGGACTGCCTCCCCTGGGAGGGGCCCCACGTTAGAACATGGGAAGGACTCCTCTCCCTCAGGAGGAAGCAGCAGCAGAAACAACATGTGATGAACTGACTGCAACCCCCACTTCTGGTCTCCCTGAGCCACTGGGGGCAAGAAGGTAATTAATCAGGAATAAAGCCAGGAAGGAGGAGGGGGTGGTGGAAGGTAATTTTAAGATTTGTTTTACTTCTCATGATCCTGCTCTGATTTTGATTAGTAATAAATTCAACTCATTTCCTCAAGCTGAGTCTGCTTTGCCCAGGACAGTGAGTGATCTCTCCCTGTCCTTATCTCAGTTCATTAGGTTTTCTCACCCCTGTGCAGTTTCAGAGAGAAGTGACAGAATGGCTTTTGTGGGCACCTGGTACCCAGCCAAGGTCAAAGCACCACAGGAGGACAAGTGAAGCTGCTTGAGACTGTGCAGCATCCTAGATTCTCAATCAAATTCCAAATGGTTTCTCTACTTTTTTAAAGATACCTCATCTGAAGATTTAAAAAAAAACCAAACTATTGTGGAAAATTTTTTTTAATCCTACCTTCTTCAATGACTAAAGTCAGAAGTTCTCACATTTCTTCTGTAAATGATAGTCTAGTATCTCCTTCACGGAATGAGCTTAAATCCATCTCACAAGCATAAATAGTGGGAGTAAAGGACTTTGCTCATGCAGGAAGGAAAAAAATTCCAACCAATATTTAACAGTAATTTGGTTTTAAAATAGATTCCACCTGAGATGAAGTCAGTAGCTTCCAAACTTCTTTTAGTAGAGTCCTTTTTTGATAGAAAATGGGCAGTATTCTGAACTTGACTGGGTTCTGTGGAGTCTTTGGTTCCAGTTTACACTTTAAAACTACGCTTATCCTTCATTACTAAGAACTATTGGAGTAGAAACAATCTACATAATAAACATAACAGTCACTGTTTTGTCATGCTATTGTCACTTGTAAATATAGTAAACACACTTCTGAATTGCAGCACCATATTTTTAAGACTTCATCTTTGGAAGTAAGTCACTTCAGAAGCTTTCAAAAGCATCCAGAAAGCAAGAATGGGTCAACACAGAATTACTCAGGAAAATTTCTGTAATGTTAAAAATGAAAAATATAAAAACTATTTAAAAAATACTGCTATTAAATACTTACAATATCTTCTATTATCTCCTTCACTGCAGCTACAGCTAAAATAAATAAAAGAGGAACCAATGTTGTGTAGCGGCCTGTTGGTGATACATCTGGGATTTGCTATTAGAAACAAAAAAGAAAGAAAAAAATTTTTTGCGTTGCTGGTTGAAAACATATTTTAAGTGCAAGAAGCAATACTTCCTGTACAAATAAAGACAAGACAAGCAAATTCACTTTTTAGACATGGTGTGATTATTTCCAAGAGAGATTTATTGTCTTCAGTTCAAAAGCAGCTGATACAATAAAAGAACATTTGCATTTTAAATAGTAGACTGTTCAGTGGCACTATTTCCAGAGGTTTTAGTGTTTGCAGAATATTGAGCCTCCTTTTCTGTGTTTCAAAATAAATTAAAATAGTTATTTGGAAAACACAATTAATTTTTTCAGTTTACACCTTTTTTTTAGAGCAGACACCTAGTCCAAAGTATTGTTGCTTCTTTACAGTTTTAATCTCTTATGATATATTCTGTATCATAATAGGTATTAACTAATAACAAATTTCAAATATCTGCTTTTCTGTCAGTCTATTGTGAAAAATCCATTTTTGCTAAGCAGGTATGGCCACAGATGATGCAAGCAACTGTGTACGTAAAAGTAAATTATGATATATTATGTGATATATATGGATAGTTATCTATAATTATCTTTATATTGATGAGAGTTCTTAATGGCAACATGAATAGTTGAAAAGAATGCTGCCTTAACAGACTTATAATGGGTAATGCAGTGTGATGACAATGAGATCTCTGGAAGAAAAGAGTTTACTAACTAGTTAAAAGACATACTCAGTTTACCATAAAATGGCTTGAAAAATAGCCAGTGTTACTTATGAATTATATATATTTCTTTTTGCTACCACCACATTGTGCTTCTGAAAGAAAACAGGATGTTGTATGTATATATGCTATGTTTCTTGTAAGACCAATATAGATCTGTCTTCCAGGTTACTCTAGAGTACATTTTTCAAGGAATTAAGTGAAAATGAGGCAGAAAGTTACTGTTGGGCAAGTGCCTATGTGCTGGCTACAAAGGAAAGGGATATATCACTCCTCCAGCTATTCCTAACCTTTCATTCCTACATGTATGTCCAAACTCCCATTCCAACTGCATGTTATTTTCCAGGCAAAATATGAAAGCAGAAGAGTCACCAGCCTGTACTCTGATTCCATTAACCCGTATCCCTTTCTTCTAATGCTGTGGTCTCACTGATGGCCTCACAGGAGATAGTGGGCTTGAAAATCCTAACACTCCCAACAGCTACCTGCCAGTCTCTCAAACAGTCATGCCAAGCCTCAAACAGCTACTGAAACCTCATATTCTGTCACTGGCTTGAGGCACACAGTGGCACCACCAGGAATGCTGCTGGACTACTGGATTAGCCTGAAATGCCAGATATGTTTAGCAGGAAGTTTATTTAGAAGCCACAGGCTTGCAGGTAGAAAACCTAAGGAAACACTGAACTTCTTCCTCCCTAGAAAACATCTCGTAGTGCAAATGTAGAAACATCTGCAGTAGAAACATATACTTGTGCAGATGTTTCCTACAAAACCGCCTCAAGCACTTTAAAGCAGAAGCAAAGAAATCAAAATACAGAGGAATCAACTTTCACTTACAGAAACATCTGAAGGGAGGGAGGAAAAAGCACGCATGGCAGTTTATGTGCCACTTTTCAGTACTATTTGAGGTTCATCAATCCCTAATACAACGACCTTCAGAACAGACAAATCAACATATTCTAAAAAATGCACGAGAAATTATGCCAAAAACGCATTTTTATCAAATATATTTGAAATGCAGAACTAGTCCATGGTAATCATGAGTGTACTTTACCACAGGTTCAATTTTCATTCATCATCAGCTAATGCGTTCAAAGGATAGTATGCAAAAAACAACAATCCGCCTTATCAACTTGAGTTACTGCTGAACTAAAATATTCTAATAGATATGCAAAATTTTTACATACTTCAAAAAAGTCTCAGTAAGCTGGGTCACGGATTGTCCACAACCAGTTTTCTTTGTCCAGCTTCAATTTCAATCCTTACCTCTAAGAATAAATAATCACTTCTCAGCTAAAATTCCCATACCTTCAAACAGCCTACACGAATATGGTTCATAAAGTTCAGGTTTTTAGGCAGTACCCTCCACTGGAAGAAATTCCAACTACAGGTAACAGTTTTCCGTGTATGCCAGATATTTTTAAATAGAATTTTCCTGTCACAACACCTACCTTTTTCACCTGACAGTATTTCAGCTATATTTAACCCACTTTACAGAAAAATCTTTGTGTGCATTTTGTTATCTCCAAGGAACAAATAAACCACAAATTCCAACTACATCTACACAATACAGCTATTCTGAGGGGCCAGCTAGCTTGGAAAGAACATTACAGCCATACCAGTATCTCTGCAAAACACTGTCTATGGCACAGACACTCTTTTAGCAAGTTTAAAACATCAGAATCTTTTTGTTGATCTTACCTGAAGTAAGGCAATAAAAAGAAAAAATGCATTAGCAGCCCGTCGGAACTGGGAATAAAGAAACCTTGGCAGGAAGGTGATTATGTTGTACTTTGCAGTGCTGAGAGAAAGAGAAAAAAACACATGCTATTATTACAGTGCAAAAAATTCTTCAAATGTATTCCTTCCCTTTCAATTACACAAGCTTTCAAATAAAACAGAGACTTCTGTGATTCCTGTGCTAGTACACATTTGTTTTGGCTAAAGTGAAACTGAATAACTTCTACAGTGAGATCCTGCAGGTGTCCATGAACCAGCTCACCCAAGGAAGCTCCCACCACCCACAGAGTCTGTCACAAGCTGCCATGTTGAGGTAGAGAAGGTCCCTTGTCACCTCAGCCTGCTCCATGGGAAGCAGTCAAGCTCTGCTGCCTCTCAGTTACAGGCAACAAGGAGAGGAAAAAAAGAAAGCTAAGTTAGGAGTCAAGCAGTTACACCATCCCTGCTGAAGAAGCTGGCAGGGCAGGCACCAGGCCTGGACAAAGACCCTGCCCTGAGGGTTATACAGTGGCATACAGTGGGCTGAGAACTGCACTCCAGTGCCTCCAGATCAGACAAAATTTTTGGGGAAAGAGGTGTAACAAGCATAATGAGGAGGGTGCAAAGTCAGGATCGAGGAAAAGTGCAGTTTCTGCACTAGGTATGAGTTTGCACGATTCAACACAAAAGCCTAGTAACAGGCTCGACTGAACTGAAATTATGCATTTAAGAAATAATTTAAATTATAAAAATCAGTTAAAATACAAAGCCTGTACCTTTCAATGAATGGAAAGTTTACTTTTTTGTTTTAAATTGATCGATATTGCATATTTAGTGTGATTTTGCTAGGCTGGGAAAATATAATTCTTTCTAGCATAATCTCTGCTAAACCGTCATCACGAAATGTTTGAGTTCCCAGCTCTCAGTCAGCCTTACATCTGTATAAGAACAGACTGCCACCAGCTAAGGTCCTAAAACAATAAATGTAAAAAGAACATGCCAAAAACTTCTAAGCAAAAAACTTGCAGGAATATTCTAACTCATTTTTAAGTCAGTAATATTTACTTTGACTTTGCATAAAACAGTCAATTTAAAGACAGAATGAATGTATCATGCAAAAAAAGCTCAACAGTGTCAAGTGATGAAGCAAAAGACAGAAAAGACAAGTTGTATACAACAAACAGTATTATAAAGTTACTCAAACCCGTGGAAAATACCATCACATTATTCTCAATGTCTACAAAATTTCTGCACATTATCAAAGTTATCTTCAGAAAACACACCTACTTGGGACAGATACTTTTGCCGTTCATTTCCTTTGAATTTTAACAGAACTGAGGATGTTATCAGATCTAAACATATATTACTCATGAGTATTTAGTGTGTGACTCAAAATTCATCAAAAGCAAACAAAAAAACACAATGTAAACCATCAGAAGAGTCTCTAAAGCCTGAACTTTAAATTCAAAACTGGTTTCATAAGCAGCCACAGCACCTTTTAACTGGCTGACTGAAAAAGACAAGCATTTCCATAGCACAAACAATGCTGTGCTCAAGTGCAGTACATTTGCACTGGAATTCAGCTGCCAGGAATACATTCAAAGATGAAGCAAATGGAAACTCGAAGAACAAATCCATCTTCTAGGGACATTCTGATGGTACAGCACTCAAATATCCATACCTTCCCCATCCCATTCTGAAAAAATCAGAAGGTCAGGTTTGTAACTGAAACAGCTTTAATTGTCTACTCATTTCACTTCATTCTCCCTGCCAGAGTCTAAGACTGTAATTAGTGCTCAGAGGAAATGACAGAAGTGGAATAAACAGAGTATTTTCATTTTTGCTATGCAACATGCAAAGTTCTAGCATTTTTGTCAATACCTGACATGATTATTGCAGAATTTGGTTAGCTGGGGCTGATTGATGAATATAGTTCTCACTTCCTCTTGATCAGCTAGGGAAGTTTTCTCAGAAACATCCTCTGTCTTCTCATAGCCTGTAAAAACACAGCATGATATTCCATATAAATAGATTGACATACACAAGATTCAAGGCACTTCATGACACAAAAAAGACATGTATTGCAAATGTGAACCCAATATATTTGCATTTCTCACAAGTAACAACCCCTGAAAAACTGAAGCTTTTCTAATATAGTCAAGATGATTAGTAAAAATCTACAATCATAACTGAGCGTGGTCTAACACTGAGACCTGCCAGCCTCCTCTTCATCTAAAAAGCAATCTCAGGACTTAAGTCCTCATGCTTTGCCTTCTATACTTGGCATTGCACTACTCTGAAAGCTTTAAAGATCACCTGTGTCCTATCACCTCCCTACCTACCCTATGAAATATATTCACTAGAGTACACACAGACTTGACTGATACACAAAGATCAGTATCTTCTTGTCCCTGTTTGTGTGAAAGCACTCAAAGGAGGTGCTCACCATGAGGATGGTAAAGGGTCTGGATGGAAAGCCATACAAGGAGAGGCTGAGATCACTTGGTCTGTTCAGCCTGGAAAAGAGGAGACTGAGGGGAGACTTCATTTTGGCCTACAGCTTCCCTGTGAGAGGGAAGAGGAGGGATAGACATTGATCTCTTTCTTCTCTGTGGTGACCAGTGACAGCATCTGAGGAAATGGCCTGAAGTTGTGTCAGGTGACGTTTAGGTTGGGTATTAGGAAAAGGTTCTTCATCCAGAGGGTGGCTGGGCCCTGGAACAGTCTTCCCAGGGAAGTGGTCACAGTACCAAGCCTGACAGAGTTCAAGAAGCATTTGGACAATGCTCCCAGATACATGGTGTGATTGTTGGGGTTGTCCTGTGCTGGGCCAGGAATTGGACTTTGATGAGCCCTGTGGGTCCCTTCCAATGCAGAGTATACTATGATTCTATGAATTTGTATGAACTCAGTCTATTAAACAAGCAGAAGCTGGCCTATCATAAAAATATTGCCTACAAGTAACCACAGGAAAAAATATAAGCAGACCTATAATTGAAAATAGAAGAGAAATTTCACCAGATCATCCCTTGGTAGAAGTAGCTACATTTTTCATAAAGGATGCATTTAACACATGGAAAGAATTAAAAAAAAGGTGGTTGCCCTTCTATAATCCACTAGAAGATTCCAAGTCAACAGAAGAGCATCGACTCAAACATTCAGAAAGTTGAGAAAATAAAACCCTCAATTACAGAATGAAGACAGGAAGAATAACAAATCCATAATAACACATGCAGAGATAACAGCAAAGCATCAGTCATGATAAAATTCTGACTATGAAAAATCTGTGAGAACTCAAGATGAAACAGTCATTACAATCTCTCTTGTTTTCTAAAAAATGTAGTTATTACTGTGTTACAGATATTAAACTAATGTCAACCTAACCTGCTTCTTGTCTGTTCATTGCACCGAGCTGTAAGAAAAACATTGTTTCAAGGCTTAAAATGAAACAGTAGCATCACTCATTTTGCCCTGCAACAATTTAAGGTCACAGCAAATTCTGAAATAACTCTTAGTAATAAATTTTAAGTCTTATAACTAGCAACACAGCAATTATCACGGATCAGATAGGACCTGTCATGCTATAGTAGTCAGACCCGCCATTCAGAAAGAACAAGTATATTCCAAAACTTTTCATCCTATGCTGTGGCTTGCAGCAGTTGATATTCAACCAGGTTTAAGCTGGTTGAATATCAACTGGGTTTAAGCTGGTTACTTAACCACAGCTGAATTATCGAACAGCGGTCCATGACTAATGTTCTTCCATGTCCCCACTGTCAGAAAAGCATCTAACTTGAAAAAAGTTACAAAACAGAAGTTTAAAAAGAATAGGAAATGCAAAGACATCGTAGTACTCTGACAATTTATTATGCAGAAATGTGAAGTTTCAGAACTAATTCCTTCTTAAGACTCAGAACCACACTTTCTAGTCATATATTTTGATTATTTTAATATTATATGTCACTACAGGGCCAAAACCAATTAAAAATATTCTTTAATATCAAAGGATTTCAACTATTACCCTAATCAAGTTCATTTACAAAGCTGTTGCATAATGTAGAATGACCGCACATAGTAGTTTCTTCTGCAGTCTGAAAGTTATTTGCTAGCAGAACACAAAATTTGGAAATTACTGATGGAGAAGAACACCACCGCAAATTTCATTCAAAGTCACTCAATAAATAACTGAGGTTTTGGTTCAGAATTTCCTTCAATCTGTTTAATATTAAAGAACAGAGACAAATCATATGCAAGAGTGGGAAAAGGCAGGAAAAAATCTGAAACAGAATTGTTGTCAATTCTGAAAGTATGAAGACTGGATAATTACTTCCCGGGGTACAAGCTGTACCTGAAAAAATATTCAGAGCAAAATGTGTATTTTGCATAGAGTGTATGTTCTCAGTTTTGCCAGCAAAAGAATAATATCTTCAACAACAAAGTTCAAATAAACAAGTAACCAATGAAACAAACATAAAAGCCCCCACATCAACTCGAGCTTCTTCCAAAAAGAGAATGCCTTGAAGACCACATTTTGTTTCCAGGAATAAATTTGGAAGAAGCAACTCTCATCCAACATACAGTATTTGCAAGGGCTCTTTCTAAGCCAGTTTTGATTAAAAAGTTTCTAAATTAGTAAAACAACTCTATGCTCATTCTAAATCCAAAACACAGCACTGTACTAGCTAATAGGAAGGAAATTAACTCTGTCCCAGCCAAAACAGGACAGTCAGTTTGCCAGCTCCTGTTCCTGAAGAATGTGGCACAGTTCCAGTAGGGAATCATTACAAAAAAGATGCCTTTGGATTTATTTGTTGTAATACCATGACAGACCTTCAGTGACAGAACAGGCAACGGGAACCTGATCCATTCATCTGTCCTGAGGAGTCAGAGCAAAGAAAGGAATTTAAATGACCTGCTTGAATCTGCTGGTATCACTGAGATGGCCAAGCCTGTTCTAGAAAAAACTAGACCAGTTTTTTTCCCTGTTGTGAAACACAGGGATCTCAACATAGTCTGCAAAACAGACTTGGCAGGAAAAAAAACCCAAAAAAACAAAACCAGACACAAGTAACTATAATGAGTACAACATCTGGTAAAATGCTATATAGTCCTAAGGACCATGAAGAGCAACATCTAAAGATATATTAGGCAATACAAAGACAGTCTGATGAAGACAATCTGATTTCTACTACAGAACTTCAAAACACATTCCTTCTTCAAAGGAAAGTCATCTCATCTTGCACAAATTGTTTTCATACAGGCATTTACCTCCACTAACATGAAGAACTAGTTATTACCTACTGTTTTTGGTAGACAGCACCACAGCACCTCAAATCTCTACCCTTTCTCAATGATATTTCACTGAACTCCACCAACACAGAGAGAAAAATGATGAATGCTTCAGTCTTCAGAGAACCATAATAAGAACTGCCAAGCACAATTCCACTCTTTCAGAACCTCTCAAAAGAAATAAAATGCTTTGAATTATTCAATTTCATATTATTTAATATTAGCTATACATATATAGCTAAAATAACCATCGTTAATTACTGTATTTAATAGTTTGATGTAGGCCACACTACTCAATGATTTCCCATGTGTTTTGCAATTGCAGAATACGACATCAATTTCCTAAATTTGTTTAAGAGGGCCAGATCTTCTGTACCTTGAGTGAGACTTTATTGATACACATACTACTTCAGAACGGTAGCATTGCCTAGGCTAATGGTGAGCAGCAGGTGTTCTTTGCAAGAGGGATAACGGACACAAAAATCTATTAAAACAAGTTTCTGAGCATGCCCGGCTGTCTTTTATCTGCCATGAAAAACTTGCAGAGGTTTGGAAGAACGGCACAAAATCAGTAGTTCCTTTTTGTTCAAATTCTTTTCTCTATGCAGGTAACATGTTGTCTTAGAGACTCTAGAACACCTATCATTTTTATTTTGCAATCATTTACAGACTGTAGTGTCAATTCTTCTGTGCAACTGTTGACCAGTTCTTTGGAATGATATATGTGCACATCATTCTGACAGTTCTGATTTGGTTTGTTTCATCTGAGCACAACAGCTGACTTTTTCTAATAACAGTATTACTATCTCCTCATGTGAGAGCGAGCTTAATTCTGAGATGACGTCAAGACAATCCAGCCTGATAAGGTAGTTTACGATCCGTGGAAAAGGTCTCTGAAACAGAAATTAGCTGCTGCAGTGACAGGAGAGAAAAATGAGGTTTTAATCCCAAAGATACAATACAAAATTCTAGCATAAGGAAAGTAATATTAAGCTTGTCTGCCATATCCCCACAAGTCTTAGACTATCCTAAGGAATGGTGCACGCCTTAACAGCCCTCATGAATGCTGTTGTTTGTGATTACAGTACTACCAGTGACTTCCAAAGAACACAGAGAGACACTGCCAGTAAAAACTCTGCACTGTAGGTAAGACTTTGGTGGTGTTCTCTGAAAGCAGCCTTATCATAACTTTGCACAGAGCTTATCTAAGAGCCTTGTGTGATGGCCAGAGCAAGGGGTTTACAGTTCCTTTATGTCCCTGTCAAATGCTAGGGATAAGACCGACACTGCAGAGTGCTGGAGTTCTTTTTTTAAGACAATAGTAATATTTACTTAGAAAGAACTGTTTAAAAATGCCAACTACATAGTCCAAACGTGTGGACTAACTAGACTTGGAAGGCATTTATCTCAAAAAGAAAACAGGAAGGGACCCTGACATTGGTTTCATTGTGAATGATGTATAAACAAATTAACTAAATATAAATAAAATGAACTAGCAAGTGTCACATTAATGTAAGATTAAGAAAACAGTAATAAATTTAAAATAATTTTTCTTTGAGCAGTACTACATATAGTATGAGTCTAACTCTACTGGTATGATGGAAGAACTATCATGTTATTTTGCAAAAGCTAGGTTTCTTAAAAGACATTTCATTCCTATTTTCAGTCCTAAAGAAAGAATGTTTGAGAAGCCCCTTAAATTCTGTATTCAACTGTTTCACAGTCTTCAACCTCGTTCAAGTAAACTGGACTAGTGCTTTTCCTTTCACTGCAACTGCACATCTTAGTCAGTTACCTTTAGGGAACACCACATCTGTACACTTAATAATCATTAGCTAGATCATTTTAAAGGGAGCATCAATTTTCCCAATTTAGTTATGCACTATTCAGCTGGTAGTGAAAGCTAACTGTCTGGAGCAAGAATAAGTGGAAAAGAACTGAAATTAAGCACTGAAAAACTGGTCATTTAAGTCATCCCATTATATGCATCCACTAATCACTGTGAGTATAGCAGGACCGGTGCTCTGGTTGCAAACACATTTCAGAAGTGTCCCTGGAAAGATGCACATTCTTCCTTTCTTCTTAGAAAAACGCATTCCTCTATTTCTTGGCCAGCTAACACCTCCTAGTCAAAGGCAGAGCCAGACCTCCCACAAACCTGCTTTTTGGGGAGGAAGGCATGTAAAGCCGTAAAACCAAAAAAGAACATCAAGCAAAGAGCCTATTTCCAATCTATGCTTCTTTGTGCATTTTCTAGCACAAAATAAATAAATAAAATATCCTTTGTTTGGAAGATGGAAGATACAGGGAGAAAGTTTCTGCCTCTCTATACATCCAAACAAATCAACCAAAAAAATAAAAAGAAAAATCAACCTGATGTACAGTTTAAGTGTGAAAACTTTCAGAGAAGGGACTAAACCCTGTATACCTGCCTCAGGAGGTATGTGCCATTATCGGGACACTGCTATTGTTACCTAGAGCAACCAAAAATCACAGCCTGCAGTGTCGTCCCAACAGACTGATGCTTTGGGGTCCGCGATTTCAAATTTTACTTTTGCATGCAATACATCTTATCGCAATGCAATTTCAATGCAGCGATTCTTTCCACACGGCAGCTGCTGACACGCCGCTGTGTGAAGGCTGAGCATTCCCACTCCCTCGCTGAGGGACGAGACATCAGCACGGCCCGAAGCTCCCAGGCACATGCCCTGTACCAGAAATGTTTATTTCCGATGACCAGCGCACACAAAGGAGGGATTGCGGCGTGCTCCCGGGCCGAGGCCGCCAGGCCGTGAGCCCCGCAGCCGCCCGGGGCGGGCGGGCCGCGCAGCCCCGCACACCGGGCAGAGGGAAACCACGGCTCGCCCCGAAATGCTGCCATGGCTGACGGGCAACACCCTGCCCGGGGCTCGGCGGGCACCGACATCGACTGATGGCAGCGACAGCCATACGCACGGCACCTCCCGGGGAACACGGACACGGCGCTGCGGTCGCTGCCCGGGCGCGACCGCCCCCGCAGCCCCCCCGGGCCGAGGAGCGCGGCGGCCGCGCCACACCGGCCCCCGGCGCGGCGGAACCCCCGTCCTGCGGGCGGGCGCGGGGCGCGGGCGGCTCTTACCCTCTGCGCGGGAGCGGATCTCGGACACGGTGTCCTGCACCGCCGGCATCGCCGCCGGGCCAGGCGCGGAGGCGCGGCCGCCTCGCTCCGAGGGCGCGCCCTGCACCTGCCGCGCGCCCTGCGCCGCAGCGAGCCCGGGCCAGGGGCGGCGGGTCCCGGCGGCGGCTCCTGCAGCCCGGGGCGGCGGGCGGCGGGCTGTTCCCGGCAGCGCCTGTCCCCGCTGGCGGCGCCGCTGCTCACTGACAGCCGCGGCGCCCGCGCTCCGCGCTCGCCGGCCCCCTCCGGAACCTACCAACTCCGCCCCCCCGCCCGCCCCCCGGTCCCGCCGCGTCCCGCCGCGATCTCCGCGCTCCCCCGGGCCGGGCCGGGTCGCGGCGCGCAGGCGGGCAGGGCAGTCCGGCGCCCCGTGTGCCGCCCCGCCGCTGGGACGAGCGAAGCGCTCCCGGCGCGGTGCCCACCCCGCGGCGAATGGACCGCGCCGGGCCCCGGCCCTGGCCCGCTGCCCGCGCCCGGGCGGGGCGGGGCGGGGCGGGGGAAGCCCCGGGGAAGGGCGGCCGGAGGGTCCGGCGGCCCGAGCGGGGCAGGGCAGGGCAGGGCAGGGGGCCGGGAGCAGCGGGGAGCCTGCAGAGCTGCCCAGCCGTGCTTATGGGCAGGGCGAATCCCTCCCCTCCCTCGGCCTCATTCGCTGCTGAGCGAGGTGTAGATGGAGCGGGGGGCGCGGTGGGGGCCGGGGGGCGTTCGTGCACAGAGGGAATTTGAAACGGCGATGCACAGCCCTCACTCCGTAGAAGAGAGAGCTGGTGCCGCGCTCTGTTTGACAGGCAGCCCCCAAACTCCCGCCCAGGTTTTTATTTTTAATCTCGCCTAAGGCAGGATGCCGCGGTTTGACAGCCGTGAGTCAGTGTGAGCGCCTGTGGGGGCTGCTGGAAAGGAGGTCCCGGCAGCAGCGGCGCTTCGGCTCGGAGGCTGCGAGCGTGACTGCGGTGCGGTGGATGTCTGCAGGAGGCTGAGCAGCGCGGCCGTGCCGCGGCTCGGCGAAACAGGGCGGGCAGCAGAGGAGCAGAGGTGATGGGATGTGGTGGCTTTCTTGGCATAATTATGTTTTGCGTCTGTTTCAGTCAGGCAACAAGCGTAGTGACGACCTAGAGGACAATGGAAGTTGCGAAATGGAATAACGCCACTATTGTCCCGTGAATCTTGAGAGGACTTGGGGCTGACGTGTCCTTTAAAGGCCACCATTGTGTGTCCCAGAAAGTACATGACACAGATTACAGATGTAGCATTGCTGCTGATTTCATTACAGAGCATACACACATGCTATGAGAAAATATATAGAGACTATATATATATATAGTCTTTCTTAACAGCAATAGCCAGTCTTTTTGTTTGATACAAATCTGTGTAAATCGATCAATCAAAACGTAGACTTGGTGCTTAGGGACATGGTTTAGTGGTAGACCTGGCAGTATTATGTTAATGGTTAGACTTGATGGTCTTAGAGGCCTCTTCCAGCATTAATGATTTTATGATTCTATGAAGCAGCGCTTCATTCATGGAGAACAGTGAACCAAGAATTTGTTTTTCTTAAATGCCAAGCTCAGATATCATGAAAGAGGAAGAAGAGAGAAGACTGCATTAGGAAATAAATGCAGTGGATTTCTTTCAAGCCACAGGTCAGAAAACCTGCTGGACATGCTCCTTCAAAAGATAATACTTTTCTGCATCATCCTGTGCAGAAATGTGTGGGGTTTTGTGGTTTTGTTTTTGTGGGTTTTGAATGTTTCTCTTTTTTTCAGAACCAGAAGCAAAGATTGTAGAAAGAGTTCTCTTCATGCATTTTTACTGGTAAAAAAAAAAAAAAAAAGAAATGCCTGGAAATGCATTGTTCATTCAGTTTTAAAAATATTCAGTGTAGGTCAGTCAGCTGTGGGCAGTCTTTGATAATGCAAGTTATTTTCTGAAGGAAACAGCTTTTAGTTTTCTTGTTGAGATTCCACTGAAGCCTGACTTAAGCAGTCATTTAGGACACTCAACATTTATCTATATCTATCTATCTATCTATCTATCTATCTATCTATCTATCTATCTATCATCTATCTATCTTCTATCTATGTGTCTGTGTGTATATATAAACCTCCCGGCATATAGGGGCCTTTTGTGAAAAAGGATCTTGGGGGGTGGTGCTTTGCAATTTGTAGCAGCTACATTATTGATAAAAGGCTACAGTGAAAAGGTGAAACTCACTATAAATCTATATACATGTCAGTGAGCATGCATTTTCGTCCAAATTACTGCAATGCTGGTGACAACTAAGATTGTCACTTAAATCGACATTTGGATCCCATTTTATGTCTAAATTTGTCTTTTTGGCTATAAGATCCCTGGCAAGTGGTGCTTATTGCTGATACCTTCAGGCACCTGGAAGTGTACCCACTTCAGTACAGAAGATACTAAAACAATGCTGCCAAGTGTTATTTGAAATTGTGAATTTTAACAAGGCTAACTATCCACCTCACAAAATAGCCCAGCAACTAAATTTCTAGCTTTATTCTTGGTATACTTTTATGTACTCTGAGTTATCATGAAAGCTTATTGTCACAATTTGTTTTTGAAAGAAAAAGCCTTTTTTGAAATTATAGCATGAACACTATTTGAAAAAAAGGAATAACGTTTATTAAATCATACCATCACTGAATAAATTCTCCAGTTTCCCCGTGTTTATTCTACAAAGCCTCAATGATAAGCTAAACACGTTTAACCACTTAGTTACACAACAGACAGTTCTTCCAGATGTCATCCAAGTACATGAAACTCAGCTGCTATATTTCCTAACAGTCCCCATCCACTTGCAACATTACTCCAGAAGAAGCCCAGTAGCCTCTATCTCTTCCACCTTCCCCCCACAAGATGTACCAGCAGAACCAACTAGCGCTTGTATTTATTTCTTTCCTTTGGAGAAAAGTATATGAGCTCCATTCCTTCACCTCTTCTACGCTAAATAGAACCTGTGTCACTCAAGCAGTTTCCATCTCCACACCACCCTTGTTTTGTAGAGGTCAGGAAAGGCCTCTGCAGCTTTTTAAGTTGAGAGTGTGCTCAGTTTACACACTTGAGAGTATGCTCTATATTTAAGGAAGTCAATATTTTGTTTGGGATTATCACTTGTTTGTATTATACATGACAGGACTGCAAAACAGAAGTCTGCTAGCTTTCCAGCACAGGTGTAAATTAAATAGTATGCCTATATTCTGCTTTAAAGATTAGATAATACTCTAGATTGAAGTTATCTTTGATTTCCATGTGTGTTTTGAAGTATGTGGAAGTTCTGGTGGAACCGATAGCAATTTATTAGCATTAATTTATTATCACACAAAAGAAGACAAACTCCTAATTTTTAAAATATATGCAGAAAAATTGCATATCCATAGAGAAGAACAAGTTATTTCAGATAGATAAAATGTCTTGCAACGACAGCTGAAGTGTTGAGCTAGTAAAAGAAAATTGTGAAGGGATACACATTTATTTGAAAGCCAAAAATATCACATATACTACTTCATATTTTGATGGATTTGTCTGAGCTATGCTGAATCAGTCTTACCTCACCAGTTCATCTCTAATGACCTTCAGTGGTATAGACTACATAACCCAACTGAAATCTGTTCTTGCATGTGGAATAAACACTTTATTACAAAATGCAGAAGTTTCCGTTCTTTCTGATGTACAAAACATCCAGTGCAGTAGCCTCCCAGAGTAAGAAATGCTCTATTTAAAATGACTGTGTGTATAAGCAGGGTAAATGAAGTCTTCAGGCTTGAAGGTTTCATAAACTTAACATATATAAAATTTTAATCTAGATTTTTCCAGTAATGCTATTAATGCATATGAAGTGGTATACTTTATGGTATACTGACAGAAAACAGGTGGCTAGGTTTCATCCAATAGTAGAAGGGAAAATTACTACTGTAACTTCTGCTTTTTTTTCCAGGGTTTTCTGGAAAGGATTGGTGGCATATGTCTTTTGCTGCTTCATAGGATACTGCAGCTATTGGTGGCTGTGCAATTAACCTCAAACTCACATAACATTTTAACCAATACTTTTGTAGTTCAATATGTAATACTCTCATGCCATGGGAAGTGTCTAATGAAATTTTATACATAGCTACATCTAAAATTCAAAAGGATATAGGGAAGCAACCATGTTAGCTCAGATGAATCTATAGTTTACTAGGAGACTACGTATGGTATTGCTGAAGACAACCAGTGCTATAGTCAAAGGAGTTATAGCATATTCCTTCTTTCTTTACTTTTTTTGACCTTGTGAAAAAGTAACACTTGCAGGCTTTGCAAACTGATTTTTAAATCCCTTGCGTGTATATTTAAGCATAAGCTTCTACTAACTTTTCTATAAGCAGATCAGATTTAAGTGCTCTAAAATTCTTCCTGAAGCTATTAAAATGGTAACAAGATGTTTTATTTACAAAATTACATGTTAACTCATAGTTATTTTCTAAACTTTGGAATTTCTCATGTTAAGTTTGTCTAATCTTCTCAGAAAAATATATCTCCAAACCACATTCATTTAGGTAATTTTACTTCTTGTTGCTGATATTTCAAGTACTCCCAGTGAAATTCCTGGCAGTCTCTGTGCGGTTTAATAGAAAACAACAAATCTTTTGTTTGTCCAAATGTTACAACTGTGATGTTTTTATCATAATGTGCTTGATCTGTACAAGCCAGTGTAAATTTATATTGAGTGTGCCCTTTATGATTATGAACAACAAAATTATCCTTCCCTGAGGCAAGATATGTTAATAAAAAACCCCTCAAACCCCTGAAGTGGATATTCAGACATATAGAACATGCCACAAAACACATCAGATAATTCAATCTCTAGGCTGATTTATAGAAACCTGTGAGCGCATTCCTGTTAGTTTCTCAGCTGCTGTAGCAGTGCCTGATTGTGTAAACAAACCATAGGAAAGTAAAATAATCCCAGAAAATCAGAAACAAAGCAGATGTAGAGTATAAGAAATAGAGGCTACATCCATATATCCTTTTCTTTGTAGACCAAGCTCTAGACCTGAGCCTAAATGTCCTTCACTGAAATTTCCTTTATACACTTTTAGATTCACATTCAGGGCAGTGAAGGAAAAAGTACATATATATATAGTTCCATAGCATAAACACAAACTCACAGTTGCTTTCAATGGAAATCTGCAGGATACATTCTTCGGTGTGCATCCTGTAACATGGTGTGGCAGCATCAATCAGCTCACATGAGACACCTGAGTTCCTCAAAAGTCATGATCTCAACATGCTAGAAGTGAGTGTATCAGCACTTCTTTAAATCCACCTTGATAACCTTTTCTGTGAAGAAAGTGGGCATCATGAGCATCATATCTTCTTTATTTTTACACGTGGAGGGAAGGGAAGCTGTTCTTTATCTTTTCTCAAAATAGGCTTCCCCATAACTCAGTTTGCACACAAGAAAGACGGGATGGATATAGACAAAGAGAGGGCTTATGTTAGAAGAGATCTTTGATGATCTCTGCTGTCTTGAGTGTGCCATATACTTCTCTAGGAGTTGTCACACATTACTTCCAAATCCTCAGTTTTTGAATGTATTACTAATTTTTTTTTTTTTTTTTTTTTTTTGCAAAGGTATGTAGTGGTAAGGGGAATGGGCTTTAATCTGAAGGACGGTACATTTAGATGACATATCAGGAAGAAATTCTGTGCTCTAAGGGTGGCAAGGCATGAAGAGGTTGTTCGAAGAGGTTGTTCAAAGAGGTTGTGGACTCCCCATTCCTGAAGGTGTTCAAGACCAGGTTAGATGGGGTTTTGGGCAACCTGGTGTAGTGGAAAGTTCCTTGCCCATGGCAGATGGGTTGGAACTACATGATCTTTAAAGTCCCTTGATATTCTCTCCTTATACTAATTTGAGTAATGCCAGCCCTAGTACAGTGAGGTCCTGGCTCAGTAATAGTGCTAAGAACAGTGCTTAGCCTTTCACAGGACGTGTTCAATACCATGCAAGGCTGGGCTGAAAAGACTATCATCTTGGGTTTTCATGGTCTTAAATCATGAATATAGGTCCCTAGTAGAAACAGTTTCTTACAGCATTGCCAGTACCTAACTGCTGTACCCACAGGACATTGTATGCTGCAACAGAGTAAACAGGAAGAACAATCATGCAAAAGCAGACATCTAAAGAGGAACATAAAAGTCAAGGTCCCTATGTGACTCTCTTGATAGTTGCTCACAGCTGTAAAAAATATGAGGAAATTCATCATGCCTGACCGCGCCCCCCCTCCCCCCCGGCCCCCCCCCCTTCCCCGCCCCCAATAAAACAACAAGGCAAAGATTTGAATTCTTGCCAGACTACTTGGCCTTCATAGTGGGTTCAAGACTATTGTAGCATTCTGCAGTCGTTCCTTGATGTTTGTGAAGCTATGGCAAACACAAGCGCCCATTGCTCAGCAGATGGAAAACGAAACCTTCATGCTGGTAGTTTGGGTATAGTATTGTGGTGAGCAGATTTCTCCATAAGGAACATGGCACAGGAGCCATGTTTTTCTTTATGTTGGCACATAAAGAAAATGGATCATAGAGAGTGTGGCCAATCAGATGTGGCTCATTACACACTCAAATAGTAGATTAAAACTATAGAAGAGAAACAAAATGCAGATGTTTATATTAGACTGGTATTTTCTGTGAGGGCAAATCATAAGAAAATGCTAAAAGAGTAATGACTAGTCATACAGAAGTCTTAATCACATAGCATGACCATTTAATTCTGCTGTTCAGTGATTACTTTCACTTCAAGAAATTGGTACAAATTTAAGTTATATGATTTTACATTGATAACAATAGAATTCACTGCTGTTTTCCTCCATTGTATGCTGGCTTTAACACTCAGTTTTAAGGAAGTTACAATGCTGGGCATATGGAATAACTGGATGGTGAGTGAGGCCCCTGAAGTTTAAATTGAAAACAGCTGGGATACTTTTCCAATATCATTGTTAAAATACTCATATCCAATTAGATATATGTTTGTGGGAGAACAAGGAATGGGAATAAGGAAAACTTCTGTCAAAATAAATGCTTTCACTTTTACAGGCAGTTACAAAAAACAACAATAAGAGATTTAAATATCTATTGATGTAGATACCAAGCTATAGATAGCTAGGAAATATGATAGCAGGAATATTCAAATGTGAGTAAAGAGAAGGAAATCATAACCCAAAAGTTCATTATCAATCTGAAACCCACCCATAACAGAATAGATTCTGTTAAACAAAGCAATACAGTGCATGAGTCAGCTCCATGTTTTGAGGAGAGGGAGCAGGTGTCACTCTCTCTGTAGTAGTAGGACAGTACAATGGGGCACTGCCTGCTGTGTCCTCCTGCAGTGTTGCAGATTTGAGCTTGGAAACTGATCTCTGTGTCTTCTTGTCTCTCCCTGATTTCACTGAACTCAAATATGAGCAGTCAGTCTTATAACAGAGAGAAAATAGTGTGGGGCGAGGGACTCCTATGTTAATTATTAACTGATCACTTAGTTGAGAAATTGAATAACCTTTGCAAAGATGCAGGTGATCTGCCTAATTGTCAGAGGAATGCTCTATGACATTGCTCCAAAGAGGTTGAAAATAAAGTCAACTGAAATTGGGCGAGTCATGACTAAACATCTGATCTTGCAGATTCTCAGCACAGTCAGCATTTGACAGCCAAATCTCTGAAGGTTACACCATCTGCCAGGACTCAAGGGAGAGAGCATGGTTCTCCTCTGCAATAGTGTCTTTCCCAGATCAGGAGGGCTCTTAGTCGATCAAGATTCAAAAACTAAAAAAAAATTAAACTTTCTGTGTTTTTCAGTGTCACTTTTGGAGGCAACTGCGTGCCAAGGAGGATGAGGTGTGACTGCAGCACTGAGGACCGGAGTAAGGAAATAGTTGTGGATAGGGAAGATAGGAGTAACAGAACATTGTACAACGCAAAGGAAGAGAAAGGAGTTAAAAGAATGGATAAAGTGTCTTTAGCTACCAAAGTACAGCTCTTTCAGAACATCAAGAAGCTCATGCTTTCTAATAGACTTGTGGGCAAACGTCTGGTATTTGACACTGGGGCGCGTGCTTATCCTAGTCCTTAGCTAAGACCCTCAGCTCTTGGGCTATGGGTAATAACCAAATGTCTAACAACTCTCATAAAAGGTAAGCTTTGAAACTCAGGGGTGTTAGGATACTCACAATGTTTGTGGCACACTTCAGCAAGTGATTCCAGAAGAATGTTAGTCCATCTGTAAAAGAATAGCTTCAATATTAAAAATATCAGATGGTTTAGATTTAAATCTAATGGTTTTAGTCAAAACTGGAAATAACCTGCATGATGGGTTTTTTAATCTTTGGTTTTAGAATGCCTTTAAAAATCCAGGAAGTATTACTGTAAAAGTTACAGAGTCAGTTTGTCATGAGTTGAAAATCACAGCATCATGGCTGCCTATTGAACTTTATGAAACACTGCCCAATTTAGATTTTGATCACAAACCGTTTTTTCCAACTTCCCAAAGAAGTTTTGTTTTCATACTGCTTTTTTGAAAACTTTGTTTTGACATATTCCACATCCTTCAGTAAAAAGGAAAGCTCAGAAAGAAATCCTGGATATGCTATACATGACAGTCCTTTTTCCTATTGACCTTAGGAGTGTAAGGATACTGCCCAGATTTCTTTTTTTTCCAGTAGTTTTAAACCCATCATGTTACTATCTAGTCACTAGAACAAATTAAAAACATTCTTCTGACTAAAAAAACAGTGCCAAATAATGTTGTGCTATAAATCAATATTATTCCTCAATGATGTGACCTATTGTGTTATCCTTTTTCTTTCTGTCTTCTCTAGAGCAAGGTGATGTGGCACAATTAAAAAAAGATAAGAGCAGAAGGACATTCTCACGTAATCTTTAAAGGAATGGCATTCTTAAGAATATAATTATGTCTAATGTTTGTTGGATGCACATGGCACATTATTTTACTTTCTAATAAAGTCTGTCTTCACATTCACTTAGCTCTGCAGTATCACAGTGAAGAGAGCTATAAGGCTGCCTAGATAGAAAGGCAGACACATACATTGAAAAAAAGAAGATTCTGACGTATTTTGTTTCAGGAACTTTTGAACAGGCAATGTAAGAAACTAAAACACTGCACTTTCAGTTTAACAGTGCCCATTTGTTCACACACACTATATCTAGCCTACACCTCTTGCCCATGGGTAATATTTACCATTATAGAAGAACATTATTTTGATATATCTCTGATAAACTGACCTTTTGTGTTGATGTTTTTGTAAGCATTTACAAAATCTGTTCCCTTTTACTTAGGTGATAAATACAGACAAATCTGGCCAATGAGGTGTTTGCTAATGTACCTAAAACCTTACAACACTGAGCCCTTATGGAATATTCCAACCACGTGTATTTATGAAATATTCTAGCTATGTGTATTTATGAAATAGTTTTGTTTAAGGGTGTACTCAGCTAAGGCTTTGCATGACCTTTAAACAAAATGGTGTCCTTGTGCTGGGTTCATTGCAAAACGAAAACATGCAGCATGGTAGGAGTCTCTGAAGCTTTGAAGGAGGTTCTAATACAGAGCGAGTGAATGTAACATGACAGATGCCCATTCCTCTGTGTTAGGGAGGTGGGAATTCGTGTTTTATCCTTGAGATGTTTGACATGTCAAAAAATATCTATCTTTCTGGGTAAACAACAGTGTAACAATTTAGATCATTCTTCTGTCCCTTTTTATTTATGCATCTTCACATTATAACAATTATGCACTGTTCTATTTCTGTTTTTCAGAAATATACCTTGTAACGATTACACCTCTGTTTGCATGTCCTCTGTTACTTTATATATATCTTCATAAGCCAGATTAATTCCAAATGTACTCAAATAAAGGCAATGGAATGAAATCAAATGGAATGAGAATTGACTAGCAAGTGGAATGTTAGAAAGGTATTCAAGGAACCAGTTATATATCTTCCGTTAGTCCAAAGTAATGCCTGTTATCAGACTGTGTGACTCCACAGAAACAAGATGATCATTTACTGAGCGCTTAGGACAAATGGCTGTACTTTATGTACCTGCCCCCAAGTGTAGCAGGTTATCCGCTCTAAATCTGAATTAAGCGGAGTATGTCATTTTATCATAAGACACCTTAGAGGTAAATATGGGATTAATATTTCCGTATAGATGGCATCACTCAAGGGTCGAAGCTTAGCAGAGTTCTTGTCATTGAAGCTTAAAATGTCAAGCATTATCTGTGTCTATGTTTATACAAACTCTTTCCCAGAACTCAGAAACTGTGTATTTTATAATAGTGTTGGGAATATGTAAGATGCTTTCTAATTTTCTGCAGACATCCAGCTAAGTTCCTGACCAAATTTCTGGTATGATATGAGATCTATTTTCTTCTGTAGTACAAATGCATACTTTTTCAGCAGGACCTCTAAAAGCTCTTATGAATGTTATTGGTCCTCAGTGAGCCTGCCAAGGCTTTTTACCATGAACAAGGAAACACGATTTTTTAAAATCAATATCAGGGAAGTATTTATTTTTGTGTGTTTTTTTTGTTTTGTTTTGTTTGTTTGGTTTTTTTTTCTTACTATGAGCAAAAAAGTAGGGTTTTTTTTTGCTTGTTTGTTTCTTTGGTTGGTTGGGGGTTTTGTTTTTAGTGTTTTTTTTTATTTTATTTTTTTTTTTCCCCATGAGCTAGGAAGTGAATCCTTTTTCACAGGAAGCAGTTACAAACTTCTGCAAGTAGATTTTCCTCATCTTCTGCAGTGTTTTTTCATATAAGATCTGAAAAGATCACAAAACTTATAAAGTGCCTGTTGTGTGCATTATGTGTGCAGGATATGCTCTACATCAAAATTTCCATGATACTTTCCCTTCATCTACATTGAAGAGCTTCTGTGTTGTAGAAATTACTAAGACTGTAGGCACAGTACCTCAATGCAACATCTCACTCAGTCAGGACATAATGGCATTACAAGGTCTGCAACAGCTGCTGCAGAGATATATCCGTGACTCATCTGAAATCCTACTATGAATAAAGCACTAAGGCAGCATCATAACCTATTCTGCTGGCCAAAGAAAAATGCCAAGTATAAATAAATCTATAATAGAGTGCAAATGTAGTGGAAGGTTGATAAGATTTCAAAGAAATCAAAAAACTCTAACTATTATCCCAGAAAAGGAAAATTGAAGGAGAAATGAAAAAAACCCATTTTCTTAAAGTCTTCTATTTCCACTTCTCTTTTAGTTCTCTAGAGATAGCAGCATCTATTTAGATACCAGCAGACTAATCTAATGTTTGTCTGAGGGAAAAGGACCATAAAATGAAGACTACCAAGTGAAATTGTTGTTATGTCAGATGTTTGGAAATTAAAGCAGGTGATTATTCAGGTTTTGAAACACCCAACAGTATTCAACATGTGTGAAGTTTAACTCTTTCATTTAATGTCAGCTGCAAAACCTTCATCGGTTTCCCCAATACCCATTTACATTCTGTATCTCTTACCAAGCTGATTTGATGCATACAAGGTTATAAAGATAAGCTTCCTTTAAGCTAACAAATTCTCACTTTTATACGTTCTGTTAATTCTTAGACATTACGATGCTGAAAAGGAGGCTCTTCATATTCAGAGAAATACCTGCTATAAGCTTATATCTGGAGAAATCACTTTGGCTTTTACTTTTCCTTGCAGTGCTCTGGAATAACTGAATTCAGTGTTACTGAATGTAAAGATCAGCATTAATAGAACCGAATGCAGTTTGTACAATGTCTCAATTTTAATAAGGTTATTTTTGGCTTTAAAACCCACTGAGATGGTGATCTATTTATATCTCAGCAGTTTAACGCACAGCTGCAGTGTGCTTAGGACCCAGAGAACTGAGTGGTCTTGAACCCAAATGGAACTCTATGCAGAACTGATTTAATGAGAAAGTATAATTTGCCAAAGAAAACTGCAAGAAAAACAGGAAAGAAAATATGTTTTTTTCTAAATTGGATGCTTATCTGGGAAAGAGGAGGGAGAAAAGTAAAGGTGCTTCACTCTCTGTTGTGGAGGAGCAGCATGTGTCCAATTGACAGCGTTCCCATTTTATTGTTTTCTTCAGTAAGCTAGAGGACAAACATGAATTTAGCTCTAGATAATGCCTCTCGTTTCCTGCAGTGATTTCCACAATTGTCTCTTTACCAGTAAAATGTAGCCGCTAATAGCTTTTGGAAACAATTATAAAATTCTTAGTTTAGAACAAATGAATAGCACTGCTTACTTTTCATTCTTCTCTAGTAAAGGAGCAAATATAGAAAACTAAGTAAAACAAGTTTTAAAAATAACAATCTCTAAAATTATGTGTTATTTTACAGTCATGCTAAGCATTTCCTGTATATTTATGGAGAATCATTTTAGTTGTGGAGATGAGTTGACTTCAATGATTGGCAAAGTTGCATAATTTACTCAGCGTGCAGGAATCAAACACAAACTGCAAAAAGCAATGACTCAGCATTCAGCACATGACCTTTGCCTTATTTTCCTTTCCCAAGGGAAATGTGGCAATGAAAGTAAATTGATTCCTTTCTTACATAGGGAAGGAGCAGAGAGGAACAGAAAACTTTTCAGATTCCTGCATATAAAAGCAAGGCCCCCCACCCTGCTCTCAGTTTTCATGTGTGTAGCTAGCAGTCTGACACCCAGCAGTCTCATTCTTACTGCCTTCCTCTTCCCAATGAGAACTACCTGTTGCCACCTGGAAAGAAAAATGTAGCCTCTGCTACAATGACCATACTGGGGTGTCAAATATATTCTGGTAGTATGATCACAGGCCACACATGGAAGGCAAAGATAGATGCAGGACCCATCTAAAGGGGAAGCTGCATTGTGCATGGTACAAATGTGTTGGTCAGTGCAAAGCTCCTCTGCTTCAAGAAATGTTTGCTTGCAAAAGGCTGAGACAGAGCCTCTGAAAGCTGGATTCCTGTAGTAATGCCTGAAGAGTTGAGATAAAGCTAAGGAGACACATACACTAATTGGATTCTCGTTGATTGCACAAGAACATTATCTTTACTTAGCTTTGCGATTAAATCATTCTGAGGATGGGGATGCTGCCACTGAAAAAGCACCAGTTATAAACTGCATTTGACAGGTAATAATATTGATATTATCAGTTGAAGTCCCTGCCTTTGCACACACAGAGTAAAAGAAGCAGTCCTGAGCTTAAAAACAATCTCTGACCCAATCCACAGTTTTAGCTCTTTTTTTCTGTAAAATGAGAATTTGATTTTAGTCCTGTACATGAAAATCCTCTGCTTCTATGGAAGACAAATGTCCAATTATAATGCTGCACTATTTTTGAAAATAATACAAGCTTCAAAAGAAAAAAAAAATTAGCTGACAACAGTGATTATTTCATACTTAATAATGGCACAGAAAGAAAAAAGCCTTTGTGAGTGGTCATTTACGAAACTGAAGCAACACATTCATTGATAGTGTAAAGGGGAGTACTGGGAACCCCATGATATGCTGGTAAACACTTTCAAAAATATTTGTATAGGAAACTCATTCATTCCCTATTCTGCAGCATTGATGAATTATTCAGTTTATCCTGTTTGAGGACACAAATATTGGATGCTATGGGAGGACATAGTATGGTATTTATTCATTTATTTTGATGCTTGACAGGCTTCAAGTTTGCTTTTCCAGAATGCCAAATATTATTGCCTTAGTTCCTGTATTTTGCTTCTTACCACTGAGTTTACAAAAACCTCCATATGTGTTTCTACTTGATACATCTTCTGAAATGAATCAAATAAAAAAAGTTTGATATTTAAAAAAGCTATTGTAGACATTCTGTCTCAGATATTAACAGTAGTTGTCAGCCACCAAATAATCACAGCTTATCTGGACTCTTTTCATGTCTCGGAACACTTTCATTAGGTTTTAAACCTTTTTAATCTTGATCTTATATCAACAGTGATGTAAAGTTCAAACTGACATGTGTTTATGAACTGAAAAAAAATCCATACAATTTGATGAACTGTCTGGCAAAGTATTGAATGAATACTCATCATTTGGGTGAAGAAAGTATGGCTGACTTTAAAGTGCTTGTGGGATTACCAAGCAGTGCCTCATGGCAGAGATCTTTATCTTTGTCTCAGCGCTGCAGTCCTTAGACTCAATGCATTGGACATTCTTTTTAAAACAGTCTATGTATTTTATAGAATACCCATTTCAGTTCTTATTTCACCAAGAAATGCATAGTGTATTGGTTCAAAGCCACTATTTATATGGTTAAAGTGAAGATATCACTGCTCTGTTGAGTACCGTTCTTACTAAAATTGTGCCCTGATTACAGTGAGAGCAAAAGGGATGCAGTGAAGACCTTATACTACACAGTTGAAATGAGAGATGTCCTTTACCTGGTGCAATTTTTTTTCTGCAGTCCTTTACCCTACCTCTGCAGCAGGCATTTGAGTGGCCAAACAGCAATGCTACCATATTGGGAGCTCCTCCATTCTCCTGCTGTGCTGCAATTATGCTGCCTCTGTGCAGCCACAGCCAGCCAAGCAAATAGAATTGTCACCTGGATCAAGAGTTAGGCTGCTGACAAAAAGACCAGTAGTTTTCCTAAGCACTTGCCTTATAAGAAAAAAAGCTGTCCTTTTCTCCCCCCTAGAAACATCTCTCATTCTCAGTGTGTGCTTAATCTGTCATCATCTTCTTGTAAAAAAAAGTGAGGATTGTTTGACCTGACATAAATCCTGCCTCTGGAACAGCAAGGTGAGTTGGCTGAAAGAGTTCCTGTCAAAAATAGTTTTCTGATAGAATCATAATATGAATGCACCTGCTTATTCTGAAAATATATGGGAAAACATGCATATCAGGAAAGTGCTTGATAATTCTACAGATTTAATCATATAGGAGTATTTAGTATCTAACCAACAATCCACCTGAAAATAAAGTGAAAAAATAATATATGCGCATGTACCAGTTCATCAGATATGAACAACAGTTTCTCCACAGTCCTTTTCTCTGGGCACCTGCAGGGCAGCTTACTTTCCACCCTGGGAACTGCTACAGATACATCCCAGCTGTCCCTGCCCTCCCAGGTCTCCCTAGCACCATTTCCAGACTCATATCTTTCTTCCTGAGAGCTTCTTCTGTCTCAGCAGGAGAGAAAGGACAAAGCCTGAACCCTCAAAACAGGGTATAAAACAGCTTTTGTGTGTGTGCATCTTTGTGTGAGACACAGGAGATACAGGCCCATATATTTGAATGAAAACAAAGAAGGAAATAATGTCAGATGATTTTGTGTGCCCAGGTATGTTAATTATTAGAGACAAAAGAGAAAAGGAACACAGTTTCAAATAAAGTACTGCTTTCAGAGGTATATTTTGTAAGCATTGCTGTAGATACAGCTCTGATGCTATAATTGTATATTAGTCTGGAAATTCTTATTTATGTGGAGAAGAGGAAGGGAATGATGGATGCTTTAATGCAGATAGTTTTCCCTTTCATGTTTACGAGTAGGCCTTGAATTGTCCTCCAGGGACTTACATCATTATAATTCTACTTGACCTGAATCTTCCTTGCATACTTTGATTTTATGACACCATTAAGTTTATTTGGCAATGGAGTTTTTTTGATTCTAATTACTTTTCTTGTCTGTGTTATTTTCACAAAATGAGACAGAGACTGGAAAGAAAAAGAAAAGTAACCATAAAAGTCCCAATACTTTCCTGATGGTTTGTTTCATTTAGCCTAACAACTCCATTGTGAAGTACATTTGTGAACAGTGTTGGACTTGGATGGAAAGAAGTCTGAGTTATCAGTCATGTGACACATTAACAAACCTGCTTTAAGCATGTAAGAATGCAAGACTGCACAGGATCCATGTAGATCAAATTTTATTTTCTATAGAAGAACTGAAATATTCTTAGGCTTTTTCCTACTTGATTGTTTTTTCCCCATCAGAACACCAACATCTTGATGAATGTGTGATTTTTACAGAAATGCATTGCTTTGGTTATCTTTCTTTTTCTTTTTCTCCCATCACTAAACGATACTTGATGCATCTAATGTAATAAATGTTTTTAACAAGATGTCGATCATGCATTTTCTAACCTTGCCTAATTTTTATCTATCTGTGTTTTCTCTTTTTATGTGCTGTTGTTTGGTGGTTAAGTTTAATTAACTCATCTTGTGGGAAACTTCTCAAATTATGTCTGCTAGCAAGGATAATAATTCTTCCAGATAAACTGTCTTTTGTAAATCAGAAGATAGCAAAGGTATTTACTTATCACTTAATGGTAAAAGATATGCTGATTTCTTCCTTCTGGGCCACATGTTCCAACTTCATGAGAATGCCTACCTTCTTTTCTTAAGAAAACTTTTTTTTTACCCCTTCTCCTAGAACACAGGGGAAAAGTTGGTCAAATGACCCAGTTGTTTTGGTCGGGCTGTTGATTTTGCTTTCTTTTTGGAGGACACATTTTAAGTTTGTGTACTGTTATATAATTTTCATTCTCATTTCCTGTATTTTATATGGGAAACTTCTCTTTTCCCTGAAAAAGCATTTTATTGTTCATCAGTTTCTGCTTTCGTAAGAAAATATAGTTATATACTTTACCAAATGGAAAAAAAAAATACAATGATAATTGGAAAGTGTAAGCCTCAGTCTAGAAATTCAGGATCAACCTGAACTTCAAGAATAGTGTTTTTTCCTTAACTCCTGGCTTTGTCTGGTTGCTCTTTTATGGCCTGAGAAGCTAAGGTAGTAGGATAGCATAGTTCTGTCTCCCAAACATAATGGTAGTAGCCATAGCACTGAAATTCAGTTATAATTGGGCGAATGGCAATGTAAAGAGAAGAAAAAAACATTTTTAGACAAGTTTAAAAAATCTGATTAAAATGGTTTTGTAATGGTTTATATGCCAAGAGAAGGGGAGTAATATTAGACTTAATCTTCTATTTTTGGCTGCCTAGTTTCTAAAAATACCAAAAACTCTCCTGACAATATGACAAAGAATTGCAATTACATTTACATGTCTCTTGAAAATGTGTGGGTTGATTTTTTGGTTTTTTTTTTTTTTTTTTTTTTTTTTTTTTTTAATCTTCTTTGCATTAGAAAAGGTCTTCCTACAAAGCACTGCTTTCACAGGTAAGTAGTAACCACATATGATACAGAAAGTGTACTGATGGCATTGCTGATGCGCAGCAGAACAGGCAAAAAGCAGAAGCAGACATGGTGCGTTGCTCAGACTCCCCTGGGATTAGAAAAGAAACATTTCACTCAGTGTTACAAGAGCAGATTTCTAGCCCTTAATTATAGAAGTGCTGAGCCTTCTTCATTCTTTAGGGCTTATTTTGTTTTCAGGGAGAGTGGTGGAATTTGGCTTTGGTGTCCAAACTTCCCTCAGGGTCTGTGTATCACGTGAAATGCTGGACATGACGCAACTCTGTAGATAATTTGAATGATTCTGTCCCCTGGGGTTAAATCAGCACAGGTGTGACTGTCCACATAGAAAGTTGTATTTAAGCCTTTGTACCCATCTCCCAGGTGAAGTGCATACTACAGATGCAGTCTGTTTCTCTGATAGGTACTGCATAGGGAACAGGGGAAAAGGTACTTGGAGCCATTTAGTCTGTACTATCACTTCCTTAACGTCTTTTCACTATCCCACATGCAGCAGCATGGTTACAGATTATTTTTTTTAAAATTCAGAACAATTTAGTAGTTCTGGTGCATTTAAGTTCTTTACATTTGGAAGATGGCAAATCTGCTTCAGTTCGTTCTTGGGTGGATAATAAATCTCCGTAACAACAATAATTAGAAAAATTGGAAGAATGTTTGGTTTTGTGCCACTCACTTTTATTTTTTTTTTTTGAAAACCCTTTCCCTTGCTGTTTGCCTTCTGTTTTTGTTACAGACTCTAATGAGAACAGAGACCTTGATGTTCCAGGAGGAGGATCTCAATCACTAGGAAATTTGGGATTATACAGCTTGGGTTTGTAGTGACACTAACCCTATCTTCTGAGCCAGCATAAGGTCTATGACATTCAGTTCAACCGTTAAATTTCAAACCAGCAGCATTATCTGTGTAATTTTTTGATCTTAGTCAATAAGCACAGTTGCTATAAATTCTATCTTTTGTATTGCTTTTCCTTTCTAGATTAGCTGTATCATTCTAACCACTCAGTCATTCTTGGCATCACAGTCACACTTCCTCTGTCTCCCTGTCCCTGAAGAGACTTATATGTAAACATTAAATTAGTGTTAAGTGAGGAATAATTTGAAATGTCTAGGAAATTAAATTTTAAACACTGATCTAAGTTATTGCCTCTATGTCAGACATTACCCACATTACTTAGAGCAATTCTCTGCCATCTCACATCATGCAGCACCACAGATTACTGGTTTGAATGCATGATCATTAAAGACAGGAGGATGGGAGAGACAATAATGCCTTAGCGCTTTTTTCATCTATCAGCTCCCCAGCCAATAAGACACAGGAACTGTACTCCACACTGCAGAAAGACATGGGCTAATGCAGATCTGTGCTCAGCCTTCTGTTACAGTCTACAGTATTCCAGCTACCTCTTTTCTCCCTATCCACAGTCAGCATGCAATTTTAGGCCTAATATTTTTTGATTTTATGTACTTGTTTTACTTATATATATTATGAATTTCACACCTGTACACCGGATTTCTGAAGAAAAGATCTAATATGAAACAAAGCTTCCCGTAACAGGTAGTTCCGGAGGCTGATAGGAGGGACAGAATCTAGTAACCCTTGTATTACTGCAACAGCTGTGTTACATGTCATTGTGTTATAGCAGTGTCATTGCCATACTAACCTGCATTTCATTACTCAGATAATTTTTTTTCCTGCTCAGGGTATTGCTGCACCATTTCATGTAAGTACGAGTGAAGATTTAGGGTACTCTTATGTTTCGCTTCCTCTTATTTCTCTGTGAGAAGAATTCATGATTGCAGTGTTATGGCTGTTATTGCAGTGTTATGATCCAGACAAAGGGCAGGGAAAAGCAGTACCATGGACCTGACCTAGATGTAAAGTGTGGCCTTTCATGTAACTTGACAGGAGCATCTGAGCAAAAGAGGTGGCATGCTTCCTTCAGTTAGACTACTCATCTATTTTAGCTGTTTAGGATAGTACTTTTTCATTTGTGTTTGGTAGCACGAAAGCTATGGCTAGATTTTACCAGAGGAAAACTGAGTGCCCTGAGTACCAAGAGCAAAGAAATTGGACCAATCAATGAGTGTCACTCTGAAGGAACGTGTCACCTTGATGAGGTAACATGCAATAATATCCTCCACTCTAGTTTGATAAGATTTTATTTCCAGGTTAACTGTCTGGTTTTACACTAAAGGTCATCGCACGCTGTCAAACACTGATTTTTGACCTTTAAACATAGCTATATTCTGAGAGAGCTCTGCTGTTTAGTTAATAAGTTACATTTCCACAACTCTAATCACATTGAGGCAACCTGTGCTTGCAGGGGTCTACAAAAAAGACCAGGATTTGGGAATTTTTGTATTTGCAGAGTGTGTACTCCTTTAGATGTCTAAATAAAGAAATTAATGACAGAAAGTTGACTATTTTAAATCATCATGTTTTTTCTTTTTTCCTATGTTTACAAGGTCAACAGAAGGAATCAGAAAATACTGTGAGATGTAAACAATTCCAAAACTTTCCTAAGAGTCAGGTCTACAGGTTGGCATTGCTATATACTCTAGAAAGCTGACCTTGGTTAAACATTCTGTTAGTCTGCAGAAGACTGAGCAATTGCATTGCTGTAAACTGAGCTTGCTTCTTGACAAATTAGCTTTTGCAATATCTAGCCATACTTGTTTAAGTTAGAGGCTGTCCAGTGCAGGCTCCTTTTGCTCGGCTGGTATTCAGAAACATACAACTTAGAGAAACTTAGAGAAAGCTTTACCTCTTCACTTTCAGTTAAACCTATCCTTTAAGAAACTTTTTTTTTTTTTTTTTTTTTTTTTTTTTTTTTTTTTATGATTCAGACTTTCAACGAAAGCTACATATGACTGGGAGCAGTTTACTTTGAAAATGTTATGAGGAACAGAACTTCTCAGATTGCATCCTAAAGAATTAAGCTTCAGCCTTGGACACAAACAAGTACAACTTGTTTGTCCTGGTATAGCTCAGAAGCAAAAGGGCACAAGGAATTGTGCAAATTCAGCATCCTTGAGTACTAAGGGATGTGAACTTCCTGGTGGACCAAATATAAGAGTATCTGTCATGTATTTGATACAAGCTTTGTACCAAACAGTGACAAAGATGAGAATATTAAATTGTAATGCTACTCAAGCGTAAGCGAAAGGGGCAAACAGACTTTATGTAGTGTGCACTACTATGGAGATGGGGTAAATGTTGAAGGAGATTTTACTTCATGTCTAAACTTTTCTTTAATATGTATATACCAAAAAAGGAGGGGAAGAAGGAAAAAAACCAAACCTGTGATTCCTTATCCTATTCATTTTCAGTAGCTGCACAGAAAAAATGTGGTCACTGACTTTCAGAAGAAATCTATGGTGTAGACCCCATATTGATATGAATATAGTCTTCAGTATGACAAAAATCATTCACATAGAAGTTTTTCAGTTTTGGAGTGTGGATTCCATTCAAAGAAACTGCACAACCTCTTTTATTCCAGTCTCAGGTGAGTGGTTTTCCTCTTATTTCCAATTGAGTACATCTCCTTGATAACTACAAGATATAATTAGGTGCTATAACCTTAGAAAAGAATGTGTGTGTTTATTTTTTATTTTGTTGGAGGAGAAAAAGTTAAAATTACCCACTGTATACTTGAAAACACACATACTTATTAAATTCCCTTCTCTATTTTCTTCTGCTGTTTCTGCTTATGCTTAAAGATAAAGGAGTTAATATCTCACTAACTAGCTCTCTGAAGCTTGATAATCTCTGTGCTAAGGAGCTTCATGAAGAAAACAATGTTTTGATCTTGCCTGTTGATCAGTGTACCGACTGACTTTAGAAAAAATTTATAGGCCATTTTTTAAAAATTAACATAGTTGCATTATCAATTTAAGCCATTAATTACATTCTGCTCACTTGAATTTAAATGGTTTCATTTGGGCTGCTAACCATATTTGTCATTTGCATGTCTAATACAAATGTGAGATTTATGTGTTGCATTACATGATAAACCACTTCTCTGCTTCTGCAGTAACACACTTCAGAGCAGCACCTTACTCTTACTGTATGTTTCTTCAGAGAGAACTGTCTTTCCCTGTGGGTTTTCAGTGTCTGTAAGGCACTCATATACATCACTGAAAAAAAAGAAACATTACACCACTTTCTACAAAAATACCTTTCCCAATTAACTTCCCCATTCTTTCCGAGGTCTTTTTAGGTCAGATATTGCTATTTAAAAGTGAAATCTCTCTTTCACCCATGGCTCTAGCAAATGATCTGTTTGCAGAGAATCTGCTAGAAATTGCAGTAGAGGAAGAAATGTTCCCATAAAACTACAAAACAACTGCAGTCCCAGAATAACAATGAGCTCTGTGAAGCCCTTTCTTAGTTACCAGAATTGCTTGCCTTCCTACACTAGTCTACTGCAAGACCTGTGTATGCCATGTGCCATCTCCACCCAAGACATGCTATCTGTCCAGTTAAAGAGTCCTTCCTTGACAGTGATGGCTAAACTTCACTCCCAAATAATAAAGGCAGGAGTTTTTAATATAGCTGTAGTCCATTTGTTAACTATCCATCATAAGGAAAGATCTGCAGAATCCTAACAGCAGCTTATCATGGCTCTGTGTTTTCTGGAGGGAAAACAAATATATCACGCAGAGGGAATAAAGTGCTTTTCTCTGGTTATCATTCCACTCCAGGCTTTTGTGTCGCAGATTGTCTGGCAGACTCTCACAATTGTTTCCTCCTGCAGCTTCTGGAAATGATCTCTGCACTAAAGAGAAATATGCTCACAGCAGAGATGGGTTTTATTTATGGTATTCTTTTATGTTTTTTTTCCATTTTCCCATTAACTGATTTTTAACTCTCACTCTCATATGTATGAACATAATTTCTGTCAAGACTTGTATGGTGCTCTAGGTAATTGTTGATATGCCTGAAATCTGTGTCCTATTAATGTATTCACATTGTTGGGTTTTTTTTGATAAGCACACCAGATCTGAGTCACCCCAGAGATTGCACTGAGAACATTATAGTTCACTTCAGTAGTGCAAATCTGGCTGCCCGTGAGAAGCTGCAGAAGTGCATGGAGCAGGTCCCAAAGAGATGGCTCTGATGCAAAGGTGCATACACACCTGAAATTAATACTGCCTGAATGGACTTCCCTGTTTGATATGTTAGACTTTATCACTTCAAGCTATGATGAAATTGACTATTTGGAGTGAGTTATGAAAGAAAAATATCCAACACAACTGATTTTGACTTTGTGTTTGATTATCTGTGCAATGAAAGGGAACAGCAGGCATTTGGATATGAACTAGCTGGCTGGTCAGAGAGTGCTTTTCCCCCTCCCCCAGTCCTCCTCCTTGGTAGCTAAAGCAGTGGCAGCTCGTTCTCCTGAGGCAGCTTGCACAGTGCTGGGCTGCAGGGTGGCCAGCTGGCTCCTTCCTTCTGCCCGGCTACTGTGCCACCTCGGAGACACATGAAATCCCCACCTGCCATGCAAGGCCTGAAGGTTGGCTGCTGGCCTGTGAATTGCCGGAAATCTGACTGATTCAAATGGAGATCCCTAAAAATAGACCTTTTTTCTTCCCCCTAACCAATGTAATTGCAGAGCAAATTTCCTTGAGAGTTAGGGAAGAGCACATTGAGCCTGACACCTGATGAAGTGATTAGTCTCTGCCTAGCATCCTTTATTTGATGAAAAACATCACACAGGGAAGGTAGCATGGCTAACTATTTTCCTTGCAATGCCTTTGACGTGCGGAATAACCCCCCAACCAGGTAGTTGTAGAGAAGATACGTTTATTCAGTGCTGGGTGCATGGGGGATTTGTCCACCAAAAACATGCACACCTGTCTGTGCTCACAGGTCTGTTTAAATACAGTTAA